>CM031684.1:17913494-18513494 GCA_006182925.3 Reinhardtius hippoglossoides
CTGCACTTGACAGGTCTCAGTCAGATGGAGGCTAACACACACACACACACACACACACACACACACACCACACACACACACACACACACACACACACACACACACGAGTGTTTGACTGTTCTACATCACATCTGGTTGATATTAGTCACAGTGAGGGACACTCTTGTTGCTCGGGGTGAGATATGCCAGCTTGTCACTGTCCGTCAAACGAAACACGGCGTCTTAAGGGGAAACAAGCTCTCAGTCCTCTTGTTTCGCCTCCGTCCTGACTGTGAAAACTCTAAATGTGAAATCTCTCTCAAAGAGCGCTGCACATAAATGCTCCTCCATTAGAGAGCATCATTAGGTAGTGGAGACATTAATCCCAGGAATAACAAACCCAGCTCATGTCAGCGCTTTAACACGGAGCGGTGAGAGGGGAACTGTTACCGAGCCCCGGACAGCGAGTCCTTTGAGTCGGGTGCCAGATGCGAGGTTGTTAGGCCGCGGTTAGTATCGGTGATATGAGGCCTCCGAGCTGCTGGCACATCCCCAGTGAAGGAAAATCACTACTGTGCTGCAGTGGCTGTGCCCAGCTGATCTACCCTGGTGCACCAGTCTGAAGTGGTTCCAGATATCCAGTATTAACCAATACGCCCCTTTTCATGTGATCCAGTTAGACATGACTAAATCGTTGTTAAGGCCTGACCAGTTTCCAAGTGTTCTGTGTATTTATTCTGCTGTTGTTTTCTTATTTCTAGGTGTGTCCCCCACAGAGAGAATGAGAAACTTGAAGTCTCCAGTCAGGTCTCCGATCCCCAAACTGGGAAGCCCCCTTCCCAGCCCCATGCCTGGGCTCCAGAAGCTCCCGCAGTGCACACGCTGCTGCAACGGCATTGTGTAAGTACAGACCCTACTTTGATATGAATTCATCCTTTTTGTGTCAAATATTTCAAAACTACGGTAAAATTATTTGTATTATTTTTTGACCATCTATGGTTTCAGCCAGCACTGATCTGAGTAGTATACAAAATGAAGCCCAGCAGGCAGTAGCTCCTCTGGTTGAGTGCGTCTCCACATAATATGGCCAAGACTTTACTGCAGCACCCGTCCATCGCTACATGTCATGTCCTCCGTCCTCCCCCGTATCCTGTCCTATCCTTTACAGTGTCAGTCAAGTAAAGGTCTCCATGATCCACAATCACAGACCGCTGACGATACGGTAAACATGATACTGAAAATACGGTGATTTATTCTGAGCCTTGCTGTTTAGGCCGTCTCGCTCCCCCATCTGGAAAGGATATTTCTCCCGCATGTTTTATCGACACCGCTCGTGGTCATAAAGTTAACAAAGTTATTCAGTTATGTTCAAACATAACTTAACAACAGGCATTTCACAAGAGCTCGGAAAAAAACGAAATATTCCCATTTATCATTTTTAAGGATCAAACCAAACCCTCTTCCACGCGCTGTCCCGTGCACAAATGATGTTTACACGTATTTTTGACTGCACACGTGCATGTAGCTGCATATTCATAAACAGTGAGCGTACGCACATTCCCACACACACACACACACACACACACACACACACACACACACACACACACACACACACACACACACACACACACACACACACACACACACACACACTCCAGCCTTCATGCACTGCTCCCCCCCCCCCCCCCCCCCCCCCCCCTTGTAAAAGCAGCTCCAGGTAAGCAGTGATGTCATTGGCTTAGTTTACCCGTGAACAAGAGGGCATTGTGGGAGCTTGTGTGGCATAATAAACCTGTTATGACCTGGGAGCATTTTACAGCTTTTTAAACAAGTGCAGAGCAAAAGTCAGGAGTTTATCCTGCAAGTGGTTAGATGGGGAAAGCTGTTAAAAAACAACACAAAAAAAAAAGGCAGCAGGCCCGTGACTGAACGATCGTGTCCCGAGAGGAAAATCTAACTGGAAGCATGTGAAGGAACAAGTGCAGTCACTGTGTCACAGAGCGAAGCAGAGAGCGTCTAAATGAAGTAGTGTTGATCGGTGGCCAGCCGGAAAAATAAACATGCACTACACACCCTTCATATGTGACAGAGTGAATATGTGTAATGTTTTGTTGAAGAAGGAATATATTCAAATGTTTGGTTAGTTGCTATAAATGTTGATTTGCATAGATAATGGGAAATGCAATAAACAGCCGTGAGTGTGCAACTTCCTTTTGAAGTGTTCTGCTCAATGTGATGTCGTCTGCAGCGATGCCTTTTAAGGCCGTCTGCATTTTGCAGTTTGCTCGTCAAAGCATCCTCACTATTTTAGTTTTCGCTCTCCCCACACATATAAGGCCGAGTTATTCCTGCACACTGATGGTAGAAAATACATGTTGGATTCAGACTATAGAGTCCAGCAGAGCACGCACCAAAAAGAGCCACATGAAGGCGAGCAAGGAATCAGTCGACACTAAACACAAATCATAAACCTCAAGCTGGATAGTAAGGACGGGGTGAAGGACGGAGAGCGGGTCCGAAAATAAATCTTGGTGGCTCTGGACAAAGAGCTAGAAAAAATAACCACATGCTCAGGAATAGTTTCTTCTCAAGAGGATTATGCAGCTACAGTATGGGAAGTCAAAATAAAAAGTTCCTGTATTGTTTTAATTCACCAGGGAGTAAATGTCATGTTAACCCACATACCACTTATTTTCCAATATATATATAATTTTATTTTAAAATTTTATTTTTTTGGGAGGGGGTTTGTATGTTTTTTTCACTTATTGCTCTTGTGCCTTAAGTTCCCATCTCTATTTATATACGTGTACTTACTATATTCGTTTTTTTATTCTCTTTATCTATCCCAATATTTGTCTATGTTTGTTACGCATCAAACATGAAAGCAAAGTCCTTGTATGTTGAAAACCTACTTGGCATAAAGCAGGATTCTGATTCTCAAGTATCGCTGATCAATTTGAAATCAAAAGGGTGGATCTGATATAAGTGTTTGTTGGATAAAGGGTAAAAACAACATCTGTGTGTTTCATGTAGCACTGGTTGTTTTTCACCGTGCGGTCGTCCCCTGCTGCATCTCTGCGGTTTCTAAATGTCTAAAAGTCTGGATCCCTCTCTTGTCTCCCTTCAGCGGCACCATCGTGAAGGCCAGGGACAAGCTGTACCACCCCGACTGCTTCATGTGCGACGACTGCGGCATCAACCTCAAGCAGAAAGGCTACTTTTTCATCGAGGACAATCTGTACTGTGAGACCCACGCCATGGCGCGCGTTCAGGCCCCCGAGGGCTACGACGTCGTGGCAGTGTACCCCAACTCCAAGGTGGAGCTCGTCTGAGACGGAGGTGGAGCCGGTCATTCTGTAATATAAGCGGGGAAGCCAGAATATGGGAGGATGGGTCTACTGAGTATCTTAGCCTGGGTTTTATTTGGCTCCGTCAGGCAGGAGTTTTTACCTTTCGCAGAGTCCTATGAAATGTGTGTTTCTACACTGACTGACCGAATGAAATGCAATAGACATCAGGCATCTTAAAATATGTAAAAGCATCTCCAACCCATTAACAAGCTGATATTTAACACAACTACCAGTTGAGGACAAAACCAAGTTCAAATCCACATCACAAGCACATTACCAGATTACCCCATGTAAAAAGAATACAAGAAATAAGCATTGCAGTTAACACAAGAGATGTTTGATTGGTCTGTTTGCTGTGATGACGTGTGCAGAGGAGCTGCTGAATTTCCATTTCACCCATTATAGCGACAGTTTCCCAGACAGAACACTCCACTAAGAAATTGCCTGTGTTCTGCAAAGTCGCCTAAAGGTATTGGTGATATATTGTTTAACGCTTAAATGGGTTTAAAGGTTTCTGTGTCTTTTTAAACTATAACTTACAGTTACACATTATACTCCTGCTGCCGTTGGACCTTTTGCATTTGTGATTTACATGTTCATTTTTCCGACTTTTATACAGTTACGCAAAACTGGGGAGCATCTCTCTTTGATTGTCACTTTTTTTTTTTTTTGCTCACTTTCCTGTTACGTGTAATTCCTTATAAGCAGGTCGGGGTATGGAATGTGCGTCGGTTTGCTTTGAGGTGTGGGTCTGCTGAACTATAACCTGCAGTGGACACCTCGGTACACAGCTATGAAAACACCACCTTCTGAAATGTCAACAAAAACTGCAGGAGACATTTTCAAAGCTCTGCGAGAGTCTTGGTTAAGATTTAGTCAAAGTGTGTGAGCACAAAAAAAAAAACCTGAATTCATTTTCAGCAAATTGCCACAAATGCAGTGAATTTATTCCCAACAAGGGAGATAAAGTGCTTCTGGCTCATGCACCTGACTGGGAGAGGAATTTGAGCTCTCACACTGAAGAATTCCAGCTCACGGAGGAGAGAGCACAGAGTTCAGCGGGTGTGTTTATTAAAAACACTCCGGGTTAACGCTCTCCGCCCGCGCGTCACATCCTTTAAGAGCAAGCATGTGCATTCGAGGAGATAGAGCCGTAAGAAAACTGTTAGAAACTCGTAAAGTGGGGCTCCACAGTCGGCAACATGTGGGAGCAATATTCGCCGTGTGTAGAGGGTTGGACCCACTGTGGAGAAACTTCACTGTTCCTCTTTTTGGAAGAGGGAGAGAGACAGAAGTTGGAGGTCTGCGTAGTTTTTTTATTCCCTTCCTACTATGAATTCAGATTTCTGCTCACAGCCAAGAAATAAATGAAATATTTTTGTACTTGTCTTTTAAAGAGAGAGAGAGAGAGAGAGAGAGAGAGAGAGGAGAGAGGAAAGAAAGAAAGAAACGAGGGGACGGCGCAAGTTTTCTTCTCTTGACACACTTTTTTTTTATTACGTATCATTCTTGGCGTGTTGTGAACTGGGTGGAGAAGAGTGATTTGTTGCTTTTCCTAACCAAACTACTCAAGATGAGAAAATGAACTTTCCCGTGCTGATATCCGTCTTTTTTAGTTTTTCTAGATATCAACAATGTCGTGTAGCCACTGGTATGCCATCTGTACTAGTCACCTTGTAAATTATGTGAAAATGATATTGCTACCACATTGCTCCTTTGGTATTGTATATATTTGTTTTTATCGTGATTGCCTTAACATACATAAAACATGTGTACTCGCATGCCTTTTGCATAGCCTGTGTCTTTACATGATTTCTTTGACACAAATCCTCTTTTTGTGTTTAACTTATTGTTCTACCAACACGTGTTTTTGTCCTGGATATTCTTATTTGCCTTCTTCTTTTTTTTAGGATCTGAATAAAATGAGAAGTAAATTACAATGATCGTCCACTTTTCTTTACTGCACGAGAAACGGTTCAAGACCTGCATCTCTTTAACCAGATATCTGGGTCTGTACTTGGTCTGTATTTATGTAGCACTGTGCATCTATGCGCAGCACTTGCTTCTGTGAGAATGGTAATTTTGGGGTTCTTGCCCAAGAACACTTTGAATGAATGGGGAAGACTGGGATCGAACCATCGCCTTCTGATGAGAGAGGACGGCCGCTCTACCCCCTTTCACCCACAGCCTCCCACAAGATATGTGTCTTACAATCCAAATCCTCAGACATCCACTTCACAGATGCTTCGATTCTGAGCATAAATTGTCGGGATGTGAAACCCGACCTCGTGGTTTCAGCATGTTGCGTCTCACACAGCTTTATTCCCCTCGAGAGCAAGTACGTTTTTCAGGGTGTGAGGTAATACCACACAGTCTGATTTGGTCAACTCTTTCTGGGCAGAAATACCAGGAGTTGGTTTTATCAAAGAAGATGTGATGCTTGTTTTAAAATTAATTCATGTTTCCACAGTCATGTCGCCTTTGCCACATTCCATTATCATTAAGATTCCCAACATCCACCTGCTCACAGTTCCTCATTAGTTTCCTACTATAAACGTCCACTTGAAACGTCAACAGATTATCTATTTTGATCACGTTTTGTGTCCGCAAGACATTTGTTTTGTCAACTTTGCCTCCGCGTCACCAAACACTGCCTGTCCTATATTTTAATGAGGGCCTATAGTTTAATCTGAGTATGTATACTGACAACATAGTAAACGATAATAAACAAGGAGAGGAGTAAAACACCAACTTTTAATCTGCTTGTCCACTTCTTGTGGGTGGTCCACGTGTATTTCTCCACCGACAGAAATCATTAATTTAGAATTAAAAACTCTGTTGCTCTAGGTGCATTATGTCCTAAACTAACTCCAATCATTCTTTAGGACATCGGTTTATTAACTTTGAAGTTATGAGAGGCTGAATTCAGTCAGATACAATTTCAAAACGTGTGTGAAAAATGTTTAAACGAACACTTCAGCTCCGGCGTCGTTTGGGAAACGAGCCAGTGGTGCTAAAGTCTTCACACATTTCTGTAGCGATGCTTTACAGCGACTGCAAATGTGTTGACGTTCATCACATTTCTGGCTTTTCCCTGTCGCTGTGTGTGCTCCAGCAGCAGAGCAGAATGACTCCGACACACAGTTAGAGCAGATGGCAAAGATTCAAGGGGTTTGTAATGAAAATCAGGAGGTGAGAAGTCCTATATTACCCCATTAACTGACCCAGCGCCTTCAGTGGTAGCTCTTTCAACACAAAGAATGAATGTGTGCAGAGTTTAGGTCCAAGTGGGAGAAATCAGGGCGATAAACAGACACGCAACAAGAATAGAAAGCAAGAGAGAGGAAGAAGTAAACAGAGCACCAGTGTCTGGACCAACAGATACTTACTCCTCTGAGGGGTTTTCGTCTAATCAGCATTTGCATGTGGGAAACATTAGCAAATGCTTCCCACATGCGTAACCCAAACTGAACTTAATGCAGTTAGAGAGCTCATGTCGGAATTTTCTTTAAAATTGGCGCCACGGGCAAAATTCAGTCCACTCAAGATGTATGTATTTGTTTCAGGAGAAGGGTCAGATAAGTTTACTGGTCAGATAAGTTTACTGGTCAGATAAGTTTACTGGTCAGATAAGTTTACTGGTCAGATAAGTTTACTGCAAAGTGAATTTTCCTCATGTTCCAAATGTCAGACGTCGAGATACCTTAGACGTTCATCCACCTTAGAAAATACTCCTGGAAAAGGTTCATTCATTGTGCTTCAGTTCAGTTTAGTGATGTGAATAGAAGTCAAGGTAAAACTGTTGTGGGGGAACTTTACCGAAGAGACCCACGCAGCGAAAAGGAAGCAAGACCGGCAACAAGAGGGAGCGAGGGAGAGGGAGAGGGAGGCCGAGGCTTAAACATGGAAAGAATTCAGCCTCTCTCTCTCTCCCGTCTATAAACATTTAGTTCATTTTAAAGATAAACACTTCCAGTTGCACAGACACAGAGCTCGCTGTGCTCTGCAGGCTGCAGCATCGCCGCTTGACCAACTAGTTCTGTGAACGTTGAATATCAATATGCATGTATGATATGCAGTTTCCTTCAGCGATCGTAGAAATCTACCAAGATTCAAGAACTTTACTGTTGTTGTGCAAGTAGAAAATTAGGAAGTGTCATCCTCAAATCAAATAGTATTTCCTCATTCCTATTATTTATGTGTTTCATGCATTCGTTGTCATGTCAGTTCCTCCATCCATTATCTATATCGCTGCTGGATCTGGAGCCGGTCCGAGCTGACATCAGGCGAGAGACGGGTACAAGGTCGTCAGAATATGGCCGACATACAGGGACAAACAACCATTAACACACACAGTCACAATAAAGAGTCACCAATTAACCTTCCCTTAAATCTGCATAACTTGGAGGAAGCCGGAGTAGCCAGAGAAAACCCATCCAATTACGGGGGGGGAACATTCAAAGGTCTGAATAAACTGGGAATCAAACCAACAAGCTTGCAACTGAAGAATATTATCCGACTCTTTGTAGCCTGTGCAGAAATACATAAAAAAAAAGATTTATGTATTGAGAAAAGATGTTTGATTTATCCACTGTAACTTAATCCTTCTTTCAGCTTCTCATGAAGTTTAATACCATCTCTACTTAATAAATCCCAAAGATGAAAGTCCAGTTCTGCGTCAATCTGTAACAGGCTTGTTTTTCTTTCTGTCAATGTGCTGCTCCGGTACTTTATTCATGTGAGTGACAGCTCTGATCTGCTGATAGTTCACCAACATGTCTCTGATCCGCTGTCACACCGGGTTCCTCGTTCTCCTCCTTTCACCTGCACGTTCCTTTCTCCTCTACTTCGAGTCGCATCCCCACAGTGTCACTATGGCACCTTACCTCCTTTGTGTTTGACGACAACAAAGTCCTGATCTCTCCATCGTCTCTCTTTTATCTTCGCACCTCCATCCATCTTTACGGAGCATGCTGTTCATTCCAGGGCTGTGGTTCCATACGGTACCAACCTGTTGCCTGGGACAGCCGTGATTTGTGGAGTCTTACTGGACGAGTGCCGGAGATACCTGCGAATAAGACTCTGTACATGCAGGAGAGTAACATTCTGGCCATTCCTGCTCACGAGTAAATTGGAAACATGCACCATAACTCAAAGGAATCTTAGAAGCGACACCCGGACCTTTGATTTACTTCAGAAGAGGGTTTGGTTGATGATGGAGGAGACGAGAGACAATCTTCTGTTTTGCTTTAGATTAAACGGCTGCAAATGTGAAACAATAATGCAAGGGATTTAGTCTTTTTACGACCGTACATGTCACAAAGAAATATGCATCTCGTGCATTAAAGTAAAAATCGAGTTGTAGCTTTGAAACACAGAGGAGTTCGCTAGAGGAGCTCTGGGGTTTGTCTCTTTGTCAGATTTTGGTCGTTATGGATAAGATTCACGAGGATTCCTCTCAAATGTGACAAAACGTTTACAGACAGAGCCACAGTGCTCGCAGAGTATTTGGCAGAAGACTGTAGGTGACGCCTTCGGAGAGAAATCTGCTGCTTCAAAATGTTTTTCAGTGATTATAAAAACATCATACACAAATTGGCAGAGCTTTAATTGATTAATGGCGTTGTGTTTTTTTTTTTACATTTGTGATTGCACATGTGTTTGATATTGTATTTTTGTTATTGTTTTGGCCGTGTGAAGGGAAGAGACTCTGATTGAGTCTTGCTTTGAATCTCATTGGGATTTGGAGAAGAAACAGTCGTGATCTCGAGATATGCACAAAGTTCTCAGATGAGCAGTAAAGTCCAGTGAGGAAGGTCAACAGCTGGTCCTGAAGAGGTTGGCGAAAAGATGATGGCGGTAAACAAAATGTTAACTTGGAGTGAATGAATCTGTTAATAATCAAGAAACACAGTTTTCCCAAAATGGATTAAAGGAAAGAGCCGAGTGGAAACAAGTTCTGGGGTCTGACTTGAAAACTTTATGCCTTCATCTGTGATTTTCCCCCCCAATTATCTTTTGTTTAACGCAACATAATTCAACTTGATCTGTTTTTTATGTTCACTGAGGAAGAGATAATTTTCAGTCCCATTTGTTTGTCAGATTTACTGAAACGGCTTAAATCTGTGTTGACAGAATCAATAAAATGCAGTGAAGTGCGAGACCATTTGCTCTCCAAGTAATTTCTGGGTTCGTTTAGCTGCCTAATCTTATTAACTAGAAGAAGCTCGACCCCATCCGGAAATGAAACTGCTCCCATTAAGCCTTGAGCTGGTTTCACACGATAACAGAACAAAAGGAATATTCCAGTATGATATTAAAATCAACATCTGTCCATTGTGTTTCGAAGTTTGTGCTAATTTGATCGGACCAAGACCGAATCCGCACTTCTCATGTTGCACAAACAAGGAGTGATGTGAGTGGGGCTGGCATTGGAAAAGAGTTTCGGCATCAGACTAATTTAGTTTTACAGTCAATATTTATTCATGATGGCGACATTTAAATTGCGCAAAACATACATTACATGTGTTCCAATGCAGCGAGGGAACATCCTCTGACTTCCTCTGTTTACTCTGCACAGTGTAAACAGCCAACATGGCCGTCGTCCAGTCAACAAGGAGCCGTCGGCGCGGTAACTGTTGGTCTTCAGACATATGCGACGCATCTCTGCTCTCGCACGTCTGTTTAAATAAATGTGGATATAAAAAAAAAAAAACTGAAACAGATGGCTCGTGTTTGAGACATTCCCGCTCTCACCAAAACCTGGCTCAGTGAACGGTAAACTCAACAGACAGTGACGACAGATCAAAGCAGTGGTTGTTTTTTGATGGAGGATTATCTTGTCGATCTGAATTTTAAAAAAAATACACATATATATATCTTTGTTTCTGTGAAGAACATGTTCTGAAACAAACAAGTGGGAATATTAATGGATTCAAAATTGGGATTCAAACAATAATTATGTCTAAAAACGCACATTTTAAAAGGAAATGACAGTGTAAGGACTTTGTAAAACATTATATTCTATGCTGATGAATCAATCTTATTCATAAGCAAGAGAGTGAATGATTGTATTAACAATATCCACCTGCACGACGGGTTTCCAGTGATTAGTTTCTTTATTTTTCGATGAAAAATGGAGGTTACCACATGACAAGCTGTGTTGGCATGCTGGGAATTTTGAACCTTAGACTGTACCTTAAACAAAATAATGGACGGGATGGATTTCCGCAGCCTCCACTGAGTCAGACACACTTGCATAATAAACCTGTTTCTGGTCAGGGCTCTTTATTTAGGACATTTAGGCAAAGTTTGAGATTTAGGGGCAAGAGACAGGAAAGACCAGTTAAGCCGATCCAATCAAAACAAGTCAGCCAAAACAGTAAACAGATGTCGCCGACCGTAAAGAAGTCTCTTGTCTTGTTTTTTCCTCCCTGTCTTTTATCCAAGCCTGGAACTTTGTGCTTTATAAATCCCCCCAGTTCTCTTCATGTCTTTCTGTCTGTACTTTTTAAAGGTCTTTTTAATGACAAACCACGACAACACCCTAACAAGAAGCAGCAACGTGTCCCAGTGGATACCATAGTGGCTCCATGAGAAGTTCCACCGCTGTTGGCACTACTGGACAAACACTGCAGGAAACGAGTGCCAGTTCTTTCTCTCTTTCTCCTTCTTCTTCGTCTCTTTATTCCTCTGTCTCTCTTCCCTTTTAACTCTCTTTCTGCAAACAACTCAGGCTGGATGTCATGAAGCAGACGGATGAGATACTATCATCACAGGAGCTAAGTATAGGACAAGCAGACTCATAATTCTATCAGAGGTGCCTGTCTCCTGGAGGTATTTGTATTGCTTTGGTCTTTCTGTATGAATCACACAAACACAGGCAGCGAGGACCGTTCATCTCTTCACTTCAGCAAAGAATTGAAACGTACAACTTTTTAGTTTGATGTATAAACTTTATCTAGACCGAAACCTGAGAGCTTTACTTTGCATAGCATGTAATTAATGAAACAGTTTCAGAGAGACAAGACACAAATGAGCACTCGGGCAACAGGTCAGTTAGACAGCAGACCCTTGGATTAATGTAAAGTAATATTCGAGATCACAGCGAGAAGGTTTCTGGTTCTAATCCCAGATTGGCAGGGGTCTTTCCGTGTGGAGTTTGCATGTTCTCCTCATGTCTGCGTTGGCTTTGTCCGGGCACATCCTTGCCTCCTACCCGGATAAGTAGTGTAGATGATGGATGGATGGATTTTGGCAGCTCAGATTTTTAGCATGCAGCAAAAACAACAACAAAAACAGCAGCAGTGTTAGAACTTTCATAAAAACACATTATTTGTGTCGTTCTTATTATTTTCTGTGTGCTACAGGTGAGCCAGCATAATACTAGATAGAATACAGTGTTAACACAAGCATATCATCCATATCTTGGGATCAACAAATAGTATATTTAAATATGGTTGGTTGTAATCTGGTCAGCGGTTCAACATTTATTACGTATCACACCTCAACTCTTGTGTGTGCGACGTGTTGGTTGTTTCTGTTCACGTGCATGTTTACATTCTCTACATCTTTTGAGGTCTTTATATATTTCGGTTTCTATGCCAAATGGTATTTCATGCCAGTTCCCATTTTCATGAGGCTTGCTATAATTTTTTAAAAGGTTATCCAACTCGACTGATGGCTTCCAAGATCATTATCGCTTAAAGTTACCACAACAGAACAATCATTTGGGAAACATGATATATCTACTTTTAAAGTGGCAATAATCAACATTTCAACAATAAAACTGTATCGAATGCCAACGTGAGAACAATGTGTGCATGTGAAACGGGCTTTTAGGGGAAACACCCCTTAATCTGCAACTCCCATCAGCTGTGGAGTTTTACAGCAGGTTAAAGTATATTGTTTATTTCTCTGGCTCCAGCTTCACCATGCTGGTCACATTTCCGGCTGCAGCAGGCGGCGGCTGCTTTCAGTGAAAAAGCTGTAAAACTCCACTGTGGGCTACCTGCTTGGTTCTAAACAACAGCATCGCCGAGTGAGTGAGAAGCTGCAGAACATCTGGAGAGTTGGCGACCAACAGCAGAGGTAGAGAGACAGTCAGTGTTGGAGTTATATTTGCCAGATGGTCGGAAACACAACTTCACATTTGCTACATTATTGGGAAAAACTGGAAATTCCCCTTATCAAGTTAAAGAGTGATGATATTTTAAAGTCTCATAGAAAGAAAAGTCTCCATGTTTTATTGACAGATGTATAAATCTTTTATTTTATATCCATCAGCTGTAAATGACTTTGTTCCGACAGGGTTAGTTCACACCAGAAGTAGGGGGTGCACAAAGTAAGTTCAAAATCACCATCCACAATAAACAGTTTAAAAAAAAGAAGTAGTCTGAGAACACAGAAACTATCTGCTCACACACACATAGTTTAAAGTTATCCAGGCCTGTGTAAATGACAGGGATTGTGTAATTATAGTTGTGTTAATATGACATAATGTGCGATCCATCCCCAGATGTGTGGGAGTTATCTGCAGACCACCTCGATGAAACCATGCTGCTCCACCATGTCACCGGCAAACATGAGCTCATCTCCACCTTCAGACTTATAATTCAAGCTCAGAGCTTAAAATTTGATTCATGCGCGTGAAGATTTCAAGTTCGTCCAGGAGACAATCTCCATTAACCTCCGTTGAACCTCAACTAGAAAAATATCTCGAAGAATTCGCAGAACTTGAAATTCGTCTCATATCTCTCATGGTGACCCTGCACAAATATTAAAATAAGTCAAGTGAAGTCAATTTATTTGTAAATCACATTTCAAAACAACAGATGTTGACCAAAGTGCTGAAAGATCAAACAACAGGAAACAGGAAATTCATCCGTGGCCGCAGCTATTTTTAGCCCCAACATGGAACAATCAAGTAAATGACTGAACAGAATAAACAAATGTGTTTCTTCTTCATGTTAGTGGATGGGACCTGGACCGAACAAAAAAGTCAAAGTACATGTCAAATAAATTATTCGTAAAGTAATTTGATTTAGTTTATCACGCTGATTTGTTCAAGAGTGTTTTTTCCGATAAGTTTAGTTTTGAATTATTAGTTATTTAATGCCATACAAAAGGGGTGGCACGTCATGATTGACAGCATGAGACTCATTCCTCATTGGTGTTTCGGCGAGACCTCGATACTGCGGCTCCACCCCTCGGTCACTACTGCGCAGACTCTGGCTCCAAATGCGCAAAATGGCCCCGGTCATACAATAGTGGATCAAGTGGCGACGCATCGTCCTTCTTGATACAAAAGTCCTACATGTCCAAAAGATAAAGTTTACTGTGGATCGAGTTGTGTAAACCAGAGTGGGACCTGACTGGAGACAGGCGAAGTTTGTCTAGGCCCCTGTGGAGCGCACACCTGTTCCATCCTGTTCCATCCCCTGACGCACTGCGCACGCATGTACCCGTTGATTGAATTTGACTTGTGGGGGGGAAATGAAAAGAGGTTTCTCCACTGAGGCTGGAGCCTGGAGGGGTTCGAACCAGAGTCTCAGCACACAGCCCCAAACATGCGTCTGTCCTCCACAAGAAATGTCTGGAGCCTGGTGAGTGTGGATTCATTTCAATGATAGGGTCGAATTGGAAACTGTATTGACTCTCACAAGAAGTGGGAAGAAGTGGTTTTAAATGTTCTTGGAAGTCGTCTGTCTTGACTGCAGGAGGCCGAGTTCAAGATGTGGGCTGGTCCGGATAGATGTGCTGAAGGTCTCCAGTTTGCTGAAAAGTGCTGATTATGGAAAGATCTGAGGAAGTGTGTGTGTGTGTGTGTGTGTGTGTGTGTGTGTGTGTGTGTGTGTGTGTGTGTGTGTGTGTGTGTGTGTGTGTGTGTGTGTGTGTGTGCGTGTGTGTGTGGTGTGTGTGTGTGATGATGTGCAGTGCATGGTTTGTATCAGAACAGTGTTCCTGGCCATGTCACGTGAACAGGTCATTTAGCATGAATCCTGAAGAGTGAAATCAAACACCTAGTGGGTTATTTGTTAGGTGTTGTGTTTTGTGTCAGTTGTTTGGAGGTGGTGTTAGTCTGCTGTGTATGAAATTCATTGGTTTGATCCCCCCCCCGCTGTGTGGATGAGCTCCACCTGAAACTAGAAAGGCCCAACAGTTCCCCGAGCTCAGAACTCTTCAATTGTTTGGTGGAAGTTTACAAGTCTCAGAGGTTTTCATGTGCTTTGGATCATCAAATAGAGAAAAAGTAAAAATTTCAGTCAGACCACCCAGTTTCCTAACTCCCACTCACCTTGGCCCCGTTACTGGTAAATACACTATAATTGTTACACCGTCCCATTTTTTCACAATCATCCAGTTAAGCTTTGCCTCAACTTTGAAGAAATCAGTAAAAAAAGGAAAATACTACTTTTCTCTGTCTTGTCTTTTTTTCATGAAATGCCGTTCTCCACAGCCAAAACCAAACAATCAGAACACGAGCGTCGAGCCCATAATGGAGCATAAAATTCTTCAAATAGCTGAAAAGAGGATGCTACAATAGCTAAAGCCTCCATTTTGGCCCATGCTGTTATATAATCATTGAACTCATTGTTAGCACAAATCTGACAACACATGAAAATACCTCTACGAAAGCCTGTGGCTGCTGGAAGCAATGCAGTGGATGTGATTGATCAAATCCATCCAAAACAGAAATTTTGCTCTCCTCTAATGCCGAGCCAGGCGTTCCCATGTAACATCCCCTGCCAGCATTTGTTAAGTGTTTTTAAAAAAAAAGCAAATAGCTCCATTAAGTTAGAGCCATAAAATCCTAAAGGACTATTCCTGACTTTAATTATTGGCTTATCAAGACCAAATGTAAAACAGCTCGCCACCGCAGCCCACACAAAAGCATCCAAAAACATTTTTATGAATCGAAACACAAGTGGGCCGCTGTCGGGTGAACTTGTTTAACTTAGCCCGCGCTTTAATCTGAGGGGCATTAATCTTCCACTTTTCAAAATAAGCACATAAAGTAAAGTTAATCTAGGGCAAATGTATCCGTGTCGGTTACCTCACCACCGCCGCAGAACTGACGCAGCAGCTTAGTACGAGCAGGTCCCACAGATGAGAGGCCAGCGAGCCGTCCGCCGGCTGAATGACAGCACTTGTTTGCTTGGCATTCCCATGGTTTCCATGGGCAGGGGCTGAAAGGAGGTGCATGTATGTGGTTGTGTGTGAGGGAGAAAAAAGAGGCGACTGCATGTAGGATCAATTTGTTTACATGAACATGTCGTGCATATGATTGGGCATGGGGAGTTGGGAGTGCTTGTGCTTGAAAGTGCTCATGCTTGTTGGAGTTTGCCTGGGCTCGTCCAGATGACAATCCCATTGGACCCGCTGAGCTGCGTCACGCCTCCTGTGCGCCGCAAGATTGGGACGTCACTTCATTCACGGGTTCATTCCTCTGAAACTGCAGTGACACAATACTTTCTGGCAGGTTCTGTGTGGGCGTCGATGTGGTTCCCTCTGTGGACAGAGACTACACTGGTCCCATTGTGTTTTGCACTGACACAAATGCTTACTTGACTATTTTATTTGTTTGCAATTCAGGCTGGGCCATGACAGGTGATCCTGGGTGACAAAGCTTTTAAGGTTGTTGTCAAACATTTGAAAAGAGACATATTATTCTTATATTCATGAGTTTTTTTATGAAAAGGTTTACATGCTCTAATGTTCAGGGGGAAAAAATCACCTTCCTCACACTGTCCATTTCTGCAGCTCCATTTTTATCCTGTGTCTAAAACTCTTGTCTCTGTAAGGCCACCCTCCCCTTTAAGTCCAGACTGCTCTGATTGGTCAAAGTGGGGCATTGTGATGTCACATATAAAAGGAACACCTACTGATGAGGAGCTTCGGATCAGCTGCTTTTACTGCACACTTTGTTTTATTTAACTTTTTGAATTTTACATACAGAAAAAACCTACATAACACACTAGAGGAAAGAGAAAAACAGAAAAAGCACAACATGTGTCCTTAAAAAGTTAATAATAAAGCAGTGTTTCTAACAAACTAAATTAATGTTTAATTTCTGGGGATTCATTTCAGCCGTTCAGTCAAGCTGTGACTTCACGGTTGTTTATGTAATACATTTCTTAATTTAAGGCCTTTCCCCCCCTAAGTGCCTCTTAGCTGGGTGTGTCAGGGTGTTCAGCCAGTTCACCGACCAAAGAGCTTTCACTGGGAGATAAGAGCCTTCATTGTCTGAGTGGCCCTGGCTGAGACCGAGTTGGCCACCGCTCTCTCCTGCTGTGCATAACGCCGCATTAATAACATTGTTCACAAACCTTGGACTCCTTTATCTGACTTCCAGCGGAGAGAAAGAAACTCGCAGCCACTGTGTGTCAAGTGGAAAGCAGGAGAAGGGCTGGGAGGGGTTGATTGGTGGAGAAGTGTCCGATAAGAAAAGACTGATGGCATGAGGAAACATTTTTGCCATAACGTTGGCTCATCAAGTGACATTGTTAGTAGAGGCGTGTGCAGAGAGAAAATCTGGTCACCAATTGCTGAACCTTGACCTCTGATGTCTTCAATGCATGATGGGCCAATCAGCAGAGGGTTATGTTGAGACGTTGCCATGAAAAACAAAGACGTCTAGGACGACCCTGAGAAGTGACACGTTCTGCTTCCGTGACACTGAAGGAAGGTTAACCAGTGCTTTGTTTGAACATTTCTACTTTCATGACTTCAGTACAATCGATGTAAACGTATCCAGGGCCACCGGGCTAGAAATATTATCCTAACAGTGCCGGGGCAGGTTTGAGTGAGTGTTGAGAATTATTTATTCAATCTGTGTGTCTCTCCGTCCACCGCTTCATTCAAATTGAGGGGTTTCCTTTGATTATTTTGCTTTCCCATAGATTATTTTACCTTCTCAAGCTCATTTTCCTCTCACTCTGACTCCATTCGTTGCTTCTATTTTATTACATTTCATTCATTCTTCTTCCCTTTCGCCACTTTTCCAGCTTTCAATGGCCCTTAATTTAAACCAGCTGTACAGTTTATCGTCAGTATTCGACAAGAATGCTTCTGATGTTATTATTTATATATTATTCTAGTTAGATTGCTGTTATTGCTGCAGCATAAATTGGCATAAGGACATTTGGTTATGGTATAGTCACGAGTTGAGGATTCCTGATTTGTGCTCCTTTCCGTCCTCGGAGACTAAAATAGTTTTTTGGGGATGTTGGTGAAAACAAATTCAGAACATATGTAATACAGAGACTTAAACGCCACTGACCACGGACTGCAAGCAACAGTTCTGTTCAATAGAACAAACCTCAGTGTTTCCAGGATGTAGCAGAGCGCTGCCACAGCCAGCTGAGACACACATAATAATACATGTTCGAGTCTTTTGGCTGTGGCGAGGGGGGCCTGCTCTTCCTTCTGCCAATGCCTGACCACTGAATCCCAGACAGCAGTTCTCCCACCCAACCCCCTCTAATGGTGCGTTCACGTCAAACGCGTTCCAAAGAGAGATTACACACAATGTCAATGCAAAGACGTGATTTCCGCGTCTTTGTTCACGGGCAAAGCAAATGGCGTGTAATTCGCTTTAGCTGAAATATTTGAACTCAGGCAAAAAATGCTCGTGACCTGATGTCGGGAAAACCAATCAGGACAGAAAATGAGGTTCACTGGACTCAGGTCCTGGCACCGACCCGAGCTAGGGGGTGATAAACCATCCACTGGTCAGTCTCCGGTAGCGTTGGAAATGACAGTCATCCAGACACAGCTCCTGGAGAAGACAGTGAAATTCCCCGAGCTGTGTGTGCCTCCGGATGTTTTTGTGGACCCACACACAAACAGCGCTGGCTTCTCTGGCGTTTACACAAAATGCACAACTTGCATGAGTAATGTGAATAAACACAAATGAACCCGTCAACGCAACGCACTATCCTACATGATAAAGTGGTGCACTTTCTACATGTGTGCTGCTTTGTTTTTGTTATAGAATCCAGGAACAACGCATGGATTTTGTCGACAGCAGCTTTCAAAGTGGATCAATGTTCTTCACATAAATTCAGAGGGGGATCCTCGTACAAGAAGAAGGGGACAATATTGTTCTCTCATCTTACCCACTGAATGTGGGTGAGTGTATTAATGCTGGGATTGTGTTCCCCTCCCTCCCCCGGCTTGCTCCAGGCTTTCTGCCAGGTCCATACAGTAAAATCCTGAGCCTGAATGGTGGATAAAAGCTGCAGCTGTGGAGGCAGCAGGCAGTCAGACAAAAGTAAATGGAGTCATTCTCCAAATCAAGGCCAACTTGCTGGACGGCTGCTGCAGTTGTAACCCAATTATTCCCAGGCCACATGTTCTGAAAAGCAGGGACATCAGGCCGAGGGGGAAGCCCTCCTTCTTTCTCCTGCAGCCACCCTATAAAAAAAAACACTGGAGGGGTGGAGAGGGAGGGTGGCGCGGAGAGTAAGTGTTATTCCATATGACCCAAGTGTAAAGTCCGTTTCACATGTTGTGGCTGTGGACGAGGGCTGACATGTGTTGTGGTATGGTGGGCTGAATACTCTAGTATGCAACTGGAATCCCGATATGAGAGATGAAAGGGAACCTGCGAGGATAGAGATGATTGGGTGGAAGTTGACTGAAGGAAAGTTTTCAGGTTTATTCGACTGCTTGGCGTAATTTATTCTACGCTTGAATTTTAAAACAGCCCCAAGGTTATTTAGTAGTTAAACATTCACAAGGTAAATCCATGTAAAAGCACTGAGTGACGATATGAGTATGGTGAGGAGTAATGACTGATGTGAGAGTTTATATAGTAAGCCACTGCACAGAGTGTGATTGGTTAACTTCTTTGACCATGTGTTGGAAATGTCACGCCCCTTACCCGAGGCATCAGCTGTGAACACACTGCAGCCACAGTGGGATGTACTGCAGTACCAATTCAAGCCAGACATGATGCAGGTCATTTGACCAATAGGAAAAACATGCCATGACTGCATAGCTGGCATTTCAGGCAAATCTGGAGCAGTGTTTTCAGTCACGGACATTGAACTTAGCAAATCTTGTACATGCACTGAAAATCGATTTATTACAAGAAAGGTATAAACCCCAAAAGAATAATTAGCCTATAAGGCCCTTTGGTCAGTTGACTCAAATGTATTAAAAAGCCATGTAGTCGTTTAATTCAAATGAAAAGATTCCAAACAGTAACATTGGACTCCAAAGATATGTCATGATCTGTCATGCAGTGTTTAGTTGCATGTTGTTGCCCCCCTGTGGTGGTCAGAGGTGAAGTATTCATACACCACCTGCAGGTGCATGTGATGGCCTTTGTCTCCATCATGTGGTTAAAGATCATCACCACATTACCTGCAACTTGAAGTTCAAGTTCTCCAGTTATGACAAGCGAGTGCTGGTTCCTCGAGTAACCTGATTGTTTGACTTTTAGTTTTTTTCCTTGGTCCACACCGCACCCATGTTATAAATGTTCTCTGAGGCCATGCTGATTGTTTTGTTGTCTCTGGCGTTTCCCTCATCATATTGTAGACCACAACATTCAGGTTTTCTGAGTTCTGAGGCCATCATTTCCATTACACCTCCAACCTGAAAGCAGAACAGAGAAAAGAAAGAGATAAATCAGTGTCATGATCGCAACAACAGCCAGTAAAGTGGTTGAGTTTGTATCCTTACCTCTTCCCTCCCTGCACCACAGGGTCAACCTGGTGATGAGGTTACCAGCGGCTGCAGCGAGGTCATCCAGGTCATGTAGGATAACTGGCAAACAGTCCGATCTGCGTGCCTGCAGCATGTTATCTGCCACAATAGATATAATCACTATGATAACATGGCACGCCGATCCCTGTCATCACCTTCCAGCCGGTCGTGGAGAGGGAAAACACGAAGGATTGCAGCAGCAGGAAACAGAGGAGAAGATATCAAAACGGCAAACTGTGCACATGTGAGTCGTGTCAGTTTCTTTTTTTCATCAAAGAATAGTTGTGATATCTCTTAAAGGTCCAGCTCTTCGAACCATTTTGTTCCTTGTGACCTAAAACAGAAACCATGGCTGCTCATACCTGCCAGTGCAGTTGCCGAGAGAACACGGCATGGGTATGGGTAAAGGTGTGGCAGGTACAGGATACCACAGCAGTTTACCAAGGAGGTTAAAGACAATTGACTCAAGGTGACCTAAAGCAAACAGAGGTTAGGATGAAAGTGTCACACAGTAAGAAACGTACTGGTGCACAAGTCAAAGCGGGAATGAAAATACAGCAGAAGTTACTTTCACAGAAAACTGTGATAAAAGCAGCAAAAGGCTTATTTTCAATCACATCATGTTGTGTTTACTGTCAGGTGTTGAACTGTAATCCATAAAAAAAACTGGAGAATCATGTTACACAAGATGCTGCTATCAGTTGTTTTCATAAAGGTTACAAATTCACCTTTGGAATATGAATATTACCCATCAGCTGGTTGTAAAGGATGCATCTTTGTTTGGTAGCCAATTACGCCTTAGTTTCGGCAAAGATGATTTCAGATCCCGACAAGTCCGGCAGGGCTCGGACAAAAAATTTTGAAGTGAGGGGTTCATGTAGTGCTCGGTCACATGGACTGGTCCAATCCACTTGATCTGTTTCCCCTGCGCGTGCCTGTAATCGTGGAAAACATTGGGCTGTGGTCGGGTTTCGGATCAATTAACAAAGCGCCCCCGTCGGGTTGGACTCAGGCTTGCTTTATTTTTCTCTCCGGCTGTGGTCGGGTCTGACTCTAATGATACCGACTGGGTTGGGGTTTGTAACTAGGGTATGTGGCAGTTAAGTGTGACCTGGTGGCACCCCCCACCCCTTGAGTGAGCCCATGCTGCCTGTGGTGCTGTAGATGGACACTGCAGTTGTTTATAGCATCTGTAATAATAATAATAATATTAACAGTAGAGCTGTTTCATGTCACAACTCAACCTCTCGCATGTGCCATACCACAATGTGACAGGGTATTGAAATTGTTTTTCTACTTTTCAAATAAGAAAAAAGTACCTTAAGATGATTTCATCATAGGACATTAGATGATAATAGACCTTTGTATCTCTTAATAAAGTGTGCGAAATGTCACAAGGTCTAACTTTGAGGTAACCTTAAGTTTTTGTGTTTCAGAGCTGCCTCTGCTGTCTGACATGTTTGCCCTGTTGATTCCTGCTGCTGCCTGTAATTAAACGATATGGAATAATTGTGCTGGATAAGTTATTTAGTTCGCCCACGGCTTTGCTTCTGTCGTGAATAGTGAAAGATTTCTTACAGACACAGTATCTGGATTATCATTATCAAGTGACTCAGTGAGAACTTCAAGAAAACATTCTAGGGATGTCGCCTTTAAAGGTCATATGAACACGGAAATACAGAAAGAAAACGACATTGCAAACAACATGCCTTGTTCTGGTAATTCACAGCCTGCATGCAAACATGGGGAATCTAGGGTGTGTCCTCACACCTTTCATAAACGAGTTCCAGGCGCCGTTGAGTCCACCAACAATGAAGTTGTCACTCAAAAGGATGGATTACATGAGTCTGGGCAGACATGGCGGTTAAATGCAACCTAACTGGTTGGTGGAGGTGTTCAATAAATCCTCATTATTGTCAGACAAAACCTTGAGAAACCGAAATCATCTGCACAAGGAAGACGTCCACATGCAGGACAAACAGATGTAAGAACTCAAGTGTCCTTCTTGCCCTTGGCCTTCTCAGTAACTTCATGTCATTTTTATGTTGTAATCATTGTGCTTTAACTTTTTATACAACTTTTATATAGCTTTGACGTTGTGTCAATTGTATTCATTGCTGTTTGTCTGCTGATTGTCTCTCCACAGCCACAAATTACCCCAATCGGTGGTTATAAAGATATCCACATAACCCTCAGTCCTATAATTATACTGCAACACTGCACGCACGCACACAAACAAACACACACACACACAGACAGCTGTACTTTTCAAACTCCTCTCTCTCCCCCCGCCTGCATTAGAGCAACAATGGTGTTGGTGATTGATGTTCCGATGTTTGAGCCCATGATGATTGTAAACGGCCAACTGAACATTCAGCACTACACAGAAAGACACGATTAGACAAAGTATGTATTTATAAAAAAAATGTGATGAATTAATGAATCAGATGTGATAATCAATTTACCAGGTCGTGTGTCCTTTAACTTTAACTCACAACCCGAAGCGACAAGGCTGACGATGATGCACGTAGAGGTGGAAGAGCTCCGGACTAACACCATCACCAGTATTCCCACCTGCAGCCACTGGACTGGACAGGATGACATTGTCCTGGAAGACATCCCCGAGCCACCCTGCCTTGAAGGAAGAGACAGACGGAAGGAAGTCTGAAAGAAATCCGGCTGAGAAGACAGCGTATTGTAGAAGAGTGACGGTGCTCACCTCCAGCAAGTTGAACGGCAGAGCTCAACTGCAACAGGCAGTTTATGATTTATACAACAACAACAGAACTCTCATTTAGAACTACAGCAACAGTCCTACTCATTTTCAATATTGCAAAAGTCACCCGAATGAATACTGTGCTCAAAACAATAAAGAATAGATAGATAGATAAATACTTTATTAATCCCGAAGGAAATTCAAGAAGAATGACTATGAATCAATGCTGCTTCCATTATATGGTTTGTACAAATACTATTTTATTTTGAGACCTTGGGTTTTGATGAAATGTGCCTGCTTGAGAAAGTTAACACTGACTTAGATCGCAACGGACTGAATAAAAGTTATGAGGAAAAAAAGAAGCCCATTCTATTTCTATACAGTAACAAACGGTTAAAGAGAGTAAGGAAGGGACGTGAGAAGATAAGAAAGAGAGGAATGAGAGAACGAAGGGGAGGTGCCACTGTGCAGTGCAGATTAACCATATTAGTAGAGAATGACAGTTTAAGGGAAAGCTCAGACTCTCCTCCTTGGTTTTTTAATCCCTCTTTCTTTTTCATTTCTAAACTGTGCAGATGTTGTCATGGTTTCACTCAGTCCGATAACTACTAAGTATGTAGACTGACAGAACACTGGCTCATAGGGTTTTAGCTCCATCTTGCAGTGACTCAAGTAAAATTGCTTTGTCGAAAACAAGACTGTCTGATGCAGACAATGTCCCACTAATGGAGGAATGTCTCTGTCAGTATTTGCACATCTGAATCGACCTTAACCTTGGCTGGTGTGTCGTTTAGGAGCCGAGGAAGTGCAGTTTTGACGACGTCACCACGGCAACCCCGATTTAACGTTGTCACCAGTGTGAAGTTACTGTGATTGCGAGGTGGCGATTGCTCAAGTTTGAGCTGAGCAGATCAAACGATATCACTGATAATATTCTTTTATAGAACTTCATATAAAACAAGGGCAAATAATTACAGTTTTCTTTCATGTTCATTATTTATAGTGTAAAATTGGTTTTAATAATCAGGAACCAATGCCTTTTTTATTTTTAAGAAATATTTTATACAACTTTTTGCAGTGGGTTGCACTCATTCATTTGTCTCATTCCAGTGAGTTCAGTTACTGGCGGATAATTTCTGTTTATTATGCTTTTGTGAACAAGGCTAATACTAAAATTGTAATCAGTATAAAATTCTCAGGCTTTTCTTTTAGGATCTAATTAGATTTTTCCTGGAAAAGTCGTTCATGGTCTGCAAACGGAGAGAAATCCTCACGATGAAAACTAAGAAATGACAAAGCTTTGTTATTTCCCAGAGTCCAGGTAAGTCAGTAGGTATGACATGTATTACATCTTGTTCTGTTTGTTGTTCAGGGACTTTCATATCTAACTCAGATGCCCAGACAGAGAGAAACACCAGAATCCAGCTATTTTGCGTATTCCACCAGTGGCAAGACGTAAAGACACAACGTGATTTAGGAATGGATACTTTAGGCTTAACTATCCAATAGGATGCAACATAGAGTGACAGCAATTCCAGCCGTTCATGGATGTGCTGTTGTAATGGGTGACGCAGGGAGAGGGAGATATACTGGGATGCTGTGGGAGACATCTTCAGACTTGGGGGGGTGGCAATTGCTCATGTTACTCCTTAAGAGTGCTATAGGCAGAACTTCCACTGAGACGATGCAGATTTCCTATAAGACAAATCATTCATAAGATTAAATAAACAAAGTGTTGTTGTTTTTGTATGGTCAGGTCAAATTGCTGCCTTGTACCTGATCCTCTTAGGGAACAGATAACAAATGACAGGGTTGTGTAACTTTTGTAATACACATGTTGCCATCAACGTCTTCAAATGCACAATGTAAAAAATGCAGTGGGTGTCAGTCATGGTCTCAGTCCGCCTCTGTAACCTGAGAGCAGAAACATTACATCGTCCCACATGAGAGACATGCAAACTACTAAGTATACGTTTGCCTCGTGCAGGGCGGTAGTTGGATGTACAGTTGGGAGGGGGAGGCACAACCCCAACATAGCCTCGGGGCTTCTTTGTTCAAGTTTGCCTCATTCGGACGATAAACATGGTTCTGCGCTCCGCTTGGCGCCAGGTGACTCCGCGGGACGCAGCCACGGAAACGGCCGGAGAGGAAACTTTGACAATGAAGGATTATGATGAGAGCATCGCTTTTCTGGGGCAATGGGGACGTTTCCAGCAGGTCGTCTTCTTCCTGCTCTGCTCCACCATTGTTCCCAATGGGTTTGGAGCTTTCACCCTCGTCTTCCTCACAGACATGCCGAGTCACCACTGCCTGGTGCCTGACGACAACCTCACGGAGGACTGGCGCAAAGCCACCATACCGGTGGAGGTGAGAGCTCCTTCTCATTCATTTCCTCAATATACATGCGTTTCTTATAGGGCGTAATAATTGCAATAGTATATCCTTCATAAAACATTTGTATAGACTTTATTTATCTCAAAGCTCCAGCTGGCTCCACGATTACAGTAATAAAATAATGAAAGTGACAAATAAAAGTGTATAGTCAATGAAATAAAGATAGAAAGTATATGCTGAGAACTGCAGAACCAGTGTTTAATAGTAAATATCAATAGTTGCATGAGACAGAGAAACTAATACACACACGAAGTGGCAGTGATTAGAAAAGATAAAGAAGTAGATATTGAAATATTAAAATAATGATGGTGGTCATTATTGCACATGTTTGGTTATGATGCACGTGAAGAAAGATAAAGAACAATATTGCACTTCTCTTGTGTTGGTTGTGTCCAAAACACCAGTTGTTCCCCGAGGTGCAAATCCACACATAAATTCCAAGTCATTTCTTTGCTTTGCCAAAGACATTTCTGCAGAATATTTATAATTTAAGAATACAAAGGTCAAATTCGTAGTTCTGTATTCTAATTAAGCAATTTTCCTCTATTGTAACTGTGCTACACACATAATACAGATGCTAATATACAGTAGTGGCGTGGCCATATTTCGTGGTTGTACATGAAGATAATAGAGATACAGGTATTGTATGGTTATAGTGGCCAATTAATGACATATATGTCCTTTGTCTTATTATTATTTTACACAATATGTTATGACAGATAATATTACTGCAAAATAAACTCTTGTAATCTAGTGACTTAATGTTGTTTTTTACCACTGTGAGGTGGTGAATGGGAAAGAGGAGCAGAGCAGATGCAGCAGATACAGGTTGGACGTGGTCAGAAATCTGTCCGCTCAGGGATTCGTTCCTGGCAGGGACGTCAACCTCACCGACCTGGAGCAGGAGGCCTGTGTGGACGGATGGAGCTACAGCACGGACACGTACAAATCCACTGTAGTCTCTGAGGTAAGGGTGTGCGTGGTCGAGACTGTGAATTAGCATCTTGTCATATTTGTCTCTAGCTGTGTGCTGAAGGTGTTTCATTACCAGCTTACTGTCTCTGCATAGGCGCATCAGCCTCTCTCTGTATATGTCTATTTTGTCCCTGCAGCATTTGTGTGCGTTGAAACTCTCTCTTAGTTCTGTCCGTACAAAATGTCCAAAAAATCGAAGGCTGGGCCCAGGATTTCTGAGGCTCGTCAAACCTTCTGCAAATGTACCTTTAGTTTATTCTTCTTAACTTCCACATGTTTGCAAGGAAACACATGAATGGAATTTAGCTTTTACAAGTCCACGTGTTGCATTTGACCTGGAAAAATAATAAACATTTCTCTCAGAAAGCCTTAAAGGCAAACTTCTCCCACGTGCACATGTGGATCAAGAGATTTCCATTTAGGATGTGTCCTTGTTGTGCAAACAGCAATTGCACAAAACCTCCTTGGCGCAGGAAATCCGTGCGTTTCCTTGTTTCCAACTGGTAATGCAATGATATTTCAGTTTCACCTGGTGTGCAGTGAAGAGTGGAAGCAGCCGTTAACCGCCACAGTCTATTTCCTGGGAAGTCTGAGTGGATCTTTCTTCTCCGGACTGCTGTCGGACAGGTACTCAAACACCTGCTCCATGTGATATACACGGAACACTGCAGCCTTCATTTAAGGTCAAGTTGTAATGTACGCGTTATTTATGAAGGCTGCAGGGCTTTTAAACTCCACAAAGACAGACAATGCACTTTTATTATATATGTGATGTGGCAGTTGAAGTCTTGATATTTTTTATCTTTCACCGTATATTACTTTAAACATTATTAACTTGTGTGCACAAAATTGAAAATTCATTTTGGGAGACTTTAGGTTTTCTGTGGTTTAATCCCCCTGAAACTGTGATTCTGCATCATGGGTGCTTTCACTTTTCATACTCAAGTTGTGGTGCATAATATTTCTATACTTTTACTTCAATACTTTCCTCCACCACTGACGATATTCACAGTACAACATTGAGTCTTAGACGACTGTACAATATATCTGGTTGGTATTACTTGATTTATTTCACTTCTCCCTACAGATTTGGAAGGAAGCCTGTTCTTTTTGCCACCATAGCACTTCAGACGGTTTTTACCTTCATTCTCGTCTACTCTGCCTCATGGCTAATGTTAACCATCCTCCTCTTCATCAATGGTTTGGGGCAGGTGTCAAACTTCGTAGCTGCTTTAGTGCTGGGTAAATATATATACGCTTCTCATTTGTCGTCACACACTTTCAAGATTTACAATGAAAGTGTAAATAACTTGGTACATTTCTCCTCCGTGTTCGACACACATCCAAATGATTGTATTTCTTTCTCCCTGCGTGCAGGAGCTGAGATCTTGACTGGCAACGTGCGAGTCCTTTACTCGTCTTTAGGCACGTGTTTAGGTTTCACTGTTGGCTACATGATGCTGCCGGCCTTCGCTTACTTTATTAGAGACTGGAGATCTCTCACATTGGCTTTGTCGCTGCCTGGCCTGCTCTACATCCCCCTCTGGTGGTAAGTTGCACCCACTATAAGGAAGCTCATATTTGTGTTCGTTTCTGTAACCCAGAGACTTGAGGTGTAGCCTCGTTGTTTCCTGGTTCAACAGCAGTTTGGTGGGCGGGTGAGAGCCGTTTTTGTTTTGGCTCTCAAAGCTCACGGTGTGCAAATAAACAAACTGTTCTACCTGGATGTCCTTTCACAGGGAGGCCTGCACATGCACAAACGTGCACACACATGAATAGTGATGAACTGAATTCTCTGCTCAGGCAACAGTACCACACGATATTTGTATACATATAAATGACCGTTTGCTGCTGTATATATAATTTATGTTTAAAAGGATTTGGTTATTTTTTTTAAATGACCCACTGTGATCGATATAAATGACTTAACAGATTCCCAAGAGGAAAGTTTGAACTGTCTCCGTCCTTTTGTTGCTGTTGTTGTAAAGTGATTGTCTTTAGATCCACTGACACTGTTGTGTAATGAGGCAGGTTCATCCCGGAGTCTCCTCGGTGGCTGCTCTCTCAGGGAAGAGTGGAGGAGGCTGAAGCCATCGTGAGAAAAGCTGCTAAATGGAACAAGCTTCAGGCTCCTCCCGTCATCTTTGAGATTAGCAGTGTAAGTTGATCTGAACCCTTTAGGCAGTGAAGGCTGAGAAGTACAGTGTGTGGATGAAATACAGAGACAAATCCTTTGTTTTGGGAAGGATTAATAACACAGAGCTCTTTTACAATGAACATCTTGAGCCTGAGGTCCTTGTATCTTGCAGGACGATGAGGATAAGACAGAGGTGAAGGAAAGCTACAGTGTCTTCGACCTGATGAGGAAGCGCAACATCAGAATCACAACAATCCTTCTCTGCTGGGTATCGTGAGTTTCACTTCATCCTCCATATATCACATCACACTGAGATCCTCTCTAACCCTGTCGACAGTTTTAGAAATACAAGCTACGATGGCTGAGACAGCTCAACATATTAGAACCTGTGAAGAGAACATCTTTCACTCTGGAAACACACAAGAAAAGTGTTTTTCATGATTTACTTTGAAATACATTTTTTATATGAGTGAAGTTTACCACCACAGTTATGTGTTATGTATGTGTATATATATATATATATATATACATATTTATGCATATGTCCGTGCATGTGCTTGTTTACGTGTATATCTATCTATGTCCATGTGTGTACTTGTGCATGTGTATATATGTGTACATGTGTATGTAGGTGAACGTGAATATGCATGTTCATAAACATCTGCATGTGCACATGTACGTGTATTTATATATGTCCATGTGCATGTTTATGTGTATGGGCATGTTTATGTACGTGTGCATGTGTATATGTATATGCATGTGTACGTTTATATGCATGTGTATATGTAGTCCATGTGTGCGTACATGTGTATGTGTTAAAGGTTATTTATATTCAGATTTCTGCTGTAGGTTCACCCTGATGACCGGATACTTTGGCCTGTCCTTCAGCACGGCCCAGCTCCACGATGACCCCTACATCAGCTGCTTCATCTCAGCAGCCATAGAGGTTCCCGGGTACATCACCAGCTGGGTGGCGCTACGATATTTTCCACGACGATACGCTATGATCTGTGTCTTGCTCCTTGGATCAGTGCCACTGTTCCTCCTTCAACTTGTACCTCAAAGTAAGTACAAAAAATACATGGCTCTTGGGCCAAAGTAGAAATAAAACATAAACAGGCACATCTCCTCATTTGTTTTTGCAGGATTGTATTCACAATGATTCTCGGTGCCAAGTGATTCACAGTGTGGTGAAATTATAAGCATGTCAAATAATTAAAATAATAAAATAAACAATGAAGCTATTCATTAATGTAAATGTAGCTTTCAACCAAGTTTCGTGCATTGAACTGGAGTCATATTCAAAGTACTGATAATTTGTTATTGGCGATCATGACATATTCTGCATTAATTCATGCATGAAATCATCATTAGCATACAGGAGTCATAGATAATAGTTATATAGTGTTAGTGGTAGTTGGAGAAATATGAAACCAAAGTGTATAATGTTGTTTCACTGCCTTGAGGTGAACTGTATCATTATGTTGATTCAGTGTCGAATGACTGATGAGGTCTGGTTTCAAACATCACTGGTCTTTTAGAAAGGGCTTCATTCATTTTGACAAATATCGCATAGAAGAGAATTAATCGTGTGGGAAGATTCCAGCTGATGCACATGTAATTAAAGTACTAAGCTAATTTAATGATGGAATATTATGTACATATTATCCATGAAGCTGCATGAGCCTACGGCGGACACTAGGCCTAAACTACATGAACTATTTGACCGTGTCCTACTTCACGATACCGTGTACGTTTAATGCAGCATCACTGGATAAAAGGTATTTAGAGGCTGCTTCAAGTTTTGCAAGCCACCAGCTTTTCACAGTGCTCGCTCCATTTGAAATCCTAAACAACGTCCAAAACGCTGCACAAGGCTTCATCTGCAAATGACAAATCCATTTAAATTCGCTCACACTCATAGATAGCTGTCTCCTCAACACACCAGAAACAAGACCCGTGAATTATTAGCCCCATTGTCCAGATACAGGCCGAAAATTTAAAGAGTTCTTTCCATTTTTCAGGGAGCAAATGCAACCTTCCTTCAAGCAACACGGAAATCCGTTCAGTAGTTTTTGCATAATCCTGCTGACAAACAGACGGACAGGAGTGCAAACAAAGCTCCTGTAGGCAGTGGTGATTAAGAGCTCGGGGCTCTGTTGTGTTTCCACTGTGTTGTCTTTGGTTAAAAAACCAACTCTCCCCTTATCTTTCAGCTCTACCACACATGTCTCTTGCTCTGGAGATATTGGGTAAATACGCTCTCACCGCTGGCGTCTCCATGATATTTACCTACACCTCGGAGATCTACCCAACGCCGCTCAGGAACACAGCCACAGGAACAACGTCCACTATCTCCAGAGTGGGGGGCTGCATCGCGCCGTTTGTGTTGAGGCTGAGTGAGTACACACATTTCGCGTTTTATTTTGTGGCCCCTTTCTATCTAATTTCAACCTCCCATAAGACCCAGAGCCCATTCTACCATCTGAACGTCCCCTTCTCCTTGGTTTAGGGATCTACCTGAAGGGCCTTCCTCACATTGTTATGGGGTCTCTGTGTGTTGTGTCGATTTTTGCCACCCTCTTCCTCCCCGAGAGTTTCGGACGACCTCTACCCGAAACTATTCAACAGATGCACAAAAGAGAAAGGTATTCTGCTTCAGAAATACATGTGTTTTCCTACATACTAAATTATATTGGCCAATGCATTGAATAACTACAGGGTAGAAGTGATTGAATTCAGAAAACTACAAGTAATATTGTTTTGTTTGTTTGTCTTTATTCCTTCTGACAGGATACGGTGTCCATGCATCAGTGGAGGGGGGGAAAACGTACACGTGCACTACCAGGACAGTCTACTATGATTATCAAGTGTTTTATTTACAGTGGAACACAACAGTTCCCAGCAAGTGCAGGCACGTCGGAGAAGAAAAACCCATTGGGTGGAGCAGCCGTCTGCCTCGATTTGGAGGAGAGCAATATTGATCTGTGATCTATGGAATTAAATAGGTTCAATGAGCTCTTTAAAACATTTTGTACACTATTCTGAATGCAGAGAAGCTTAGAGTGGAGAGATGTGATGTTCCTGTCAGTGTTGATGCTGCAGCAGTATGGATCACTGAGGTTTGTTTCACAGACTTGTCAGGACGTCCTGATAATAGTGAATGGCAGTAGTCCAGTCCACAGGTAACAGATGTTTCCACTAGGTTTTCAGCATCGATCTAAAACAGGGTGTTTTTTAAACCCCAGCAGAAGAATGTGACATTGAAATACGTTGAGTTTTACAAATCTTAGAATTGTAAAGTGATTTTATAGATGAGGTTGCCTTTGTTTCAAGCAATGTAACTAAAATGTGTTTTGTTTACATAAATAAACAGGAAAAAAAACTAGGTTTATATCTTTTTTATCCACCAAGTCTGACATCAATCGGTTGAGTGGAGGTTGAAAAAAATCGAAATACCGACAGGCAGATAGAGATTCATGGATTTGATAGAACACAACGCTGGTAATTTGAGAGCTAAAGTTATTTTCTGGAATTTGCCGGAACAGAAACTTTCTGTTGTGTTAACATTAGGGTGATCACGGACTTTCCAATTTGGCTCAAGTTTTAAATATTACAGTATTACTTTGTATTAAAACCACATTATCTAATGATTGGTAGCTAAGATCATATTACTATTCACTGCACGGTTTACAGTGGTGACAGTGATCAGAAGTAAGTGACCTTCACAGATTTGCTTCAAGCCTGTAGAACTATTTTCTTAACAAAGTAAAAAAAACACATATATAAAGATAATTAAATATCTTGTTGTGTTTGTGCAGCCATGGGAATCTGTGTATATGTCTGTGCTCGATCGATGAGTGTTCCGATAAGAAAATGGCAACGAAACAGAAAATGTCACGATGACTCTTTTAATATATCACTCAAAACCAAAATACCTTCATCATCATCATGACTGATTGTCTCAAGCGTTAGATACACGAGGGAAATTTGTGAATCATTGCAACCTTTTTCTGTGCAGAGGATTCAGATGATTCTGTCTACGTCGACTTTAATCTATTGCACAATGTGATGCTGTATAAACGTCTGACAATGAAGAGCTATCCAACGATACGCCACCATGAAAAATAGGCAGATTTTATTACCGACTTTCTACCTCTTAGGTCAGTCTGTGCATTGTTTGTTCATTTACAAAGATTATTCAGAAAATGTTTAAATACACATTTTAAAAGTGAAACAAAAGAATTGCAGCTACACTAAATGTGAAAATCAGTCTATTTGAACATTCTGCTATATTATATGTACCATGTATACGTGTATCTAATTCATAACAGTAAAGCAGCATGTAAGTGTAGTTGCAGTGGTTGCTCTCTCACGGAAGATATTATTCCAGGTCTATGGAGATATTTCAAAGCATTATTTAATTATATTTATATCATGTTCTTGGTCCTGCTGATGTCAGATAAAAATAAAATTCAGTGAGGAACTGTTCAATAGCTGGATGTCAGTGCTGCTCCTCGATCAAGTGACCACTGGATTTTTCTTTTCACTGGACATCTCCTCGTCTTCCTCGGTGTGTGTGGCCGTGTAAGGTGTCTTCTGACAACATCTGGAGTGAAGGGGGAAAAAAACGGTGATGTCACTTTCAGCAGAGCTGGCCCTTCCCACGAGTCAAGCGGCTGCTTAGGGCCCCACAGCCACCAGGGGGCCACAATAGTCATTTATCATCAGCTGAATTAGGGTTGCCAATGTATTGCTTACTGCTGAGACTTTGATCCAAAACTGGCAGCAATGACATAGTATGTTTGTAACAGACACAGACTCAGATACAGACAAATGGTGCAGGTTGGACATTGATAGTAATAATGTTGCTGTAATATTCACCAGATGAAAAACATCTAGTGACCAAGTATTTATTCTTTTTTAGTGTACTTTTAAAAGTTCACATGACTTTTGAATTTTGGAGTAGATCTGGATAAATGGGCACATCCATTTTTTTTTTTCAAACTTTCTTTAACTTGGTGATAGGGCATTAGTCTTGCAGAGATATGTAGTCTCCATGTGCCCCCTTCTAGTTATGGCTGTGGTGGGTATATATTTGATATAACATTACTATTAGTAGCCAAAGGAAATGACCCTGGTGGGTGCACAGCAGGGGTTTGTTGTGTGTGAACATACACTGAAGTAAATCATTTTAAATCTGGCCCTTGTGCAGCAAATTAATCAGCAAAGTGACAAATAAATGGTTGAAAAATTGAAAATAAAGCTGCAGAAACACAGACCCAGAACTAAGCTAGTATAAACTAATGACAAAATCTATATGAGCCCCAGTCTGTGGGAGGCGCTGTGACTGGGAGGTGTAAACTCACCCAGGGAAGGGTTGCATGTGACTGATGGTGTCGGGCAGAGGCATTCCATAGCTCTCGGGCAGCAGGAGACTCAGCAACCCCGCCAGAGTCATCAAACTTCCCATGAGGATGTAAGGCAGCGATACGGAATAGCTTCCTGTGGCAGCACATCAGAAGAGGAGAGGGTGAAAAACAACCTCGGCTACAGAGGAAACCGTCGAGCGGTTCAAAACACAAAAGGACAAAAGGTGAAGTTGTAAGAGACTCTGAAAAAAAGTGTGATTTAAAACCAATCCACTAAATCTTGGTCAGTGCACACAGGTTCATCCAACCTGTGTGCTAATCAAGCCGGCCTTTGTTTTTACTCTGGGCACATTTGTTCTTGCAGGAACCAGCGTCTCGTTCGCATAGAAGAAGGTTTTAACTGGTTTTAAAAGCACTGGATCCAGATGATTTAATTCACAACCATGTATTAAAACATATAAGTAGTTATTATTCAGATAAATTACCATTTTTAACCAAAACTTTCTGTGGTAACATTCAAACACAGTCACTTTAGTTTGGGGTTTTTACATTTATAGCTCATTTGAAGAAGAATGACGTTACATCTATTGTTGCCTTGATGCTTGAGTTTGATCTATGAAATGAATGAAAAGGGGAAAGGCAGCGGTGCGAAATTAAAAACTCCAGAGCGCCGCTGTCCACAGTGATTAATGTAATTCTTTATGCTTTAATTTAGGACATAATCACAATGAAGCTGCCATACTTATTATAAGAGTTTTTTAAACCCCAAACTATTTGAACCCAATCAACCCGGCTGCTGAGTTTCCACATCCTCCCTGTGTTTGTGTTTGGGCGCTCCAGTTCCCTCCCACAGGACAAGGGGTACATGACATGAGGACTATGAACTCCCCGCAAGTCTGACTGTGGGTGTGTAAACACTCATGGCCTGTACTGCGGCCAGACACCAGGGGGTGATCAAGATGATTTAACGTCACTTTTGGGGAGCTGTCAAGTTGTAAAATCCTCATTAACAGTCTACAGTACCAAAACTAAACCTAAAAACGCAGCTGGATATTTAGGATTCGTTCCTTGCACTTATCCCGTAGTGACCAATAGACGGCTGAGTGATGTAACATAAACATACTGTACTTTGAGCAGATCTTAGAGCGTCCTTACTCAAGTAAATGAAGTACGGAGCGATGATGCTGCCTAATCTGGAGGCCATGGAGCAGGCGCCAATGGCTGTGTTCCTCAGCACGGTTGGGTAGACCTCTGCTGTGTAGGCGTACACGATGGCGAAGGCTGTCGACACGGCAAACTTCCCCATCATCTCCAGCGTTATGGCAACAGGAATCAGGTCTGGAGGGAATAAAACATTCATTTGTTCGAGGTTAAATGTGAGTTGTTAAACAATTCGACAAATCAAGCTGAAGTTCTGCTCTTATTGAAACTTGAATGATGAATGTCACCGAGGCATCGTACTTGCTGGTATGAGCTGTATGAACAGTAGAGACAGTCCTCCCATGGAGAGCGTGGAGAAGATGCTCAGTCGTCTGGAAACCCAGCGAAACAAAACCCACGACAAAGTGTAGGCGGGCAGCTCGACCACAGCCGACAGGAAGCAGTTGAAGTAGGCGTTGCCATGAAGGTTCGCCGTGTTCAGGGACAGGGCGAAGTAGCCAATGGTCAGGGTGTTCCTGTGGGGGTAATTGGTCCGAAACAGAGGGACACTGGTTTGTGTCCATGTACGAGCAGTTTTATCAGTGTTTCAATTCTGTGGCAAAATTGTAAACATGACAAATAAATTAAAAAGCTGTGGGGGAACAAAGAGTACGACTTTCACAACAGGGCCATTGACACTGAATAGTGTGGATCACAAATACAGTTATGTGGACAATAAGATCAAAAGGACATTTTTGACTGATTCATCAGGTGGATGCCAAGCAAACAGTGTTCTGTAGGACTATTAATATATATTGACATAACTGCAAGATATGTAAATAGTCTATTTACTTAAAGGTTAAATGAATATGTGACTGTTTACAGTGTGTTTCTGCTGTATCCAAGTGGCGAATAAGTGTTACTGCAAGTCTAAGAAACATTAACAGCACAAACAGGACAGTTACAATATTGCTTTCCGGCCATAAGCGCAAAGACACTTTAAATAATTGCAGTAAAAATTGTTGTTTAATATAATATATAAAAATCATAATTACAAGTTAAGAGGAAGGAGTAGTACAGATGAAGTTTTGGTGGAGAAAACAAAATGAAGGTATTTATAAGGACCTGTTATGACCTGTATTACAACAATATTCAGTTAGGAAATGAATGATTGGTTTATAAAATGTTCAAACTTAATTTTTTTAAATGATGCAGGAGACTACAAAATAGCGATACCTGTCGATGAAAGCCTTGATATATTTTAAATAAAATTATTAGCTGAAGAGGAAAAAATGCCAGTATATGAGAAGCATAGGCTTTGAGGGGAAACAGACTAGACTGGAAAAAAAGTACTTTGCATTTGCATCCTTAATTCATTTTTAGTCAAATTTAGCTCATTCACCTGCTGTGATTAGCTTTTGTTATGTAAGAATAAGTGTTTGGACCAAAAATCAAAGATCAAGCTGCATCTGTTTTCCGACTCAGCGAGGAAGTGAGCACAGGAAGAACTCAGTCATGCTGTGCAGTTACATAAAGCCTGATTTTGATCTTGGTCGCAGGCTTCACAGCACCTGACAGGTCATTATTTGTTGTTAAGGAAGCAGGTTGACATGCAGTTGAGATGATGCATGAACCGGCCGTCACCATGTGTTAACACCGTGCGTCTACATGCCAGTGCATACGTGTGTGTGTGTGTGTGTGTGTGTGCGTGTGTGCGTGTGTGCGTGTGTGGTGTGTGTGTGTGTGTGTGTCTGTGTCTGTGTAGCTGTGCAGGCAGGGTCACTGTACTAAAAGTGGAGGTCTCATGGGACAGCGGGGACTCACCACACCAGCCACAGCGTGAGTGAAATCCCGCAGATGTTTCGGGAACGCAGCAGATCGCAGATGTTGTGGGTCGTCCTCTCCTCGGACTGACGTTTGTTCTGTGGGGCAGTGGAGCGAGTGGAACAACAAACATTTAACAAGGAGAGGCAGCAGTCCAGAAATAATGTCATTACAGAGGGAACATTGTGAATTCATGGCCACTTGCTGAGTGAACACATGCACGTGCACGTGTTCACACAAACAGTGACCAAACGTGATCCGAAATGAATGCAGGGGAAATGTCCAATGTTAAATGAGAAAATGAGGCAGAAAAAAACTAGAAAAAAAGATATTACATTACATTACATTTCGCTGACGCTTTTATCCAAAGCGACTTACAATAAGTGCATTCAACCATGAGGGTACAAACCCAGAACAACAAGAATAGAGAAAATACAATTTCTTAAAAAAAAAAAGCAAAACTACAAAGTGCTATAAGTAAGTGCCATTTAAGTGCTACTAAATTGTTAGTTTAAAAATGTTATTCAAGGTATAGTCGGAAGAGGTGTGTTTTTAGTTTGCGGCGGAAGATGTGTAAACTGTCCGATGTCCGGATGTCACTGGGGAGCTCATTCCACCATTTAGGAGCCAGGACAGCAAACAGTCGTGATTTTGATGAGTGTTTAGCAGTGAGGGAGCAACAAGCCGATTGGCCGAAGCAGAGCGGAGTGAACGGGCTGGGGTGTAACGTTTGACCATGTCCTGGATGTAGACTGGACCCGATCCGGTCGCAGCACGGTACGCAAGTACTAATGTTTTGAAACGGATGCGGGCAGCCACCGGTAACCAGTGAAGGGAACGGAGGAGCGGAGTAGTGTGAGTGAATTTAGGTTAAAAACCAGTCGAGCTGCTGCATTCTGAATGAGCTGCAGAGGTCGGATGGCACTAGCAGGTAGACCTGCCAGGAGGGAGTTGCAGTAGTCTAGGCGTGAGATGACCAGGGCCTGGACCAGAACCTGCACCGCCTTCTGAGTGAGAGATATTGTATGGTTTTATCCCTTGATCCCATTTATAGTTATCAAACTATTCCTTTATTAGTGCGGCTACACACTGTTTGTTGACCTATGCAACTTGGTGGAACCTTAAACTCCAGATTTTGTTTTGAAAAGGAAAAAACAATGGCTTCAGCCTGAAGCTTCACCAAAGTCAAACACTTGTCTGTCTGTAAATTGAATCCAGCATCTGCAGATGGACTCACAGTACAATCACCAGAAGGACATGTACAAATGAGCAAAGGACAGAGACGAGAGTTGTGTTCTTATAACCCACAGCCCCCTCCCATTGGGTGTGTAAAGGTATTTATTACCCTCCTGATGACTTATCAGGGTGGGAGCTCTCCTGCCTCCATGTCTCTGTGGGAGACCCCTGGACCGAGACCCCGGGATGTGAGATCCCAACCATTTGCAAAGAGACACCATAAAGTTAAGGCTTCAAGAGGCGATGAGGTCAAAGTCTCTGAGCAATAATCGCATGGTTTAGACAAACAATCTGGTCAATCTTCCACACCCATGTTTGCTCATGCAACATCACATCCACAAATGACAAAATGTCCATTACAAGCTCTAATACACAGTAGGATTTACTTGGCCATACGTGTATCAACGTGTAAAACAAAGTTCCTGTATTTAGGGCCGGGTTGGGGAACATCTGGCTTCCATGCTTGGCCAACAAGACATTTACTAAAACAAGTTGTTTTCTACAATAAAGGAAAATTGTAAATATAAGACTAACAGGTCCTTCAGTTTGTTTCCTTCTGTCAGTTTACCATCAAGCTAAAAGGAACACATGTCAATAGCAAATGTGGCCCTAACATCCCAAAACAAATATTAGACAAACATGCGGTGCTCTAAGTTAGGTGCAATCTGGATGTGCACCTAAAGTGGCCCGTGTGGTAAATGGAGAATATCGTCCAAATAGTACAAAACAAATTCGGGCCACTTTTGGCACCTTTGGGTGACATGTGGTATTGCCAGATGGCTGGATGTGGGCCAAATCTGATTTTTGCGCAATTTTTCCTTGTATTGCGCAGTTTCCACAATTTTGATGACGATGCCTTGGGGGTTGTACGTTGAACTATTACTGGAGTATAACAGAAGGAAATCTTGGGTAAATATTGCTAAAGACTCATCTACATTATTGTGGATCCATGCGCAACAGTAAATCATTACACCAAACTGATACACACTCCCAACGTGCCAAGAGAAACTGATCCACAGCGATTTTGAGCAGGGAAACCGGTTTGAACTGGATAGTGGCCAAGACACAAGAGTTGCAGGGATGCAGAGGGTTTCAATGCTTTCATTTTCATTAAATACTGATCCCATGAATATATAAAAATTATTTCTTATAGCATAAAACCCAAATACTACCATGAAGCAGCCACCTGAAGCTATAGAAGAAGAGAGGTTCAACTCCACACTCGCTTCCCCTGATATGTTCAACAAGCATGTATCGACTTTCATTTTGTACTTCTACATCTTTATTTGAGTGAGATCCCACCTGCAGGGGACTGAAGATGACTGGCGGAGGCTCGATTTTGTTCCTCCTAGCGGCGTCTCTCACTATGGCCTCGGCCTCCTCCACCCGTCCCTGAGAGAGCAGCCACCGAGGAGACTCCGGGATGAACCTGCCTCGATATACAACAAGTGGACGGTGAGAGAGAAAGAAGAGGACAGCAAACTCATTTTGACTCCTCATCTGAGTGACTCCATCAAAGTAAAACCTCCCCCCACACTAGCTTCCATAAAGCTAACATACACAGATTCCTTTTGTGGTTGCTAAACTGGCAAGACACAGTGATAAGATAGAACTTTTTATTCGGTAGTTTTTCATATATTATTATTTAGTTTATAAAATTGAAGCAAAAGAAAAAACTGAAAATGGTCTATCTCAAGTTCCCAGAGTCAAAAACCTGAATAATTTCACTTTAGATGACGTGAAACAATTTTTTTCCATTTGGGTTAGAAAAATGATTTGATCTCTACAGATTAATTTTCTTTTGGACAAATAATGGATCATTTGACAGTTACAGCTCTAAAATAGTACAATACATAGTTTAAAAATGTGAAAAGGAGAATTTTTACAACGTACAAATAAAAAAACACATACAGTAGAAAAACTGATGGGATTGATCAACACTCCCCTGGCACTGCTACGATCAGCATTACAAAACAAGTTGACAACGTAGACAGCAAACCATCCCCTGTAGAAATCCACACAGACACACACAAGCAAACACACACCTACCTACCACCAGAAAGGCAAACAAAGCAAACCAGGCAGGTTGAGGGCGAGGATGAGCATCCTCCAGTCTCTGATGAAGAAGCCCACCAGCGGCAGCAACATGTAGCCGACGCCAAAGAAAATACACACACCCATCGTGGAGAAAATGGTCCGCACACGTGGGCCGAGAATCTCTGTCCCTGGAGCGCAAGAGAAAAGAAACACAAGGAATGCATTACACTGTCGTTTGCTTTGCCGTGAACCAGTAAGCGACTGTATGCTGTCGTTCTGAGAATTAATGAGTCAAATGAAGAAGTACCTAAGACGAATGCAGACACATAATTGGAGATGTGTCCCATCCCGACGACAAAGTACAAAGCGCAGAACACGGGCCAGGATGGAGAAAGCGCCTTGATGAGTGCAAACACTGTCTTGAGGGCCAAGGTGACAAACAACACGATTTTCCTCCCATACCTGGACAAGACATGAAGCAGAGGTAAAGCACCAAGAAAGCATGTTAAGATCGAAACTTCATTCACACACATGCCACCATGACCGACTCTTTTACAATATATTATACTTTCATTACATTTCAATGATTTCAAAGAGAAAAGGCTGTATTTTTTAGCACTTTTACTGGGCCTCCTATCCTCTTTTAGCTTATTATTTAGTTTTTATGGTACTCTTAACGTATGGCTCAAATCTAACTGAAACATCTCCCATTAGCCCTGTCCACCATTGGATTGCCAGACAGAGTTAGGGACGAGCTTGACACACAGACACATGCATAACTCTTCACCTCCTTAACCAATAGCGGGGGACGGGTGTTACCTCTTTGGCCGGCCGCCATTTTGAAAGCACGCTGACTCACACAGACACACACACATGTAGACCCATGCCTATCTTTGTTTAGTTATTACACCGTTAGTAATTTTTGTTTTTATACTTTATTATATTCATAATAAATGTCTTTCTTTCACAAATGTTTTTTCATTCATGTTGCATAAATGAATTTTGCCAACCTCTATCCTTCAACTTAGCTAACTATCTATATGGTAATTTTGGTTATAGTTATTAATTTAATTGTTAATCAGAGTTCCAAATTTGTAGTTAGTACTTTTATGAGACTTAATCAATAAATTGGCTATCTTTTCCCTTCCTTTGAAGGGTGGTGACCCGAGGTAACTTTAATCAATTAAAGTTATTATTTAATATTAATAAAATATTAATATTTAATCTTTTTATTTTGATAACCAAATTTATTGAATGCCGAAAGGCACACCATTTTATGGTATCACGTTTGATGCATTATGGCACAACAATAGTCACATGTTTTCTTTACAGATTTGTACGGTGGCCGAGAGAGCTCAAAGAACTGCAAATAGAAAAAACAAACACGCAAATTTTGAAAACGACTTCATCTATTTGGCAGAAACGCGCAGCAAATAGCGAAAACGGCACCAAAAAGTTTCCAGGGGGACTCAAGAAAGTGATGAACCTGGCTGTAGTTAGGAAGTTATTGAAGTGTGCCAGCGGTGATAGAAGGTTGCATGTGTCGTCAAGTTGATGACGATGTTTTCTGAGTTTGCTTGTGTTGTGACTTTTTGCAGCGCATGTGTCTTCAAATTGAACTCTCTCGGCCACCGTACTTTTGGTCTAGACGAATCCAATACTGCAAGAGGAGTGAACGTTGGACTTGGTCTGCTGGATGTACACGAAAGCCGCTGTAGGTTAATGCGTTTTGCCATATCAGCTACATGGTATGTCGAGCCTGTGGGAGTGAAAGTGTGTGTGAGCTCAGTTTGAAGATCTTTTGCCTCCAAGTGGTCTAAAATCAACTACTTCTATAAAACCTTGAAAGTTTACTCCACCGATTTCACATTATAATCAATTGTCAGGCTCATGTTAATCGAATTCAATGCAGCAAAAACTAATGTTCATGTTTTCAACTTTCATCAACTTCACAGCAGTCAGTGTGTCTAGAGATATAAGACTTGAACAACAAAGGTCGACTATCCTCACTTCTTCTAGTCAAAGTGACTCAGTGATACGAATTCCTCAGCTGTGTGAAATCCGTATAAAATCTGTTTGATTCTATCTAACAGGCCAAGACATGAAATCGTAGAGCGAGTTCTGTCTCGTTGATATTTGAGTGAAACTACTGACTTGCTTGGTTGATTTGGGAGGTGAAGCATCTACAAATATCACTGGTAGACATTTTCATCATGGGGCTGAACCACATGCCATTGTTAACATGTTGAAGTTGAATCTGTTGTTGTCTTTCTTGTCTGGATTTGTTTCATCTCTTTTCCAAGCACATCTGCTTTCACCTACACTTTGACTTCCACAGGAAAAATGATCCAAACAGCAAAAGGAAGTGTTTTTCATCCATTGTGCTGCACAGATGTAAAGACCTGACCTTTTACCTACAGAGTGACACTCTTGTTGTCACGTGGACATCTTCAAGAGGTCATGAGTCAAAAGTTAAAAAGCCCATTGCAAAGTCGGCCAATTAGTGATTAACTTATTCCACAGCAGCTCGAGTTGACGCTGAGTTGACGCTGACTGAAGGTGGTCTGTTGTTCGTCACCTGTCGGAGAGCTGCCCTGAAATGATGGAGCCGGCGAGAACCCCACCGAAGAAGACAGAGGAAGTCAATGGGTTCTTCCACCTGTCATCACACACCATGTTCCACTGAAAGACACACACACACACAAACAGACGCTGTACCTATCAAGTAAAGTGTTCAATTCTGATATGTTAGCTATAGAAAAACAGTGTCAAGGTCATAATCAATATCTTAAAGTGCAACCTGTTTAGATTCAAAATGAGACAATAAATCATAATGCCCATTATCATAATTCTAATAAAGTGGAATTTAGATATTCACTCATTATTTCTGTGCCATAGCAGCGCTAATCATCTTAATTACTGTCATATTCCTGTCATATGCTTTAATGGAGGTGGACAAAATATTTGAAACAAAGAAACACATTTTTCAATTTCTCACATCATATTTTATTTTCGGGTTGTTGCTCTTGTTTTACCATTGAATTTATTCTGACATCAAACTATAGCATTTGTAGTGAAGGGTGAACACAAGTTATCCATCTCTGTCTTTTAGTATCGGACAGTTTCCAGTACTCTAGTGACTTTATGATGATTCATAAGTCTCAGTTATGTTAAAAGGGACATATAGATATAGTTCAGCCATTTATCCTCCCTCATCCAAGAACTGTGCCACGGCTGCAGCCTCCTCTAAACAGGGGACACCAACCTCAGTTATGATGGTGGAGGTGTAGAGGCTCCGGTCATAGTCCCACCCGTCCAGGCAGCCTTCTTTTGGCACCTCGCTCAGATTCACATCGACGCCGGGCAACAAGCCTCTCTCGGAGAAGCTCAGCAGATCATCCAGTTTGTATCTGAGGCACATGCTGGGCACCAACTCTCCTCCGCCATCCTCCTCCAGCGGGATGCTGCTGTTCCTCCACGCCGCCGTGAGGTTTACGCGCGGCGGCACGGAGCAGCGGTGCAGTGGCGTGTCGGCCACAAACACCATGGAGAGGGCGGTGAAGCCGTTGGGCACCACGGTGAGACAGAGGAGGAAAAACACCTGCTGCTGGAAACGGCCCCATTCTCCCAGGAAGGAGGTTGCCTCTTCATAGTCCCTCATGGTGCCTGCAGAGCTGCGCGTAAAGTGGGGCAGAGTTGACAAGAGACGCGGAGGACTCTGCAGTGGGTATTTGAAAAGAGGTTTTTTTTTTTTTTTTTTTTTCCCTCAGCAACGAAACCATCCCACCTCTTTCTCAGTGTTGTTTCATTTGGGGAAACCGGGGTTTAAAGTCACAACCCGAGATCCAAATAAAGACTAAAGCGAAAATGACCCAGACAATAATAAGTCAATGATTAAAATGTGTCATGAATATTTTTCTGCTTCATATCAATAAAACAAGCCCATAGTTCCGTCAAAATGTTGTATAGAGTGGAAACAATTCTTCTGCTCTCCATCTTTTCCAAATAGTTTTCAACTTAAGTGTTTAAAGGTTCAGTGTGTAGAATTTAGTGACATCTAGTGGTGAAGTTGCATGTTGCAGCTGAATACCCCCTCACCTCACCCTCCCCTTTCAAACATGAAAGAGGACCTGTGGAAACATTCAGTTGTCATAAAGACTCAAAAGGTGTTTAGTTTGTCCGGTCTGGGCTACTGTAAAAAACATGTCAGCATGCGTAGAGAGAACCCGCTCCTGGTGTAAATATAAAGTATTTAGATGTAAAGGGCTCATTATATAGGTAAAGAAAACAACAATTCATACAATTTAGATAAAACACACTATAGTGAAAACATCACAAGGATTATTTTATATTAAATTTCTGCCAATAGATCCCTTTCACATAAATCTTAAACACTTACCCTTTAACCTGGGATGGGCTTGATCATACACTTTGTGCAAAATAGTAGTGGACAGGAAGTGGTGATAATATACGTCATTTAAAACTCATCCAATATGTTTTGAGACAGCTTTAACATGTAAAAGTGATAAATAGGGCAAACTGTATGTCCTAAAATGCATGTAAATGAATGTCTCCTTTTGAAGACCTGAGTGCTCTTTGTAAATAAGCACTGCTGCTGTGCTCTTAAAGTGCGAGTTGAGTGTCGACACCCGCTCCTTGGTTTAGAGTTAAACTGATGTTCAGTTGTCATGTGATCATCGTAACTTTGTTAGAAGAAATCCCTTCAACTCTTAATCCACTTATAAGAAACCTGGTTCATATATACAGTCACAAACTTACTCCAATGATGACTCTACAGCAGCTTCCCTTTTGTTTTTTCACCACAGAACCTGAATCAGGCATCCAGATGTTTTCACACTTTGATCAGTTGTCTCTGAAAGCCGATGGGTGTCCTCAGTGATGAAAGACTGAGATTAGGGATGCACCGATATGGAAATTCTTGGCCGATACCGATATTTAAAACAACAATCTAGCCGATAGCCGATACCGATACCGATATTTGTTTATTACTTGAATAATATGAAAAACAGAAAAAGTGACCAGTGTAACTTCAGATGCCATGGATGGACATAGACACCTATTCAGCCAAACATCTAACAGTATCACCAGGCCTACTCAAGACATCATCTCAACTGTAAACAGATGCTTGCAATGCATAACCCAAAACACTAGCATAAACCCTTAGGGAATGCCATATACATTCAAGTCAAGATGCAGTGCTACTACTAGCCTGCTGTGCAACACAACACAATAGGAGGCTCTGATTACAACAAATAAAATAAAAATATTTTTCGATGAAAACTGTCTGCCATACAACTACCTACTCAATGACAAAAATTTTACTTTCTGTACTTACAGTAACATAGAGTAGACCAATACAAATATTATATTTGTTCAATTAAATAAGCCCCCCCCCCCTTTAGCCCCCCCTCTCTCTTTTTATCTATATGACTGCTTGTGTGGCTGTAGTGGATGGGCAGAAGGGGACATTTAATTATGTGATTGGGAAAATTGGGAAAATTTAGGAATCCAGGACAACAGAAGGGGAATACAAAGTATGGGATGCACATTTGATCATTTATATCATATAAAATATGTCATTTATATCGTTTAAAATCATTTTTCAGTCTGTTTCCTGGCGCGATACGCTCGCGCGCACGCTGAAACCATCGGTGAAGGGCGCTGGCGCGGCGTGGCGCATCGCAGCCCATGTGAACCGCACAAAGGTTTAACAGGGGGGGGGATGGGAGGCGCCTGGCTTTCCTTGGCGCTGCGCGGCGCGGCGCTTCAGCGCCCGGTGTAAACCCGGTGTCAGTGTACCATAATCTGGATGCCAGATTGGCAGACTGCAGAAAACATACCAATGAATATCTGCAAATGTTATCGGTGAAAGTCAAGTTTATTACCAATACGCCGATAGCAGTAAACGAGGCGAATATCGGCCGCTACCGATATGCGGCCGATACATCGGTGCACCACTAGTCACAATGTCATGTCTTTAATCCCCTCCTGTGTGTCAGGACAAAATACCACAGCTCAGCATCCTCAGCTGAAAGGTTCCTGATCATCTTCATGAAAGGAAGTCAATGCAGGTACTTAATAAACTGATTAACAGTGTCACCAGGGACATATTAGTGATTCCTTGGTTAACCAAGTACCCAACATGAAGAGGGCAATACAAAGCATTAAATGTTGGCTTTTATCTGCAGATTTTTAATTTCTACTTGATTAACATTATAAATTGACCAAACAAAGAGTTTAACAGACTACTGTTGTATCTAAAAGTAAAATGGCACTCAGTGGAGCGCTTACCTCCACTCAGGCCCAACAGTCGCCTTAAATTCAATCAAACTGCACCAAATTTCACACAGACATTGATATCAGTTCCCTAAATATGCCAGATTTTGTATCAGCCAGATCCATGAATGAATCCCTGGTAAAATGTGAATAATGTTATGTAACGTAAAAGGAAGTGGAAGAAATTCCTGGATCCGTCCCCTGATCCACCAAGTTTCATGAAAATCTGTTTATTTATATTTGTTTGATCTCACTCACAAACAAACATAGAAATCAACCAACAAACAAAGGAACAGGGCTAAAAACATAACTGAGTAACTATGTGTGGCTCCTCTCCTTTAGAACAGGGTCCACGAGTTATTGCACTGATGCTGAGGACTTAAGTTAAACTTGAACTTAATCATATTGAAAAAAAAGTAAGATTCTAGCAGAAGATTAAGAGTCAGAGGAAAAACAACTGTTAACAAAAGCAAAAAAAAAAGTACACAAACACATCCTGCATGTTTAAGTAGACTTTCCGACTTGAAGCTAATTCACCTTAATTCTGAGAATAATGGAGGCCAAGGCACAATGAAGACACAATGTTCTAAAACATCACAATGAAAGCTTCACAAATCTCTGTATACTGAGAAAAGAGAACTGAAATGTGATGGAATTCTGATTGTGTGGACTTTTTAAGATATATTGTAAAGATTTAATCACTGATTACCTTAAAAACCAATACAGATGCATAATACAAATAAATATAATACATATACATTTAGTTTATGTAGCACTTTTAACACATTTTACGAAGGTTAAGAGAAAGCAAATAAAAGCATGTAACTACAAATATCAAATATTCATATTAAAGGTAAAATACACTTGTTGATCAGTTATTTACAGAGTATTATGTGTCTGGGGAAGTGTAACAGTTATTTCCAGATCTAATTAAATGGAGACATTTGTTATGTAAAACCAACCAACTAGTCCAATGAGAGTCCTAAAGCTACTTAGCAACATTTAGAGTACAGGCACGTGCACCTCTTTGGGGTATTTAAAAGTGTGGAATGTTGTTGAGAGAAAACACCACTTTGACCATAGCGCTGCGGGGGCTGGGCGACTAGACTGGCCACTCTGAGCCTTTTGATCATTTCACTTTTAGTCAATCAAATCGAATCAGTGGGTGGGAGATCTCCCCTTCGCTCATCTCAGATAAATAGTCTCTGTTAAAAAAAATTAAAAAACTGACATCCAGTGTATCTGGCATTCGCGCTGTAAGGATGAAAAAGTGCTCTGTGACTCTGTCCCACTGAGGGATCAGCTTACTCTGCCCCACAGAGAGCTCAACTCTACCACTCTGGCACTAAGCTGAAGACTTTAAGAGGGATACAGTGCCTCATACTTTGAAGAATTTTTTTTTTCTAATTCTCCCTCAACGGCAGGGAGGCACTTTTATAAAGAATGGGAGACTATGATGAAGACACTGCATTCCTCGGACAGACCGGTCCTTACTTCTGGACCACATTCTTCCTCCTAAACACAGTTTTTGTCTCCACTGGATTCAACGGGCTTTACATCGTCTTTATTGGAGCAGCGCCGAAACACCACTGTCTCATTCCGGACGTTAACTTGACCGAGGAGTGGAGGGATGCCGTCCTTCCCTTCAGGATAGTGGATGGGGAAGCTGTGCCGAGCCAGTGCAGCAGGTACAAGCTGGATGTGGTGAGAAACCTCTCTGCCGAGGGGTATATTCCTGGAAGGGATGTCAACCTCACTAACCTGGAGGAGGAAGGATGCTTGGATGGATGGAACTACAGCAAAGAAATCTACCTATCCAACATTGTCACTGAGGTCAGAATCAATGTGCATATGTGTTTCTTGCATAAGGTGGGAGTCGTGAAAGTTTTTAAGTTTCCTGTTTTCTTTTTGTTTATGTCATTTTTTACGTCTTTTCACAGTGGGACCTCGTTTGTGACAACAAGTGGAAAGTTCCCTTTGCATCCTCGACTCTGTTCGTGGGATACCTGGTGGGATCCCTAATCTCAGGGCAGCTCTCTGACAGGTATTTAATCCATATATATACGTGAAATTCCCCTACAACACACTTTACATCACTATATTCCAATATAAAAACTACTAACACTACAATTTTCTCTTCATCAGTAGAGAAATGTTGCTTTGAGTTGTGTAAGTTTGAAGAAAAAGCTCGTGAAAACTAACGAGTGATTATAAAGTGGTTTCAACAGTGAGGATAACTGTGGCAAATGTCACCTCAAGGGCTGATTCGCTGCCATTGTATTTACAACAACAGCGCCATCTACTGTTAAAGTCAAAGACGCCTGCATTGAAATCTCTGTGAAAGTGCCTTTGTCATTTCTGGACTAAAGAGCTTCAGCCAGGATCAGAGTTTGTGAAATCACAGCCATGGGGGGATGGTGGTAAAATGTGAAGCCAGATGACAGGACGTCCTCTGACCCCTTTAATGACGCAATGGTCGCAAGTTCCTGCAATTATCTGTACTGTTGCTGCTTATTTGAAATTAGTTTCTGCTGAATAGTGGTTTAATTTACCAGTTAAAACATATCTCAGGATGAAGAAGAGTAGAAGACACAGATGAAGATGTCTACTCAGTTCAAGTTCATGGACAAGTTTCATTTCAGCGTTGGCTTGGGTTGAAGCGGTTGTGCTTCCTGTCTATTGTCTTGATCCGTTAGAGAAGTACATGGTGGTCAGTGTAGAGCTGTTAACCCGGAGGATTGTAGATCAATGAGTCCTTTTCAGGGTTCACCTTAGAGTTTCATCTCCGTGCTTGTGGAGACGCATGTGGCTCAGGACACAGCAGTGAGGAGCGCTTGTGTGTTGAACTATTTATTTCCTCTGCAGCTGTGAAAACTCGGCCCTCCATGGATGACAACTGGGGGGGTGAGGGGGGGGGGGGTTGAGGTTTTAGAGCTTTTTGATCAGTGTGTCACATTAGGGCATTTCAAGGATTCAAATGAAGCCGTCGAATATATTTTCCCTGCATGTTTCCATCAGTTCAGGAGAGTTGGAGGAAACTGAGTTTGCAAGTATGTCTTTGTATGATGAACCGATTTTTTGCAGAAGTTGCAGAAAGGTTTCAAGCATCTGCTGCAGGGAGGGTGTGAAAACAATTATCCAGCTTGCTTACAGCCAAATGTTACCAAAAGAAACCCAGCACACTTTAATAGAAATCAAAAAAAAGGTTTTGAAGCACAGCTTTGAAAATTACAGCCAAATAAACAATGAAGGCAGTTTTATGAAACACAAAGGAACAGTCTAAGTTAATATAACGGGGAATAAAATCTGTTAAAAAGTTCAGCTAATCTATTCCAGATATGGGTTGTTTTATAGCATCAAATAACAAAATAAAACCCAACTAATCAGAAACATGAACACTTGAACTAACAGCATGGGATAAAGTCTTAAACGAAACCATCTTTTTTGGGGTTCGGCCCATGTTCCACCCACTAACATGTTTACTATACAATATTACTGCATCCACCTATACTGTCAATGATATTTACAGATATGTTTCCCCTCAGGTTTGGGAGGAAGAAGGTGGTTTTCGTCTCTCTTGCTGCTCAGTGCGTCGCTGTCATGCTTCAGTCCTTCTCTAACTCATGGAGGATGTTCTGCGTCATGTTCCTCTTTGTCGGAGCCTCCCAGATATCAATCTATATTTCTGCATTTGTACTTGGTAAGAAATTAAAAAACACTCCTCATCCTATGTTTGGTCTTTCAGGCCTTAAGTTCCCGTCGTCTGCACAAGCAGACGGATAACGCAACTTCTTATGACACTAACACGTTGTTTTCCCACAGGGACGGAGGTGTTGAGTAAGACCATGCGTGTGCTCTTCACAACTCTCGGGGCCTTTCTCTTCTATTGCATCGGGTACATGACACTGCCCTGGATTGCATATGGCATCAGAGAATGGAGGACTCTTCTTGCTGTTCTGTCCGCAACTTCTATTGTCTACATCCCCCTCTGGTGGTATGTTGCTCCTAATCAGTTTCTTCATTTTGTGTATGGCCACTGAAACAATGCACGGATCATCAGCAACCTGCGGTCTATTTTATAATGAAACTTAATTTGACCGTGCAGGTTCATCCCAGAGTCTCCGCGCTGGCTGATCACTCAGGGGAGAGTGGAGGAGGCCGAGGTCATACTGAGAGAAGCTGCCAGGAAAAACAAAGTGGAAGCTCCAGTCGTAATTTTTAAACAATCTCAGGTGAGATTCACACATTGCAATTAATCGTGCGATTGTGCATTTCTCCATGGATCCTGGTTATTATCTCTGCCAAGGAGATTGTGTTATGTTGTTTGTACACAAGATTACACAAAAACCACTGAAGAGATTTCCATGTAACAGGATGCAGCATGTGTCAGGATTTTTTTGTGTAGATCTCGAGCAGAAGGCAGATCCATTTGTTTGTTTTTTAATGTCTTTAATATTGCGAGATGGGTGTTTTTCGACATTTTTGTTGATTTCTTACAGAATCATTTATGGATCTTGATTTGAATTGAAATAAAATGCAGATCCATTTAAGAATCTGGATCCAGTGCCATTCCAGTTGCCTCTTTCTGCCTAATATAAGTTCAAGCTGGTTAAAAGTATTTTTCTGTCGACACGCATCAATTCTCCAAAGGACTGTTACAGAAACAAACATTGTTCATTATTTTTCAATGTATATCTTGACTCTGAGACATTATTCAAAATTCAACATTAATCTGTAATATCAAAGTTATTGCTAAAAAGAAATACATGTATGTTCTCCCATATCTGTAAACCATCAGGTCTCCATCACCTTGAGCAAAGTCTAAATGAATCTGCTTAGAACACATTTGAAATATTGACATATTCTGGATTAACAACATGACAAATGCTGTGTTTTGTTTTTGTCTTGTAGCGAAACGGGACGCCTCAGTTCAAGACGTACACAATGCTGGATATTCTCAGATCCAAGAACCTCAGGTGCATCACACTGATGTGTCTCCTTTTGTGGTGAGTGGTTGTGTTCTTTTCTTCTTGTCTTTATTTGAATCTTAAAATCTGATCACGGACAATGATTACACTATCATCACAAGTGTCATTGCTGCTCCCTTCATGTCTGTCAGATATTTTCTTTTGTAGATACTTTAAACATTGAAACACCTACATGTATGTTAGACACTCAGCTAAACGCGACACGTGACATTTACTTGATAATGCAACTAACATTTTTTCTTTTCTTTTTTTGTCAGGATGGCAATAAACATGGGGTATTTTGGTTTATCCCTGAACACTTCCAACCTGAGTGGAAACCCCTTCATGAACTGTTTTTTATCGGCCACCACTGAGGTCCCTGCCTACGTGGTTTCCACCGTGCTGCTGAAGAAGTGTCCGCGGCGGGCTCTTCTGTCGTCCTTCCTCATCATCGGAGGAGGAGTTCTGCTGCTCATCCAGTTCATCCCTCACAGTAAGTCATCTTTCATCACGACAACCTGACAAACATGCATTGGCTTAGATTATAAGCGCACATCACCATATAACACATACGCTGCAGTATATGAGACATTTATGGACGAGTGCTCAGCACAGGGATCTCATTTACATGGCAATATAACATTTATAGGGACAGTTGAGCTCCTTTTGAGATAAGATAAGCAGACATTTTTATTGCATCATGTCAAACAATGTATGCTTCTATAATTACTACTGTTATTATTACACTGCTGCTTATCCTTTTTTTTGTGGTTCATGTGGGGGCTGGAGGCGCTGGAGCCAATCCCAGCTCACATTGGGTGAGAGGTGGTTGCCTGGGCAGGTCACCAGAGTATCGCACGGCCAACAAGCACACAGTTTAAAATCTCCATTGAATCTTGCTGTGAGGCGGAGGCAACAGTCTCGCAGGGCTAAAATAAAACTGTTACACAACTCGTTGGTCTCAGGACAGTTCGAATCCCAATTCTCTCCAGTTGCTCCAGCTTCGTCCCTCAGTCCAAAAAACATTTAGATCAGGGTTAGGTTTATCGTGGGCTACTGGCCGGTCCAGGGTGCCCTGCCCCCACTGTTAGCTTAATGTCAGCTGGGATCAGCTCCAGCACTCCTGTGACCCTTAAAGGAGCGATATGGGATTGATGATGGATTGATTGATTGATGGATTGATTCAAGACATTTTTAAGGCAGTACTGTCACTTTGATGCCCACTGTTCTTCTGCTTAACTACTAAAGATTAAGGGTCTTCTACTCTCTCTCTCTCTCTTCTCTCTCTCTCTCTCTCTCTCTCTCCTCTCTCTCTCTTCTCTCTCTCTCTCTCTCTCCTCTCCAGCCCTCCAACACGTTGCTCTGGCTCTGGAGATGACCGGGAAGTTTGGCTTCACCATGGCCTTCAGCATCGTCTACATCTACACTGCTGAGATTTACCCCACTGTCCTCAGGAACATCGGCATGGGAATGTGCTCCTCTGCTGCACGCATCGGCAGCATCACAGCTCCTTACGTCATCTATTTAGGTACGTGGGTGTTGAGTGCAATGTCTGTATATTCTCTGCAACATATATCTTAACGAACTAAAATGTCTTGGTAGGATAATATCAGACGTATCGGATGTATTTGCAAATATAATTCATTTTAGCAATATACAAGTCAAGTGTTTTTCATTTTCTCACGTATATATTTCAATCTTTGTTATTTTCAGGTAGCTATAATAAGGTTCTACCTTATATCCTGATGGGAAGTCTCACCATCACCGCCTCTGTGGTGAACTTCTTCCTTCCTGAGACCTTCAACAAAGATCTTCCAGAAACAGTGGAGCAGATGCAAGAATGTCAGGGGTGAGTACATTTCACTGGATTCAACTAAAGTTCATGTGTTTCACGTCTACATTTGCACATTGTTTTAGATTAGACAGTAAATAGTGGCGTTGAAGCAGCAGTGGCTTGAGTGCTCATCTTAGAAAGAGCCTTACATGAATTCATATCTATCAGAAATAATATAATAACAATAATAATGTATGAAATTATAAGATACATTTCATAATCAACCATTAAAAGCATATATTACTCTATTTTGTTGGCTCCATAGTAAAGAGAAAATATTGTACACTTCATTGTTGACTATCTTCAAACATAGAGCTCAAAAGTATATATGAAGGAACCAAAATGAATATGTAATCTTCAGGTTGGTTTCTGTGGTAACTGTGTTGCTGATCAGCCATTTTGAACAACCATTTCTTCTGATTGCAGGTTGTGCTATGGACCCAAAAAGAAGAAATACGTTGAAAATGGATCAACGAGCAACGCACCTCTACAACATGAGGCCAAATCTGACGTGCCAACACTCAATGCGTAGTAGCCACTTTATTTCTTGAAAGAAAGAAATGAAAATCTGAAAATAAAATCCCAAACATGCACAGTGGGTATTCCAAAAAAAAAAAACATTTCCAAGAACTGTTTTTTTTTAATATTAATACTTATTTTTTTACTCAGTTGGTGCTTGGTGAGAAATGTTTTGTATGAGAGTTGCAATGCATGAATATCTGATTATTCTATAATTGTTGTGCCACACAATTAAAGGATTGAAAATATCTTTGGAGCCATTTACTGTTTTCTTTTGTGTTTAATAATTAAACATCTGTTTATTTTGTTTTGTTAAATATACCTAGTGAGATTATGGCTGGCACATGAATTTCCTTCGGGATTGATTAAGTCTTATCTCACCATATGTTATCTTATCTTAAAAAAAAACCAAATCCATTCGGGTCCTGAATTAGAATGTTTGTTTCTTTTATTTTTTAATATCTAAATTACTTTTTTGTCAAAACGCCACTGAGTACAGATTCTGAATGTGCTGCTGTACTACAGGACTTTTGTCACCAGTGAAAGTTCATGGTTGACCATAGTTGATTGTTATTGTGGAGGAATGTTTGACCATTGTGATGGAAATCTGGAGATACAAGAGGCTGGAAACACCAAAGTTATCCACGTGTATTTTAATAGGGGCTTTCTGCAGAAAGGATCAACACAGAAAATCACAAGGATCTCAGAGTGAAGATGCAGGACACTCAAATGCAAACATCTTATATAGGAGGAGTAAGGCTGTCTCTCAGAACCAGTTCAGACTGGTTCTGTAGGCGCGGGAGAGAGGACAATCTAAACACAAATAACTGATTTACATGTGTTTCCTAAGGTGATAAGCAGACACACAAATGGGTAATTAAATGGCAAATGGCCAACTGTTGACGTTGTTATATTGTTCCACCTTCTGGTCTCATTGATGCATCAAGTCTACATTAAACTCTTTTGCATGAGACATCAGCTGCTGCCTGAGTTCTCCTTTCACCAGCTTCCATAAAACTTCCATAACGGTTATTATCATAGTTATTATCTTTCTGCAATAATAAAAGTTGCTGGGAAATGATTTACTCCCTTTTCAAGAGTTCCTTGAACGTTTCCTGGATTACTGTATATTCTACCCGTTGCTTGAGTTTGCTAGTAAACATTTAAATCTAAATAATGTACATACTGAGGCAATGTGTTGCACGACGAAGAAATTGCATATCACCATTACTTGTATTTTTGCACTTGGTTTTTTTTTTGTAAGTAACTGAGTAACTTCCAAGATCAGGTGAACCCACCATAAAATCTTCCACCGAGCAGCAGGACATTCTCTCTCTAGTACTGACAAAGTATCTGTGTGTCCTTCCTTCCTTCCTTCCTTCCTTCTGTGTTTCTAATTATCAAAGATATTGTTGAGATCATGGGAAACTTAAAAATCAGGGACTACGACAGCATCACATCTTTTCTTGGATCTTGGGGACCTTTCCAGCTGAGGATTTTTCTGGCACTGGCCATCAGCATCCTCCCGAATGGCTTTATCGGCATCTATATAGTATTTGTGGGTGATACCCCACCTCACGAGTGCTATATCCCCGAGAACTACGGCATCAGTGAGATGTGGAGAAATGTGACAATCCCACTGGAAACAGTCAATGGCATCGAGAAGCGCAGCTCCTGCTCCAGGCTCAACCTGGACATAATCAGGAACTTCTCCCAGAATGAAATTGTTCCAAATGTGGATGTAAACGTGAGTGAAGTTCCTCTGGAAAGTTGTTTGGACGGGTGGACATACAGCCACCAAATCTACCAGTCCACCATCGTCACAGAGGTGAGCAGGAAAGTCATGAATGAACTTCTGAAGATGTTTAAGTTTTCCAATTAGAGATGGTATTTAGTCACGTGTTTTGTAACTATTCAGGAGGGTCATAGTTAATGTAATCTGTATCTTACAGTTTAACCTGTGCAATAATCACTAAAATCTATCAGCATCTTAAGCAATTTGGAAAAAAAAGTCATCACAAAGAGTAATTGGCAATAATCAAAAGCGTGAGACAGGTGACTTTGAATTATTAGAAACATACGTATGTGTAAAGTCCAAACCAAACCAACCACGATAACAAAAATGCTTGATTTACGTGAGGACAAAGCCGGGTCAAAGGCCAAACTTTTAATCATTATATCACTCACACACACCATTGTGAACCAATACTTTACACAGTGTTCTCACATGAAATAGTTCAAAAACTAAAAGAAAAATAATTTCAATTAAATTACAGACACCAGTGACTCCAATTTAGTTACGAGGAGTTAATAATACCAGCTTTGTAAGTTTAAACTGCCGAGTTTATTGACTGATTTAAGTGTGTGTATCAGTACAATAAAGCTAAGCATCATCACAGATGCTAGTTCATAACAGGAGATGCATTGTTTCTGGATATTTACAACCGAAACTGTCAGCCATGAAGATGTATCTGTAGCCGAATGAAAAAGAAAACAAGGATTCCTATCATTTTCAGTGAGGAAGTAAAAGAAGGAAAACATCATCTGACATGAACTAAAACGTTCAGTGTGTAAGATTTAAGGGATCTATTGGCAGAAATTGAATAAAAGATAATCCTAGGGATGTTTTCATTAGTGTGTGATCATCTAAATTGTACGAATTGTCGGTCCTCTCTACGGATTAAAATAGATTAAATATATAATTTTGATTACTAACTGGAATGATTTTAAAGGTTCAGCGTGTACAATTTAGTGACATCTAGTGGTGAAGTTGCATGTTGCAGCTGAATACTCCTCATCTCACCCTCCCCTTCCAAACATGAAAGTGAACCTGTCTTAAGTTGTCCAGTTTGGGCTACTGTAAAAAGCATCAGTATCTCTACTAGCCCGCTCCAGATGTAAACATTAAGTATTTAAATATAAAGGGCCCATTCTAGGGTAAAAAAAGTCGTACAATTTAGATGAAACACCAGTGAAAATATCACTAGGATTATTTTATATAACATTTCTGCTAATAGATCCCTTTCACCTAAATCTTACACACTGAACCTTTAGGTTGCAAATTTCACAAAAAAAACACACTATTATCCGTTCTTAAATTTGAAACCTTATGACCATAATGCCTATATACTGCTGCGTTGGTTAGTGTAATCAGTATTTCTTAGATGTGGGAGGAAACAAAGCACATTTACTTTGTTCCTGTATGTTAATGGATCTTAGCCTAGCTGAGATGTTTAACCCCGGAGTAACCTGGTTACCTGGAACTAGCCTTCAGAGGGGAACTCGTTATTTTCAAATACTTTTCAGAACCTGTACTTTAATACTTTTTTAGTTCTCTACTTGAGAAAAGAACGTGTGTATTTTGCCACCTCTGGTAACTCATTGCACTGATGCATTTTGCAGTGGGACTTGGTTTGTGACAATGCATACAAAATGCCACTGACCACCTCCATCCATTACTTCGGTGTGCTGTTGGGGGCATTGATCTCAGGCCAGATGTCTGACAGGTCTGTACACTGATTTTTTTATCATTGTTTTCATTATTTATATTTTTTTTCCCAACTTACTCAACAATAATCTGCTTCATGCCTACTCAGGTATGGACGGAAGCCTGCGCTCTTTTTCATGATGATCCTTCAAACTTTGGCGATCACGGCCCAGATATTCTCCCCGAACTGGGAGGTCTTCACATTTCTGTTCTTCTTGGCGGGTGCCGGGGGATTTTCCAACTATATCATTGGATTTGTGCTGGGTATGTTTTCCATTAAGGATGCAGTGTTTGGTTACTGCTTAATGCGTCAGGTTACGTTTTGACAAATTCTCCTTTAATTTATCACAACTACAGGAACAGAAATTTTAAGCCCAAAAGCCCGAGTGGTCTTCTGCTCCCTTGGGGTTTTCATGGCCTCGGCTGTGGGTTACATGGCAATGCCTGCGGTGGCTTACTTCCTCCGTGAATGGCGGATGCTGCTGATTCCCATGGCGGCCTGTGGCCTGATCTACATCCCTCTGTGGTGGTGAGAATAATCAGAAATGATCTTCTCACACAGCAGCCTTTGCATTTCTAGTGTCCTTCAGTTCATAACTCAGGTGTACATTCTAAGAGGTGAAGACTTTATTTTCTTCAACTGTCCAGGTTTGTTCCAGAGTCTCCTCGCTGGCTGCTCACTCAGGGACGCATGAAGGAGGCCGAGGCCATTCTGAGACGTGCTGCCAAGGAAAACCACATCGAGGCTCCACAAGACATTTTTACACAAGCTGAGGTCAGTTCATCAGCAAGTTTACGATTTGTATGTTTTGGGGTTGTCCGTCCGTCCCATTCTCGAGAAGGGTATCTCTTCAAATTTGGTACAAATTGTCACTTGCACTTAATAATTAGTTGATTGGATGTTGGTTTTCCTGAACATGATATCTTAAGATCAGCTCAAGGTCTTCAGTTTAGGTACAAACATTCACTTTGACTCATAGATCAACTGATTTTGGTGCCTTGAAGTCAAAGAAATGCCTAAAGGAGATTTCATTAGCCTACATGTGGTACAAAAAGTCCCTTGTACTCAAAGACGACCTGATGAGAAATTGGTGGTCAAAGTTCCAGGTCACTGTGACCTCACAAAGCTAATATTTTACTTTGTGAACGTGATATCTCCAGAAAGCCTTTGAGGGAATCCTTTCACATTTGGCACAAACATTCACTTGGATTTGATTTTGCCAGCCAAATTCCAAAGGTCAAATTCACGGTTGCCTGATGAACTATGTTTATGATTTTCTTGAACATGATATCTTAAGATCACTTTGACTCATAGATAACCTGGTTAGAATTTGGTGGTCAAAGGATAAGGTCGCTGTGAACTCCCAAAACACATGATTTGCCTTTTGAATGTGATACCTCAGGATGTTTACTTGGACTCACTGATAATCTGATTAGATTAGGGTAGTCAAATGTTAAAGGTCGAGGTCAAGGTGGGGTCAAAAACAATTTTCAGCTTCTTGAATATGATATCTCAAGACCCCATTAAGGAAATTTCTTCACCTTTTGATTAGTTGTCACTTGGAACCAAAGATGAAGTAATTAAATGTAAAAGTGGTCAAAAGTAAATCTAGTATATAATTCTGGGGGAAGAAATATGTAGAAACTGCACTTTTTGGCAGAGGCACCACAGTGTGGAAAATTATAGTTAATTTAAATATTTCATACATCTTCAAATGTTTTAAATTAAAAAAAACTATCATGTGTACCACGTGATCTCCAGGCTCAGTGTTGCTTTTCAGGTTTTCCTGTTTTGTCAGGTAACTTATTTTACCACCTAATGTCTAAACTGTCTGTATGAATATGAAGAATCCAACTACATAATACTATGTCTTTGTGTGGCAGGGCTCATGTTTCATCTGTGGATTGGAACTTTCTAGGGTTAAATTGTTGCAATGATTTCTTCTTGTTTTTCCCAGATTGACAACGCACTGGCCATGAAAGACAAGAGATACACCATTTTAGACATCTTGAGGAACTGCAACATGTTCTCCGTCACATTAATTTGCTCACTCCTGTGGTACGTCAACAGTTTCCTCACATGACATGAAACCATAGACTGTATATAAAGATGGACGACATGACTGCTCCCCAAAAGTGAAGCCGACTCATCTAGGTTCCTGTTCTTCATGTCTCTGCAGGCTCATCATCACCCTCAGTTACTACGCTTTAATCCTCAACACGTCCAACCTGCATGGAGACCCTTACATAAACTGCTTCTTGTCTGGTGTGACTGAGGTGCCAGCTTACCTCATCGCTTTATTACTGCTGCAGCACTGCTCCAGGCACATCTGCCAGTCGTCTTCACTCTTCCTCGGGGGCGTGATGATCCTCTGTGTTCAGCTCGTTCCGCTTGGTAATGACAAGTCAAACTGTACAAGCAGCTCACATAAATATGTTGATAAATAAATTAACACAATGATGGATATGCTAAGAAATTTTAATGGAACTCAGTAAAGCACAAATTGCACATACTTATAGTTAAGAGTCCCTTGTGATGGGGGTAAAGGGTCAAATTATTACATTTCATACAGTAACAGGTATTTCAGTCAAAACTTTGAATAGTAGCCAATAACTGTGATAAATGTTAGCCTTCACATTGCCATCAAAAGGGCCAACAACTCATTCGATATTTTCTGTTTGCTGTGGTTAAAGTTGTCACTCTTTTGTTTCCTTAGATTTGCCAATTGTGGCTGTGATCCTCGAGATGCTGGGGAAGTTTGGCATCACTAGTGCATTTTGTGTCGTGTACGCCGTCTCGTCAGAGCTCTTCCCCACTGTTATTAGAAACACAGCAATGGGGTGTTGCTCCATGTCTGCTCGGATTGGAACCATCATATCTCCCGTTATCATTTACCTGGGTACGTGCAAGTCGTTTCCTATTGTTAGCACCGATGCCGGGGGAATGATTCATATTTCTGGAGAATAGAGCTGCAGTGATGTCTGATTCAGAGTCTGAATCTGAATCTGTAAATATTTCAGCCATGTTTCAATCAAAATGCCAAACATGCTCTAGCTCCAGCTTCTCACATGTTTTCTCTGAAGTACATGCCAGTAAATTCTATATTCTAAAACAAGTTACCACAGTTAGAAGTGTCTGGGGAGAATTCCCTGCCTTAATCTGCAACAAAAAAGATAAAGTCTTATTTTCCTCACCAATCATCATCAAACAAATATTACACCTATCGTCAATTTTTCATTTGTATTTCCTCTGCCTTCCTAGTGGTTATTCTTTTTCTCTCTATGTAGGACAATACTTCAGGGCACTGCCGTACATATTGATGGGGGTTCTCGCCATCTCTGGTGCCGTCTTGTGTCTCCTGTTGCCTGAAACCTTTGGGAAGAAGTTGCCAGAGACCGTAACAGAAATGCAGCCGATATGGAGGTGAGTGCACTCAGTGGACCTGCTGGACTGATCCCAGTGTTGTAACAATACTGCACAGAGGGAGCCGATGCAAAGGTCACAGTCTTAAGTTTGACTCAGTTTACGGTTTAAATATGACGTTAAAAAGTAACTTGTGAGTGCAACGTTCTCTCTTTTAAGTGTTTTTTAAATGTTTTCATAAGTGCAATGAATATAAATTAGGGTTAGGGTTAGGGTTACCCTAACCCTTGTTTAATGTTTACAAGGTAAACTGCAGTTGTCCCATGACTTTTGATGTCACTCTTACTGTAACCATTCCACTGTTGTTAAATATCATCTCAATGTTCAAACAGGAGAAGAGGGAAAAACCAGAAGGAAGCTGAACATGGAAAGAGCACGGCTGAAAATCAGACTAAAGAATCCAAGTTTTAATGACTCTTTTGTATATTTGTATTGTGTTTATTTGACTCTAACTAGACACCAGGGGCCTGTACTACGAAGCAGGATGTGTGCTTATCCTGGTAACTTCAGGTTTACTTCAGGATTTTCAGTCCTAAGAAACTCGTTCACTTCTTATCGCGGCAAATTACCTAACTGTGTTTCTTTTAGCCTTGATAAAGTGTTTATACTGCTGTCAGTTCACATGATGGTAATTGGTCAATTGCAGTAAACTCCGCCCCCTTTATGTGCACAAACCAATTATCAATATTTCTTTCATAATTTAGGCTATTTATGTATTTATTTAGTTTAGCTCATTAACTGCTGCAGCCCATTTATTTTGAAGGCAAGTGGTCAATTTTAATTTCTCAAAACTGAAACTGCACTAAACTGCATTTTACATAAATATTCGAACCATTTAATTATTTGGTAAGGGAACATCGTGAATTTAATATTGATTGCAATGTCATTTATTCATGTTTTAGAAATGTCTCAGTTACACTTGAAACCTTTAACGTTTTTTAAGCATGTGATGATGTTGTAAAATTCCTGAATAAATGAATTTCTAAATGTCTCGTCTCCTGCAATGGTTGGATCATTCCTGAGATCATCAGGGAGAAGCTTCAGGATAGATTTGTTTTTTATATGATACTTAACCATCTCTGAGGTTTCTACATCCATCACTGACTAGAATGTAGTTGTTATGCTGACACAGCAATGACAAATAAATGACAGGGCACAATCATCTAGCCTTGGCAATTTTTGTATTTATTAAATTAAATGACATATTAATACAAAGCCACATTCCTGCTTTCTCAATCAAATAATTCTGTCTCGGGTTGAGTTTGTATATAAATAACATTCCTTGCGGTTGTTCCACCCCTGGCCTCTAGGTGACAGTGTCGGTTTCTCTGCAGGTCGCTTCCTTTCAAACTGATGATGTGTCGAAGAAAACTTGTCACTTCCTCTCCGCCGCTGTGTTGAGTTGTGATTGGGGAGCGGAGTTTCCTGATGTGTCCGCAGACTGATGGAGCCACGAAGCTTCTTGTTTACACCATTTAAACAACCCGTTAAGTTCCTGTTTCCTCGTGTGACCCGGGAAGTCCAGCGCGCACAGGGCGGCCGACACGAAGCTCAGCGGGGGGAGAAGACGAGCTAGCTACTCGGCCCGGTGGCTGTGTCAGTGGCTGCTGCACAACTTCTGGGAAATGGATTGTCTCTGTGAAATAGTTCAAGCTTTGCTCGCATTAGCAGCTCTGTGTTGTTTGTGGTAAGTAGTCGTAGTAAAGAGTTCATGTTGTGTTGGCAGAGATCTGTCCTGGCTCGGTTTGGTGTCTGTAATGTGAAGCAGGGCTGATCTTCCCTCTCCCCCCCCCCCCCCCCCCCACGTATTATATCCTTTAACAATGTATTTTCCCTTAATGTAACGAGCCTACATCTTCTCTTCGCGTGTGTTTATGAGGATTTAAAAGTAGCTGTTATCGCTGAGGAAATCATCATTTGAAATCCCCCCCCCCCCCAAAGCAGCTGCAAGACTTGTTCACTCAAAGGTGGAAAACCAAATTGTTTAGCTAAGTAAAACATCCCACGATTTACATAACAAACAGCCAAATACAGCAACATATGCACAACACACTTGTCCAGAAAAGCCGGATTCTCTTCATCTTGTCTGCAGAAAATGACACCTTGTTTTAATTTTAATACCTGCAGGCAGGGTAACATGACTCTCTTCCCTTTTCAGGTGTTCATTGTCGCGCACGTCACTGCCGAGATGGTGAAACTGACACGCCACGAGAAGGAGAAATACTTCCTGACCGCCTCAGGAGAGAAGGAGCCCTTCCCCAGCTTGCACGACCCCCATTCCAGGGAGCTGTCGGTGGTGATCCCGGCCTACAACGAGGAGCTCCGCAGTGAGTGATGGGGGGGGGGGCGGTACAACCTGTTTCTGTTCTGAGACCCATGTGGCATCATGCTTTTTGCTCTTTGAAAGCAAATCCGTCCTTTGCCACACATGAAATACAGCCTCCTCAGCTGACATCCTCTGACCTGCTACACTTGAATCTGTATTTTTACTCTTCTCGGTGGCCATACGTTGATTTGCTTGTGGCCACCACCACAATATCAACACTGATCATCACCATATCAATCATGATTGATAGAAATCAGTCAAATGTTACTTCATAGCTGCACGAGAGTCATTAACCCCTCTTGACTCCTCTCTCTACCTCTCGCTCACTCCCGAGACACAAACACACCTATAAACTTTCATCGGATACATTTGTAAACTCAGACATATTTGCACATACTTAACGCTGTCCTCTTGTGACAGGATCTCTCAGGACAAGTGTTAATACAACAGGGTCCGACATTAGTCACTAAAGTCCCATCAGCGTTTGACTTGGATGTGTGGATACAGAAAACTGTTGCAGGATTTCATTGCAGTTGCATTACACGACTTATTTACAAGATACAAACTGTTTAAAATATAGGAAACATAAGTCTGTGTTTTAAGCAATTAATGTTTTGGATCTGAAATTCGTCACCAACAGTTAAAAAGTGACAAATGCACAGTCTAATGTGTTGAACTTGTGAATTGTCAAATATTCATTGTTTTACATGATTCACCTTGAACCTGCAGTAGGTTATAGACACTAACGTGGTTTAACTGTGTGTCATGACAGTGCCTGTGATGTTGGATGAAGCTATGGAGTACTTGGAAAACAGACAGGTAAGTGCTCAGCTTCTAAAGGCAAGTCCTTACAATAACTTTACTGTAGTTTGATAATTTATTATTATTTTTACTGATCAAAGCAAATCAGTTTTATCATCCTCTAAAAGACAGAACAGAGAAAATGTTTCAAGTTAGATCCGTTATTCCTAAAAAAGGTCAGCAGGTGGCAGCATTTAACTGAAATGTGCCTGTTTCCTTCCTGCAGAAACAAAACCCATCCTTTACCTATGAGGTCATTGTGGTGGACGATGGCAGCAACGACAAAACCACAGAGGTAATACTTTTTACCTTTAAGTGTGCTTTGTGCTAAACATTTCAAAGTGGATGTGGTGGAGATTTGTGTGTGAGTGAACTCTGTTGTGGTGTCTTGCCAGGTTGCTTTGCGGTACTCTAAGAAGCACGGTGCAGATAAAGTGCGAGTCCTGACGCTGGTGAATAACAGGGGGAAAGGAGGAGCTGTGCGAATGGTTTGTCTGACAGCACAAAAAAACATTAGTCAGGAGACTAGGAATGTGTTTTGTTTAGATTTTTACCCCAATGTCTTTCTGACCCTGTCTCATCTAAAGGGAACACTGAGCTCCAGGGGTAAAGTCATTCTGATGGCCGATGCTGACGGAGCCACTAGGTTTTCTGACATTGACAAAGTGGAGGCAGGACTTAAAGCATTGAGCCCAAACCAGTGAGTCTGTATCCAGTTTTTGTTGTTGTTGTCTTACATAGATATTTGAATATTTGGCAGTTAGTGTGTAACCATTCGATTCATTCAATCTGTATATTTAGGAAAACATGGGGATTTCCTGTGGGTCCAGAGCTCACCTGGAGAAAGATTCTGTAGCTGAGGTAATTGTCTTTTTTTTTTTAGGAGTATTGTAGAGTATTGTGTGTTAAACCATGAAGTAACCACTGTTCGGTCTTTTCCACAGCGATCAACGTTTCGTACATTCCTCATGTACGGCTTTCACTTCCTGGTGTGGTTCCTCTGTGTGAGAGGCATCAAGGACACACAGTGCGGCTTCAAGCTTTTCACTCGGGAGGCTGCACTCAAGACTTCTCTTCTCTCCATGTAGAGCGATGGTAAGGTGTCGTGCTCCACGGTGGAAATGTCGATGTAATGATGCAGTAACGGCTGTTTTGCTGCCACATAAATTTGTTTATTTACCAGATATATGCAGCGATTCACTGTCCTAGTTTGTTTCTTTGTGTAAAAAGAATAAATCCGTAGAGGTTTTGGTTCCACATTTCTAAAAATGTAACCAGAACCTCTCTCAGGTACTTTCACTTATTCAAATGGACCTCTAGTCATGACATCACCAAACTGTATGGACCAATAAAAACAACAACAGGGCTTCTCCCACCCAATAACAGCTAACAGGAGAGTGAAGGAAGATACAAAAGTGAAAAACAGAGTCTTAAAAATAACCTGCTTTGACTTTGTATTTGTTGCGCTCTTTTATTTTCTGACAAAGGTTATTGCAACTAGAGTGGCCTTGTATTGATTTAAATGTTATGCTATTTATACATAATTCCAGGTTCACTTCTGAAAGAAAAGAAAAAATACTATATCAAACATTGTGAAGTGCAGAAACCCTGTACATTATATAAAAAAGTTATTTTTTCAAATCTACAAGAATCTGCAATTTTTTTTTTAATAGTCATGTAAGAAGATGTTCTGTACAAATGACCTAACTTTGCATTCGGCTTCATTTTGATCTCCTTTCAATGCTTTTCGTTTTGGAGATATCACAGTTTTCAGTAATGACATACTACAAATTCTGCAAAAAACCTGGATTTAAAAGCAACTTTTAAACATCTGTACACTTCTTTCTCTATTTCCTCTCCCAGGGCTTTTGATGTGGAGCTCCTGTACATCGCCCAGTGTTTTAAAATCCCCATAGCTGAGGTAGCGGTCAACTGGACCGAAATAGAAGGTAGGTTTTTCATGGAATATGCGGTAATGGATCCTCCCAGTGGGCCACCTTTCTGTAGTTCTATAAATATCTCTGAGGGTGTGTTTACACGCCTGTGATCGACTGATTACTTCTAGTTACTCCTCTGTTAGCAATTGTACTTTATACCTGCTGATTTTTTTTAGTTTGTAATCTCTTCAAAGATTTTGTTCTTTTTCTCCTTGTCTGTTTTGGCCTCCATTTTTTGACTTTGACAGATTTACAGGGCTACTGTTGCATGCCTGTCTTATTGCTGGAGTGATTATGTATTTTTCTGATGACGTTGTCATGTGGGCCAATCAGCATTAGATGTCAGCCAATTGGTCTATTTCCATCATCTGTCCCTCTAAAAGCATCATGTCTGTGCGATTTCTCCACCAGGGTCCAAGCTGGTCCCGTTCTGGAGCTGGCTGCAGATGGGTCGAGACCTGATTTTCATCCGCATGCGCTACTTCACCGGTGCCTGGAAACTGGAGTCACCTCGTAAGACTGACTAGCCAATCAGACAGGCCCTGGTATCCCAGAGACAGCCTTTGATAGGGCCATCAAACCCTCTGGATGAGGTGGGATAAACAACCGTGTCTGTCGTACGCTGTAATCGAGGACAGTTGCTACAGTCTTCTCCTTTCCAAAATCCACAGGAGGGGACGTGAAGACACAGTTGTGGGTTCCTCGTGGTCCTGCCTTTATTTTAAATAATCTGATCTCGGCTTGTGATGGCCCCCGTTACACGCACACTTCTGTCGCCGCGGCTCACAGAATGTCCGTATGAATGAAACCGTGTACTAAGTTACTTAAAGTTTATCTTGTGGCCAATCATGTGTAAGTGACAAGAACTTGTAGGAAATGTGTAGGATCTGATAATCTGTGAATCATGATTCCGATTAGACTGAATGTTGTTACTGTTTGTGAGATTGTCAAAAGGGAGGGATTTATTTTTTTGAGGAAACGTGTGGGATGGATGATTTAAACAGAAATAAAAGGAAAATATCAATGATTTATGCTTTTGAAAGTCTTTATTAACAAAAGTAGTGCAACAACGAGTTAAGTATTTTTTGATTTCAAGCAAAATACTATTTAATGATTCCATATTCTTAAATTCCTTTCGCTTTTCTTGAACTGTCTGCTTTAAAATTTATAATTTGGACTATTGGTCTTACAAAACAAGACATTTTATGTTATTATCTTATGCTAATAATCAATTGTCGAATTAGGTTAATAGGGAAAAATCAATTAGTTGCAGCTCTACTATTAACAGTTAACTAATTAAATGTCACTTCTTTAGCTTCTCTGAGATTTGCTGAGAGGATTTTGTATCGAAGAGCAACAACAGCAGACTAGGGCTACGTTGTAGCACTGACGGGCCCGAGCACACGCATTTTGAAGCCTGTTGCGGTCGGTGGAGAGAGCGATCAATGACCAAGCGCACGTCTCCGTGTTGCATGCGTTTTACGCACTGCGGCAAGGACAAACGCTTCACTTCCTGCGTCCGTCACGTGATGCCGATCCTTGCCTGCTAGTTGCTCATTGAGGTCCACGCTATCAATTGCACATCACACTGTGAAAATTTCATGTAAATCGAATAATAGTTGTAAAACAAAGCTTACTTCCTGTTGCCAGTAGGTGGCGTAATCACTATTATTACATAAACACTAATATATCTGTTCAAGTAGGGGCTCTGATGTAGCGTGAGCAAAATTGGACAATGTTACAACAACTTCATTTTCACACTGATCAGTAGGTGGCGCTATGACCCTGAACTAATACTAATATATGGATGTGTTCAGGTCAGGATTGTGATCATAGGTCAGCAGTTCGGAGCCGGTTGGCTAATGCAGAGTGGATTTACAAAGTACTTCCTGTTTCATGGCGAATCAGTAGGTGGCGCTATGACACTGAGGAAATGATGAAAAATCGATCTTTGAGTCAGTTTTTATCTCCGTCTTGTTGTGATGACACTCATCTCAATTTGAAGTTGATCTGATGATGATCTGATGAAAGCCCTGGGACAAGTACTTCAAAGTAAAAGTGTGGAATATGGCCAAAATGGCCACTAAAGCCAAAATGGCGGGCTTCCTGTTTGGTCTAGCATATCTATCCAAGAGACTTATTTGTTTGTTATGAAAAGACACATGTCCCCATCGATTTTTGTACATGTCGGCCAATCGTGGTGCCGGGGCTGCCCTTTAGGGGGCGCTAGTCAGTTATTTTGCCACGCCCATCCCTTAAAACCATATGAATATTTTCAGGGGGCGGGTGTTGATACACAAATTTAGTTTGAGGGAGGTTGAACCTCAAAAACCCAAGTTATAGTAATTCCGTGTGTCGCGGCGAGTTGATGAACTTTTACGCCACGCCACTAATATGGCGTTTGACGAAAAGTCACAGTAATCTTATGCCTTCATTATCAATGTCTTGAGACCCATTTGATACAGTTTGATATGGTTGCAGTCAGTGGATGAGGAGGAATACATCCAAGTGGAAGACATGCATAAAACAAGACATTTCCTGTTGCCACCAGGGGGCGCTGTGATTTTAAGTCACGATTTCTGTGTAGATGTCATCAGGCCGGGACTCTTGTCTTACATGTCTAGTTTTGACTCGATTGGACCAAATATGTCTGAGATACAGAACCTCGTGTTTTGATGGCATGTAATCAAACTTTGAGGCCACGCCACGATCACACCGTGTGACGAAAAATCGATCTTTGAGTTATTTTTTATCTCCGTCTAGTTGTGATGACACTCATCTAAATTTGAAGTTGATCAGATGAAAGCCCTGGGACAAGTACATCAAAGTAAAAATGTGGAATATGGCCAAAATGGCCACTAAATGCAAAATGGCGGGCTTCCTGTTGTGTTTTTCCCATTGCACCTCTGACCTTTGTTGTTCGTCTTGTCATGATACACCTGGGCTCCGATTTTTGTGAAGATCGGTGAAAGCTAACTGAGGGGCTTTTCCTTAGATGGCGCTGTTGAGCCATTTATCCACGCCCATTTCAAATTACTCCAGAATACAATTACTTTTTGGGGTTTTGAATTCCCTGCAAACTTTGGTAACAATTTGAGCGTCTAGGCCTGAAAAAGCCCCAAAAGGGAAAATACAAATCCTTCGAAATGCAATAGGGCCTCCCACCGGACCATAACTCCACTGTGCATTGTCCTGTCACCGCCAAACTGATGTCTCATGATCAGAGACCAAGCCTGAACAGCTCTATGTGTCAATATTTCCTCAGTGTCATAGCGCCACCTACTGATTCGCCATGAAACAGGAAGTACTTTGTAAATCCACTCTGCATTATCCAACCAGCTCCGAGCTACTGACCTATGATCACAATCCTGATTGTAATTTCGTTACTTTTAGTTACTTTTAGTTACTTAGTTACTTTTCGTTACTTTGAAACTTTTCGTTAGACTAACGTACCGTAAAGTAAAGTAACGTAACGTAACGTAACGTAACGTAAAGTAAAGTAAAGTAACGTAACGTAACGTAACGTAACGTAACGTAACGTAACGTAAATTACAAAAGTAATGAAAAGTACAAAAGTAACGAAAATTACAAAAGTAACGAAAAATTCAAAAGTAACGAAAAGTACAAAAGTAACTAAAACTAGGGCTACGTTGTAGCACTGACGGGCCCGAGCACATGCACGTTGAAGCCTGTTGCAGCCGGTGGAGAGAGCGATCAATGACCAAGCGCACGTCTCCGCGTTGCATGCGTTTTGCGCACTGCGGCAAGGACAAACGCTTCACTTCCTGCGTCCGTCGAGCGATGTCGATCCTCGCCTGCTAATTGCTCATTACGGTCCACGCTATCAATTGCACATCACACTGTGAAAATTTTATGTAAATCGAATGATAGTTGTAAAACAAAGCTTACTTCCTGTTGCCAGTAGGTGGCGCCATCACTATTATTACCTACAAACTCAATTGGACAATGTTACAACAACTTAATTTTCACACTGATCAGTAGGTGGCGCTATGACCCTGAACTAATATTAATATATGGATGTGTTCAGGTCAGGATTGTGATCATAGGTCAGTAGTTTGGAGCCGGTTGGATAATGCAGAGTGGATTTACAAAGTACTTCCTGTGTCATGGCGAATCAGTAGGTGGCGCTATGACACTGAGGAAATATTGACACATGGAGCTGTTCAGGCTTGGTCTCTGATCATGAGACAGAAGTTTGGTAGTGCACACTGGAGTTACGACAGCAGCCCACTAATGGAGCTGTCGTAAAGGAGCAACATTTCTCCTTTAGAACTCTTTATTATAAAGTCACATATAAAGGACAAATGTTGCTCCTTTACGACAGCAGCCCACTAATGGAGCTGTCGTAAAGGAGCAATATTTCTCCTTTAGAACTCTTTATTGGATTTGATATAAAGCCAATAAAGTCACCTATAAAGGAGAAAGGATGCTACTTCAGGACAGCTCCATTAGTAGATAACAGCTGCCCGAGAATCTTCTCTCTGACAACGTCCTTAAACCCCGACAGACGACCGTCAGTAGACCAGCGCTTCACGGCAAAACTACTTTATAAGTACATTTCTTACATTGTGCCTGAAAACCTACAACACAAAATCCCTGAGCTGAAAAGCAACGACAAGTTCAAAGCTCAGGACAACTCTTCTGAAGTTCTATAAACTTTTTTTATGTCCCAAGGATTTCCCCATTCTGACATGTGCTCTTAAGTTTGCAAGTGTTTTAGACAACCCACTGCTTTGACTCCATTCGACACAAAACTGACTGTTGCAAAAACACTTAAAAATCACTGATGTTAACTTATAAAACCAGCCTGACCATAGAACCAGTTCCAGCCATCACGTAAAAGAGGCTAGAATGATGTACTCTATGTATCCCGAAATGCATGAGGCCTATGGTCCTCCAAGAATGTTTCACTTTTTAGTAGGAAAACGGTTACCCACTTTTTGTCGGAAGGCTGGGTGTCGGCAACAAATAGTGTAGGATGTAATGTGCACCTGAACCTGAACTATTAACATTGTTGTGAATTAGAATATTGCTGGTAAAGGTGATGGTTATTGATTATTGTCTGTGTATGTATGTGTGTGTGTCCAGGCTAGTGATCTGTGAATAGTTTGGACTCAATGAACAGTGACTGCACTATGGGTACTAAGGAGAGCCAGAGCAACCACGCTGCCTCCTCGAGCTCTAAGCTCATCATCTGGGAGATCGAGGTGCCAGAGGTGAGTCACGACAACTGACAGGATTAAAAAAAACATACCTCTTCATTGGGACATGATCCCTTTACACCAAACACACAAGCTCACTTCCTCTTTCCCAGCGTTTGTGCAACGGTTGAACCATATATATCCTGACACTTAATAAACTTGACTTGGAAGAAAAAGCTTTCCCATATTTTGGAATACAATAATAATAATATATTAGACTAGACTGAAAAGATCAGGCTATTTTTAAGAAATATATTGTCTCAAGACTAAACTTGCTAGATGCTAATAATTTATAGGGAATAAGTTTGTTTTCTCTTAAGAAGAGTCTGTATTGTGGCTTGGCTCTTGGTGTTTGTTACGTTCTTGTTGTTTTGTATTAATGAATGGTCCTTTTGATCTCATCTGCGTGTCTTCCTGCACCAGCAACTTGTCGGGCGGTTAATCGGCAAGCAGGGAAATGTCGTGAATTTCATCCAGCAAAACTCTGGTGCAAAGATCTACATCTCCACCAAGCGTTACACCGAGGACTCCCAGATCTGTCACATAGAGGGTGAGTGAGGCTGACCACGTCTTCACTTCAACTCATGTTGTCTGATGTGAAGGGGTTGGGATGGCAGGAAACCAGATTGTCAGTGGGAGAAAACAGCAGATCATGTTACAGAAACTTGTTTTGGACTGCACCTAAACTAACTGAGTGGTCTCTCTCTCTGCAGGTACGCAGCAGCAGGTGGACAAAGCCCTGTCATTGATTGGGAAGAAGATAGAATATCTGGATTTAACAAACCTATATGCCCCTCCAGTGCGATCACTTCCTATGACCTCCAAGGTAAGGATGGGCTCTGTGCCAACACGACAAAGACATTAAGCAGTTCAGTATTGAGTCATAGTAATAATACTGTTTTTCCTTTCTTCCTGTGTAAAGCCTATGAACATAGGGGCGCAGCGACCACCACCCAGGAGGATCATCACCCTGTCTTCGAACAACAACGTTCTGAAGAAATCAGAGAATGCCTGGAAAGCAGGCATGAAGAGGGAAAGCCTCCCAGCGGAACCAGAGTCACAGAAAACACAGGTACGACCAAATATACAAAAACTGAAATCCAAAAAGCAGTGGGCACATGTAGAAATTACATATACAGACTCATTTTATAATTAATGATAAAGTCTACGTGATTGAAGATTTTCAAAGTATTGGAAATTCCAGTAAAAATAGTGTATATATCTGTAAATATTGGAAAAGCATTGTGAGTATTTAGTTTCTGTATTACTAGTAGCTTTACAACAGGATTAGTTTTTCAAGTGGAGCGAGAGATTGGTCTCTGTGCTTGATGACCTCAGAGTTTAAGAACCTGTTATGGCCTATTCCCCTCAGGACCTGTTCAAGAAGGTCCGCAGTATCCTGAACAAGCTGACGCCTGAGAACTTCAACCAGCTGATGAAGCAGGTGACGGACTGGACCATCGACACGGAGGAGCGGCTCAGAGGAGTCATTGACCTGGTGTTTGAAAAAGTCATCAACGAGCCCAACTTCTCGGTGGCCTACGGGAAAATGTGCCACTGCCTCGCCGCGGTAAGCAGGTCGCTTAGTTGAGCAGAGAAGTGTGTCGACTTTGGAACGAGAGGCTTGTGTTTTTTAATGTTAATTGTTTAAATTGGATTTGGAGAAGGAGATAAATATTGCTCTTTCGTAAACTGTGGCACATTCATCAGATGCAAAAAGATTATGGAGCAATTAAGTGATCTTTTAACCAGCTATTGAAAGTGTGTGCACACAGTGTCTCAATATGCAGTCAGCAACTTGCTAAATGTTTATGCAGTTATTCAGCTCTGCCTTGATGCAGAATAATGCTGTGAAAAGCAACACAATTCAGTACAGTGTGATGATGTAGTTCTATTGTTTTGATGCCTCTAGTGTCTACACCAGACGACCCACTATTTATGAAGGAGCTTGAAAATCAGTCACAAATAATCCTTTAAAACACAATTTATTAAACGTGCATATTCTCAATTATAGACTCTATTTACAAGAGTTCGAGAGAAACTATTACATTTTCTGTCTGCCATCATTTGATAACCATAACCTTACATATATTAGTCATTAAGATCAAATTAATCCAGGTATGAACATGTTAATTTGTTGATCTATACACAATTCTTGTGTTCTCTACTAAATTCATTCCACTTACTGTTCATGTGCAGCTCACAGTGCCCACCAATGACAAACCCAACAACACAGTGAACTTTCACAAGCTGCTGCTAAACCGCTGTCAGAAGGAGTTTCAGAAAGATAAGGTGGATGGGGTGTTTGAGAAGCAGAAGGAGCTGGACTCTGCTGCATCGGTAAGTGTGACGCCGGATCTTTACCGAAACGTCTTTAGTTTCTGTTTCAACTCTGTTCAAGAGGTTTGTTTCCTTGGTCCCATTAGACGGAGCGTGACCGTCTTCAGGTAGAGCTGCAGGAGGCCAGGATGGCCCGGCGGCGTTCCATCGGCAACATCAAGTTCTTGGGCGAACTCTTCAAGCTCAATATGTTAAGGGAGTCCATCATGCATGAATGCGTGGTCAAGCTGCTGAAGAGCCACGACCAAGAGTCTTTAGAGTTTCTCTGCACACTGCTCAACACCATCGGAAAGGGCCTTGACTATGAGAAGGCCAAGGTGAGCTGGTGGTAGTTAATTTTACATAAATCTTAAATTTATTTTATTATGGTCTTATAAAGGTCTTAAGGGCTACAGATATATTGGTCAACTCTGTAGAATAATAATCCCTGCAACCTGCTGTCTGGTAGATTGAATGGAGACATGCTGAACATGACCTTCATGTCTCAAATTAACCATCTCTCTCCCTCTGTGTCTCACCAGCCTCGGATGGATCAGTATTTTAACGAGATGGAAAAAATCGTCAAAGACGAGAAGACGTTGTCTCGGATACGGTTCATGTTAAAGGATACTATAGAACTGAGATTGGTGAGTGGGTCCTTGCGATTTTTCTTTTATTTGCACAATTGTAAAGAGTCCGACATTCAAATTATTCAAAGTAAGATGGATTTTTCCACATAGATTTATTTCACTGATTACCTGGAACATGATAGTGGATATTCTGGTCATATTCTGCTCAATGAATATCTACACTGCTGTTGTAAAGGAATTTTAACACTTTGTAGAAGGACTGATATAGATAGATATATAGATTATGGCAAAGAAATATATAGTGGCATGATATGTTACAGTTCAAATATAAATCAAACCAAATTTCTTTATGTAAGCATAAATGCAAAAAACTCACTTGAATTGATCTAGGTTTATTAAAAATATACAAATAAAAACAGAAATTAAAGCCCTCAAAAAGCCAATTAATTTGCCTGAAAAAAATATATTATAATAATTAATTAAAGCCCTCAAAAAGCCAATTCATTTGGATCACTATAATAATAAGAAGAAGAATAATCCTTTCAACTTCAATAGGGCCTCTCACCATTCGGTGCTCGGGCCCTAGTTACGGCCCGAGCACACGCACGTTGAAGCCTGTTGCGGTCGGTGGAGAGAGCGATCAATGACCAAGCGCACGTCTCCGCGTTGCATGCGTTTTGCGCACTGCGGCAAGGACAAACGCTTCACTTCCTGCGTCCGTCACGCGATGTCGATCCTTGCCTGCTAATTGCTCATTACGGTCCACGTTATCAATTGCACATCACTCTGTGAAAATTTCATGTAAATCGAATGATAGTTGTAAAACAAAGCTTACTTCCTGTTGCCAGTAGGTGGCGCCATCACTATTATTACCTACAGACTAATATATCTGTTCAAGTAGGGGCTCTGATATAGCGTGATCAATTTTGTGTCAATTGGACAATGTTACAACAACTTAATTTTCACACTGATCAGTCGGTGGCGCTATGACCCTGAACTAATATTAATATATGGATGTGTTCAGGTCAGGATTGTGATCATAGGTCAGTAGTTCGGAGCCGGTTGGAAAATGCAGAGTGGATTTACAAAGTACTTCCTGTTTCATGGCGAATCAGTAGGTGGCGCTATGACACTGAGGAAATATTGACAAATAGAGCTGTTCAGGCTTCGACTCTGATCATGAGACAGCAGTTTAGCGGTGATAGGACTATGCACACTGGAGTTATGACAAGATCGTGTCCTTTGGCGAAGGATGATCCTTCGCCGCACCTCAATGTTTACACGGTTTGAGGAAATGTCACAATTCTGACCATGGTCCAATGACTTGTCTCAGCTCTTTTGAGCTGTATATTGTAAAGCAGCCAGGAGCAGTTCATCAAGTATGTCACTTCCTGTAGCCAGCAGGTGGCGCTGTGTTTTTGAGCCATGATTTCTGTGTAGATGTCATCAGGCCGGGACACTTGTCTTACATGTCTAGTTTGGACTCGATTGGACCATGTATGTCCGAGATACAGAACCTCGTGTTTTGATGGCGTGTAATCAAACTTTGACGCCACGCCACGGTCACACCGTGTGCGAAAAATCGATCTTTGGGTTATTTTTTATCTTTGTCTTGTTGTGATGACACTCACCTCAATTTGAAGTTGATCAGATAAAAGCCCTGGGACAAGTTTGTCAAAGTAAAAATGTGAAAAATGGCCACTAAAGTCAAAATGGCAGGCTTCCTGTTTGGTCTAGCATATCTATCCAATAGACTTATTTGTTTGTTATGAAAAGACACATGTCCCCATTGATTTTTGTACGTGTCGGCCAATCGTGGTGCCGGGGCTGCCCTTTAGGGGGCGCTAGTCAGTTATTTTGCCACGCCCATTCCTTAAAACCATATGAATATTTTCAGGGGGGGGGGGGATGTTGATACACAAATGTAGTTTGAGGGAGGTTGAACCTCGAACACCGAAGTTATAGCAATTTTGTGTGTCACAGCGAGTTGATGAACTTTGACGCCACGCCACTATTATGGCGTTTGACGAAAAGTCACAGTAATGTTATGCCTTCATTATCAATGTCTTGAGACCCATTTGACACAGGTTTGACATGGCTGCGGGCAGTGGGTGAGGAGGAATACCTCCAAATGTAAGACGTTCCAAAAAACGGACATTTCCTGTTGCCACCAGGGGGCGCTGTGATTTTAAGTCATGATTTCTGTGTAGATGTCATCAGGCCGGGACTCTTGTCTTACATGTCTAGTTTGGACTCGATTGGACCACGTATGTCCGAGATACAGAACCTCGTGTTTTGATGGCGTTTAATCAAACTTTGACGCCACGCCACGGTCACATGGTGTGACGAAAAATCGATCTTTGCGTTATTTTTTATCTCCATCTTGTTGTGATGACACTCATCTAAATTTGAAGTTGATCGGATAAAAGCCCTGGGACAAGTACATCAAAGTAAAAATGTGGAATATGGCCAAAATGGCCGACTAAAGTCAAAATGGCGGGCTTCCTGTTTGGTCGAGCATATCTATCCAAGAGACTTATTTGTTTGTTATGAAAAGACACATGTCCCTATCGATTTTTGTACATGTCGGCCAATCGTAGTGCCGGGGCTGCACTTTAGGGGGCGCTAGTCAGTTATTTTGCCACGCCCATTCCTTAAAACCATATGAATATTTTCAGGGTGGGGGGCTGTTGTTACACAAATGTATTTTGAGGGAGACTGAAGCTCGAACACCGAAGTTATATAAATTTCGTGTGTCACGGCGAGTTGATGAACTTTGGCGCCACGCCACTAATATGGCGTTTGACGAAAAGTCACAGTAATGTTATGCTTTCATTATCAATGTCTTGAGACCCATTTGCCACAGTTTGATATGGTTGCAGTAAGTGGATGAGGAGGAATACATCTAAATGTATTCCTCCTCGTTCTAAAAACAAGACATTTCCTGTTGCCACCAGGGGGCGCTGTGATTTTAAGTCATGATTTCTGTATAGATGTCATCAGGCCGGGACTCTTGTCTTACATGTCTAGTTTGGACTCGATTGGACCATGTATGTCCGAGATACAGAACCTCATGTTTTGATGGCGTGTAATCAAACTTTGACGCCACGCCACGGTCACACCGTGTGACGAAAAATCGATCTTTGCGCTATTTTTTTTATCTCCGTCTTGTTGTGATGACACTCATCTCAATTTGAAGTTGATCTGATAAAAGCCCTGGGACAAGTACATCAAAGTAAAAATGTGGAATATGGCCACTAAAGGCAAAATGGCGGGCTTCCTGTTGCGTTTTTCACAATGCCCCTTGAGACTTTTTTGTTTGTCTGGTCACGATACACCTGGGCTACGATTTTTGTGAAGATCGGACAAAGGGAAACCTAGGGGCTGAGCCGTACGCCTTGAATTTCCTGCAAAGTTTCGTAAGAAGTTCAGCTTCATGTTAAAGCCCTGAAAAAGTCCCCCAAAGGGAAATAATAATAAAAACCTTACAATTTCAATAGGGCCTCTCACCGTTCGGTGCTCGGGCCCTAATTACAAAAGTAACGAAAAGTAGAAAAGTAACGAAAAATACAAAAGTAACGAAAAGTACAAAAGTAATGAAAAGTACAAAAGTAACTAAAAGTACAAAAGTAACACAAAATTACAAAAGTAACTAAAAGTACAAAAGTAACTAAAAGTACACAAGTAACTAAAAGTACAAAAGTAACTAAAAGTACAAAAGTAACGAAAAGTACAAAAGTAACTAAAAGTACAAAAGTCACGAAAAATACAAAAGTAACGAAAAGTACAAAAGTAACGAAAAAATTACAACAAAAAAAAATAAGCTGTCCGTATTTATTTATTTTTTTTGGGACGGACAGACGGACAGATTAGATTTTTTTTTTTTTTTACGTCCGTCTGTCCGTATTAATTTTTTTTTGTTGGACGGACAGACGGACGGATTTTCGTCTGTCTGTCTATAAATATTAATGGCGTGAAAAAAATATATATATAAAAAATATACGGACAGACAGACGGACGAAAATCCGTCCGTCTGTCTTTTTTTTCTTTTTTTCGTCCGTGTGTCTGTCCTTATTATTTTTTTTGGGGGGGGCGGACAGACAGACGGATTTTTTTTATTTATTTATTTTCGTCCGTCTGTCTGTCCGTATTTTTTTTTTTTTTGGGACGGACAGATTTTATTTTTTTCATTTTTTTCGTCCGTCTGTCTGTCCATATTATTTTTTTTCGTCCGACGAACGGACGGACAGACGGACGCTCCATATATTAATATTAGTGCAGGGTCATAGCGCCACCTACTGATCAGTGTGAAAATTAAGTTGTTGTAACATTGTCCAATTGACACAAATTGCTCACGCTACATCAGAGCCCCTACTTGAACAGATATATTGGTCTGTAGGTAATAATAGTGATTGCGCGATACTGGCAACAGGAAGTAAGCTTTGTTTTACAACTATCATTCGATTTACATAAAATGTTCACAGTGTGATGTGCAATTGATAGCGTGGACCGTAATGAGCAATTAGCAGGCAGGATCGACATCGCGTGACGGACGCAGGAAGTGAAGCGTTGTCCTTGCCGCAGTGCGCAAAACGCATGCAACGCGGAGACGTGCGCTTGGTCATTGATCGCTCTCTCCACCGACCGCAACAGGCTTCAAAATGCGTGTGCTCGGGCCCGTTAGTGCTACAACGTAGCCCTAGTTATTATTATTATTAGAGGAAATCTCCAATATCTGACTCTTGTTTGGTTTGAACTTGATTTAACAGCCAAATTCCTGAAATGAAGTTAGCAGGGATCAGTGATGTAGTGTTGTGGAAGTACAGGGGGCTGAGTTATCATCAGTTGGCTTTTCCTTGACATGAAAGAAAGCAGGAAACCCCTGGATTACATTATTAATCACCAAAATCATCCCTTTTTTCCTGTCTTGGAAAACGTCCAGCAAGCTTCTTTTTTTTTGTGGTGGCAGTAAATGAAGTTCTTCATGGGACTGTTTTTCATAAGGCTGAGGTCTGCAGGGTTGTTCGTGCTGCTGATGCCTCCGGGGCCTCTCGGAGCCTCTCGGAGCCCCAGGGAGAGCATCCTGTTTGTGCTCTGTGACCAGACAAGACACACAGGCGGCGGCAGATCATGATCCGGCTCCAGTTTCCTGTCGCATTGAAAATGCAACACATTTTGTTGTTTTTTGTATTTCATTGATCAGATAAGGGGAAGGAAATGAATGGAATGTCATTCATGGAGATTAGTTTCACTTTGTAACTTATGCATGATGCCAAAATTGATAATTTTTTTGAATTTCTATTCAATGAAACATTTATTAACCAGAAATTTATAAAAGCATGACTTTATTTTATTGTCACCTCCGTAAATCTATCATGACTCATTGATAATCACGAGTCAATAAACATGAGTCATGAAAGGTTTTGTGCAGGTGATAATAAAATGAATTAATCATTGACATTTATATCAGGCTTTTATTTAGTTTAGTTATATTTATTTGCTACACTCACTCCACTTCCAAAGAGTGAAAATGAACATCGTCAGTATTTTGCCCTGGGACCTTCCCTGAGGCACCAGACTCTCCTGGCTCCGGTGGACCGTCACCACCTTCCCAGGACGCACCGACATGGTGCGTGTGTAGCCCGGGTTAGATCCACCTGGTGGCTCGTGAGGTTTCAGCCATGATCCCCAGAGTGGTTTCACTCCGTGCTCGGAGTATTGTTACGTTCCGCAGCAGTTGCTGTAAACTGTGAAAATGTCAAACTTGTAGACTCACTGTCGCCAGCCGGGGCTTGCGTCATTAACTGGACCAGACACGGCACTCCCAATAAAAGGATCGTATCCATCCGCAATGAGAAGAGACGTCTGTGTGCCTCCCAACAATAGATCATGAAACAACTCTTAGGTTTTTTAAAGAGGAATAAAAAATGTGTGTGTGTGTGTGTGGGTGTGTTTCACGTTATGATTGAGTTCAGGAGGAAGACTGTGGATCCTTCCTCCTCCAGGAGACTCTACTTTTATAGGCTGCAGGTGTAGAGGCTGTGCATGTGGAGGCGTGAACACAAAACAGGTTAATTACTTATTAAATGACAGGTTCCAGTTAGAAATACCTTATTATATATAAATTAACATGCTATTATAGACTGTCGATAATATTGATTATTGACTAATTAAGCTTCCAGCACCTATAATCCAGGCAACATTAACCTCCCAGGAAACAAAGACAACTCATTGAATGTGTGCATCCATCTTGTTAATCCGTATCAGTGTTGTATCATCTGTGCATGCAAGAAAACACATGATTTATATAATGGGATGAAGAAATAGTCTGGAAGGAGGATGAACAGGTGGGAGTGTTTTTCCTCCTCACCTCAGTTAGTTAGTGCCAGTAAATGTGTATAAAACGAGGTTGGGGCAAACTATGGTTGAATCCTGAGACGGTGCATGGCTCAGGTGGCGCGCACGTGCACATGCACGCGTGCACGCCCCTGCCGCTGGATCAGAAATCCCTGAAATCCTGGTAAAGTTCCAGGAGGGGCGAGGCGGAGGGATCTCTCGTGCAGGCGCTGCGGCTCCAGCCAAGCTGACGCCGCCGCGGCTGTGTGGCGCTCGGCTGGAGCTGCAGGAGGAGCGGAGGCTCCGGGCCCCGCGAACCTGCGTCAAAGTTACCGCACAGGACCGCAGGGAAACCGGAACACTGCGGGACTCCACCTTCACAATAAAGATAATAATGCTCAGTGGACTTGTGGAGCTGAGCTGCGAGTGATGCATCGTCAATAATAATAAAAACAGTAACAGTAGAAATGACTCAATATTAGAATACAAGATGTGGTTTGTCCAATTAAAACATCTTCAACTATTCTGGAGACGCAACGTTTCAAAAAAGGAATACCTCCATATGTGGAGCTCAAAAACATATGTCCTTGTATAACAATATCTTTATAAACTAATTGAAAACTGAGGTAAATTTGGCCACATGGGCTATTTAATGTAAAACCACAGTTACATGTAAGACTAATTTATTCACAGCACATTCTGTCCATTAATTTTCACACATTTTTTTAAATGTTTCTGTTTTAATCAACAAATGAACCAAGTATGTTCAGCTGACACCAAGCATCACATTTTCTTTCTTTTTTAAACTTTATTTTGTTGTTATTTTTTCCTTATTATTATACTTATTCTTATTTTGTTTACTTTTTCATTTTAGCTTCTTTAACCCTGCTTTTATTTTGAAATCTGCTACCGGACGCCTTTCATACTGAGGCCAACTTGACACTTAAACGTCAACACACATGCTCGCAGACACTATCCACACACACGAACACACGAACACACCCACCCACACAAACAGACACACACCTTCGCCGAGCCACTACACCGGGAACCCTTCTCACGCACAGGACTGTCTGAAGCGCACTTGTCATCACTGCTGAGGTGAGAACAAAAAAACAAACTTTACATTTCTACAGAAATTAAGAAATTCTCACACAACCTCTGTTATTGTGAGTGTTTTTTAATTTGTGTACTGTTTTTTAAATACCTGTAAGAAGAAGGAAAAAAAACGTGGCACTGTTGGGCAACTTCTTGGGAATGAAATATTCTTACAATATCATAATTTTAATGATGATCAAATATTGGGATGATTTAGTCAGATGATAAATAAATAAACATATAAAGTCATTGGTTGTGATAATAACCCGCCTAATTAGGCTTGTGTTGAATGCATGCGTGTGTCTGGCTGGTTGATGTTGTGTCTGCAGTGTTGGTATCACACTATGACAGGAATGACTGCTCACATTAGCCACTGTGCCGTCCAAGGTGAGGAGGCTTTTAGTGGCTTAGTGCGCAGGCTGGATTTCTTTTGGAGTCTTGGCACAAAATGAGTGGTTGTAGTCGTAGTAGAGGAAGCTGGCGTGTTTACTTTATTTGGGGCAGGGGGTGTCCTGGTGATAAAGCATTAGGTAATTAGCCTATCTGAGGCTGCAGACTCAGTGACGCCAGGCTCCATAAAGCAGCAGCAGCAGCAGCAGCAGCACAGCACAGGACTGATGCCGCAGTCTGTGCTGTCACTGTAAACCGCAGTTGTCTGTCTGTGCGTCTGTGCATATGCTCATACTACTTCTACAAGCACGGAGCACAATGTACAGCACTCAGGCTGAATCACACCACTTACTGTTACCTGTTGGCATCTAATTAGAAAGTCCACACAGTGCTGGAGGAGCATGGTCTTATTCTGTTGTGTTAGATTGGGATGATTGCATGTCCAAAAACAGAAGCTGTGGTTAAAGCAAAAAGGCTCCTCTTCACCTTTGTAGGGAGAATCTGCACAACTAGGAATAACCTGACACGTAAAGAATGCTTTACAGTAGAAGTGAAGAAGAAGGGTTTTTCTACCACATGGGTCAAATATGATACCGTGTGCCGCAGGACGTCCTGCCACAGGAGATAAAAACAAGTAGATCACCATAATAAAGTCACTGTTGAGTCTCACATGCGCTTATTGTAACTGTATGAATATCTGAGAAAACAGATGTATCAGTAAGATTGCCACTGGAGTGACATGCACTGAAATGCTTCTGTGGTAACGATTCAATAGGCTGGTGAACAGAGTGAGCACTTATTCACCTTTATATTTCCATACCTGATTGATTTCATACCAGTTTTCAATATTTTCTCGATGGGCAGAAAGACACAAACATAAAAACAGAGAGCTCTCTCTCTCTCTCTCTCTCTCTCCTCTCTCTCTCCTCTCTCTCTCTCTCTGTCTCTCTGTCTGTCTCCCTCCTCTCTCTCCCTCTCCCTCTCCCTCTCCCCCTCCTGTCCTGTGATGTGTTCTGGCCAGACAGTATGGCTCCTGGGCGTCAGTGGCATGATCATAGAAACAGAGGCCAGAAAGGACATTCCTCATTGTTGGTGAATCTAGACATGAGCTCGGCCCCATCTTGCCCTGCTCTCTCTCTCAGGCAGTTTGGGATATGTGGTTATACTTTATTAAAATAATAATAATAATAATAAGAAGAAGAAGATAAGATTAAATAAAATAAGATGTACCTTTATTGATCCTCTGTAGAGGGAATTCAAAGTTGACAAAGCAGCACAAGGAAATAGAAGCATAAGGGAAAAAATAAGAATAGAAACAGAATCTAGAATAAATAAAATACATTAATCCCTACAATTGAATCCTGTGGTCTCTTTTCTGCCGACCTCTGAACTCTCTTTAACTGCACATCTTTAAAAACTAATATAATAACATCTGTATTTATTCAGCACTTCACAAAAAAGCACAAGTAAAAATACATCGAAATAACAATAAAAACATAAAAATAGAATTAAAAGATGTGACAGAAATGTAAGCCTGACCTCCAGATACAATCATATTGTTTTGATTTAAAGAAAGCTACCGACTCAGCCGGCCAGCTTTTTCCTTTTCAGCTGACGTAGACCTTAATACCGGTTTCCCATCTCTTCTCTCGCCAGGTGATTGAAACCTGACCTGAATTTCTGGCTGCGTGAGGAGCAACCTTTCCTGCAGGAGGCTTCAAATCCAGCGCTGCCGGATCGGATCCCTCCTGTGCCAACCCAGAGAGGAGATTTAGGGTTTGCGCTGCACTGGCGGAGTCCAACTCCTGTAACCAGCTTGCTCGGAAGTAACAGCGGAATACGACGAAAGACAGAAAAGCCTCTGTTTACACAGACTCCACCTCTGTTATCCTCACCTCTGTTCCCTCGCTGTCCCGGCTGCCCATTTTGCTGTCCTCAAGGGAGCTATTTATCTCTTAAACATCACCCATCAGCTCATCTCGGCCATCCCCCTGTCTCATTCATCTCAAAATGAACTCCTCAAGCTCCATTACGTCCCTGTTCTCCTTCACCAGCCCGGCTGTGAAGCGCCTGCTCGGCTGGAAGCAAGGTGACGAGGAGGAGAAGTGGGCAGAAAAGGCCGTGGACTCACTGGTGAAGAAGCTGAAGAAGAAGAAGGGGGCGATGGAGGAGTTGGAGAGGGCACTCAGCTGCCCCGGGCAGCCCAGTGAGTAACATGGTGTCTAACAGGGTCACAAGATAAACCTCAGGGGTCTTGAGATGATTCACAGGATAGGAAATATTTATTACCCTGATGTGAGAAGTAAAATCAATCTTTGGTGCACAACAAACAACATGGGCATCATGTGATGAGGGGGGGGTGCATGTTTTATTTGATGGGTTGTGAGATAAACATGTTGGGAGCCTCTGGTCTCGTCATTAGAATGTGAGCTCACAGGTTTGATTGCGACAGATGCTTTTTTGCAATGTGTTCTTGCACAAGACCTGGAAACTAAAACGAAAGAAACCATCGTGAGCCAAGAAGAAATCCTAGGATTAAAAGCCTGAAATATGAAATTACACCAGTTTTATTCTTATTTTTGTCGAAATCAAGATAGATATTTTTTTCTTTTTTAATCTTTTCTGAAATTATTTACATTTTGTTGTTGAAATCATGATAAAAAATATATATCTAGAGTCATGTAAATTAGCCGAGCACACGGCTACAAGTACAGAATTGATCCTTGTAACTTGCAGAGTTTCCAAGAGGAAGTAACTGTATCAGAAAACATTTTTATACTGTAGAGAAGTGTGAATTTTACTCATTTCATCGAGCTGTATTTGACGTCCGTGCCGTTTCATTTTCAATCCTTCAGGCAAGTGTGTGACGATCCCCCGCTCGCTGGACGGCAGGCTGCAGGTGTCCCACAGGAAGGGTCTGCCCCACGTCATCTACTGCCGGGTGTGGCGCTGGCCCGACCTGCAGTCGCACCACGAGCTGAAGGCCCTGGAGTGCTGCGAGTTCGCCTTCGGCTCCAAGCAGAAGGACATCTGCGTCAACCCCTACCACTACAGGCGCGTGGAGACTCCTGGTACGCACATTGTCAAAGTATATCCTCTGATTAGCTTTACCACGTGAGTTAATTGTTGAATTTTAATATGTTAACTGTAAAGCTTTTATTGGTTCTTAAATAGAGGCCGGACATCTGATCCGATGCAGCGTTCCCGAGCCAAAGGGATTTGCAGTAACATGATCTGTCTTGCTCTTTGTTTCTCCCTCTCTTTCTCTCCTGCCCTTGTCTCCTCTCAGTGCTGCCACCGGTTCTGGTCCCACGCCACAGCGAGTTCAACCCTCAGCACAGTTTACTGGCCAAGTTCAGGAACGCCTCTTTGCACAGCGAGCCTCTGATGCCCCAGAACGCCACTTACCCGGACTCCTTCCCGCCGATGCCCTGCGCCTCCTTCTCCTCCAACGCTTCCTCCCTCGTCCAGTCTCCCACCTCGCAGAGTTACCCCAACTCCCCCAACAGCTCCGCAGAGCCGGGCAGCCCGTATCACATCACGGGTAGGGAAGCGAAAACAAGCAAGCCGACACCTTTTTAAACATTGCTGTCTTATTGGAAGTATTCAAACGTCTGTCACAAAAGCAAACAGGCTGCAGCAGATTCTGAATCCATAGCCGTTTTTAGACTTGAACTCCGAGAATGTCCGCACGTTTGGATCTTTACTTCTAAACTTTACTTCCAAACATATAAACAACGCAGCAGGAGATTCTCCGGTTAGACGCGTTCACAACACAGAAAGCAATTAGGTGGTGCTGCCTGCAGGGGCCAGACATAACACGAGTTTAGCTGTGGAGATCATGTGTTTGTGTTTACAGGGACATCAACACAACTTCTCCAATTTTGTCTTTCTACGTTAACATCTTTGTCGGAGTCTTGTGTACGCGTATGGCTCCTCTTTTTCCTTCCTTCTTTATTTAGTTATCAGTTTTCCTTCCATCACATTAGAAACATCAACATTTGTAGAAAGTTTTCTTTAGGTTGAACCGTTTGGCCTATTTATCATCTCGTTGTGATCTGTTCTTCCAGCTGAGACTCCCCCGCCTCCGTACACCATGATGGAGACAAGTCCTCAAGACGATGTGAAGTCCGGCAACTCCACACAACTACTAAACTTACCTTTTCTGCTCCACACACAGGTAAGAAAGTGGACATGCTAAGTACTATATAAATATATGCATATTAAATTATAGAAATGCATCTATCTACAGGTATAGATATTTTTACTGTATTCATACTGAGGCATTGATTCCTTCATATCCTCAACCTCTCTGCTTCTTCTCGCTGCTGCAGATAATGTTGCAAATCAATGGCGCCAATGTGGCTTTATAGGATTTTTACATCAACATGATAAAGTATCTCAAATTCAATACAGCACAGGATGGAATATGTTCTTTCCACCTCTGAGTCAGCCTTCTCTGGTGTTTGTAGATTTACGTCCCGTTTGCTACGAGGAGCCGAGTACTGGTGTTCCATAGCTTACTACGAGCTCAACAACCGGGTGGGCGAGACTTTCCACGCGTCGTCCCGTAGCGTCCTGGTCGACGGCTTCACGGACCCGTCCAACAACAAGAACCGCTTCTGCCTCGGCCTGCTGTCCAACGTCAACCGCAACTCCACCATCGAACACACACGCAGGCACATAGGCAAAGGTAGGCTCGTGCAGGTAATTCATGTCAGGGCACAGTTTCCTCAGAGACGGAAGGAAGGCTCCTTTTATTTCTGTCAAAAAATAAATCTACAAACTTTATTTCTTCCTGCACCGAATCCTTCAGGCTACATAATGTTTTTTCTGTCTTGGTCAAAGAGTAAAGAAAGGCTGCTTTTGTTGGACAGACATCAAGAGTCTCTGTGGGTTACAGTAATCTGTGCTCTGTGAGGATGTGTGTGGTTTTCTATGATAGGGGTGACACAAAGGGTTGAGGGTAGTTTGTCCCCAACTCAGAAGCTACTGACACGACTCAGACATTCCTCATTTACGAGCATAGATGCCCTCGTGGGTTTTTCTCTGGTGGAATATAAAAAGAACGAAGCCTTTTCAGTTGAGGCGACCGACTGATGATTGTGGTTTTTATGCTCTTTTGGACATTTTAACTGTTATTTTTGCATCATGGTAGAAACTCCTAGACATTCAAGTTGTTGATTCCCTTCATCCTTTGAGGCTCTATCCATTTCCCCCCTCCATCCCTCTCAGGGTTACACCTGTACTACGTGGGTGGCGAGGTGTACGCCGAGTGCCTGAGCGACAGCAGCATCTTCGTCCAGAGCCGCAATTGCAATTTCCAGCACGGCTTCCACACCACCACCGTGTGCAAGATCCCCAGCGGCTGCAGCCTCAAGATCTTCAACAACCAGCTGTTCGCTCAGCTCCTGGCCCAGTCCGTCAACCACGGCTTCGAGGTCGTCTATGAGCTCACCAAGATGTGCACCATTCGAATGAGCTTTGTTAAGGTACTGATATGGGACATGATAAGAATCTCACTGTCACTTTGTAATCTGTTATTTTGACCTTGAGGTTGTCAAATCCTGACGTAGACAAAAAAAATTGAAACAGCTGAGATTCATGGTCTGTCCTCTCTTCAGGGTTGGGGCGCTGAATACCACCGTCAGGATGTGACCAGCACCCCCTGCTGGATCGAGGTACACCTGCACGGGCCCCTGCAGTGGCTGGACAAGGTCCTCACACAGATGGGCTCCCCGCACAACCCCATTTCCTCCGTGTCCTAACATGAGCACCACTCTTGGTCCTTCACACAGGTAGTCGTAGATTCTGTATGCTCCGCTCTGTCCAGGTTTTCTGACCTGTGATCCGTCTCTCTTGACCTCTCACACAAAATGAGAAAAAGAAATATTACAGCTTTGTCCGCCGATGCAGCGAGACTGAAAAGATGTGTATAACTGAATGATCAAGTGTTCTTTAATTTCAGTACGATAAAGCATTTATCTTGATGACTGCACTCAAAAACGAGAAAAATTGGGATTTGTAGGTGCTCAAGACTTGTGTCATGTGTTTTAAATGTTATTGCTGTTATTGTATTGTATAAGTGTTGCGTAATGTTTGACTTCCTGTACTGGTTGCTTTTTTCTGTCATTCCATTAAAGTGTTTTTTTTGTATCTTTGTTTTCTAATGATAAATGGACAAAAATATCACATTGAAATATAAACAGACATTGATCACCGTGACCTTTGACGACTGAGATCATCTTTGAGTCCAAGTGACAAGTGATCAAAAGTTGTTGAAATTCCAACAAGGCAGTCTTGAGATATAAAAATTCAAGGTTAAAATCATGTCTGTGACGCCATCATGACCTTTGACCACGGAAATCTAAAAGGGTTATTCTGTGAGTCCTAGTGAACACGGTGTTTGACCTTTGACCACCAACTTCTTATCGGGTCGTCTTAGGATCCAAGTGATCACCAGAGTGGGAGGGACGATCGGACAACCCGAAAACATAAAGCCTCCGTCAGCATCATTATTGAAGTCTCACCTTCACAGCAGGGGGATAGACACTATCACAGCTACACAGGAATAACACACAGTACGCAGTTTAATTTGTAAACACCAATATGCATCCCAACTTGCAACTTCATTTCTTTTTGTACACACTTTGAATTGATTGTTTTGTGACATGATAAAAGTTGTGTGTTCAAAATGTCATGGAGCACCATCTGAATAAAAATGAGGCTACGGGAATGCACTGCACAAACGGACAAATGTTCAAACGAAAACATTAAAATCCTCGAGAGTACTGCATGAACAACACTCCATAAATAACACTAAATAAATAGCACAACAACAAACAAAGAATCTAGTCCTGGGTTCTTCTTTCAGCAATGGAAAAAAACCCAGGAGAATCAAATTTTTAAAAACATCTGAGCAATTTTTTAGCTGGACATTTATAATCCAGAGTTTTGATTCTTTTTGCCAAATGAGGAATAAATAATGGATGTGAAATCTAATATCTTGTATGTAGGAAATCATACTTCATAAACAGCACAAGACCGTTCCGATTGCATGGTTAGTCCTGCCTTTTAGATCCGGTGAGTTAAGTTCATCCGTCTCACCGCGGCTGGAGAGTTTTTTTCAGTATCATAACGATTCCCTTTATGCATCAAATGCCAGCGTTCGCGTTGACCAGCCGCTGTCAACAACCCGGGAACTGTCCCTGTGATTGGCTGCGGTTCTGTGTGGCCAGGAGCTGCTGCTGCTGCTGCAGGAAACCGATCACCTCCGGACTCCGGAGCAGTGACTGGAAGACACACACAATCAAATTTGAGTGTAAAGTGCAACAACAAATATTTCTGAAGATCTAACATTGGACTTTCTTTTTCTGCCTTTGTTGGGACGATAACGCCTTGTGTCAAAATGTCCTTATACCACATTTAAATTCACTTGATATGGATTTTATCATAAATATCTGTCCCCTAAACATGTCTGATTTTTTTCATGAAGAAACATAAGTTACACCGAGAGAAATCAATGAGGAATCAATGAAAATGTTACAAACAAGTTTTTGAACACTTCCCTTTTAAAAATCAGACATTTAAGGGAAACGATATTAATGGCCGTGTGCATTTTTGTGCAGATCCAAGTAAAAAATGGGGATCTAGTGAATCTAAAAGTGGTTGCATGAGGAAGTGTTGGGCCTTGGTGGAGGTAAGTGCTCTGCTGAGTTCCATTAGGTTCCACCAGTGACCCACTGGGACCCAGTGGGACTCACCAGTCTCTTCTGGTTGAGGACCTGCTCTATCAGGGAGGGTCTGGCCGGGCGGTCCCCCATGGCACCGAGACGCTGCTTGTTCACAGACACTGGCCGCTCCTCGTGTTTTCCTGAACACAACACAAAGACACAAACAACCATCAATTGACCGAACCACACTTTACTGAACTTTGGACTAACAGAGGATCACACGAGCAAATGACTTCACCCTGTTAAGAGTCAATTACAATGTAAACAGAGATTAAGAGTCTTTAAAATCATGTCTCCTCCAATCACCAGTTGTGAAAGTATGAACAAAGTTTACTCTCACGTCTATTTTCCCGCTGGACATGGCCTGGTCGCTCTTCTTCTTCTTGTACTTGTCCTTGTACATCTTGTTGCGGTGTTTCTTGCACATCCACGGCTTCCTCTGCTTGGCCACCTGCGTCGTGGTCTCCGTGCAGCCGTCGTACGTGCACTGCTTGGGGGCGTTGTCGCCCTCCGAGGTGTCCTCGTCGTTCAGCTCCTCCGGGCTGGCGGCGCCGTCCCGCGGGTCCGAGGTGTCCAGCACGTCGCTCTCCTCGTCCAGGTCGTCCATGTCGTAGGAGGAGGAGGCGTTGTTGTCCGGTTCGTGCGGCGTGATCACGTTCCGGCTGTCCACCACCCCGGCCTTACTCACGTAGTACCGCTGCCCGTCTTTGGTGAGCAGGAGCGTGGAGTCCCGGTCTTTGTTGGCCGGCGCTGAACCGTCATCTTCGCTCATGGCTGCGGGGAACGAACGGAGCAACAGCCGCAGCTAGCTTAGCTTAGCTAGAGAAATACCATCTCCCTCCGTTAGCTCTCGTTAGCTGAAGCAGCGATGTGTAGACGTGTCCGCACGCATGTTACTTCACAACCAGACGTTTCTCTGCGTGGTTGTGATAAATATCATTAGATTTAGAGATAATAAAAGATTATTGTTGCAGCTTCCTGTTGTTAAACTGCTGCTAAACCAACTGTGCTCTCTGCGAGGACCTTCTTCTTCGCTGCTTTCAGTTCATGTCCTACACTGACCCCCTGTGGTCAAAGGGAAAAATACATGCTCCAAAGATGTGTATGTTTGAATAGTTTGAATATAGTATAATATACTATAATACAAAATATGTTCCTTTACATTCCTCAACCTTAGATTCCTAAAATTCTTGCATTCATGCTTTAAAACTTATAATTAACTAGGGCTACGTTGTAGCACTACGGGCCCGAGCACACGCACGTTGAAGCCTGTTGCGGTCGGTGGAGAGAGCGATCAATGACCAAGCGCACGTCTCCGCGTTGCACGCGTTTTGCGCACTGCGGCAAGGACAAACGCTTCACTTCCTGCGTCCGTCGAGCGATGTCGATCCTTGCCTGCTAATTGCTCATTACGGTCCACGCTATCAATAGCACATCACACTGTGAAAATGTTATGCAAATCGAATGATAGTTGTAAAACAAAGCTTACTTCCTGTTGCCAGTAGGTGGCGCCATCACTATTATTACCTACAGACTAATATATCTGTTCAAGTAGGGTCTCTGATGTAGCGTGAGCAATTTTGTGTCAATTGGACAATGTTACAACAACTTAATTTTCACACTGATCAGTAGGTGGCGCTATGACCCTGAACAAATATTAATATATGGATGTGTTCAGGTCAGGATTGTGATCGTAGGTCAGCAGTTTGGAGCCGGTTGGATGAATGCAGAGTGGATTTACAAAGTACTTCCTGTTTCATGGCGAATCAGTAGGTGGCGCTATGACACTGATGAAATATTGACACATAGAGCTGTTCGGGCTTGGTGTCTGATAATGGGACAGAAGTTTGGTAGTGATAGGACAATGCACACTGGAGTTATGACAACATCGTCTCCTTTGGCGAAGGATGATCCTTCGCCGCACCTCAATGTTTACACGGTTTGAGGAAATGTCACAAATCTGACCATGGTCCAATGACTTGACTGAGCTCTTTTGAGCTGTATATTGTAAAGCAGCCAGGAGCAGTTCATGAAATAATAAAACACGTCACTTCCTGTAGCCACCAGGGGGCGCTGTGATTTTAAGTCATCATTTATGTGTAGATGTCATCAGGCCGGGACTCTTGTCTTACATGTCTAGTTTGGACTTGATTGGACCATGTATGTCCGAGATACAGAACCTCGTGTTTTGATGGCGTGTAATCAAACTTTGACGCCACGCCACGGTCACACGGTGTGACGAAAAATCGATCTTTGCGTTATTTTTTATCTCCATCTTGTTGTGATGACACTCATCTCAATATGAAGTTTATCTGATGAAAGCCCTGGGACAAGTACTTCAAAGTAAAAATGTGGAATATGGCCAAAATGGCCACTAAAGTCAAAATGGCCGGCTTCCTGTTTGGTCGAGCATATCTATCCAAGAGACTTATTTGTTTGTTATGAAAAGACACATGTCCCCATCGATTTTTGTAGATGTCGGCCAATCGTAGTGCCGGGGCTGCACTGTAGGGGGCGCTAGTCAGTTATTTTGCCACGCCCATTCCTTAAAACCATATAAATATCTTCGGGGGGCTGTTGTTACACAAATGTGTTTGAGGGAGACTGAATCACAGAGATTCTACCGCGTGGGGACGTCAGCCATCTGCAGCTGTGCACTGTGACTGCTGGGATGATCCTCACCATCGGATCTCTCATTCACACCAAGAGAGGCCCAGGGTTTCACACCACCTCCTATCACAGCCAGAGTGAGGAGGTTAACAAGGACTATACACATCTTAATGGATCCATCCAATCAGCGGCCTCCTCCTCCTCTCCTCCTGCCCTGACAGAAAAGTGGAGCAGATGCTCTGTGTGCAAAACAATGCAACCCCCGCGGGCCGGACACTGTCGAACCTGTGGATCCTGCGTCAAGCGTCTGGACCACCACTGTGTCTGGTGGGTTGGATTTGATATAACATCTTTATACTTCTTTGAATTGTACATTCACACCACATCATGAAAGTGAATATTGAATTATGACAGATTAGATAACTGCCCTGTAATTACCATAGACTGGTAATTACACAACAACCTTCATGTCTTAAGCAAAGACTCCTACTGTACCCACTGGTTTCCTCAGGGCCTTGCACAGACATTTTGGGGAGCGGGGGGCTCAAGTGAAAAACTCTTTGCATCCAAAGATTGATTTTTAAATGGAAACTGCTCCCAGCAAAAATGTCTTGAAATGTAAACTTGAACTAGAAAACTGGTAAACTGGGATCTGTCTCAGGCCAACCAGGAAGACAGGGTGTCTATTTGTTTGTGAGCTTTATCAGACACTTTCCTGAACTGCACACTGCCAAGAACATTAAAGATAATGATGTCAGTTTTATAAATCTCTTTATACCCCATGCAGTTTCTGAATTGTTACATTGTCTGCAATAGACTTACAACCTCAAAGACAAAAGAATAAAATGTATATATGATGTTAATCTTCCTGTTTATTATTCACATTTACAATATAGATAGAAACTCCAGAACCAACCATGATATACTGTGAGTATACTGAATCTATTACCACCAAACTAGAATAACCCACATGATAGTCTGACCAGGAAATATTCAATAGTCTTTCAAATGTAAACTTAAAATACTACATCTACTGAGTTATTTTAAATACAGCAGGTATATGGAGCCAACATATCCAGGTCAGCTTGGGTCTCACAGATCTTTGTCTTGTGGGTCTGTGTTGTGTTTGTGTGTTTGTGTGTTTGTGTTGCAGGATAAACAGCTGTGTCGGACAGGCAAACGACCGCAGTTTCCTGCTGACCCTCTTGGTGTTCGTGCTGACCTCTCTGTATGGGATCAGTTTGGTGCTTTGCAGCATCTGTCCTCGGCAGTATGTCATGATGGCTCTCTTCTACTGCCCCGGTGTCTACAGCCAGTCCCGGTACAGCACTCTATATATCATAAATACATGTTTATGTATCATATCTTCTGTCTAATCCCAAAAACTACATCAGAAGTCCACATTGAAAAAGTTCACCAAATTATATAAACCAAAAAATTGACTTACTTGTTCTTTTTATAATAGGTATGAAAATGATGATATTAGTAAATTTGTAAGGACATATTTCTACTGTAAAAAAGTAAAAGTACAAAAAGTAACGAAAAGTACGAAAGTAACTAAACAGTAACAAGTACGAAGAAACAAAAAGTAACTAAAAGTACAAAGTAACAAAAAGACAAAAGTAACTCAAAAGTAACTGAAAGTACGAAGAAACCCTAAAAAAGAACTAAATTACAAAAAAAACTAAAAGTACGAAGTAACTAAAAGAAAAAAAATTTACGAAGTACTAATTTACCTAAAGAAAAACGAAAGTAATAAAAGAAACAAAAAGTACGAAAGTAAACTAAAAAGTAACTAAAGTCGAAAGTAACTAAAAGTACTAAAAGTACGAAGTAACTCAAAATAACTAAAGTACGAACGTAACCAAAAGTAACTAAAGTACGAACTAAATCAAAAGAAACCCAAAATATGAACTAACTCAAAAGGTAGAAGTAACTAAAGAAACGAAGTAATAAAAAAAATAACTAAAATTCCGAAGTAACTAGAAGTATGAAAGTAACTAAAAGTACTAAGTCGAAAGTACCTGAAAGTACGAAAGAACTAAGTAGAAGTACCTAAAATTAACTAAAAGTCCCGAAAGTAACTAAAATACTAAAATTAGAAAGCCCCCTAAAAGTAACTAAAAGTACAAATACTAAAAAGTATTTAAAAGTAGGAAGTACTAAAAGTAATTTAAAGTACAAAGAACTAAAAAGTAACAAAGTAAAAAAGTACTAAAAGAACTAAGTCAAAGTAACTAAAGTAACTAAAAGTCGAAAGTAACTAAAAGTACAAAGTAACTAAAATACGAAATTAACTCAAAAGTACTAAAAGTACGAAGTTTTAATAAAAGTATAAAATAACTCGAAAGAAACCCTAAAGTACAAAAGCCCCTCAAAAGTAATAAAAAGTAACTAAAAAAACAAAATTACCTAAAGTACGAAAGTAACTAAATTAATGAAAGTCCCTAAAAGTACAAAGTACTCAAAGTAACAAAATTCGAAAGTAACTAAAAAGTAACTAAAAGTAGAAATAACTAAAAGTACAAGTAATAAATTACCGAAGTACCTAAAATTATGAACGTAACGAAATTAACAAAAAAACTAAAAAGTAATAAAAGTACAAAAGTACCTAAAAAGTAACAAAAGTACGAAATAACTAAAAAGTATTTTAAAGTCACGAAGGTAACTAAAAGTAACTAAAGAAACAAAAAGTCTCAAAGTAGAAAGTACCTCAAAATTAACTAAAAGTCCGAAAGTAACTCAAAGAAACCTAAAAGTACAAAAGTAACTAAAAGTAACTAAAAGTAAAAAAGTAACTAAAAAGTAACTAAAAAGTACGAAAGTAACTAAAAGTACCGAAAGTAACTAAAATTAATGAAGAAACGAAATAAGAAGTAACTAAAAAGTAACTCGAAGTAACTAAAAATAGAAAGTAACTAAAAGTACAAAAGTAAAAACTCGAAAGTAACTAAAAGAAACGAAAGTAACTCAAATTTAACTCAAATTCCCAAAGGTAATTAAAAGTAACTAAAAGTAAAAAGAAACCAAAAAAAGTAACTAAATTACAAAAGTAACTAAAAGTAAAAAGTACAAAAGTAACTAAAAAGTAACTAAAGTACAAAAGTAACTAAAAAGTAACTAAAAGTACGAAGTATAAAAGTAACTCAAAAGTAACTAAAAGTACAAAAGTAACTAAACAGTAACTAAAAGTACAAAAGTAACTAAAAAAAAACAAAAATTACAAAAGTAACTAAAAAGTACGAAAGTAACTAAAAGTACCGAAAGTAACTAAAATTAATGAAAGTAATGAAAAGTTACGAAAGTAACTAAAAAGTACGAAAGTAACTAAAAGTACCGAAAGTAACTAAAATTAATGAAAGTAATGAAAAGTTACGAAAGTAACAAAAAGTAACGAAAAGTACAAAAGTAATGAAAAGTAACTAAAAGTAACAAAGTAACGAAAAGTAACAAAGTAACATAAAGTAACGTAAAGTAATGTAAAGTAACCTAACGTAAAGTAACGTAACTTTTGTACTTTTCGTTACTTTTGTACTTTTCGTTACTTTTGTACTTTTCGTTACTTTTGTACTTTTTGTTACTTTTGTACTTTTCATTACTTTTGTACTTTTTGTTACTTTTTTTTTACTTTTGTACTTTTCGTTACTTTTGTACTTTTCGTTACTTTTTTGTTACTTGTACTTTTAGTTACTTTTGTATTTTTAGTTACTTTTGTAATTTTCGTTACTTTTTCGTTACCTTTGTACTTTTCGTTACTTTTGTACTTTTCGTTACTTTTTCGTTACTTTTGTAATTTTCGTTACTTTTTCGTTACTTTTGTAATTTTCGTTACTTTTGTACTTTTAGTTACTTTTTCGTTACTTTTGTAATTTTCGTTACTTTGTACTTTTCGTTACTTTTTCGTTACTTTTGTAATTTCGTTACTTTTGTACTTTTCGTTACTTTTTCGTTTACTTTTGTAATTTTTCGTTTACTTTTGTAATTTTCGTTACTTTTTCGTTCACTTTTGTTAATTTTCGTTACTTTTTAATTTTCGTTACTTTTTCGTTACTTTGTATTTTCGTTACTTTGTACTTTTAGTTACTTTTTCGTACTTTTGTAATTTTCGTTACTTTTGTACTTTTCGTTACTTTTCGTTACTTTTGTAATTTTTCGTTACTTTTGTACTTTTCGTTACTTTTTTTCGTTTGACTTTTGTAATTTTCGTTACTTTGTACTTTTCGTTACTTTTGTACTTTTCGTTACTTTTTCGTTACTTTTGTACTTTTCGTTACTTTTGTACTTTTCGTTACTTTTTTCGTTACTTTTGTTAATTTTCGTTACTTTTGTAATACTTTTTTCGTTACTTTTTCGTTACTTTTGTAATTTTCGTTACTTTTGTAATTTTCGTTACTCTTTTTCGTTACTTTTGTACTTTTCGTTACTTTTGTACTTTTCGTTACTTTTTCGTTACTTTTGTAATTTTCGTTACTTTTGTACTTTTCGTTACTTTTTCGTTACTTTTGTAATTTTCGTTACTTTTGTACTTTTCGTTACTTTTTCGTTACTTTTGTAATTTTCGTTACTTTTGTACTTTCGTTACTTTTTCGTTACTTTTTAATTTTCGTTACTTTTGTACTTTTCGTTACTTTTGTACTTTTCGTTACTTTTCGTTACTTTTGTAATTTTCGTTACTTTTGTACTTTTCGTTACTTTTTTCGTTACTTTTGTATTTTCGTTACTTTGTTTTCGACTTTTCGTTACTTTTTTCGTTACTTTTGTAACTTTTCGTTACTTTTGTACTTTTCGTTACTTTTGTACTTTTCGTTACTTTTTCGTTACTTTTGTAATTTTCGTTACTTTTGTAATTTTCGTTACTTTTTCGTTACTTTTGTAATTTTCGTTACTTTTGTAATTTTCGTTACTTTTTCGTTACTTTTGTATTTCGTTACTTTTGTAATTTTCGTTACTTTTGTACTTTTCGTTACTTTTTCGTTACTTTTGTACTTTTAGTTACTTTTTCGTTACTTTTGTAATTTTCGTTACTTTTTCGTTACTTTTGTAATTTTCGTTACTTTTTCGTTACTTTTGTAATTTTCGTTACTTTTGTACTTTTTCGTTACTTTTGTACTTTTCGTTACTTTTGTAATTTTCGTTACTTTTTCGTTACTTTTGTACTTTTTGTTACTTTTGTACTTTTCGTTACTTTTGTAATTTTCGTTACTTTTGTAATTTTCGTTACTAAAAAGTAACTAAAAGTACGAAAGTAACTAAAAAGTAACTAAAAGTACGAAAGTAACTAAAAGTACGAAAGTAACTAAAAAGTAACTAAAAGTACGAAAGTAACTAAAAAGTAACTAAAAGTACGAAAGTAACTAAAAATTAAATAAAAGTACGAAAGTAACTAAAAAGTAACTAAAAGTACGAAAGTAACTAAAAAGTAACTAAAAGTACGAAAGTACGAAAGCAACTAAAAGTACAAAAGTAACTAAAAAGTACGAAAGTAACTAAAAGTACCGAAAGTAACTAAAATTAATAAAAGTAACGAAAAGTACCAAAGTAACTAAAAAGTAACTAAAAGTACAAAAGTAACCAAAAAGTAACTAAAAGTACAAAAGTAACTAAAAAGTAACTTAAAGTACGAAGGTAACTAAAAAGTAACTAAAAGTACAAAAGTAACTCAAAGTACGAAAGTAACTCGAAAGTAACTAAAAGTACGAAAGTAACTCAAAGTAACTAAAAGTACAAAAGTAACTAAAAAGTAACTAAAAGTACAAAAGTAACTAAAAAGTACAAAAGTAACTAAAAGTACAGAAAGTAACTAAAATTAATGAAAGTAACGAAAAGTACAAAAGTAACTAAAAAGTAACTCGAAAGTAACTAAAAAGTACGAAAGTAACTAAAAGTACAAAAGTAACTCAAAGTACGAAAGTAACTCGAAAGTAACTAAAAGTACGAAAGTAACTCAAAGTAACTAAAAGTACAATAGTAACTAAAAAGTAACTAAAAGTACAAAAGTAACTAAAAAGTAACTTACTTCTGTACTTTTCGTTACTTTTGTACTTTTCGTTACTTTTGTACTTTTCGTTACTTTTTACTTTTCGTTACTTTTTCGTTACTTTTGTACTTTTCGTTACTTTTTTAATTTTCGTTACTTTTTCGTTACTTTTGTACTTTTCGTTACTTTTGTACTTTTCGTTACATTTGTACTTTTCGTTACTTTTTCGTTACTTTTGTACTTTTCGTTACTTTTGTACTTTTCGTTACTTTTCGTTACTTTTGTACTTTTTCGTTACTTTTGTAATTTTCGTTACTTTTTCGTTACTTTTCGTTACTTTTTCGTTACTTTTGTAATTTTCGTTACTTTTGTAATTTTTGTTACTTTTGTAATTTTCGTGACTTTTGTGATTTTCGTTACTTTTGTAATTTTCGTTACTTTTGTAATTTTCGTTACTTTTGTACTTTTCGTTACTTTTGTATTTTTCGTTACTTTTGTACTTTTCGTTACTTTTGTACTTTTTCGTTACTTTTGTATTTTTCGTTACTTTTGTACTTTTCCAACTTTTATTTTTACCATGTAAAAGTCTGTTAAGGAGTTAACCTGGCACATGTATGACTTTACATATCTGTGTATTTGTGTTGAATGTTCCTCCAGGTGACTCCGACAGCCTGCACCTGTGGATGTCCAACATGAGACACAACTGGAATCCAACCAGACTGAACACTGAGTCATCACTTCAACACTGACTCCAGGTACAGACCTGTTTTCATAACTTACAACAATCAAAGCAAAGTATTGCACATAATACATAATGCATTAATTATAAATGCAATACTATTAATGTGGAAGAACTCCATACTGTACATTCATTGTCTTGGTAGTGCACTGTTTAATCCAAAACCATATTCAAATACATAGTTGAATATCCACAGAAAACAAGGATACAAACTTTGTTCATAAGTAACACTTCCTCTACAATAATGCCATACTTTTATGTTTCCTGTCATTTTATTAGGGACGGACGAGCCTGAAGGACACAGCTGTGCTGACCGTGTTCTGTCTCTTATGGCAAAGAAGAAAAATAAAACACTGGGTTTTTATCTAAAGTGTATCAAATCAGAAAGTAAAAGATAAACATTGTTCTGATAAGTGTTAATTTTTTTAACCAACCATAATGAATATAGAAATTAACTCTATTATCCATGACACTTAGCAATGACTGCCAACTCTAAACAGTTGCAGGTCCTCTTTAGTTAAGGGAGGAAAACATGAAGTGTTGTGCAGATGAAGCTGGTGCAGGTCGTCCTCATGTTGACCAGCCTGAAGCTGCCGATCTCCACCATGTTGCTGCTGCCACAGTGGACGCTGAGGACATCAGGTGCTGCAGTGCTTCATCTAATGAAAGAAGAAACTCACTATAAAAGGATGTTTTATGTTGTGCATGTTCCAGCAAAGACTGGTTCTTACAGTTCATTCTGTGTTCAGCAGGTGGAAGCACCACAGATTTCAGACAGAACCGATGTACTGGGCTCTGGGTTTGTACCCTCATGGTTAAATGCACATATTGTAAGTCACTTTGGATAAAAGCGTCAGCTAAATGAAATGTAATGTACTGAAAGAAATAAAACATTGTACAAATAGATAAAGTCTTTCTACCTCATCTGTAATATTCAAGGTGATAATCTCCCACAGAGCTGTTGATAACAGTCCACATCAAGTCTCTCCACTTCTCTGTGTGAAAACATAATTATATAAAAATATGAGAACTGTTTACAACAGTGGTGTGTGGAGATGATAATCATATCTAAACTGTCTAATTAGGGCCCGAGCACCGACGGTGGGGCTTTTTCAGGGCCTAGACATTCTCAAATTGTTACCAAAGTTTGCAGGGAATTCAAAACCCCAAAAAGTAATTGTATTCTGGAGTAATTAAATGGCTCAACAGCGCCATCTAAGGAAAAGCCCCTCAGTTAGCTTTCACCGATCTTCACAAAAATCATAGCCCAGGTGGCGCTATGACACTGAGGAAATATTGACACATAGAGCTGTTCAGGCTTGGTCTCTGATCATGAGACATCAGTGTGGCGGTGATAGGACAATGCACACTGGACTTATGACAACATCGTCTCCTTTGGCGAAGGATGAACCTTCGCCGCACCTCAATGTTTACACGGTTTGAGGAAATGTCACAATTCTGACCATGATCCAATGACTTGTCTCAGCTCTTTTGAGCTGTATATTGTAAAGCAGCCAGGAACAGTTCATCAAAGTAAAACCATGTCACTTCCTGTAGCCAGCAGGTGGTGCTGTGATTTTAAGTCAAGATTTCTGTGTAGATGTCATCAGGCCGGGACTCTGGTCTTACATGTCTAGTTTGGAACTCGATTGGAACAAATATGTCAGAGATACAGAACCTCATGTTATGATGGCGTGTAATCAAACTTTGACGTCACGCCACGGTCAGACCGTGTGACGAAAAATCGATCTTTGAGTTAGTTTTTATCTCCATCTTGTTTAAATGACACTCATCTCAATATGAAGTTGATCTGATGAAAGCCCTTTAGGGGGCACTAGTCAGTTATTTTGCCACGCCCATTCCTTAAAACCATATGAATGTCTGCCGGGGGGGCTGTGGCTACACAAATGTAGTTTGAGGGAGATAGACCCATGAACACGGAAGTTACAGTAATTTTGTGTGTCACAGCGAGTCGATGAACTTTAATGCCACGCCATTAATATGGCGTTTGACGAAAAAGTCACAGTAATCTTATGCCTTCATTATCAATGTCTTGAGACCCATTTGACACAGGTTTGACATGGCTGCGGTCAGTAGATGAGGAGGAATACATCCAAGTGGAAGACATGCAAAAAACAAGACATTTCCTGTTGCAACCAGGGGGCGCTGCGTTTTTAAGTCATGATTTCTGTGTAGATGTCATCAGGCCGGGACTTTTGTCTTACATGTCTAGTTTGGACTCGATTCGACCAAATATAGATACAGAGATACAGAACCTCGTGTTTTGATGGCGTGTAATCAAACTTTGACGCCACGCCACGGTCACACGTGTGACGAAAAATCGATCTTTGAGTTAGTTTTTATCTCCATCTTGTTGTGATGACACTCATCTGACTTTGAAGTTGATCTGATGAAAGCCCTGGGACAAGTTCGTCAAAGTAAAAATGTGGAATATGGCCAAAATGGCCACTAAATGCAAAATGGCGGGCTTCCTGTTGCGTTTTTCATAATGCCCCTTCAGACTTTTTTGTTTGTCTGGTCATGATACACCTGGGCTACGATTTTTGTGAAGATCGGTCAAAGGGAAACCTAGGGGCTGCGTTCCAGGGGGCGCTGTTGAGCCATTTTGCAATGCCCATTTCAAATTACTCCAGAATACGTACATTTTCACCACTTTCTAATTTTCTGCAAAGTTTGGTAAGAAGTTGAGCATGTTAAAGCCCTCAAAAAGCCAATTCATTTGGGTCACTATAATAAGAAAAATCCTTACAATTTCAATAGGGCCTCCCACCGGAAGTGCTCGGGCCCTAAATATATATATATATAAAAAAACTGTAAAAGTACAAAATAGCAAAGTATCAAGAAGAAATATTTATGAGTTTCCTAATTCTCCTTTTCACGTTAAATAGTTCTGCCACTGGGTTGTTTGACTTATGTATTTATCATATTTTTATTTTATAACTATTCATATTTTTTGCTTATACATTCAAATGTATTTCAGTTAGAGCTACAGTTTTAATTGCAGGTTTGAATATAAGAAATTTAACTCTGTACTGGTGAGTAGCATAATCTGTATTAATATGTTTTTAATGGGCTGGTCCTACATATTCTATGTAAAATCTGTATCTTAAAAGTTACAAGGAACTGTTGACAGTTGTCAGACAAATGTATTTCTCAAGTTAAGTACTAGTATCTGTAAATGCACTTAGTTACGTTTCAACCCTGGTAAAATTATCAATACTCTTCTGTGGTTGGTTTATGGTTATTCAGGCAGGAAAGAATGACACTAAAATGACTGAACAAAACTCTGAACTTCTGGGAAATAGCTGAGACAATTGTATAAATCTATTCTCTGCACACAGTGAATAACCATTCTTTCATGAAACCTCAAAATACTCCCCCACAATACCGTACGAGTGAAAAATGTTTTATTGCTTTATCGATGCCACACAGGACTTTTCCTGCCCACCTGTGATAACTGCACTTTAAATGCTTTTTATTGAAAGGTTACCACGAGAAAGCCCAAAACAAGTTTCCACGAATAGATGGAGTGGATAAAGTTTCCTCTCTTCTCCACCATCATCCCACCTGTCGTGTCAAGTACAGAAAAATTTGGCTTCCACTTCTCCGACCACAACGGTTGTGGGATTTATGGCAATATATCAAGTACCTCTATGGTGAAGTGGCCCCTCAGCAGATAGTGGATAACAATAGCACAATTAAAAGCCTCAGTGGGATGATGAAAGGAAAAATTGACCATTCAATAAAACTGTGTGGACCCGGGGATCCTTGGTGCACTGTAAAAAATAGGATTTAATGGTTGCATTTAAAAAAAGCATGGAAACAAAATGCTATTTGAATAGAGCTTTACATTTTTTATTAAAACATATTTAATAAATTGACTACATTCACAATAAAAAAATAATCTGGGTATTTGCTTTATTTACTAGATTATATTTATTACATATTGGGATGAAAACAGTTTTATTTTCACAGGAATTGAAATCTATTCGATAATATAATGTATTATTTTGTTGCTGTAATTGTCTTATTTAAAATCGACAAGTACCATAACCTCCTGGTTCATCGCTACAGGAATTGTGTTGTGGCCAAACTCTGCGGACTGAACGATGATCTAACATATTGAAGCTCTACAAACGACACTGACACTTTGTTTTTGGAACATATTTTAATTATTACTATTATTATTGATAGATCATTGTTGAACAGAGGTACAGGTATTGGTATTGCAACAGATTTGAACACTGTGGTGCAGCTGTGAGAGCACTTTGGTAAACCACATGTGCCCGTGTGCAGGGGAGAGTTCATCCCCACAGCACAACGAACTCATACTGATTCGGTCAATATGACGGCACATCACTGTCTATGTGTGACGATGGGAACAAATACACAAACTTCTAGACACGTGTGACAACAGCAGGGAGACAAATCGGAAAAGAGAAAACCCCTGCATCCCAAATCTTCCCTGCTTTTTTTTTTTCTCACATCAGTTATTGGGAATCCCTTTGCTTTTACAGAGGAAGTGACATCATTCCCAGTGTCCGACAAGCAGAAGAAATGGTCGTCTCATTTCGTCTGTGTAGATGAATGTAAGCGATGCAACGTCAGGTCTTTTTCAACGTTACTGTTTCATTTCGACCTGATCGTCTCCTCTAGTTTTTTTTTTTCTTTTGCCAACACACACGTATGACTGAGTTCTCTACCAGTAAATAAATATACTGTATTGTGGACTATCAAAATAAATAAAATTATGTTATTTACATAACATATAAACAAATACCTCATCACTGAACTGCATTATTTTATTTTTTTTATAAGAATACGCTACTGAATGTCTGTCACGCTTCCGTCTGAATAAATGAAGCCATGAATGAGGTTGTACAGAGCTGAAATAAAATCCTCTTCACCTGTACTGCTTCTCTATTGTGCTGCTGGTTCTCCGGCATCCATATTGACTCTGTCAGACCTGTGTGACTGCACCCAAACCGCAGTACTTTGTGCAAATAGGCAGTCGCCCTCCGAAACTGTACCTGAAACATTTCTCCAAAGCCACAAAAAGTGTTGCAACAACGACACTTTTCTTCACTGCTGGAATATGTGGATGAAATAGGTCTTCGGTGTTTTGGAAAAAAATGTAAACAAGGCTTCAAAATACATGAGCGGCACAAAATAACAAGATGGAAGAACATGGAATGATTGTGTGAAATTGAGTGCATCCAGGGAAAATACTTCAAATGGTGAGTTTGCTACACAAGCACCCAAATTCTGGAATTTTATGTGTAAAGATGCTATGGATGAAGCAAGGAGCGATCCAATGCACCATTATTGTCGTAATAGCAGTCCGTGTAAAATGTAAACTGTAAAACTGCAATCCAACGTTACAGGAAGGCAATGCCAATACTGTGTTGAGCACAGGATTATAGCACAAGTGCTGTCTTAGATGTAGTTTTCAGTGAACACTGTTTTCTTGAACACATTTTGTAATAAAAAAAAGTCCTTTCTCCGCTCGTTTGTCAACATTACACCGTTTATCAAGTCTATGCTCACACCCACCTCACAATCTGAGCTTCTACTTCTATTTCCATTATGTCATTATTCCACAAAGTCGAGAAAAAGTTGTCCTCAATGAAAAAAGGAAAATACATAATCAAAAAAGAAAAGAAAAGAGTATGAATAATAATGAATAAATAAGGTTCAATAAAACATGAACATTAGTCCATATTCTCATATTGCCTTGTAGAGCTGCTCCGCCATAAGGAAGTTTCCATGTTGAGCTCGGATCATCACTGAAGGGTAAACAATACACTGTCGCCCTTCCTCGCTCCTTGAGCCCTGCAACATGTGCTCAGGTGAGAGAACGTTAAAAAAGGAAATAAAGAAAAGTCTTTCACCTCGTTCTGCCCTCTCCCTCTTCCTCGTGATCCCTGTTTCTTGTTGCCTCTTTAGGTCTCCACCCTTTGATCGAGCTCTCCTCCAAGTTTGGAGAGATGGATTCAGGGAAGGTAAACGTTTTTTCTCCTCCACAGTTTCCCCTTTTCACCCCCAGCCTTTGATGAAAAACATCTCCTCTTCCTCCTCCTCCTCCATGCAGAGGGAGGAGATGGATGAGGATTTATGTCTCCTCGCTTCCTCCTCTGCACATCTTCTCCTCCACCTGCTCTCTAGAAGGGCGAGCTGGGGGAGCAGACGGTGCTGGCTGAGCTGATGGAGATGTCATCAGAGTCGGACGGGAGGCTGGGGTACGGGGAGGGGTCAGAGCAAGTCTCAGGGGTCAGAGAGGGAGGGGCCATGGGCAGGCCGGGGAGGCAACTGGGAGGCTGGGCCCGGGGTGCGTTTGTCGTTCATGTTGTCACTGGTGTCACCGTCAGAGTCGTCTGCAGGGGCGGCGGCTTCACATCCGGGTGGCGTCCTCGTCTGAGAACCTGCCCCTTCTTATCAAGAGAGGTGGCCTGAGGGAGGAACAGGAGAACATATTTTTACTTTGATGCAAAGGATCCAGTGGAACAGTGAATAAATCCAGTATGGAGGACGAGGAGAGCCAAACGTGTTCAAGGCTAATGATATTTAATTAACGGTTAGAAGAGGGATTCACGAAAATATGTTAGATTAATAAAGTGGTTCAAAAACAACAACAAAATGCTGAAGTCCTGGTGTTAGTAGATGCAGCCATCACATCAAGCAAAAACAATCACTGAAATTCACTGACATTTTGAATCCAAAGGGTTTTCCACAGAAATCAAGGAGACACCGATAAACAGGACACGACAGGGAGGACAACAACGATGCAGGTATGAAAACTGATTTGCAGCGAGCGGGGGATGAAAGGAAGGAGCGAAAAGCCAAGGACACAGATCACAAAGCGGGGACGACATGGAGCTGTGAGAGCAGCAGCACGGCATGCGGGGGGGTGAGGACATCCATTTCAGAGACACAAATTTAGGTTTGTTTGGATTTCTCGCTGGTTTGTGAACAATCCAGCCCAGTTGTGTCTCTATGGCAACCTGGCCTACCTTATCCAGTACATGGCCGGGTGCTGGTAGAAATCCAACGACCCAGATCTCTGCATAGAAAAGCTGTCATCCAGCTGAATACAAAGAGAAACCAGCACAATCAATCCAAACAGCAGCTCAGTCACAGGAATAAGAAAAAGACACAAACTTCACTCAGAGAGTCGCATCTGTGATGAAAAGAGACAGAGCGTAACCTGTAGGACAAGGTGAATCATGGGTAGTGTAGTTTCAATGACTTACAGAAATGACTGACACTCCTGCAGTTGTGTCGTTGACCTTCGGGTTGGTGTTGAAGTGCTTCTTTATCTTCCCTGCTACTGACAGCTGGCGATCATTCTCACATAGACCTTCGTCCTGTATCGAGCAAAGGAGGAGAGGTTTTAAAAACAAAAAGAAAATCTCATATCTGTGGGAAAACTGAATGAATGTGTGGGGCTCAGTTGGACTCACGGTGACCCAGGGGTGCTCGAGCACCTGGAGGGAAGAGTATCTCTGGTCCACCTCCACCTCCAGCATTGATCGGATCAGCTCCTGCAGCAGCGAGCAAACAATCGTGAGGTTTTAATCCTTCATTATAAAGTGAAGTGTCTCTGTTCAGAATACACACAGGGATGTCTCACCTTGGCTGTCTCCGACACATTGTCCCAGTACGGGAGAGGGAATTCTAGCTGTCCCATTAGTATCTGATCAAAAAGCACTTCTTGATCGTCACTGCTCCTGCAAACAAAACATTTCCACGTGAACACGAGTATAAACTGCTCCGGTGAACAGCGTTCAAAGGATTTCAGACGCAGAATTAGCACCAACTATTAGCGAGAGTAAACACACAAGTTGAATTTCTCTCTTTGGAGCAGCTCTTACCCTCGAAAGGGGGGAAAACCACACAGTAGGATGTAGGTGATGACTCCAGCTGCCCAGATGTCCACCTTAAGGCCATAACTGCACAAAGACAAACGGCAAAGATTCAGAACATTTCTACGCAATAAAACAAACAGTTAATTCTCTGTAACCAGCATCCCAACGGCATTCAGACGCAGATGTTGGCCATGAAATGACCCGTCGCATTAGAGTAGCTGTGTTTACAGCGGTGTCCTCTGTCTGCAGCAGCTGATGCTCTCACCCTGTTTCTGCGATGATTTCGGGTGCTACATATGTCGGGGTCCCGCAGACGGTGTAGAGGGGTCCGTCCAGCACGGTCGCCAAACCAAAGTCCCCCAGCTTCAGGCTTTTGCTGCCGTCTGCATGCTCATACACCTGAGACAAGAACAAATATTTATAAAAATAAGATAAGGATAAATAGAGTGTGAGACCAACAAGTCATCCAATGCATAAACACTATTTGTGACTCCTACTGCATTCGTGTTTGTGCAGCAGTGTGAGCTCTTCGTTTTGTTTCCCTCAGGCCAAAGCCATCGGGGGAACTTGAGGAAAAGTGGCATGTCTGGCTTTTTGCTAAACTGATCTTTTTTGCTCGAGCCACAGTGGGGCGCCAGAGAGTGACATGTTTTGATCCAGCACATATTGTCCTCAGTTTTTAACAAGCACACACTATGAGTGACTTGCAGCCAGAAACTGCACTGTTGGAGAAGTAGTTAAATATTCTGCATGTCTTTGAGTGTGGCGTTTGCAATAACAGCAGATCATTGATCATTTTCACCCAGCTCCACTTGTCCCTTCAGTATCGCTTGTCTTGCATCTGATTATTTAGATTTTACAAGCCACAACTTTTCTGCTCTGGTTGACTTTCACAGTTCTCATCAGTATCATTTCCAGATGTTGCTTGAAGCTGATCTTTGTATTCAGCAGCTACAGAGCCAGACATTAACAGCAGAACTTGGTGAATATTGGATAATTAAAGTATTGGAATACTCTTAATCGTGGCTAAACATTAGCAAAATGACTCCAAAAGGAAAGACAGTGTTGCTCAGTTTCTGGTGGTTGTTTGTTTGGTGTGGAACAGTGGCAAAAATAAACTTAAACAGGTTTAAAAGATGATGATAAATTTGAGATAGTGTGCAGAAGTATTGCTAATGGTTTCATACAAAATGTCAGGTGTGCTACTTTATCACCTCAAAATCTCTCAGGATATCACGACCTTCAACAAATAAGAAAACAAATCAAAACTCCGACATTAACTGAAAAGGAGCCAGCGCACAAATATTCAAGTCTAATGCAGCTCAACATTTTGTAAAGTTTCAGTAAAATAAAAAAAGCGTCTTTTCTTTCCAGCTTGAAACAGCTGGAAAGAAAACAAAAGACGCTACAATCCCATCTTTGGTCTGTAGGGGCTGAATGTGGCAACACAGGCCACTCAATCATCTATAGGCGAAAACATCCCCAGAGCCTCTGCAGGTGAGAACGTCTGGTCCTCACAGTCAGTGTATTTCAAATGAGAGAAGAGGGGGCTAAGAAGAGCAGTCTGAGGAGGAGAATACGCCAAGGAGGCTGACAGAGGAGGAGGAAGATGAGGATGAGGAGGGAGGTAAGGAACGTACAAGAATGGAGAAGGAGTGTGCAGGAGGTGTGAGGGCAGCAGGGATGAGTCATCTTTGTTGCGAGTGATTTTACTTGAGGACGGCGAAAGAGCCAGAGTGTGCTGCGGCACAGACACATGCAGAGCCGCTCTGTGTCAACTCACCAGCAGGTTCTCTGGTTTGATGTCTCTGTGCACAATGTTGAGGCTGTGGAGGTATTTGATGGCACTGGCCAGATTGTAGAGCATGCCACTGGCGTCTCGCTCCGTGTATCTGTTGGCAGAGGTGATGGCGTCGAACAGATCTCCCCCCTGCGGACAAAAAGGACGGACGGGCCGGCTTGTCAGCGATGGGAACAATAAGTGTCACAAGAGTTTCTCTGGTGCTTTTCACACGGACAACTTGGCAGATTCACTTTCCCAAGTTTTCACAGTTGCTCATCTCGTCTGCTGAAGAGAGTTCTCGGCGGAGAATTTGGTTGAGTAACGAGGGTTTTTCGTCTGCTCAGCAGCTGGGGGGATAAACTGTGTCCTCATTTCCCAACTTAGTTGAAACATCTCCTCCCCGTGTCTTAAATATTTCCCTTTCGTTTGATTTTTTTCCCCCTTTAATTCCCACTTTCTCTCAGACCTTTTTCTGTGTCTGTCTCATTTTCTCATTCTGTCTTAATCACCCTCGTCTTACCTGTCTCTCTCTCTCTCTCCTATTCCCTCTCTCTCTCTCTCTCTCTCTCCCCCTGACTGGACTAAGTGGAACAGAGGCTTAAAATAGGGCCGGATCTCTCCCTCTCCCTGCACAGACACTGTCAGCGTTCGACGTACACAGCCAGTTATTTAAATATGAGCGCTGTCAAATTCCACAGCTCGGCCCATGAGCAATGCATGGCATACACTTCTCTGCGAAAGTATGTGGACACTGGGTGAGAGGTTACACAACTGTACATGCAATTGTTAAACATCTCATCTCAAATGCAAAGGCTAATAACATGCAGACTCTTCAAGATGGGTGCAGACACATGGCACACAGACAGGATGTCAGTTAAACCACTTGTTCCATGTTCTTCTAAAACATATCAAAATAAAAAAACCTTGTGGGTGTCGTTTATTGAAAGGAACTTCCCAAAGCTGTCAAAGTTGGATGCACACTTTTATCTGAAATATCAGTGTGTGTTGATGCATTTGTCCCTTCGTTGAAATTAAGGGGGAAATGCCTAGAACCGCACCAGTACTTTGAGTTATATTTTGCAGCATTTCCTTTTTGCATGCTGCTCTTGCCTCCGCTACGAATTCGCTCTCCCTGTCCCTCTCTCCACCTCATTCATCTTCAGCCTCCTCTCCATCCCTCCTCCTACATTGGGACGCGCTCACGTGTGCACACACTTCTCCAACAGATTGCCTCTCATCTATATTCTGTAGTACTCCACACTGCAACACGAACAGATGGATCACATTCCTGCCTTCTGAATTATGCACAAATATTTCTTGACTCAGAGAATGAAGAATGTGAACACACGAGCGCTCCGGGCCACATATTTCTATCTCTCGATCCCACACTGGGTGACGGGTTGGAATTCAACGTTCGCCTCAGTAGCTGAACGCTGCTGCTCTGTGTCTGCTGCTGATTCTGCCTCCCTGCTCTTCTCTAACTGGAGATAATCATCATCATCATACACAGACAATAGTCGCATCCATTATATCAGTCGGGCAAAATATCTCAGCCTGCTCCCAACCACAAACAAACAAACTAGAACCTCACTCAACAGAGCGCAAACCTCCACCATGGCCCAACAGTCCCTTTATATGCTGCACCAAATCTGTCATATTCATTTGGACATAGTTCTAAAACTATATATATTGTATTATTGCTATATATTATATTATACTATACATAAACTAAATTTACCTTGGGATTAATAAAGTATCTATCCATCCATCCATCTCTCTAAACTGTTGCTTTCCCGGCTGAATCATCATTTGCTTTGCTCCACATTGGTGCTAAGTACAGGTTTGTTTGTTTTTTGCAAGATACATGAATTATTCATGGAAATTGGTGAAAATGTTAAAAAAAAATGTTAAAGGGATAAAAAAAACATCCTGGACCCCCCCCCCCCCCCGGATCGACGCAAAAACTTAAAGCGTTCTTCTGTTTGTGTAAATCCATTTGGTCGTTTTTGTGTGTACACCTGTTGACAAACAAACAAGTAAACCAAAAAACAAACCAACGAACAGCAGATGAAAACAAAATCCTTTGCAGAAAATGGTAGTTGACCAACACGGACACACACCTTGACCAGCTCCATGATCAGGTAGAGTTCGTTGTACGTGTCCACCTCCTCTATCAGCAGCACGATATTTGGATGTTTGACCCTGCGGAGGATCGCCACCTCGTTCTGGATCATGTGCTCCTGGAAAAAGAATTTCAATCAGTTTTATAGCCATGGAAAACAAACTGGAAGAATATTGTCTCCTAACTACGATGGCGAAAAGAAGTTTTAGCTTTTTTTAATCTTTCCCGCCTCTGTCGGAGTGATGGGTGTGGTCAGAGGTGGGTGGCCACACCCAAAAGAACAGAAAATTGGCTCATGTCTTCAGCGAATAAAGCTGAATTTAAAAAAAATGTATTTGAGAAAAGGTTTTCACTGAGTTTCAGAGGCTAAAGAACCATTTTCATGTATTTAAGCAGTTTTCAACACAAGTATCATTTAGGTGAAGCAAACTTCTACTTCTGTACCTTTCCTCTGCATTTGCCCTTGTTGATGATCTTCAGAGCGTACTCCCGTCCTGTGGTGTGCTCCACGCACTCTCGGACCACTGCAAAGTTCCCGTCGCCGAGCATGCGTCCCACCTTGTAGCGGTCTGATATGTAGGATGGCACCGCTGGAACCTCATCCACGAGAACCTCGGCTGCAGGGAAGAAACACGAGGTTAAGAACTGAACGTGTTTTGTAAACTTTTGTCAGACTGAAAGGAATCGATTGCATAGAGGTAACAGAGGACATAGAAAATCTTGTTAAAGTCTCCAGCATGGGTAGCAGCTGGAATGGCTAATAATTAGTACAGTGTTTAGCAATGTGGCCTCACAGCCTCTGGGGACCAGGACCCAAACATATCTCTACAGTGGATGGGTAGTTGATTTGAAATCAACTATCCATCCACAGGTGGCATATAGTGAAAAGTATTCTTGGTGGGGCTTCTCTGTGCCATACTCAGTTTTCGGTAGCCATCCCAGTACGATTGAACACAAACTGCAGGAAACCAGTTCTTTGTGAAATAGTAGGTAATTATTAAATTCCAAAAATAAGCATGTCAGTCATTTTCTGAATCATTCTTTAATTTTCTAGTCAGAAAACTAAATCAAATATATACAAAAATAATAATAATCAGCCGATTGATAAATAATGTAAATTATTATTAGTTGTTGCCCTTGTGCTCAGATAGTAAGTAGAGTATGAATCATTAGACTACAGACTGAGTCTGGTTACTAGTGTTTATTAAGTACACATTCCTGAAACGTATACAGTACTATTAAGACAAAATAAAAGGAGGAGCAATATACTGCTGGACTTCTTATGAGGTAAACTTTATTCAAAGAAAGATTGGGTCAGGGGAACGTGTGTGTGACATCTTATTTGTACAGGAATTTTGCCCTTCTGTCCTTCTGATTAGCAAATCTCTCAACGACCCTGTTATTGAAGTCAGGAATGTTTCGGACTAGTTTTTTCCCCATGGAGAGCATAGCCAGAGCATTGAGGTGTTCCTGTGTCTTGGTGTTCCTCAGGAAAGTTTTGATCTGGTTTGAGGTAGAGAAGCACCTCCCTGATTCTGCTGTTGTCATGGGTGTAGTGATCAGTATTTTGAGGAGACTGACCGTCTCAGTGAATGTGTCCTGGAGGTTGTTCTCCATGAAGAACAGGAACAGAGTCAGTGCACCACTGCAAGCTCTGAACTCGTTGTTCTCATATATATAAGGGATAGCTCTGTTTTCAGCTTGGCCTTGCTCAACATGGGGTCGGCCTCCACTGTGGTATCCAGCGCTGAATCGGGGGAACCTCCTGTGGTGCTCTGGGAACAGGTCTCCTTGTAAGAGGGTGGCACTGATGAGGTGCTTGGTGAAAGAGAACCGGTCCTTGGCATCGCTCAAAATAGTATAACATACCTATGAAATGAAACATATAAACATGTCACATGGCAGAATAAGAAGTGTGCAACTCTTATATTAGTACCCAATAATTTAAGAAGGCAGACAGATAAAGGGTCATTTTACACATCCTTAACAAATACTAAAATATTGTTAATAACAGAATTATGTTACAGCTTACCTCTGTAGCCAACTGCTGGTGTTCTCCTTGTCCTAGTGTCCTCCGCTTCTTTATGGGCTGCGGCTCTACAGACCCACTGGCTTGCCCATGCAAAGAAGGAATGGAGTCCCTGATACAAAACACAAGTTACAATCCACAATTATTGTTTCAGAAACTAACCAGCGGGAAAGATAAAAATTGTATTTGTATACAGTGTTTAATAAACTGTATCTACACCATTATAATTGGATTTCCTGTGCACTGTCTTTACAATATTGAATTAAGTATTTACTTGTTGCTCTAGTGTGTTCAACCATGTACATTCATGTTTTCACATACTGCTTATTGTGAGGACATTGTTTCAATCTTTAATATTTTCTACGCCAATAATTATAATAATGAATTGTTTACCTGATCATTTGCATGCTGTCGGTGAACTTCTGGATGATTCCTGAGATGATGACAGAGTCAATGTTCCTCTTCTGCAACTGTTTGAACAGCGTGTCCACGTTTGGCATGATCTTGTGAAACAATGCCAGGAAAAAGCAGAACTCTTCGTCTTTAAGCATCCGCACAAAGCCCCCGGCCTCTCTGACAGCCTGAGGGTCGAAGTGACTAGAGTCTCTGATGGTCTGGAAACACAGTAGAAGGTCGGCCTGGTGCTCGGACACAGTGTTAACAGCACGACTGTGGAAGTTCCACCTTGTTGTTGAAGTTCCGGGAAGTTTGCGTGCCACCACTTCATCGAGCACTGCGGTTCTCTTGAAGGACCTGGAGAAGAACTCAAGAGAACCCACCGAGGTCTGAGAAGAACGTTCTGATCCTGGGGGTGTGTGACGTCGCCTGCTGCATGATGAGGTCCAACTGGGGCGCATAGCAGTGGACGTAGTGTGCGTTTCCGTAAACTTCTAGTACCTTACGCTGAACTCCACCCTTTTGCCCCCCCTCATCACAGCAGCCCCGCCGTAGGCCTGGGTGATCAGCCGGCTCTCCCGCCCCCCCCCGGGGAGCCACGTGCTCAGCCTCTCCGGCAGCGATGTGACGATTGAGTCGCCGTTTGCATCCTGAAGCGGGATGAACTCGAAACAACGCTCCTGCACGTTGTCATGACGTCGATGTACCGCAGCACCAACTGGCGGTGGGTGGAGACACCAGTCGTCTCGTCCGCCTGTATGGCGAGATAATCGGCGTTGTGTACCTCGTCCACAATGCAGTCCTTAAGAACGGACAGCGTGGAGTCCAGAAGCTCCTGTTGCACTGTCTTCGATGTGCCTTTGAACACTGTGGCTCTCTTGAGATGCTCCTCCAACACGGAGTCCAGCGAAGCCACGGAACCTCCCAACCCCCGGACCGAGGACTCGGTGTCACCGTGGAGGCGCAGATCCAGTTCGAACGCGCCGCAGATGACACAGTCAATTATCTTGGATGAAATGTGCCGGTTCTTAAGAACCTCTTCGTTGTGTGTTCTCACCCGGGCCCGGTGGCCTTCGTCCGGCTGCTCGGTGATGCTACTACCTGTGCCCAGCGTGGCTAGCTCCATCGTATTTACCAGGTGCGCCCTCGAACACTCGTGCTTCTTCATCTTCTCGGATAAATGTTTCACATCTCGGATTCCGGTAACCGTCCATGCTGTGTCCGCTCCAGCGGTTTTTTAAAAGAAGACACGGAAAGCAAAAGAACGCATTTACCTGGCTGCACCCCGCTAGCCAGGTCTTCCTCCTGTACCCCGGGTGTACTTCCTACCTCTCTCGCCTGCGGGCTGCGATGTCAGGTTGGTCGGGTCCGCCTTCTTTAATTTGCAGTTGCTCATCCAGAGGTCTCCTCTCGAACGGACTGCAGAGAAGAGCTTGTATCGCGTGTGGAGGCTGAGCTGCTGGTTCGTGTGTTCCCGCGGCCATCGTTGTCACTACCGTCTTGACCTCCACTGACCCTCACCCCCCCTCAGTGGCCCTCACCCCCCCTCAGTGGCCGGGCTCGGGCCCTATCAGAATCGCCCTTCTGGATTTTGTTCCCGACGATGTTGATTGGCCGAATTTACTTTGCTACCCGCGTATCTTCCCCAGCAACAGTCCCTTATTGGCTGCTCGTCTCTGCTTTATGGGCGACGTGTCCAGCGCCCCGTCCAGCGCCCGTCCAGCGCCCCTGAACCACAGACTGTGCCCTGATCACTCGTTTCCCCCTGAACATATTTATTTATATCTCATACAACACACGTTATTGTGAATTTTAAACACTTAAATAAGTTATAATAGTTAATGTTAGATTTTTTTTAATTAGAAAAAAACACACTCTATCCATCCACACAATGAATGATTTCTCTGTTGGATATTGTCTCTTAATGTGTTTCATGTTGTTTTTAAATGTGACCTGCACCTTTATCTGTGGAGTCTGACATTTCACACCCATGTATGCTGTAACGTTTTATTATAGAGGAGACAAAGCTGAATTTGAATCCGTCTAATTGACCATAACAGTGTGATTAATAAAACATATTTACAAGTAAGTAAGAGGACTTGTGAAATGGATGAAAAACAAATACAGACAGCACAGAATCTGATTCTTAAAATAAAACCATATCTTACTAAAATAGAGGTTTTTAAAATAGCGTATAATCATTGAGCCCATGACAATTAAAAAATATCTAAATTTTAAAGTTAACGAGGGCCCTGGTTACATCCCACTGATGACATTTTGTCACACCGGGGCTTAGCGAAGGGTAATCAGAGTTGCAAATTGAAAAATAAATGCGGAACAAACTGTTAAATCAAAATGGGAATATATGCAATGAATGTTTGGTTGAACATTAATTCATAAATGTATTCGTGTCACTTGGGAAGGTTCCCCAGCTCCTCTGTAAATGATTAAAATCAAAAATAAATGTCACATGATATTAAGATTTCTCCAACTCAGAGAGATTCAAACGGTTATTTCTTTATGTGGATTGAGAGGAAGCTTTCGACTACTCATAGTTCGCCAAACAACAAAATATAACATATCCTCTGGTTAATACATACAAAGACTCGCACTAATGTTGGTATTATCCACCTTTTAAATGGAAAGAGCTGCAATCTGTCCCACAACTGCAGACTTACATCCTCCTTGGTGATTTGCAATCTTTGTTATCTGATGTTATTCACGATTCTTGGAATTGTTTTACTGTTCTGTTCTTGTGTTGCCTTTTATTCATCGACTCTTTGTTGTGTCGTATTTATTTGCTGATTGTAAATGTCTCTCGTTTTCAGATCTCTATTGAAAGAGTAATCAAAAACTCGGGGGGGAATGAAGTCGGGGGGGGGGGGGGTGGCGAGAACAAAAAGTACAAACCAGAGGAAGAACACATACAGAAGAGATGGATGAGATGGAGATGCATCAAAGGTCATGAACATGATTCAGACACGCATGATTTCCATCACCTTTGCCCACTAACGCACAGATGGGACGTGTCGAGTTTTCTCACCTTCAGTGACGAGTCCGTCCCCGTCTTCCACGGAGCTGGAGACTTTGGCGGAAGACAGAGAGGTGGAAGAACCCTGGGACCCCTGCATGGAGAAGAGTGGCAAGACGAAGGTGATTATTTGAATCTGTAGTGTTGCCGGAAATAGTTTGTAAGCCACCTGACATTCAATAAAATACAATGAAACTGTCCCTCCTGCGACGATCCTGAAAATAGATGACTCATTTCATCACCAGAACATCCTCCAGTCTGTCTGTTATTGTGCTGCATGAACACAGTGTCCATGCGTGCATGTGTGCACACAAACGTGCATCCCAATAAGCTCCTCTCCATTCACAAAACACAAATTCCTGTCTAATCCCCCCTTTCTTTTCACTCCTCACCACTAAACCATAACATAAACATAACAAATACAGGTTTTGGTGACGCTAGTAAAGGTGGATGAATATCACCTTTCATGCGGTTGCTAAGTAGGGGGTCATTAGGGGGAGGAGGAGGAAGGAGAGGGGCTGAGATGCGACGTCTGCGTCTATCCAAAGACAAAAACTCATTACGGTCTCCACCTCGTAACCCTCTGTCTGGTTGTCATGGAAGCAACAAGGATGGGGAGCGAGGATGGAGTCAGGACTGTAAATGAGAATCCGCCCCTCTCTCATTTCTATTTCTCAGCTTGCCTGTTGACAGTTTTGAAATCCGTCCGCTCTATTTGTTCGGGGTTTGGCCGTCCTTCGTTTGTAAGATTTATGTTTTTTCGATATCCATCTCCGCTCAGATTCTTCTCTCCTGCCTCGCAGTGTGTCCTGAACACGCAGCAGCAGTAAAGCACCTTTGGGGTTTGGAGGTTTCCAGCACTCAAACAAATCCCACAGGTGAAACTGGCACATGTAGTCAGACCCTCACACTTTTTTCTACAATAAAAGGAGAGACCCCTGGACAGATGTGAATTATAAACAAGTGCAGTTTGTTCTATACCGTGTGTGTCTGCATGTGCAACTTGCCTGAAACGTTGAGGTGTAGCCGGACTTGTGTTTTGACGTTCGGTCATGGTAAAGTCACCTGTTGTGATGCGTGAATTCAATAATCAGTTCGTCCTGAGAAATTATCATTTGAATTGAAGTGACGGACAAATGGCAGCCGCCCAAAAGTGAAGCCAAAACACCTGGATGTCCCCCTGGTGGCTGGCTGATTTGGCATCGAAGTGTTATAGCAATACATTATTATGGAATATTTAAGGTTCACAAAAGAAAACGTCTTAAAATGGTGTCGAATTAAATCGCACGTCATGTTCCAGATTTTTTTACAAAGTGGGTCTTCAACAACCGTGCAGACCAGGGGGAACAGATCTTATCCATCGTATAGAGGGAAAGAGTGATCTATCGTAATGTAACATGTGTTTATTCCAGGAAATAAAACCATTTTTACCTTCTGATCTCATTCCTTTGAACCCAGGCCTCATGTGAAGCTCTTGTTTCTGTGGCGTCCAGTCAGAAACGGGCGAGAGAGGTGATTTGTCAGAGGGGAAAAGGCCACCCATCGTAACGACTTAGATCTGAAAACTATTTTCAGAGCTGAGCTGCCCTGTATCTGGGGCCAAGTAACTGTCGGCTCTTTTACTCATCTCTACTGCTGCGGCCTCAGAGCCACCCAGGTGAGTGTGGCTGTGAGTCAGGCAGAATTTGGTTTATGTAATGTTGTTTTTGGTCTGGCGCTCATCCCGGATACAGAGAGGAAAAAAACCCTTAATACCCATAAAAGCCAATGACCCTCCTGTTCATTCTCCTGCTCTTTTATTGTCTCGTCCCCACTCGCCTCGTATATTCACCTTCCTTGTGCCCTTATCGCACATCCAGCCCCGTCGTCTATACTCTCGCCTTCCCATTTTGAATCCTATCTCCCTCTTCCTGCCACCGAGAGAAACAAAATGTTGTTGCTATGGAAACTGCTCACAGAGAGGAGAGAGAGGCAGCATCATGAGACTTTCCAGTGTGGAGACAGAAAGCCTATATATGGCCATTTCCTGTCTGCGGGCTGGGAGGTATAGGGTTGTGCCTTCGATGAACATTGCGTCTCTCTGCTGTGTGAGAGACTGTGGAGACAGATGGAGTGACAGACAGAGTGAGAAACAGAGAGACAGAGAGAGACGGAGGAAGGGAAACAAAGAAATAGGAAGAATGATGCAGCCTATGGAGTCTGGTGGGGTTCGTATTGATCATTAGATTTGTCTCGTTATTGTTAGACCGTCCTGCTTTCTCGCTGTTGCACAATACGACCGACGTACACTATTCCTGGCTCCGCACCCCGACACTCTTTGCTCTGGGCTGTGACTCACACCACTAAAGAACACACTGACGAACCTTTTGCATCATGACCGGAGCCGCAGCTCTTCAAACCCGTTGGGCAACACTCAGCGGGCTGAATACTGATCAGTGCATAAACAGGAATTCATCAGGATGTCGATGATTGACCTCAAACACGTGGAATCACCCCAGGAGGCAGACGTGCGGCGGCAATTGTCCGCCAATTGTGGAATTCGGCATTTAAGATGCACCTTGGATTTACATAACCAACTTAAGAGTAATGCTGGACTTGTCCTCGGTGCCCCCTGTTTGAATCAGATTACGCCACACGTCCTAAAGCCTTCTTTTCGCTCTGTCCCTTAAGCTGGAGGAGGAGGGGTAGAGCCAAGCCTTTCCTCCGGCAGCTCTTCTTCACTTTCACTGTCATGCAATATCCAGCAAGAGCAGCATTTATTAGTGTTTGCTTCAGTGGGAACACAAGATTTGATAGAATTTAAGTACGGTTGTGTTTTAAATTCCTCACGAGGAACACAAGGTACAGGAGGTAAAATTTCACAGCCCTCATTTTGGCGTCTAGACGGACAGGAAACATAATCTATTTGAGCCTGATCTGCAGGGATCAACCCTGTTTGGGTTTTTCTGTCTCTCTGCTCTGCCAGTTGGACACAGGCACGCTTTCCAATCACGTTCCTTATGGGCTGCAATCCTGGGGAAATCACAGAAACGTGATCAAATGCTCGAGGGAAAATTAAAAACTTGGTCAGAGACTTGGGCTGCAGTGGAACAGAGGAGATGAACACACCCCCGGGACTGTGATTGTGTTGTAATCTCTGCTCTGCTGAACAAAGAAGTGAGTTTAACAAAGCGGAACCACTGATATATGTATATAAACACAATTATTTTCATTATAACCTTTCACCATCCAATGGAAATTATCATGGATGAGGTGTTTTTACATATGATGAACAACTGTTAATAAATTGCAAATGAGGAGCATGAGAATAAATAAAGGAATAAAGGAAAAAACACAAAATGAAAATGAAATGACAATGAATTTAATTGACATCAACAAATGGAAATTAATACATTAGACAAGGAAAATACAAACAGAAACAAATGAGCCATGAAGAGCTGGCAGCCTCACATCAGAAAATCACAACACACAGATGATGCACCGGATTATTGAAGAGAATTTGCCACAGATACCTTTCATATTTACATATCTTTCATGGCAGTGCAAATTTTCATGTTACAGATTCTCAGATGGGATAAAAAAAAAAAAAGTAAATAGGAAACCACGTTGGAATGTTTTTTTTTTAAGCCAGTGCACCAGTTTCCTTCACGTGCTGCCGCCAGTCTCTCTGGCAGCGACAGGAACAGAAATGAACAAACCATCTAATGACAACAACACAACAAATAACAAATACAATCCTTAGTAACAACACAGTCACATGGATGAGATGAGACAATAATAATTCACAAGTTCATAATACACACATGCTGTGTCTGCCCTCGTTCTCTCTCACACACACACTCACATAATTTAATCATGAATCACCCAACACAAAATATGGACGATAAGAAAAAGAGATGGAGCATGCAACTCAATGGATTATGCACATGAATGACTCAATGGTGAGAGGAGGGTATAGGTGACATATACTGTAGCTAACAATTAGCTCTCTCACACACTCACACAAGCTGACACCTGACTGAATCAGTTGTGTGTTGGAGTCACACACCATTTGTTTGTCTTGCCTTCAGTCTGTCGGTCACCGCTCTGATTTATTCTCCTGTCTGGGTTTTTTTTCCTCTCATCTCTAACAGAGAGGGAAGAGCTGTGGCCTCGCCGGCTCGGCCACTTCATCTGTTACGAGCTTTAAACCAGAAACAGATAACTGTTTTCTTGTCTGTGTGGGTGCGTGTGTCTTTAGGGTTGATGATAAATATTACAGCGACGTGAAAACGGAACGCTGGAGTGCTCTCAGTGAAGCAAGTGGCCGTGAGAAGTACAAAGGAGAAGGAAGAGGGGGAGGCTGGATGACTTCATGGATGTAAACCATCATGCTCCTGTTGCTAATTCATAAAAATGGATCATACTAGCGAACACCAACTGCACGAAGCTGTGCACAAATGGAAATTGCATGAATAAAAGAGTTTTTTCTGAAGCCTACATGAACATACAAGTGTGCACCTCTCTATTCTTGCAGTTACATATGTGTGAAAATGAAAAGATGAAAGCAGACGCTATAGGTCAGTATGCTCTGCTCAGGGAAATAGGCTGTGATGGTCTGAACCGAGCGATCAACCTACTTCAGGCAGCAAAGTGCCTGTTAGTGTTTAAATGCAGGGTCCAGAGAGGTGAACGTTCTAAATGCAATGCTCGTAGTGGGTCACTGAGGCTTCATGCATGGTGAATAGTTTGTGGAAGCTTTCAGAGCTTTACTGGCAAACAGATTTGAGCTATTTTTAAACCAGAGATGTTCAAATTCAGGAAAAGGGTAATTTCTGAGTCACGGTTTGTTATGTTGAGTTATGCATTTTAGCCACACGGGCGAGGAACATACTCACTTGCCATTGTAAGCATAACAATTACAGGATTTGACTTTGAGTACTCTACGATTATTCCTGCATGTTTACGGATAAGGGGAACATAGACGGAGAGAAAATGTGAAATTATAGTGTCGGGAACTTGGCGCCTACTTCTCAAAGAAGCTTAGAATTAATCTACAAGGGGAACTGGTGGAATATAATTTTCTCCCTGTGAAGTTAATACTCTTTCACATGGGGGAGAGAGAAAGGTGGATGGGTGGGGGGGGGGGAATTAGAAAGTGTCGGGGAGGACGAGGAAAGAGGGAGGATCGCTAACGAGACGATTAGGGGAAAAGTACGAAGTGCGGATGACACTGTAATATGGCAGGAGCTGCTGAGTGGAGGGGAGAGATAATGGGCTGCGAGCCTTCCTCTCCTTCTTTCCAGGCAAGAGCGGTGCAGGCTTAGCATGGAGTGGCTGTGAGTGCAAAGCCTGGAATAATCTCTGTTTGAGAAACACACACGCTCAGCTCGTCGTGTAAAACTACAATTTAAATGTCGTTACACTGAGGTCAGGACTGCACGACACGGCTGATTTGTGGAGGTTAAGGTTTGATGGAGAAAAGTGGGTGGAAGCAGAACGACAAACAGCGTGGCTGATTGTGGAGAGGGAGGGGAAACATATGTGATTTCTCAGTGCATCATGGGTAGCCAGAATCTTACTCTGAAACTGTGACTGGGAGGAAAGACCGGAGCAACTGAAACTGATGACTTATAATGATCTTAATTATAATACAATAATTATCTTTAATTATGAACTGTCCCACATTTATTTACTCGTCGAGTCGATAGAAAGAAAGAGCGAGTTCATAGACGTGTGCACCTCCCATCCTCTCTCCCATTCAATCTGTGCTGACCCACTTCCTTTGTGCAGACGACTGTGGAAGCTCCACTGCACCTTGACCTCCTCTCAGTCACCGCAGCCCCAATTTGATCTGTTTCCTGTTGCCATGGTTGACCTTCATATCACATCAATACAACCCCATCACTGATGGAGTCACAAGCCTGAGGGCCAAACTCTCCACCGTCAACTGGAGCATGAGACTGAAGCAAGAGATGAATTCTGTATATCGCGCTGATTTTAGTGTACATGGTGGAGCCCGAAATTATGTATATTTATGTCAAATACGTCAAATAAATATGTTTATTTTCTTAATTCAGGATCTATATATTTGGTTGTGTCTGTGGCTCTAGTATAGTCACTCATACACACAGCCGCACGCACTCAATTCTGTGCAAAAGTAATTTACAATCACTCTGTGCCCCATTAAACTGTATTGACTTCATCCACTTTCTCGCTTTCTATACCCTAAAAAAGTGTTGTGCCTGCACCAATAAATATCTAAATAATTACATACTCATACTCTACTCATACTGAGTTTTCATTTGGTCCAAATGCTTAAGAAAAACACAAGACACGTGCAGGCTGGAGCCCATATGAACAAATCCCAGGTCCACATACACACACTGCTCTGATGTGTGTGTGACGGGAACCGAACGTGTGAGTGTTTGTTTACGATGGAGCGGGATCTAGATCAGCAACGGGCTTAGGAGGCTCCTGCAAATTAAAGAGCGGCTGTTGGGATTGAGGCTGATATTAAAAGCTCACCATCACTGTCAGGGACTGGATTAACACATACTTGAACGAACGCACAAACACACACACGTCACCCTGAACATGAACCTAACCTCTCTAATGTGAGATTCAAGGTTATCCGGTTCACTTGCATGCTCCTGCTCTGCACAGCAGTATTTTACAGTGACAACAAGATACACAGTGCACAAAGCGAGTTTGCATCTCAGATCCTTTCCTCACTGTTCGCTACAGAAAATAGAGTTTTGATGGTTCAACACACGTTTTTCAAACCCAGGCCAATAACTGGCTGCCATGATCGAATATACTAGTATAAAACTGTCTTTCTAAAACATTCACAGAATAGGACATGTACAAAATGACACAACTTGATAAAAAAAGTCGTCCCTGATCAAAAGATCAGTAATGTTTGGGTCTTTCCTTTATGCCAACATGCAGAAAAGCACTGCCTGGTAGCTAACAGGGGATGCAAACCCTTTTCTTTTTTTAAAGCAGAATAAAAGGTTGAAGGTTGAAGCACAAAGCCAATTGTCGGCCTCATCTCTAGATCAGATTAGATCAGACAAACTGCCGTCTGACAGATGGGGTCACATGGAAAAGTCAGTGATAGCATAATTCGCTGTTGAGCTACCAAAGGCAGAGAGAGTTCTGCACGAAGAGCTTTAAGTCAGCATTTGTGGGAATGTGACAGGGAATCAGCACGAAAGGGGGGGGGGGTTTGCCCTTTAAGTCAAATTAACATAAAAGTGGTAACATAAATGGGTCTTAACATGAGCCTGCCAGTCTTGGACTCCCATGGCAGCACAGCATGAGGTCAAAGGTCAACACCTCGCCCCTTGCTGGGACATTATAGATGCTGGGATGTTGTGGTTCCTTCGTATTCTAACAACTCTAAGATGTAGTCGGCCTATTCTCAGTCACAGCTTTGTCCTTTTCCTGAGAACATAGAGGGTTATATGTGTTATAGATAGATTCAGTGTCACTAAATGTAAAGGATGAGTGTGTGTGTGTGTGTGTGTGTGTGTGTGTGTGTGTGTGTGTGTGTGTGTGTGTGTGTGTGTGTGTGTGTGTGTGTGTGTGTGTGTGTGTGTGTGTGTGTGTGTGTGTGTCCGTGTCCGTGTCCGTGTATTACCCGGCGTTGGCTGAGGCTGCCCGGGCTGGTCGGGGAGGGGCTGGGAGATTTTCCCGAATGAGGAGTGGAGAGCTGACTGGCCGGCGTCCCGTTCACTGGAGGGAGAAGGGCGAGAGAGGAAATGGAGCAGGGTGAGACCGGGAGAGAAATATTGAAATAGATGATCCTTTCAGGGTGAATCCACATTTTCTGGAACAGCTATATTTCCGAGTGTCTGGCAGCAGCCCACACTTCCGCCCCTCAGCATCCATCCATTCACACGAGTGAGGCAGAGGAGGACGAGGAGGACGAGGAGGAGAGGTGGGGGTGTAAAGGAAAAGAGCACTGAAGTACACACTGCTCTTTTTTTCTTTTTATTTCAGCCAAAATACAAATCCTGTTGGTAAAACCAATCCGAACCTTCAAACATATGTGTGTCTAACAATCACAGCACGCTCTACATACAACACAGGCTGTCCTCATTTCCACCACTTCCCCCTCTGTTAAATGCACTTGTGACCTCTCAGCCTGATCTACTTCTTCCAGCTGCGGCACGGCACAAAAGCCCAGCGGCACCACCTCATTATTAAACAGGAACATTGGATTAATCAACGCTGCCCCTGAATCCGAGTGTGTGCGGTCGAGCACAAGTCAGACGGCGAGCGTCACATACAGCAGCATCAGACCTGCACACAGAACACCAGCCTGTTTGTCATCTGACTGAAGACATGGGTCATTTTCTCGTGGCTCTATGCCAGACACTGCCTAACCTCAAGTCAACTCAAGGCTGCCCTGCCTGAACCAGTGGTCTATGAAGCTGCAGGGAGTGGGAGTCAGTGGTCAACAAAGCAGTTGCATTGTGGCTCCTCATGCAATCCAAATAAATAAAAGATCCAGTGTAGATTTTTAAAAAAGCATATTAAAAATCAGGCTATTCTTTTTTCTTTCTTTTTTTTTGCATTGAATTCACATTATAAGTCAAAGCCAATGACATTTCCAGAGCCAGTCACATTTGATGCAGGAGAAAAATCAAACCTTTGCTCCCAGCGTCACTGTATAAGGTTTATTGTTCCCCTGCAGAGATCAGATAACTTTGTGAATTATCCAGGCCACAGAGGATGGAACCCGTGCACAGCAGAACAAGATAACATCTGCCGCCATCGCATTACACGAGTCTGTTGTCTTATTGAGAAACGAAGTAGGCCAATGCAATAAACTGCTTCTTCTTTTTTTTTCGCCCGTTCCCAGACACCTCCATTGATGAAATTCAGCATCAGCGTTACGCACACGGACAGACACTCCTCCTCGTTACACAACGGCACAGCATTAACATCACATCTCCCATTGACCTCATAGTACTACACAACCACACAGTGGCTGGCATCCAACAACACACCGGTGGCGACACATGCATGTCCGAGGGGAACAGATAAGGAGCAAGGACGCGTGAAGTTTACGCGTTCGTTCGAAGGGAATGTGACAGACGCCGCCGAACATGTAATGATCCTACCTTCCTCTTCCAGCATGACGGAAAACACAGTGATAATCCAGAGACGTGAACAGAGGAGAAGGAGGAGGAGATGGACAGCACCTCTGCACGAGCTCCGTCCGAGGGTGATAGTAAACTGTGGTGAATGGAAGAGAAGGAGCAGCGCTGTACTACACCGGAGAGGCGGGGAGGAGGGATGCTTGCGCAAAGGCTGACGCGCACCGAGGAGAGGGAGAGGGAGAAGAGAGAGAGAGAGAGAGAGAAGAGAGAGAGAGAGAGAGAGAGAGAGAGAGAGAGAGAGAGACAAAAAGAGATAGCAAGAGAAAGATAGACATAGAAAGAGAGAGAGAGAGAGAGAGGAGAGAGAAGAGAGGAGAAAGAGAAAGAAAGAAAGAAAGATAAAGTAAGAGAGAGAGAAGGAGAAGAGAGAGCGAGCATGGCACTTTGTTGTCCAAACATCCCCTGCAGCTCTGCATACCAGGCTTGTTTTTCGTACATCCTGCAGCCCTGCACTGACTGACTCACTCATGATGACATAGAATGAAGCCCTAACGCTGAGCGATGGTCAAGAATCTGAAACGTGAGTGGCAGCACACATGTTTTGGATGAAGGATGATCGAGATGTCAAAGTGTTAAAATGCGAGGAGCGAGACACTTTGGATAAGAGCGATTGCCGGGTGAACACGTGTCTAACGGTTTCTCTCTACATTAGTTTTGCATCGACTGCGGAGGAGTAGAGGTGGATTTGAGCTACATAAGATGGTAAATGGTCTGTATTTATATAGCAGCGTTTCTCGTCTTTATGACCACTGCAAGCAATTTACTGGGTTCAGTAGCTTGCCCGAGGACCCTTCGGCATGCAGATGAGGAAGCCTGGGATCGAACCGCTGACCCTCCCCTCTGGTTAGAGGGTGGCCACTCTACCCCCCCAGCCCCTCTGGCTTGTGTGTTTCAGCTTCTTTGCACGAGACTTCACAAGTGAGCTGAGCTGTGAATACAGGACAGCACCTTATGTGCCCGCCTGTCTCCAGCTGTGCCATGTTTGATAAAAGGTCTAAGCATCATAACATGAGATACAGAGTCAAAATGGTGGCTACCCATGTAAAACAAAACATGTAACATACAGTATAAAACACCTACGACTCAATCCAAGCATTTAAATGCCAAAACTAAACACTGAGTACATCTGAAGCTGATGGGAAGGTCACTAGTTTAGCTGTATTTGATCATAAACCTATAGAGCAAATGAAAACCTTGATGCACAGATGAAAGGTTAGAGGGCAAGTTTCTACAACTCATCCCGAGGGGAACAGAAGTGTCAGCAGCTGTTGACGTTTCACTCAAAACCACAAACGCCTGCCTCAAGGTGGCGCTAGAGGAAAAGTCCAGGCATCGTTACAAGTCATACGCATTCATCCTCTGGGGACCATGAATGTCTGCACAAAATCTGACAGCAATCCATTCAGCAGTTATTAACATATTTCAGTCCGGACTAGAGTGGTGGAGCAACATTAACTGAGAACTGTGATTCCATAGTGTGGCAGGAGTGCATCTTTTCATTCATAATTTTTTTTTACAATTGACAAGCAATAAATTCGACATTTAGCTTAAATGGGTCAATATATATATATATATATACACAGGAATCTCTAGAAAGACAAATACATTCTGGATCACCTTGAACCTGTTGAATCAGCCTCATCTTTGAAAAGACTCAATGCATAACAGCCTTGATGGATTAATGAGTCTTGACTACCAATCGATCACACCCTTCACTATACATCTCATCATATTATCCTACACGTTCCATATCGCACACGCGTATAATCACACAGTTATTTTAAGAACTGCATCTCACCTCACACGTACTCTGTGGTAATTATTATATTATAATTACAAACGCACACGGTTCTTTATATAAACATATAAACATCGTCTCTCTATGAAGTCCGTCAAAAGGAAATCTGGGAAAACTCATCAGACGAAACTAGCAGGTTTAGCAGAAATATACACCCCCATGAGGACATCTTCTCCTAAAGTAATAGGAGCCAAACATCTCAGATTCATAAACACATCGCTGCTTCATAAACACAAATCTGCCTCGAGGCTTGTTTTAATCTCGCCCTTACAGCAAATATCAATACTGCCCAAGCCACGGATTAGTTTTTTTCCTCGCAGCCTCTGTTATTTCACTCACTCCCTGTGCTCATCTGGTTTGTACCGTGTAGGTTTTTATAGAGAAGAAAAAGAGTGGCAACGGCAGCAAACGTGGTGTGATCACAGTTCAGAAAGTGTCCCAGCAGCTGATCCACGGGGTTTTATTTGTTGGTCGTCAGCCCTGCGCACTTCCACGTAAAAAAGTCGTGCGGTGTTGCTCGTGACAGAGAGACAACGGCGAGACCCCGAAGTATCAGCGTGATGCTCGTTGGCACCGTCTCTAGCCCTCTGTTAAAATTAGCTGACATGAGGCATCGGAGGAGAGCAGGGAGACAGATGGCGGGACGCGGTGAGAAACTATGTATGAGTGCAAATTAGTTTTCTCACATTATTCTGGTTGTGTGTGTGTGTGTGTGTGTGTGTGCAGAGCGCTGATCTGGGGTTGTGAGATCAGAGTGATGACAGTGTCAGGCTGTCACACAGGAACCTGCTCACACCCACTCACACGTATACATACACAGAACTTATAGGACGTATATATATATACCACCATCAGATAATCTATAACGTGAGGGTGGATATCTTTTGGTTACAGTGATATTTCAAAGGAGACGGAAATTCAATCAGCTTGTTGTCGTCGATGCTGAGAGTGAGAAAAAGTAAAGGTGTAATTTGTATCTTAAGATTTAATCAGATAAACATACTAATTTTAGTCTCACAATTATTGTTTGATGAGTAATGATGATTAAGACTCGTGATTAAGAGCCACCGTGTGATTCAGCTCCCAAACACACAAGTCTTAATGCTTTGATGTTTTTTAACAAGATAAAAATGACAGAGAGGAAAATTCTGGGCTACAGGAAGCAGCCTGATGAGAATGAATTTACTCATTACTGTGTTTCTAAATTGATTCTGCGTGTTCAAATCCATCATTGTGTCTTTGAGTGTTATTTTCAAAATTATATCTAAAAATATTTTACTTCTGTGATCAGTCGCTCGTAAATTCTTTAATCAAGTTCATTGTAAATCTGTTTCACAATTTTTGTGGAATCTTGCTCAAAAACAAACAAACAAACACACAAAAAAACAACAAACAAATGGACAGGGGTGAAAACATAACCTCCTTGGTGACGTTAATTAACTTTCAATTTGACTTTGACAAAACTATTTGGATCCACCTTGGTCCTAATAAAGAAGTAAATCATAATGCAAACATGTATTTTAGAATATCATGTATGTATCTATAAATAATTACTAAAATAAATCCACTTTGATTCAATATTGAACAAAAACAGGACAATTTGCAAGCAGGGCAAATATTTATAATAGGCATGTTATGATTTAACTTTTATTTATACAATAAAACATCTGATTGTCTTCTATGTGTGTGTGCATCTGTTTACAAGTGTGCGACTGTCTGTCTGTCTCACCAGTCTGTTTGTGCGACTGTCAGTCTGTCTGTCTCATTAGTCTGTTTGTGCGTCCCTCACACACACTCCTGCTCCTCAGTGGTGTCGAGGTCTCAGCTGCAAACACACACAATGCGAAGCGGCCAGACACACAGAGGGACACCAGGTGGTGTTTAACAACGTGTTGTGTTAAAATCTCTCTCTCTCTCTCTCTTATCTCTATCGTCTTCTATTCTCTCTCTCTCTCTCTACGTCTACTCTATCTCGTCTCTCTCATCTCTCCTCTCTCTCTCTCTCTCTCTCTCTCTCTCTCTCTCTCTCTCTCTCTCTCTCTCTCTCTCCTCTCTCCTCACTGCCTCAGACATAATTTACACATCACCTCTTCTCTGTGCAGCTCCTCCAGCATATAATGAAGAATTCTTTTTATTAGCATGTGTGTTGGCTGAAAGAAAAATGAATATGGGACTTGGAGGCTGCTTTCAGAAACCTCGAGATCTGCAGAGTTGTTTATTATCTTTAAATCTCTTACTCTCTACTCATCTACGTTGCAGATGTTTTATATATTTTTCCTGTGAGTATTTATATCGATTTTTAAACCGCAGCTAAGAATTATTTTCATTGTTGGTTAATCTGTTAATTACTTTTTTGATTAACTGACTAAATGTTTAGTCAATAGACTTTCAGAAAAGAGTGAAAATCCTATTTTATTTCCAACTTTCCAATTGCTTTGTTTAGTCATGTTGAATTTAGAATTATACACAACAGAGACAAGTTGCAGGTCGTCACTTTTGAGAAGCTCAACCCATCAATATCTGGTATTTTTTCATTTATCTAAAATAAGGATTCATTTTGTGTAGATCAGCTAATTAATTAACTGACTAATCCTTTCAGCAACAGTTTGACAGGATAAGAAACAATTTCAAAAACTCAACTGTTTCTCAAATAATAAATAAATTCCACACGTGCATCACAAGTGTAAAGGAAAGGCTCCTTTCCCATCATCATAAACATCAAACCACTGTAACACACTGGATCTGTTCAGAAATCTCTAATTTCCTTCCATCACATGTGAGGTATTCCGCTTTATCACATCTAAATGTTCATTATTAGATTTGAGACAAGATCTCAGTGCACACACACACACATACACACACACACACACACACAAACACACACACAACTGTTATTGACTGTTACCATCAGTCTCACACAAACTGTCAGGATCCATCAGTTATTTCCGATCATCTCTCGCCGCTCCAACACAAACTCTCCTGGTGCAAACTGATGAGGTTTCGGGGACTGAAAACAAAAACGCGGTACAGAACTGTCAACAGCGATCTGGGGACATGTGATGATGTCTGTGGCTGAAGCGGCGCCTGCAGGGAAACATCCTTCAGGACGGTCTGACTCAGGGTTCCAGCGAGGACCGAGCATCAGTCAGCTCTGCCGCAGGCCACTTCACCGGAAGTCACTGCCAAATATGGCCGTCACAGACTATTGTGTCTGTAGCTACATGTTCCTACTGTGCTATGTTTCTATGGCAACCAAGACGAGTCAGTCTTATCTCTACCTCTCTCCCTCTACACACACAGACACACACGCACACGCACGCGCACACACACACACTCCAGTGCACCTTGATTCCAGACTTGCTTCAGCCGACGAGATCAGATCGCGCATGACTCACTCTCATAACCTTTTCCCCAAAGTTTTCAAGCTGTCAACATCCAGAACTTTCTCTCCTCGCCCCAGTTGTTTCTCTCCACCACTTTGCTTTTCACTGCCGCCGCACAAAACATATCAACAACTACAGGTTTTCATTATAGGACATATACATAAGAACGCGTGTGTGTCCGTGTGTGTCCGTGTGTGTCCGTGGTGTCCGTGTGTGTCCGTGAGGGCCTCGGCTGCAGGTGGACTTGCTTCCTTCTGGGGAATTTCTGTGCGTTGCATCACCCAATTGAATCATCCCCAACCTTAACGTCTCTCCATGCACCTCAATCACAGAGACGATAATAGTGAGAAGGAGCAGACAAGCTGTGCAATCAGGAAAAAGAACAACCAGATATTCGGTGAAGCGCGGAGCAGATCGCCAAGTCCTCGGCAGCTCCTGTGTTTGCCACACACAGCGCTGCGTTCAGCTGTTTTCAATTATCACTCTGCTGTGTATTGGCACTTTTTTTTTGTATTATTCTTGCATCAAAAGACATTTTTGGCTTTTTCATTATCAGCCATAAACAATGCAGAAGCCCCAATAGCAAGCTCTGACCATTTTATTGCATTTTTAAAAGTATATCAGGTGAAGGGCGGCCGGTGTGGAGCTGCAGGATTGCATCATCAACCTCTTCCCCTCTTCTTTCCCTCTCATCTTCATTCCCGCTCCCTCGCTCGCTTTTTTTTACCCGTCTGTTTGCCTTTTTCTCCGTTCCCTTGTGAAATCATTCTCATTTTGAATTCATATATTCCGAGACACAGCTCACACACACACACACACAGTTGACACTGCCAGACACTCCACACACTGAGCTCTGATTTCATCGCAGTGTGTATTCATACCGTTTTCCTTCGATGTGAGTCTGCAACACTGATTGAGTAATGAGCTTGGAAATACTAAGCAGTCACATGAGGAAGTATTAGGACGCAAACAAGTCCCAACTGTGTCCGTTAGGACTGAGAGGCTGCACACACTCCTCACGCACAAACTCACATATACAAGGAAACACACACTCAATGAAAAGCAGCAGGTTACACACTGTATACACCCCAATAAGGCAATGTCCTAATAAGCTGCAGATTGTGTCTCTAATCTTATTGGTTGCAAAATTAAATGCATTTCTACACTGTATGACATCATTTTCTGAATTCAGAGTGACATCTTTCCTTCCACACGATCATAAATGATTCATCGATCTATAATCCTCGGGTCGTCTCTTTAGTCCTACAGGACGCAGAGATACCTCGAAAAATAAATCTTTGAACGATGCATAACTTCATTTTCCGGCTTCTTTGTAACCTCTTAATCTTTTTATGAATATAAGCTTCGGTTTAGCTCTTATCTGTGGAGATAAATGAACATATTCTTGTTGACCTTGTCTTTGACCTTTAACAGATCAGATGTAAAAGTTAATCATCTGGAGATACCTACAGATACACACACACAGACACACACACACACACACACACACACAGAGGGGTTTAAGCAATACCCTGCATCCGGCTAAGCCAGCACGCACGCAGGGTAAATATCTGTCAGGCCAATTAAACCATGGAAAATTCCATTAAGGGATTGGTGGAGAGGAGGAGACAAAGGAAGAAACTTAATTGAATTGTCTTACAGGATGCAGGAGACTTGCTGCGTCGGGTTTGGATGACGGTTCTGGGGGAGCTTCTGGTCAGAGAGCCGGACATCTTCCCGTAGTTCACCGACTTCATCACACGACACTCTGGAAAAAGCACATGGACAAAACAGACAGATGCGTTGGTAAAGACACAAACACAGGCACTGAAGGAACGAAGATTAAGTGTGTGACCCTGTGACATGACATTGTTGTGTTACAATACGATAACAACCTAGCATTTTCAAACACAATTCTGTTGCACGGAAATTCAAATGTTATGGTTTACAAACCAACTATTGTTTTAATAATTTTGATTTTGATTCTGACCTCAGGAAAACACCAAACCACTAATGTATCAACACTGTAATTGCTTTTTACCTGGAGGTAACACATTTATTGTATTATTACAGCTATGACTGACAGAGGCCTGACATTTTTCAGACGAACACTCCTGATACATGAACTTGCGATGGTACACACACACACACACACACACACACACACACACACACACACACACACACACACACACACACACACACACACACACACACACACACACACACACACACACACACACACACACACACACACACACACTCCCTGCCTCCTTCATCCCCAAAACTTTGCTCCTCTCCTGCTCATTAACCAAACCCCGATGTAGCTCATTGTTATTTTACACCAGCGGGAAGGAGAAATTATACACAGTCTGGCATTTCTCTTTAGCTGCATATGTGAGTGTGAGTGTGTGTTTGTAAGCATGGGGGCATGTCTGTCTACTTATGTGTGTGTGTGTGTGTGTGTGTGTGTGTGTGTGTGTGTGTGTGTGTGTGTGTGTGTGTGTGTGTGTGTGTGTGCGTGTGTGTGTGTGTGTGTGTGCGTGTGTGTGTGCGTGTGCGTGTGTGTGTTATGAGCTTGTGTGGCAGCCATTGTGGCCCAGTGAGTAATGTACAATGCAGAATGTTAACATGATGACAGTGTGCCAGAGCTGAGGCAGAGGCGATAATTATAGTGATGCTGAGAGGAGGCAAAGTTGTCTGCAGCTCTGACTGCGACTGTCTCTCCGCTTGGTTTGCCGCTCTGCCTTTCTGTCAGTGTATTTCTACCTCCTGTGCCTCCTGTTCCCTGTGCTGCAGGACATCAGGCATGAGGAGGTGTCAAAATGAGCTCCGTGTCCCAGAGGACGAAGAAAAAAATAAAGTGTGTGCGTGTGTGGTCCAGGTATTACTCATGTTGATGCTGTTTACACAGTCACCTTTATGGGGGACTTGTTTTCCTTATGGGGACAAAAAGCAAGTCCGCATAACAGAAATCAGTCAATTTAAAGGTGAAGACATTTTTTTAAGGTTAGGTTTAGGTTAAGGTCGAGGTTCGTTATTCTCAGACAAGGTCATTTCATCTTAATATAAATTGCGTGCATCCGTCACAGCCATTTTAATGTGTCCAGCCCTGACAGAGGGACAACGCCAGCAAAATGTCCGAAAAGTCAAGTGTCTAGAATATTTTCCAAATTTGTAAAGGTGAGTCCCCAAAAAGTCAAAGGCCTGATTAAACAAACAGATTTGTCAAAGCACCTGAAAACTGTGAGTAAAAGCTTGGCCCTTCACCTTCCACGGCCTCATGTTAACAAAGTATCCCTCCGCCTGCACCCCCTCTTTTCCTATAGACAACGAACCACTTACGGAGACAATCATCAGTAACTAATGAAAGTGCAGATACCCTGGAAACATGGTCTTTGAATGCCGTGTTGCGTGTAGGAGGCTGTTTTATGGTCTTTATCAAGAGAGAGGAGTGTTACCAAAGGGAATCTGGCTAATGGAAGCAACTAGCCATTATATTTTTTGCAAATGTGAGGAGAGTAAAGGGGCAGAGAGTGAGGGAGACAAAAGGAGGGAGGAGGTGGGCACCGGCGATGCCCGTGGGAGGGATATTATTTTTTTGAATTGCCGAAGGGGCACAAAGGGGAACAAATGAATTGGAGAAAAAAAACAACAACCTTTGAACAGAAGGCACAGTCATTCATGTGGGAGACAGACAGAGAGAGAGAGACGAGAGGATGAGAATGCAGATGAGGGCTAAATGGCAGGAGTCTGCTGTGACAGCGAAGACGGAGAAGGGGGGGGGGGGGGGGTGCAGAAACGCAGGTGGGTGAAGTGAGGACAAACCACATCCAGACAATGGTGGAAAGACGAAGAGGAACAATGACACAATAGGTGAGGAAGGCAGAGGAGGCGACGGAGCGCAATGAGCTGGACAGTCTTCACCGCGCTCGGCCACCTGAACCAGGGAGTTGAAGCACACGCAGGGCAGACGGGTGAAGGGGGGAGACGGGACACGGTGATCTTTTTATCAAGGAGAGAATAAAGGGACCAATATTGTAGCAATATTATTGCTGTGTGTGTGTGTGTGGAGAGTTGTGTAACAGTGTCTCATTTTGTGTATATGTGTAAAAGTATCTGCAAATGTGTGTTTGCATATGTATAACAAATGCATGCATAGATCTGTGGATGTGTAGATAAATCCTTTAACTGTTTTACACCAAATTGTACGTTTAAATGCAGGTAAAAACACACTGATTGACTCTTATCTCATTATCACTTTGGTTGTTTCCCCCCCGGTGTGTCATGTCTAACGTCATTGAACACTGAGGGGCTCTCTCTCTCTCTTCGCTGTCTTATTGTCAAATTAGCACATTCACCGAGGTGACATGTTTCCAATGGAAGAGGGGCCACAGACATTAACGGCTGAAGTGATTTCCTCTAGGAGCTGGAAATAGATGTCATTAGTTGCATCAGAAACAGACAGAAACACAATCTGTGATTTTACATGTGATTTTTGCTGCACTTCTCTTGTAGCACATCTGCACGTCTTAACAAGATCCACAATGTTTTTTGTGGCAAGCAAGGTGGCCATTAATGTCACTTTTCTCATGCATTTTACTGCATGAGTTACACAACTCTCCAAACATACACAAACACACACCCACAAACAGAAATACTATTGCTAAATGATTGGCCCTGTAGAAACCCAAGAGGGGCCGACAAATATGAAATGTGAGTCTCCTCACCGCCTTCGTCCAGCATCAGGTCATCCTGGTAGCGGTACTTCTCCGGTCCACACGCAACAAAAATGTCTTCGTCCCCGAAGAAGTCCTGCAAACATGACACCTGGAAACAAAGACACGTAGACGACGTCAGTTATTACTTACACAGACTCCCACATTCAACCTCTGGCAGCGGCAGAAAGCAATGTCAGCGTTCCACCGGATGCTTTGTTCAGGGACACTTTTGTCTGCAGAGATTTTAAAGTCCCCCTCCAGGGAAAAGCAAGTTTTTAAAAATGTTACCGTGTCCCCCCTTAAGCATTTTATATGATGAAAGCCAGAGTCAGTGCCATGGCTAAGTATTTCCACATTAACAGTGAAGGGAGAAAATGCCTGTCTGACAAAGTGGATTCAGACAGCCAGGGTTTCTGTTTTCACAAACCTAAGAAACCGATCCTGTAAACGTGTTGGTGGGGCTCAGTAGATGGAGGTGAGCTGTGAGGGTGGGGAGACTACATTTAAGCCGCTTTAAGGCCAAGAGGGGAATTCTTCCACGACACAATACGTAAGTTTGAGGAGCAAAGACGAGCTAAAGGGGCTGGAAAAACCTGCTGAAGTGAGACTTTGAACGACAACTCTCCAATCAGAAGTCTAGTTTACTTAATCCCAGGAGACTGATGCTGTGAATGCATACAGGACATAAACTGCATTCTGTGTTCAGGTCGTTACATGGGTCCTCCCATGGGTCCTTCCCTGTACTCAGGTGAAGAGTCACACTGCACTCTGAGCCCCAGGAGACGGATAAGGACGATACTGGTGTCTATTTGTGTGTGTTATGTTTGCATGTGTCCCCATTGGTGCCTGTGAATAACCAAACAAGTCCCTGAGCTGCAGGTGCGTGTCTTTTCCGCTCTTTATCAGTCCATCAGCGAACACATCGAGACCTCGCTGACTCACTAATTTGCTAATGCGCCGCGGTGCGTTCGCCGGATGTCTAGAGAAACAAGTGGTGGGTCTGTTCCCTGGAACGCCACAGCTCATGAATGGTAATGAATGGCAAAGAAAAGAAACGTAAGAGCAGAGAGGGAGCATGAACAACACATAGAGAGGGAGTGTGTGAGGCAGAGAGAGGTTAACTCTATAGGCTATCTGACTCACAGAGACAAAGTCCTTGTGAGTCACCGTGGTTCTTCGACGGACTCCATGCTGTGACGCTAATGCAAAATGTACAGGGACACGCTGACAGGCATTAGGTTAAAGACATTCAAACACTGAGTCACTTATCACAACACAACAGGAGCTGGATCAATAAAGAAATAAGGTCCTTTGGAAAGAGGGCTGCGGAATCGTGCATATTTAGCCTTCAGGTGCCTGATTAATTCATTATTCCAAACCTAAGCTCCTAATCTGTTCATTTTGTCAGCTCAAGACAGATGTTATTAATTTTTTGTATCCACAAAGAAGTCTCAGCAATAAGGTGTTTATGATGACAAATTGGCAAAGCTGCTGTTCATTATTTTCTATTTGATTTAGTTGGCAGCTGATTCCATATCTGATCCTAACTCGGCACGATTTACACAAATAACTTTAATTACACCCCACAGGCCAAGCGTCACATTTCAATCCCAAGACATCAATATTCCAAATTATATTTCCCGATGGGCAGAAAAGGATTAACAGGAAGACAACAGTTTATTCATCCTCTATGACGAATCTCCCCCCCGAAAACCTATTAAGAGCTATTACAGTTTCAGCGGCACACGCATGTCAAGCACCGCCTGGAGTTAACACACAAACAAAAAGCTACCGCTTACTGCGTTTTCAGGGCAATTACCGTCCAAGAATCCATTTAGATCTTTATTAGGCAGCGATCAACACCCCAAAAGAAAAGTCACAGCTGATATAACAGCATTATCAACAAAATACCAGTGAAACAGCAAGAGGAGAAGGATCAGCTAGCTATAGTCGACAGCTCGCCGACGCAGTGCTATGTCGCTAGAGTCCTTCATCCTTCGTCTCTTCTCTCTCTCTCCTCTCTCATCTCTCTCTTCTCTACTCTCTCTCTCTCTCTCTCTCTCTCTCTCTCTCTCCTCTCTCTTCCCACCTCAAGTTTAATCTCAGACTCAGACTCTCTGTGGAATATGGGGCAGGTTTCATTTAACTTTTCAAATCAAGGCCGGGCGTCTGTGTGTGAATCTGCTTCCGTTTGGCCACACATCGCATGAGCACACGTTTCTGCACACGAGGAGATTCCAGTTTCATAAAGAGTGCATATTGCCTTGTTCCCCGATATCCCCTGATACCGCGTTACTGATTATTTCTCACCCAAGCGTCTCGGGGTCCTAACAAGATGGCTGCAGATACAGATGCCGGTGCTGTCAACACTTCCCCAGTGTGTCTGAGCCACTTCTACCTCTAATCACACAGCTTTTTGTATTTCCCTGTTATTTCCATCTTTACCATCAATTTCATACTGCTTATAGATTCGGTTGCACACTGTGCACCATCATTTAACCTTCAAAGTATTGCATTAATAATGCTGTTTGCTGTTCTTGGCTCAGCTGTTATCACATATTCATAGGCAGCCTCTCATTTTTGTGACAATTTGTTTATGAAGAAAGAACATATTATATACATATATGAAGAAGCAACATATTAATCAGTAATTAAAATAATCAATAGTGCAAGCTAGTCATTTAATTATAATGAATTTAATCTGAATAATCGATCAATTGTGTTTCGTGTGTCATTTTTTGGAGCAAACATGTGAAGTTTTCTCAAAAGTGAAGATTAGTTTTGTTTTTCTTTGTCTTGTATCATGAGCGTCTATACGCTTTCAAACTGTTGGTCAGACAAATCAAGTCACCTTAAATGAAAACAAGCCTTATAGCTGAGGGCACATTACGTTTCCCAGCGGCACACTGGTGGTGGTTACAGGTTTCTAGGCAGATTTGTTACAATACAGCAGCTGAAAAAACCCTACACCCCAATAAAACCAGGTTTAGATTCACTAGTTCCTGATTTTTATTTGGATCTGCACGAAAATTAGTTTCATCGGGATCCATGAATTGTTGTCTGAGAAAACAAGGAAAATGTTGGAAAACACATTATTAAAGAAAGGAAAAAAACAATCCTCGTCCTAATCAGAATCCACACTAGAATGTAATGTCTTCTTCCGTGGCTCATGCCCCACCACTCCACAAAATTTCATGGGAATCAGTTTAGTAGTTTGTGCGTAATCCTGGTCACAAACAAACAAAAACATGACCTCCTTGGCAGAGGTATTAATCAACTGAATCAGCACAGAACTGCTGCTGCTGCTGCTGGGCTCAACAGAGAGGAGGCTGGTGTACAGAGGCTCTTTGAAGCTGCTCATCCAAATATAGAAACTGTAGCGCCAGAAACCACAGGTATACAGGGAGGAGAGTATAATCAGGAGGTGGTGAGGACAACAGAGGAGATGAATCCGGGAGGAAGTGAGTCTTGATGTAGGCCAGCCTCTGAGGGCACCACTGAGCTGAGGGTAAACCAATATAGAGCAACGCACCAACACATACTGGGCAGTGTGCACTGAGGAAGGGTGTGAAAGAGTATGGTTGCCATGGTGACAATGCCCTCTAGGCACTGGTGCATGGCTGGTGCGTGCCACCGATTCCACGGTGTGCAAACTGCGATTGAGAGCTCCATCATTCATAATTTATCTACTATGGGCAGAGTACTCGACAGAACTGTGTCATTCAGGCAAATACACACCAACACACACAAACGGCCTGGTTCACATTGAGATACAATATCCCCTTGTTCTAAACAACATGAGATCCTGAAAGGCTCGCAGAGACAGACGGACCGATGAATGATGAAGAGGAGAGGGAGCTGGTGAAGATGAAAAGAGTCGAGGAACAACAACAACAACAACAACAACAACAAAAAAACAGTCTGAGATGAATCCAAATCCTCCGAGTCACAGAGGAAGCAAACAGATGGAAAAGAGTAATCGATGAGGATGAGATCTATTCCTGACTGCTGCTGCTCGGAGCCCAATGACAAAACAAGCAGCTTTGATGTCTCTGGTGCTGCGTTCACACAGAGAACAAACGGCGTTACACAACATCGACGCTGCTAAAACAAGGACGGCAGGAAACAAACAAAGAGGCGAAAAAGAGCGACTATAATAAGATGATGAGGGGGGGGGGGGGGGGGAGGCAGAGGACTGTGGAAATTGGTATATCCATAACCCTTCTTACTCTAAGGGCAGCTCACAATGACCGAACAACTTGGACATGTTCAATTTGATCTTTACATTTTATTTAACATCAACTGCAGGAGTCAGGCAGAGGGTTAACAGGATTTAAACAGGTTTGTGAATCAGATCTCACGTGTCTGAGAAATCCTTCCTCTTATCGTCCACCTGCCACCATGACTGAGAGGATCATTCATGATCTACGATGGCATCTGGAATCCGATGGCCATTTAACTATATCACACACTTTACAAGAGTAATTACATAGAAAAGCTCAAACAAAAAAGACATCTCTCCACGACGTGAGGGGTGTGACCTCCAAATATGTGAACATCGTCCCCTCCTGAAAGTGTCTTATGCAACAAATCATAGAATATCTCTCTGTAAACCCATTTATACTCTCACTACGCCACCTAGTGTGGAAGCAAAGACCAAACACCTTCTAATCTACAGTGTCTGCTTCTATCTCTCTGATGTCTCTCCCTGGTTTGTTCTTCTCCGTCTTTCTTTCTTTGAGATTAAATCACATTTTTGGTTGGATACACGGAGCCGCACGTCACTTCATTTGCACATCATTATGCAAGGGATCATAAAACTGAGACAGACAGAGAGAGAAGGCTGACACCACATGGTGGCACTGTTGAACTGAGGAACCCAAAAGCAATTCCACACTGCAATAATTAAAACAAAAAAGCCTCGTTTTTGTAACACAACAGCCGGGGTGAGGTACAGTCAAAAGTATAAAGGTTGGTAGCAGATGCATTGAAGCTTTTTAAGTCTGGGTCTCTGCAGAGCGATGCTTTGAGTTTGTGTTAGGAGGGATGACTGTCCAGATTTTTAGGATGTGTGCTCGAGGACCCGCAGGAGACCAACAAAAAAGAGGCTGACAAAGACACAACGAAAATATAAAGTAGACACTATCATATCTCACCTTTTATGAGAATACACAAACACTGTCATGTGTCCATACAAACATTCACTGGTTATTTAGCGAGTCTCACATGCACAAATCTCTAGACAGCTAGAACCAGCTTCTGAGCACAGTGATGGTGCAAAATCTGACAACACAGCTACATCACACAGTTCTGTCTCCATGTTGGACTTCAGCTCTACTTGAGGACTCGTCTGTCAGGAGCCTGATTCTCACAGCAGGGCACACGTGTCAGAGCACATGCCTTTGTGTTTACCTGTACAAAACAACCAACAGATTTTGAAATAGAAATAGTTTGATTATAATTTTTTGCTTCCAGGTTTTTCCAAATGTGAGGATTTGGGGTTTGTTGATTCTACAAAACACAAATGTTTGCAGCCATGGTTACAGTACATCAGTTTTTTCTGCTCTGATAAGAAACAGAGACATTTCTCTGAGACAAACTGACGCCTGCAAAAGCCAGAAAGAGGGGAAAAAGGGAGAGAAGCACTAATCTGCTGCCCCACAATAGACTCACAGTGGTTACACAGAGGACGCGGTGAGGTCAACGTAATCCTTCCCGCAGAAAGACACGTTTCGGACGGACGGTCTGTCGCTGCTGGGGAGCTTAGCTCGGTGGAGCTGTCCCTGGTGCTGAAACCAACCGCAGCTGGCCCGAGCTGCTCTGAAACTCTCACCACAGACAGACGGACAGATGGCTGTGATGGATAAGACAGGTAGAGACACAGGACGACAGATGGATGTATTGTGGGACAGATGTAGGGAGATAGAAACCGAAAGGAAGCGAGGCATTTGTTGCAAACATGCAGTGCATTCGAGGTGAAGAGGTGAAGGGATAAAAGGGATGGAATATATGATGAAGCTGGCACAGCAGCATGTCGGAGCTACAACATCCAACATCAGTGTATCTGAACTATACGGACCACAATCAATAAAAATACATAAGTTTGACGTTTGTCACACAGACAAATGCTGTGTAGGAGTATTAGTATTTAACTGACAGCAATGTAAGCAGTGATTGATGTGTTTTTAAACAGATCTACATATCTGTATTCCACTGAAGTCTTATATATTTACTGTATAAGCTCCAAATGACGTTGACATTCAATCTATACTGCTTATCCTTTGAGGGTACATTGCCGGTATACTTCAGAAATGCTGTTTTACTGGTACAGGGAGTTCTAAAGGGTCACAAACTCTAAAAGAAACGAACACATCCCTCGTCACTGTCAAGAATCCATATCGTATTAAAACATCTACAGAAACAATTTCAGTCAGAATCCCAAAAGGAAACAGCAAAACACATTTCCTTACACTCCAGGGGTTTTATCCCCTTAGAGCAAAAGGAGACAGAGAGATGGGCGGGCAAAGAGCCACGCAGGCTGACAAGAGGAGAGGGCGACAGAAATCAATCTGAAAGACGCAAGAGGGAAACGGATAAAACCATCTCCCCCCCCTCGAGGGAGAATTCACACACCGCATGACCTCACGCTGCCTCAATCAGCAACCTGCGGATAGAGTGAGGCGGCTGGGAAACAAGCGGGAGATGAAGAGAAGAAGGAAGAGCTGACAAACAAATAAAGGGAAAGAGAACAACGTTGATGTGAGCCAATTAACGGTGCAGCGCTCTGAGTTACTGGTCCTGCATGCACCTCAAAGCAGCGCAGCAGACTGACTGCCAGGCTGGCTGCTCTGTTGCATAACAACTTACGTAACAGCCTCTGCTCTCCAGAGGGGGGGATAGCAAACTTTCTTCTGGAGCTGGATCTGTGTGAGCGCATCCTCCTGTCCTTCAGGGAACCGGTGTTTTCATTCAGACATGAATGGAATCCATAATAAGGTTTCATGCAGCGCTGGTCCCACGAGGGGACAAGTAAGACATCACATGGAGTCAGTCTAAAGTTCCTCTTCCTCTTCCTGCCCTTTTCTTGTGCTTCATCTCTTTTGTTTTCCTAATGATTTCATTTGTTGAATTATCCTGTGCTTTTAATCTGACTCACATTTTCTCCTCAAACCCAAATCTTGCATTCTTCTTCAGAAGATGTCGTCTTAAAATGTCTTGCTTTGTCCGAACGACAATCTGGATACTAAATATATTCAATGTCCTGTCACAGTTAGCCAGGAAAGACTATGCAAGGAACTAACTTCTGCCAGTTTTGCAAAATAAATTACTTTAATGATTAATTTTCTGGTGATGGACTAATTGATTAATCAGCTTACTGTTTTCGCTTCATGTGAATGCAACACAGGCAACCTCTTAAATACGAGATGGGAAATATATGTAAAGAAAACACAACTCCCACTCCAGTAAACTGCAGTAACAAGAGGTGCAGCAAATGAGCCCTTAATTACATACAAAACTGTTTTGATTATGCAGTACGCATGGTGTATATTTGAAGGGTCAGACAGGCAGAAGTAAAGGAGCTACTCGTGGCACAAAAACAAATAAAATTCAATAAAAACAATCAATATACAATACAGTTAAATGGGACTTTTTATTATTATTAGAGATTGGGTTTAAAGTCAAAATGATGCAGTACAAGCATTTTGCAAATTGGGACGTAATTTCTTCACAAGAATCCAGCAGGAGGAAAGCAGCTCTGCTGGTTGTCATGTTTACAACCAAGTGTCTCAGTGCCTCACCCACTGAGTCATGATTCAACAAAACCTCTGACAGGTGATATGTGTGTAAGTTGCGGCCAACAAATAGAAAGAGGGGACACACTCTTTAAAATGCAGATCTAGCCGCGTTAGTCAGGAAAAGCATGAGCCAGACTGTGTGTGTGTGTGTGTGTGTGTGTGTGTGTGTGTGTGTGTGTGTGTGTGTGTGTGTGTGTGTGTGTGTGTGTGTGTGTGTGTGTGTGTGTGTGTGTGTGTGTCTGTGATGAAGTTGTGGTGTGACGAGGTTCTCGACAGTCTGCCAGAGCCCGAAACGTCTGCCATCGATCCTAATTTGGCAGCATGTCCTCTGACTACAGACATCGCCCCAATCTGCCACCGTCACCAGACACAGACTCAGCTAACTGACTGACTGAAATACAGAGAGACGGGGAGAACGCAAGATTTGTGTGCGATACCATACCAGCCATTTATCAACAATGTCATTTACTGCACATATACTGTATAGGAGCATAAATACTGTATACTCTGTCCCCACACTCCACAGACAATGCTGCGCAGACTCGCTGTGACTCAGCAAAACAGCAGGAGCAGATGGACTTTGCTTCCCACAATCCTCCCATGAAGAAAAAGCGACATCACCAGCAAACAACCAATCAAATAAAGATAAACAAGCAGCTAAATGGTTTGTTTTGGAGCAAAGCATAATCCCTGCTCTTAATAATACGCAATGTTTTTAAGTGATGTCCCTGCAGAGCTCGCTGTAGCCAAAAGAGGAGAAGGGAGATGCAAAGAAAGTAAGACCAGGAGGGCGTGGAGGGACAGACAGAGAGAGGGAGAGAAGGAGGGTGAGACAGAGAATGGGGGAAGGAGAGAGTGATGCCATATGTTGCAGCTCTTGGATTTGGGGGTGCATGCCGAGTGTGCTAATTAAACGAAGACTAAATAGCCGGAAAAACAATGGCACGTTGACAGCAAGAGACAGAGTGAGGAAAAAAATCAAGTAGAGGGAGGCGAGAGAAAGAAGATGAGAGGGGGAATCTGCAGCTAATGTGATGAATTTGGTTGATCGGAGAAAAAACTAAACATTATGTAAGTGAATAAAAAAAATGATGCGGATGAAGAGAGAAGCAGAAATTGGAAAGGGTGGAGGGAAATAGAAAAGAAGTGTGCAGCACTTGAGTAGACAATGAAGAAGGAGGAGGAAGAGGAGGAGGCTGCAGAGAAAACAAGAAGATAAAAGAGTATTAAAAGCTCTTCGGCGTTGCCAACAAGTAGAAGGACAGGCCAACAATGCAGCTCGAAAAAAGTGAGAGCTGCACTGCAGATAGTGAACAAGTGGTTCACTCTCACTCCTCTCCTACAAACGGCATAACCTTTGTTTAGCATGTGACATTTAATTAGTACAAAGACAGGGGGCAGTATTACCAGGGACACGCTGTGTAGACGAGGTGGACAAAGGAAATCCTATTATTGTTTCAAAGACGAGGACATGAACTCTGGAGTAACTTGTTAGGAAAGGACCAATCGAGTTGAATGTCAAGTAGCAGCACAGATAATAGCCTTTAGTAGGTCGTTGTGAGATTTCCAAGCAGCATTGGACAGGGATGTAAAGGAAATTCATCTGCGCAGATTTCAGGTTTATAAAAAAGGGAAACTATTTGATAGAATGAGGTCGTCTCAAAAACGCCTGACAACATCCTTCATACGCAGACAAAATGCACAAACAAAAACAAGAGTATGAGTTGTAATAATGCAGGGTGCATCCAGGGGTGGATCCAGGGGTGGATCCAGGGGTGGGGGCTAGGGGGTAGTGCCCCTGTCCTGTCGGTAAAGTCTTTAAAAAAAAAGTGTAACTTACTAACAATGTTAACAATAAATATGACAATTTGTTTACAAGTACACAATATGCTTGAACAAGGAACAATTCTCATAATATATTCAATGAAATGTGGTTTTGCTAAAAGCTACAGAGCTAACAGTAAACAGGGAAAGAGTTGAACGTGCTAACATATGCTAGAGCAAGATGATTGGTGCGAAATGACTTAGAAGGACTTGTTGTAAAAATGATGAATCCCCGGGGCATCGTGGACGTCACACGGTCCACTGAACAGTTGTTGAAGATATTTCCGTCTGGACCAAAACAGTAAACCGACAGGTCTCTACAAAACCAACACAACAAAAATTGCTACATGCAACTTGAGAAGTATAGAAAAATATTGATAAGTGTTAATGTACAGGCAGTTAATATGGGAATTATCGACACTTGCAAATGCTCAACCCACAGAGACACACACTGAAGGATCTCATAAACGCGATGCTCAAAAACTAGAATGCAACCAACTTAAAGGACGACTACGTGGAATCACTTCATGCATTGGTTGATAATTGCCTATAGTCAATGGCCACTGATGCATGAGCAGAAATCCAGAGGAGTCCTTTAAAAAGCGTGTGTGTGTCACTATGCGTGCCTAAGTATGCGTAAGCCTCGCACGGCTCCCGGCTGGCAGCTGGGGTCCAACACAGCGTTTGTGTGTGCGTGTGTGTGTGTGTGTGTGTGTGTGTGTGTGCGCGTGCGTGTGTGTGTGTGTGAGTGTCTTTTCTGTGTGTGTAAACAGAGCTTTACGTGTATTAATAGACCAGCCATGTCCGTGTCCTAAGCCACTTACAGGTCGTCTACCTTCTTGATCAGACCAATCCTGCGAGGCCTTCATCACAGCGTCGCCGCGGGTTGGCTGGTTCCTCGGCAACTACATCTAATTATCATTAAAACACGGCCAAGGTGAAGAAGCTTGCCATAGAAATATGAGGCAGTGGTAACCCCCCAGAGGAGAGGGAGCTAAAAATACCACCTATCAGATACAGTGAGACCTGAGACAGGGGGCGAATCAATAGAGCGGTGGGGGGGTGGAACTTGATATATAGCTTCTCATTCGGTCGCTCGTATTACACACAGAAATATGATATCTAAAATGATCACAGTGGAGTAAGCTCACAATGGGCAAACTGAGTGTGTGGCACATATCAGATGCTCAGAGACACTTGTTCGCAGTCTGTCACATGTTGTCTCCTCACCATCAACATCTGATTGTTATCATCAGCTCGCCCCCCCAATAGCCGCCAAGAGGAAAACTGGCAATTTATCACAGTAATAAGAGAAGACGACTCAAAACAACAACCAAAGCCAAAGTTTTATAACAAAATATTGATCTGAGGTCAAAACCAAAACTCAGTTGTCATATTGGCAAAGGCTTCGCAAAATACAGTGCACACCCACAGACACACAAATAATGAAGAGTCATAACAAGACAACTGAGAGAGGACGAGCAGAGACAGACTAACTCTCGGGTGAACTCGTTGCTTTCAGATACGAAAAAAACATTATCTATTATTCATCTCAGCGCTTTTTAGCCTCTGCAACAAAATTTTGAAGTAGAATCAAATTAGTAAAAAGTATGATTTTTGTTTTAAACCCTACATGAACAGAACAATTCAAAACAAAGAGAAAGGGAAGAAGATGAAGAAGATGAAGAAGATGAAGAAGACGAAGAAGACGAAGAAGATGAAGAATAGGGCTGTGGGGATGTACAGTACACATACATCCTGCCCCACTGTCTCTGGCCTCATTACAGGGGTTAATGAAAGCAAGGAGCCTGAGCTCCGGTTCTCAGATTCTCTCTCGGGGCTCCGCAGCTCTGCCGAGACGCACCGTTACTTCCAGCCAGGCCCAGAAACCTACTTCTGCCGTAGGCCGGATGACGGACGTGGCTCAGTTGACGGCAGCAGGCCCATTCTCACAAAAACACTTAACCCTTACAGTAACCTTGTCCCAGGGCAGCTAATTACCTTTAGCACACACTTTGAGTGTCATTAACATCGGTTAGTTCATCCCTTCATTCATCTGTTTGTTGTTGTTATGATTCTTTTTTTATTCAAATGTGTATCTAGACAGTTTATGCAATTGTTAGTTCATCGTATTTTCATAATCTAATGTTATGCTGAGCCTTATTCCCTGAAACGGTTAAATTAACATGGATTAACTACATTTCACAGAGGGTTTAAATTTGCTATACACGATTATCCAGTGTTTTCTGAGACCTTTCACCCAATCAGAAGGAGACGGCAGTTCCAGTCTCGTCGTGGATTTCCAAGCACTCATGGAAACTCTCACTCCTTTGTATTCATTCCCATCTTGCTTTAGAATCCCTCATTCTTCCATTGGCAGTTCACTTAGTAACATATTCAGGGACGCACACGCTCCCACGTGCATTAACCCACGCACACATTCGCAGTCACACATACAGAAAACGAGGACTTGGTTCTGCACTCAGCCCAGTTTGGTAGCGAGCGTGTTACCATGCCTACAGGCCCAATCAATATCACATCTAAAAATAGAATAACCATAATAGTCTTACTTCCAATCGCAGTGGGGTGAACTATTGTGTAATCTCCAGGACAACCACAGAGTTGTCAATCACTTGTGCAAAAGCGCGAGTTTAATCCCCGACAGGAGGTTTCTCAGGGAAAACCTGATCTGATCTGAAAGGATTTTATTGGCTGGTGCTGGGATCTAACAGCAGGTCAGGTCAGGGAATCTGGAATGACTTCCTGCTGGGTTAAAGTAGGTCATTACACGGACAGCACGATTAATCTTTACAACTGGGATAAATGGTAACACTGAGGGACTTAATGAAAAGAGCACAATCATGAGAATCACAAATTAGCCAATCGGGAGATGATTGCTGCTGTGCGACACAAAATGAAAGGACGCCCTCGATGTCAACAGAAAGTGCTTCAAACAGCTCAATAACCTGGAGCTACAACATGACCTAGGCAGAGAGCAGACAGACAGTCAGAACCATTGATGGTGCCTGAGAGAAGAAGTGACACAGAGACAAACAGGAAGGCACCGAAGAGGTTAGAAATATAAAACTCTCAAAGAGATTGTTTTGTCTTTCTCTCTCTGTCCCCTCTCCACAAACATGAGCATGTGTCAGCACAGATAAACTGCGTTTAACTGCAGTGCAGACCAAGGTCAGAGCCACTTCCACATGCACAGAACCAGCCGAGAAAATGTGCATGAGTCTATGCGTATGTTTAGTGTGCACTTACACTATCTAACAGTAGTTCTTTTTATACCCTCTACCTCCACAGCTGAGCTGAGAGGGAGCTGGAAAGGTGGGTGGACTGTCAAGGAGCCCGAGACTTATTTTTGTGTTGGGAGGCAAAGCTCTGGCACACATTGCTGCAGCGTGGGAGAGAACCCAGACTCCATTCATCGACTTTTACCTTCTCCCGACCTCTTTCACTTGCTGTGTCACACGTTTGTCTCCACAGCTCCGACTGTAAACAGGGGACACGGAGGCTCTTCATTCATAAAGGGCTCATAAAAGAGAAATGAGCCTGTGGTCATTAAATATTTATCCGTTTGGAGCCTTCTAACAGCCTGTTGATCTGTGTTTTCCCTTTCCAAGCAACACCATCGCAAAAACCACTACCTTCATGAACGAGTAATTGTTAGTCACCTTGATTTGAACTCTTTCTGCTGCACATAAAACCTCGTCCAACACAGCAAGAGAAAAGAATCCCTCTATATTTCCAGCAGTACCACCCATGATAAAACCACGTTCAAGCCATGTCTGATGTCCTTACAATCCAATTGGACACATTCTGACACAAATGAGAAATGTATTCATTCAATACAAAGATTTCTCACCAGTTTCCCCTCCAGTGTGTAGATCTTCTTCACTATGCCGGAGTCAAGCTTGATGGCCTCAGTGATGTCGGTGAGGACCTGTTCGTAGGAATGGGCGGTTTTCTTGTTCAGCAGGATCCTCACAGCTTTGCGGGGCTTCACGCCGCTCCGCACCACTGTCACGAGCTTTGGACGTATGAACTCCTTGTTTTCACGGTTCTCTGGTCCGCTGGCCTTGGCGCTGCCCAAGGATGGAGGGCCGCGCTCGGACGCCGCCGCGGCCTTGACGTTCACCGACCAGTTGGGGTTCACGTTCTTTGTGTAATCCAACTTTTTGAAGGCTTCAATGGAGCTGCAGACGTAACTGTCACCTGGGAGAAGGGAGAGCAAGATTACTTGTCAAAAGTAATACAAGTTTTAGAAAATATCAAAAGAGATGAGAACCTCGTTCTCTCGGGAGAGGGGAAGGTCAAGAAAAATGGTCAAAATGAGAATAAGGTAAAGAAAGGAGGGAAGAATCTTTGTTCTGAGCAACATCTTCTAACCAGGCAACAGCTGCAGACACTATACATCTTTGATAAACAGACTCATACAGCTTGCTTTCCTTTCTACTTTTGTATATATTTCTCAAATCCTATATCAATTAAAGAAGATGCTGACAGTTTACAGCTCCTCCCATCACAGTAATGATACTGGCATGCACAGTATTGGAGTAAAACAGATCAGGAGAGAGCTAATCTTAGACGAAACATATGCCTCTGACACCAGATGGCAAGTGATATAATCTTCATAATAATAATCTACAGTCTGCTCTGCTGGATTAGCCAGTTTTGGAGCACATGTAGTGTTGAGCCTGATTTCAAATGGGTCTAATTGTGGGGATATGGTGTTAGATGAGTTCTGTGCAGCAAGTGACTGTGCAGGAGAGGATCACAGAACATGGCAGCACAGAACATGGCAGCTGACAGGTGAGGCAGGGCCGGTTCTTTGGGAGAAGAAGGGATGCACAGACAGGCAGGATGTGTCCAACTAGATTTTGGAATATGAGTCCAGGACTGAAAAGCTTTTACATGTCAAGCCCTGGTTGTGTAACCCGCTAAGTGAGCCGTGTAGCCTTCTTATCCTCACCTTCTACAAGTTGATCCACACTGGCGATCTTCTTGGAGCCATCCAGGGTGTAGATGGTCCGGACCCCCTGGGGCAGGTTAACATTGTCGGATAGAGAGCGGGTCAGATCGGCCAGCAGTGCGTCAAAGGTCCGGAACCTGTCCACGGAGATGGCGTACACTATCCCGTTGAAGTAGCGGTCTCCGTTGCGGTAGAAGCGGACCTTCATGGCCCTCTTCTCCGCGCTCAGCGTCTTCAGGGTGCGGGTCCGGTACAGGCTGCAGTGGGCGCTGTGCGTCGGGCTCGCGACCCCGTTCATCCGCGCACTGGAGCGGCCGTGCCGCTGACCTTTGTCCCGGTCGTCGAAGTGCTCCAACTCCATCTCGCTGCCGAGGCTCACGACGACGGCCGTGCTGTCTGGGAGACACACAACGCGAAGAGAGCGGGTTGTGGGTGAAAGTTTTTTTTTTAGCGGCGGGGCAAGTCAAACCGAAACAAGCAGGAGAGATGGGGACGAGGCGTAAAAGCAGCCGGAGTCCGTCGCTGGCGCACGGTCTGGAAATAACTCCCTAATGACAGATTAAGTGCTCTTAAGCCGGGCAGTGCTGGACAGTGCGCTTCATGACGAGCCGCACCACCAGGCACAGTTGTCCTGAGGCGCAGGTGGATGTGCAGAGAGGGGACAGGGCGACGGTCACGAATCGATAACAGCCCATTAATGCCCCTCTTTATAAATATTCACAGGCTGCGCGCGTGGCACAGAGAACCGCAGCCTTCACCCACAGGCACCCAACTCCAAAATACATACCCCAGGATGCCACTGGAGCAAATAATAAAAATCTATATATTTATACATTGATGTGTTTCGGATTAAGAGACGTGGATCGTCAGAGGTAGAGAATTAAAAAACAACAATAAAAGAAAGGATCACTTTTCACGTTAAGAGGATTTTGACGCACTTACCCAAACGCGCGATTAGCGCTTCTCTGACGGTCACCTCCAGCCTGACTGATGCTGCGTGTCCCTGCAGATACGGAAGAAAAGAGTTCAGTGAGCTGGTCGCTGATGGTGAAGTGTGATTCCAGTCCTGGATCCTGCAGAGAGAGACCCCCCCTCTCTGTCTGTCTCTCTTCTGTCTCCTCTGTGTGTCCCTTTGTTGTCCTGTTGATTTCGCCTCCACCACCACCACCACCACCTCCACCAGCACCGAACACCAGTGTGTGCGCGTAAAGAGACACAGGCTGGACTGGGAATGGACGAGGTGGCAGCTGTTTCCCCTCCCATTCTCTCCTCACCCACCTCCTCTCTCCCCCGCCGCGTCACTCGGTCGTGATTTCCACTGAGGCACCCTCCTCCCACCACCACCACCACCACCACCACCACCACCTCTTCATTAGGATGCAAACCCACGCTTGCTGGACTCACCCCCTCCAAGAGACACGCGTCGGCTGGGGAGGGGGGGTGTCGATCTTGTCCAAGTTATGAAAAATCAGAATAATAATAATAATACATATGGGTAAATGAGGTCTCAGAAGTACCTGAATTATAATCCTATATCCTATATGTATTCATTTCATTTTACATATACTATATATTACATATAGTTATATCTGCATGTTTGTGAGTGTGGATTATTTTGTTTATCAAAAGAGTTACCATTAACTGTAGATATACAAGTTGCCTATATCAGAAGTTCTCAAAGTTTTCTGAAACAAAGAACCACCTATACAAGATATAAAACATGACAGGGACCCCTGCATATATGCTCCTAGGAATAATTTGACATGTGAGAAAACAACATGAGAAGATATCTATGTTTTAAAAATATTTTCAGAACAATATTCTAATGGCTGATCCTGGAAACTGTTTGCGGACCCCCATTTGAGAACCACCAGCCCATACAGCCTATAGGTTGGCGTGCATGGACTAATCTCATCTCATTAAAACCTTGAGACTGCACAAGCACAGCAGCAGCCTTATGTTTAACCCACTGGAACGTTTGCACGTGAGATGTTACGTAACACCCTCCCTCCATTGTAGTAACCGCAGGAGTCTCAAGGCAGCTGAACGATAACTATGTCGCTCAAACCACACAGAGCAGCGTCCACGAGGATCCAAAACCAGCGTGACGAATGTGATGTGGGACTGCATGAGAGCTGGAGAGGAAATGCTGCATGTGTCACTCTCATAGAAGCTTGTTACTTCCCATGAGCTCTGAGGTTTGTTTGCGTGTAACAGCAGGAGATGATCTCCCCGAGCGCTGGAACAGATAAAGACCCCTGGCCTACATCCTGGCCCCCAAGAGACCACCCAGTTCTGCTCCATCACCGCTCCCCTGTGATCCATATACAAGTGTGTGTTACCCAGCATGTATCTGTGCCAGTGATGATGAATACTCATTGTTTTGCCTGTTGAATACATCACAGCTTTATTGTGTAAAAGTTTCCCTTTTCGTTTGTGAGTGTGACATTTATTCACTGCTTGTTTTTAGAAGATCTACTTCGTCTAATCCAAAAAGTCCAGCAGGGTACATGCTTGCATCTTTTATGGCTGCTTCCGTGAGCAGACCAGCTTGCGTGAATATGAATCCATCAAATTGTGTGACAGTGACAGAAGGAAGGATTTTTTTTTAAACCACCCCACACACACACAGATTTTTCTCTATTTCGAGGAGACGCGCGTGCAGGACCCAGTGTGCGTCACGAACTCTCAATGAATCCTGGGGAAGCAGGGCATGTGTGTGTGTGTGTGTGGGGGGGGGGGAGACGAGACGACTGTCGTTAGGCCAGGGTCAGAAAGATGGAGGACAAGGGCAGGACACATTTAGTGCTCTCATTTCCAGAGGAACTTGTGAGTCGGTGCTGGCTTTTGTCAGAGTCCAAATGTGTTCAAATCACATACCTGTAGCGTTTCTACATTTTTAGTGCTTTCATTGGATCACACATTTTTAAAAGTAATAAACCATCCTGAACATAACTGGTTGATTTGCATCCTCACAGTATTGCAGCTGACTAGCGTGATACACAGGAGACTTGGTAATGTTGCATTCATGCATGCCGGCCATAAAATTGGGTGAAATCATTCAAAGAAGGATAATTCTGACATCTGTGGGCAGGGCCATCAAAGTGTCTTTGCAGAAACAATTTATTTTTTATTATAAATTAAGTCTCACGGAGCATATTTAATGTGGAGTGGACAGTTTCCTGATTTGCTTTGCGTCATAAAAAAACTAAAGATAATTACTTTTTAATGCCCTTGACTCACGACATCCAATTTTTTTTATTGCAATAGTTGTTTCAGCGACACTAAAACACACGTTAAGACACAATTTAGCACATGCAAGATTAAATATGTCTTCATTTTAGAGCTCAGGAGAGACATTCAAAAGACTGCCCCCTCAGACTGTTGACAGATGCTGTCACTGCATCTTTACTGCATCAAACAAGTCTGCACATCACACAATGTGTGAACGTGGGGATGGCCGTACAAGTCGAGATATTCAATTCACAAGTATTGTGATGCATTTCACATCTACACTTGTCTTCTGCACACACACACACTGCATGTACACATTTCTTTTGCAGCATGGTGAGTGCAGAGAGAACTGAATTAGCACGGGCAGGCAGCAATAGTGTGATTCATGTGGTGTTTTGACACATGGTGTATTGACTTGTCACCACGTTTCACCTGAGGAGGAGGGGCAGCACGCGAGGAGTTGTAGTAACATGAGCTTGAAGACGGAGGCAGAGAGCAGTGTGCAGCAAATGTGCTCTCTCTCTCTCAAGAGGCAACACGGCCTGGCTGTCTTTAAATGAAGTCATTAATCTGAGATAAACAACCCGTCACCACCGCAGCAGCACATTCAGGATCGTTCGCCAACTCAGCCGGGAACAGAAACATACAGAAAGTGAGCCTGTAAAAGCAAAAGTACACCTGAAAACTGAATTCACTCTGTGCTGCTGCAGGGATTTTAAGACAGTGTAGTCGATTCCAGCAAACACAAAGAAAAGTCTCCTGTAGCTTTTAGAGCATTCACTGATTCCGGAGTACTTTTATTGAATGAACAAATACATTACTAAATGATTAAACCACGTTTGAGGTACAAAATCCAAATTAGTTGCAACATATCAATTATCTGGATATATAGTTTAAAGATCAGCTGGGAAAAAAGAGCTTTTTTTTACTGTTTAACCCAAAGTGTTATATTCATGAGATAAAGCTCAACTATTAAGACAAATTGATGAATTCATGCTTGTGTTGCCTGCGTGTCCTTAGTGAGGAAAATCTGTTTCAGCTCGGAGTTTTGAAGCTGACAGGAACTGAACCCATCCTCCGCACTGCCCAACAAAACACGAATGAAACAGCTTCTGGCAATTTTCATATTCACTACTTGGACACAGATTTCTTACTCCCACATTTGTAAAGGTGGTCGGTGGGCGGGACGGGGGGGGGGCGGGGGGGGGGGGACTCTGTTGCTCTGCAGATGAACTGCGTACTGTGTGAGAGGTGGATGTGCTGCTGCTTACGTAATGTAAGTTGTAGGAGATGTGTTTGGATATGACCTCACTGCGCTCAAAGCTTGTAATATCTGCCATCTCTAATATTTGAGAAATGTTTACAAAAACATATGAAACTGACAGACGCGTACAAAGTACAAAATGAAATGCACAAATAAAAAAAGAATATCGAAATGTCTTCTGCCATCTGTCCATCATACGCAGGAGACGGCAACATTTACTGTATTTGAAGAAAGGGCCTCTAACATCAGGTCTGGGTCAGGGATCGTGTTTCAGGTATAGTGCTTTATGGTGGGTAACCTGTTCCCCCTTTGGGACCTGTCCTCTTCTCTCCTCTCTGCTGTTGCTCCACAACCACCTCCTCCTTTCACGTTCGCTCCTCCTCCACCTTCTTCTTCTCTTTCTTTTCCTTTCTTCGGATAAGCCTCTGCATTCCTGCTGCTCTGCTTCCCTCTAAGCACCAAGAGATGAGAGGAGGAAATTAAAGACCTGCAGTATGTGAATGAAGGCTGTGCTCATTCCTGCAGCATGATTAATTTATTAGCTGCATATCAAGAGCTTGTGCAGCAACTCCAATATTAACACACAGTAATATACACATCAGTTTGCCAGGAAATAAAAGAATGATATCTACTTACAGTAAATGTAGTAAAATAGTCAAGGAGACACAAATGTTAGTGTCTTGTCTTTGTCTCTCTTCATTCTCAGGGCATCATAAAAGATTGTTCCTACTTACAATTACCTTAAGTTGCATTACATTTGGCAAATCATAAATGAAGCTGGGTAAACCAGAACAAACTGATATTGAATTATATAATTCAGACAACCTCAAACAAGTGTTACCCATGTGAAGGGTTAATGTCCAGTTTTTATTCACTTATTCAGTCATCTTGATGCCATTTTGTTCTCTCATATGTTTGTGTCCATCACCTCTACCTGTTGTGCCTCGCTGAGCTCCACAGTTTGCTGTCTAGCGCCCCTTGTGGCCTGGTGGAGTACTGTCTTCTTTGGGCCTCGATGGTGGAGGACAGCTGTGGCAGATGGGGATAGATGGGGAGAAATTACAGTTCCAAGCACTTCAGACTCATAAACCTTAAGTCCACCTGTTTGTTCATTATGTACAGTATGTGTGTGTCTGTTTTGGTTCACAGGGAAGAGCCAGTCACACGTTGTGAAACGCTTCAACGCTGCAGGAACCACTGATGTTGCAGCATTAGGCAGAAAGTCCTTGAGTAACTTTTTTCAGTGAACAGGGACTCGGCTGTTACACAACAGGACAGAGCAGCTCCAGAGGATGAATGAGAAATCATAATTAGACCTGCTGCTCTTTGCACTCTACCTGTACTTTTGTAGCACTTTGCCATTGCAGCCATTCTTCAGGTTGCCATATTATGAATATCTGATGATTTGTAGTCAATATTTGGTTTTATAGTGACTCGCTTGAACTGTCGGGAGTTGTGAGAACTTGTGTTATCACGGATCAAAGAGAACGCTTACCTTGGCAATTTCTGAAAGATACGCCCGTCTCTCGTCGTTGGTTTTGTGAAATGCCTGAAAGAAACAGAGGAGCTGTCAGTGATCTGTCTGCTCGTGGCAAAGTGCTTGTTGTGTGTGTATATTTCTACAATGTTAACGAGCAGCAGATTACAACAGGGAATTAGTGGTTGCACGTGTTGTGCGTTAAACCTTCATTCATCTGAAATCTTGCTGTTTGTTGAGCAGAACAATAAACAAAGAACCAAATCACCAACCTAAGAGCACATTGGCCCGGTCGTAGCAGCACAAAGGCAAAAAGGAATGCGAAACATTCGCGAAATATCAGACAAATCTTTTTCAATTCTTTGCTAATGATGGTAATTTGTCACTTTTTTAACATGGAGAATTTAAAGCCGTTTGTCTAAGAAATAATCAAACTGGACCAGGACACATTGTGACCGTCGGTAATGCTCAACAGAAAATCCCTGTAACTGTATTAGCGACAACAACTGACACCAGCACCTTTCCCTCCTGTTCGGTTCTGAGGTGACAGTCCATCAGCTGAGTCTGGAGGTCGGACTTCTCTTCGCTCAGGAGCTTCAGACGCTGCCTCAGTGTTTCCTGCAGGGAAACGTGTAAACACAACAAGAGATGTATAATACAGAGGGAGGAGGCCTGGTGTTATTGTGTATTTAAAGATGCAACATTTGAAATGTTTCTCAACCAGTTTTTAAGAACCAATCGGGTGTTTTTAACTAAGCAAAGTATTTTAAGCATGCCTGAAGGCTGCAGTTGCATTTTTATGTAAGCATTTGAAATACATATGTTAATCCTGCTTATTCAAATACTGTGTGCCAGCCTGGCACGCTGAAAGCACCGTGTTGTTTTCACCGTGTGTGGGTGAGTGGTGTGTGTGGTTACAAAATAATGGACGGATCTTCACAAACTTTATGTCAAGACTCTTGGAGCAGATCGGTCTAAGGTACACAAAAACATTTTCCAAGATATCTTATAAGATAGATAGAGACATTCTAAAGCTTATAATGATCAGAATTTTGTTTTCCCCCATCATATGACATCATGTGATAGGTGACATCCTGAAGAAGTGACAATGAAGTCTGAAATGACATCATGCATATTTAAGAAATGCATTTTTTTAAATTTTTCATCCTAATCAGTGAAGCCCCTCCACAAGTTCACAACACTTACTAACTCAAAGTATATGTGATTAAAAGTATCAGTTACGGTATCAAACAGAGATAAATTAATTTGCTGATGCATTATAAAGTTCAGAATTCGGAGGTACAGTATACAAGTACTGATGACACCACAATTATCTGTTGTTGCTCCATTTGTTACCATGGTCCTAACATGTCGTCCTGGCACTAATTGAAGAATAATCTATATTCTTCTCACATATTCAGTCTGTCTAAGTGTCGCTCTCACAGTTTGACTCCTGATCTCCGGTCAATGTCGTGGTCCCGGCTCCACTAATGAGCATCTGTTAGTTCGGCCTTGAGGCACGAGGACAAACACATATTTAGACTGTATAGTGAATTCATGTGTGTGTGTTAAAACGTTGTAATTAGTGCGCATCACTCTCCGTTGGTTTGTAATCCTGTGATTACAGTGCTGTGATTAAACTGGTGCATCAGTGGAGAGGACGGAGGGAAGCTGTTGTTACAACTCTCTCTGTGCTGCCCGTCTCCTCCCCTCATTCTGCGTCTCTGGCTCTCTCTGCTGGTGTGAGCTTCTAGCTCATGTACACCTCCAGCTCTGGGTTCCATCGTCATTGTTTAAAACCTCACAAAGCAAAAAAAGGAACACAGCGAAAACAGATCACTCACTACTGCCATGTCATCATAAGACCGGATGGAGGCCAATCGATCTGTGAAAAACAAGAGTGTGTGTGAACATCACGTACCAACACAATAGATACAAACTTACTAGAGATGGATGAATATATCTGAGAATGAATGAATATGAATACATATATATTATATTTGAATTTCAACATGCATCTTTCAAATGGGAACATTGTGAATTAAATATACCCTGTGCTGTACTGTGCATATAGTACTGTACTTGTATACAGCTCTATTACTATACAGACAGAAAATCCTGATCTAAACTAGTTCTTTTGTAGATTTATTGCTATGGTTCAGTTCTTGGTGCGGAGAATGTAAATCAAACTGTTCGCGTGTGTAAAGCATGATTTGAATTTACATAACCAATAAAACCTACTAAATTGAAATGGCCTGCAGTTATCCTGTGCTTTTATAGTCTTAAGTACTAAAAGCACCTTGCACTACAAATCACATTCAGCCATTTACACACTGTAGGAGCCATGAATAAGTCAAGAAGAAGATTATTATTAATATTTTGGTCATAGAACAAGCTGTAATGGGTTTGTATTTTGGAGGTATCATTTTGATTATTTCAATTTTATGCTATTTTCTATCGCACATCGTCCTTCACATCATTTGATTGAACCAACAACCTTCTGGTTAGTGGACAACCGGCTCCTCCTCCTGAGCCACAGCTGCTCAAAAACATGAATGTTCTTCCTTTAAAAGGCTGGAACTTACCCATGGGGTTCCCTCGCAGGTCCTCCAGTCTCTCGTGAATGAGAGAGATCTGTCTTTCCAACTGTCCGTTGAGCTCAATCTGGGTCTCATACCTGTCTTCCACTCGTTACCTGGTGCAGAAGGAGAAACAGAGGAAACTGTCGCATTTCACTGAACACCCAAAAGAGTGACGGTGATAGAAACTAGAGGACACCAGCTACAATTAAATGGTCTTTACATTTCATTATCTGCTTGTTGATAGAGAACTTTAGCTTGACTGAGCTTCTGTGCCGTGCTTTTGGAGACTTCTTAGCTGGTTTCCCACTTTTAGAGAGAAGCTGCCTTTCATTAAACAGTTTCTCTAAATGAAAAACAGATAAATATCTGAACTATTTGAATCTTCCAGCTTAATGCAAGTCAACCAAAATCTTGATTGTAAGTCTCTTTGCAAGTCAAGTCTTGTGAAGAGCAAAATCTAAATGTTTGAGTGGGTTTTTCTTTTTAATTAAAGTAGCAGCTTTAAACTGGTTTCAGTGACTGTTCTCCAGGTTTGTTATCTCCTGACTCCAGTTTGCTTTTGTTGATGATAATTTCTATTTTTATTTATTCATTTACCTTCATACGACTCTTGATTTTTGCATTCGGATTCATCCATCCATCCATCCATCCATCCATCTGCTATTTATCCATTTATTAATCCATCTATCCATCTATCTTTCTTTAGTGTAACTTAAATGATCATCTAACCACATTTTCAGACAACCTGTACAGCGTTTCACCAGAGATCGTTAGTAACCTTACACGTTGAAGCCCGGTCATACTGAGGTCCTGGTTAGGGACCATGAGATATGAGTTCTGGTTGGGTTAAGGTTAGGCATGAATTGGTCAAGAATGGAAACTTTTGTGTGTATGTCTACAAATTAACTAAAGAAAGCATGGATGGAACAGTCCGATTTGTTGTTATGTCCTAATGCACCAACCACACCAAGGCAATTTCCTGTATATGTAAATATACTTGGCAATAAAAAGAATTCTGATTCTGATTCTGATTCTGATGCTCATTACACAAAGCAACAGTCGGCACGTGTGAAGTAAACTGTGACATCATCGTTTCCAAAATGTTTTGTTTTGTTTTTACACACGGGTAAACAGAAACCAGGTTCTGTAAAATCTGCACGATTGGAAGGCGTTTGTAAAAATCTCTATATTAGTGAGTTAAAATGCCGTTTGCATTTAGATGAGAGGCCCAAACACAGAGGAACAATTTCATTTAGCAAAATATCAGCATTAGCATGGACAACATTCTCGGCTGGTCCCTCAAACAGCGTTCGTCAATATTATGTTATAATTCTTACAGCAACGAAAGATAGGAAGTGTAAAACATTTAAATTTCAAATTAAGCTCATTTTTCATAGAAACTAAAACAAAGAACCTTAAAACCTTCTGATTTTCAAAATATAAATAAAAACAACAATAACCAATTTCAACGAATAAACACCATAAATCATCAGTGTTTGAGTTTGTAAATTAGCAGGATTACACGAAAACAACTGAACTGACAACCACAAACGTTTGTGGAGGGTGGGACGTGGCCAAAGGAAGAATACACACAGGAAGTTTCCCACAAACTTAACTCAATACGTATATGGTTAATTCCAAGTGACAACAAACAAACACACAACTGCAGCTGAAACTGAGGTCTGACTGACTGCGTGGATGGTAAAAACTTTAGGGATGATAGTGCAAGCACATGGAAAATAGTGCTGCAAATTGCACGACACAAAACGATACAATGCAGCAATGTGGCAAAACACCAATCTAGAGATTCCATGTTATAATAATAAGAGAAGCGTAAAAATGGTTTGGTTGATTATGAAAATGTGTTGGAACAAACTACAATCTGGTGGCCGCCACCGTCTGGATAATTAACTGGAAACGCTGCTTGGACATATTACATAATACTTATTAGCCTTGGTGGAGGTATGGACTGTCGGAGCAACATTCTAGTTTCAAATTAGTTTAATGTTAGAAACAGCTAAGAAGCTTGTTAAAAGGCAGTGGGAGATGGAACTCTAGGTTTATTATGTTACATCCAATACACTGCAATGATTATTAAGAGACTATTGCTGCTCACAAATGAAAGTTGTGAGTTTGTGGTTATGACGTCATGTACATGGTGTTTACTGAGGTTACTGTCAGTATCTAGAAGCCACAGATACATACTCTAGCACATTAGTAGGTGAGTCATATAACACAGGAAATGCATAGAGCTTTTTTTTTTTTTAACTAAGAATAACGAGGAAGCGATTTTTTACAAGTTCAGATCTGACAAACCGTCTCACACAGACAAACAGACCATTCTGACTTCAGTCTTTCATTTACTCTGTGATAGATTTTTACCATTTAAAGTCATACTTTCTGTTGAGAAGCTGAAGACAACACTGGACATGTTGTCGCCAGGAGCTGAATGTGTGTTCATGGGTTTGTTCCTGTACATCTCAGGTATGAATGACCGTTTATTTCTACAATACTAACTGTGAATCGTAACTGAAACCTAAGAAATTAAAATGTTTATCAGCATATTAGTCAATTGTAGATTGATTGAAAGAAAAAAAGATGACACTCAAAATATTTTCTCAGATTCTGCTCTTCACATATATTACAGCAAATCGGTATTTGCAAAAACAATTAATGTACAATTCATCTACTAGAAGTTAAGAACTATAAAATTGCTTTTCTGTTAAAGGGGTTGGAGCAAACAGCATCTGTGCCTTAGAAGGTTCATCAGTGGATCTACCCTGCTCAGCTCAACGTCCCAAATCAAGCATGAAATGGTTCACTGCTCGCTGGGGGGGCAAAGAGACGGTTCAAGATCAGATCGTTGCAGATGGAAAACGTGTGAACATATCTGAAGAGAGCAACTTCACTATTACGATCAATGATCTGAGAGAGAGTGATAAAAACACTTACTGTTGTAGTGACGTTAATGACACACTAAATAAATGCCAGGGTGGAGTAATTCAGCTCCTTGTTGCAGGTACAGTGGTTCAGTTATTTATTATGAATTTATTACTGCAAAAATAACATCAGTGCATTAATTCTTGTTTTATTCAACATCATCTCAGACCTGCAGGTGAAGGTGTTTCCTGCCACAGGAGAAAAGACAGTGTCACTGATGTGCAGCAGCAGTTGTCCTCTGACTGAAAGCCCTGTGGTCTATATCTGGTACAAGAACACAGAGTTTCTCTATCAGGACTTGTCTCCTTGGTACCAGGAGCTAATCAGCAGCGAGGAATCAGTCACATACTCCTGTGCTCTCAAAGGCTACGAGCATCTCAGGGCCCCTGAAGTCTCAGTGGGTGAGTGACAACATGTGGCTCAGTATCCTGGTGCCTTGAATTGTAAAGCTTGTGAAAAACTGTTCACCACAGAATGTCGTTTTTCTTTTGTCCAGCTTCTCTCACATCAGCCTGCTTCACTGTGACCTATGCTAAAGGCCGGATGTGCTCAAATCAGCAGAGACCAGAAGATGAGCCGTGCTCCATCACATATCCCAGAGGTGAAGTTTCACAAATAATTACATGCAAACACACTCCCAACCCCATACCTCTAAATCCTTTGAATAATGTTCTCACAATTTAAAAGATCTACAGCGTTTCACCAGAGATCGTTAGTAACCTTACACGTTGAAGCCCGGTCATACTGAGGTCCTGGTTAGGGACCATGAGATATGAGTTCTGGTTGGGTTAAGGTTAGGCATGAATTGGTCCAGAATGGAAACGTGTGTGTATGTGTACAAATTAACTAAAGAAAGCATGGATGGATTTTCACTCATCATTACGTGGCAGGTATTATCCAGTAGCTATTTGGTCACTCAAGTTATTAGATCATCTCGATTAAATGGAAGAGATGAAGTGGTGAGAAGCAGTTTGTTTTTTTATTCTCTCCCAACAGAAATACAATTACATGTTCAAAATCCTGAAGCCAGGTGGGATGTCAAACTGGCCTGTAACACCAGTTGTCCACAGACTGAAGCTCAAACCATCACATGGTACAGAAACAGACGATTGGTGCCGGCACCACAGACAGTTTTCCCATTCTTTCATTACTCCTGTGCTGTAGAGCACCTGCTCTCAGATGAAGTTTGTGAGTATGAGCCCGTTTGTGCTCTGTTATAATTCATAAAAGATTTGAGTCAAGAGCCTGTAAAAGGGAGAAAGATAAACTGTTTGATGATTTGTTTAAAATCTCTGTTTCAGGTATTCAGGATAAATACTGCTCCAGAGTGAATTATGTCAACAGGAGGATCTGTGCTCTGCAAGGTTCCTCAGTGAACATCTCCAGTGAATACTCGCATCCTAGATACCAGCAGTCGAAGTCTAAATTGTGGTATAAGAATAGGAGAAGTGATATGGCGGCTGGTGAAGAGCTGATAAAGAATACAGATCGTATTAAGTTTCATGGACTGATGAACCGCCACATCCTGACAATCAATGAACTGATCAAGAGTGACTCAGCAGAATACATATTCAGAATAGGAAGTGATGAAGGGAGATGGCCGGCTGCTCCTGGGGTGACTTTGGTCGTCACAGGTAGGTACAGTATTTAGATTAAATACCTGCATACTTTCTACAGAGAGTTACTATCGATAATATTAAGGCAACTAATTCAACAAACTAATTCCATTTGCCCTTCTTGCTTATTTGGGTTGTTTCAGAAGACACTTGTTCAGGAACGTCTTTATCAACTGACCAATCTCATCTTTCAGATCTGAAAGTGATGTTTAGTCCTTCTGAGGAGGAGGTGACCGAGGGGCAGAGAGTCACGCTGACCTGCAGAACCAGTTGTCCTCTGACGGACAACATGAACTACGTTTGGTACCTGAACAATCAACCTCTGAATCTGACAAAAACACAAAGCAAGTACCTGGTTCTAGACCCCGTCAGCAGTGAACATGCAGGAAACTACTCCTGCAAGGTTAAAATGCTCCAAAAGAGCTCTCTTCAAAAGATGCTCACTGTCCACAGAAGAAAATGGACTCAAGCAGCCATAAGAATCGTTGTTCTTCTCCTGGTTGTAATACCCACCTCCATCTTCTTGTGGATTAGGTGAGCATCACTGTGCTCTGCTTCAAAGCAATGACTTTCATATTCTCTTCCACACTAACCTGGCTTCACCTATTCATTTCACTCTCTAGAAGAAAGATGACTTCCATCCAGTCTCCTAGAACTGAAACCTCCTTCAACTTGGAGGAGGTAAAGCAGAGAGTTTTAACAGTTTCTTCCATTAGACAAACGTCCTCATCTATTCAGAGAGTTCAACCGAGTCAAAACAGCAGCTTCAACCATTGTTCTAATGAAACAGAGATGCATTGTCCCATATGTTCCATGAATGTTATATTTTACAATACTGTGCATAAATCATGTTATATTTTCTCAGTACAATTCAGTTTTTAATTTGATATACATCAAGAGTTAATCCAGGCAAATGCAGCTTTATTGAACCCTCCCATTCATTTGACCTCCATTTGGAACTTTTATTTTCATTACGAGAATTTGAAATACACAGAAATATGAAATAAAAATGTTTCTCTTGTCTCTTCATCAGATAAGCCCAGATCAAGTGTACGAGAACATCTCGGCTCAACCAAGAGAGGAGGATGATAGTCTCTAAAGCAGCGTTCAACTCCCCAACAACAGAGATGCTCTCTACTCACAAATCCAGCCACATCAGCCCCAAGAAGAAGAGCAAAGCCCCGATGCTGTTGTCAGCTTCACACCCAAAACAACACCCGAGTAAACATCTGTTGTTACAAGTGATCCAGACTTTGTGACTACTCAAAATTAAAAGCTGCCTAAGACCATATTCATTATTTTATATGTTTGTATTAATAGGCTACTTTGATTGTAATGGCATTTACTTGACATGTTACCTGCTATGCTGAATGTAATTAAAGAGTCTTATGACCAAAATGAGAAAAAAAAAAATATTTCTAATAAATGTTTTTTTATATTTGTTTGTTTATGTTGCAACATGATTGGTCACAGGTCTACAAATGCATTTCTATTTCCTCTTTCAGGCAAACTGGCCTGTTAGTGAACCTCTAAAATTAGTACATCGCTATGAACAAAGGCCTATTTTTTTACCTGATATTTTTCCCTTCAATAAAAAAATGTATATCCTTCCACACAAACTTTGTTTTACATAATATCTCTGTCACAACGAGAGCAAGAAGACTACAAACACTCAAACAAGCATGCTGGGCCAGTAGGTGGCGAAAAAGTCGAGGATGAACAATCCACCAAACACCAGAGAAGAATACTTTGGTCCAAGTCAATGTTTGAAATGTGGAGCTGTGCTGCTACATTTAGCTGCACACGTGTAACTGGACCAAGAACTGCTAACAAAACTACTGAAACTGGAAAACAGCTGCCATTGTTGTTGTTTCTGGTGTATGCTCATTACACAAAGCAACAGTCGGCACGTGTGAAGTAAACTGTGACATCATCGTTTCCAAAATGCTTTGTTTTGTTTTTACACACGGATAAACAGAAACCAGGTTCTGCAAAAATCTGCACGATTGGAAGGCGTTTGTAAAGATCTCTATATTAGTGAGTTAAAATGCCGTTTGCATTTAGATGAGAGGCCCAAACACAGAGGAAAAATTTCAATCAGCAAAATATCAGCATTAGCATGGACAACATTCTCGGCTGGTCCCTCAAACAGCGTCCATCAATATTATGTTATAATTCTTACAGCAACGAAAGATAGGAAGTGTAAAAAACGTTTTAATTTCAAATTAAGCTCATTTTTCATAGAAACTCAAACAAAAAACCTTCTGATTTTCAATGACGTGGCCAAAGGAAGAATACACACAGGAAGTTTCCCACGAACTTAACTCAATACGTATATGGTTAATTCCAAGTGACAACAAACAAACACACAACTGCAGCTGAATCTGAGGTCTGACTGACTGCGTGGATGGTAAAAACTTTAGGGATGATAGTGCAAGCACGTGGAAAATAGTGCTGCAAATTGCACGACACAAAACGATACAAAGCAGCAATGTGGCAAAACACCAATCTAGAGATTCCATGTTATAATAATAAGAGAAGCGTAAAAATGGTTTGGTTGATTATGAAAATGTGTTGGAACAAACTACAATCTGGTGGCCGCCACCGTCTGGATAATTAACTGGAAACGCTGCTTGGACATATTACATAATACTTATTAGCCTTGGTGGAGGTATGGACTGTCGGAGCAACATTCTAGTTTCAAATTAGTTTAATGTTAGAAACAGCTAAGAAGCGTGTTAAAAGGCAATGGGAGATGGAACTCTAGGTTTATTATGTTACATCCAATACACTTCCATGAATATTAAGAGACTATTGCTGCTTACGAATAAAACTCGTGAGTTTGTGGTTATGACGTCATGTACATGGTGTTTAAGTTGTGAGAACATTGCTGGAAGGCAAAGTTTTACTGAGGTTACTGTCAGTATCTAGAAGCCACAGATACAGTGGGGCAAAAAAAGTATTTAGTCAGCCACCAATTGTGCAAGTTCTCCCACTTAAAAAGATGAGAGATGCCTGTAATTTTCATCATAGGTACACTTCAACTATGAGAGACAGAATGGGGGGAAAGAATCCAGGAAATCACATTGTAGGATTTTTAATGAATTAATTGGTAAATTCCTCGGTAAAATAAGTATTTGGTCTCCTACAAACAAGCAAGATGTGTGTCTCTCACAGACCTGTAACTTCTTCAAGAGGCTCCTCTGTCCTCCACTCGTTACCTGTATTAATGGCACCTGTTTGAACTCGTTATCAGTATAAAAGACACCTGTCCACAACCTCAAACAGTCACAATCCAAACTCCACTATGGCCGAGACCAAAGAGCTGTCAGAGGACACCAGAAACTAAAGTGTAGACCTGCACCAGGCTGGGAAGACTGAATCTGCAATAGGTAAGCAGCTTGGTGTGAAGAAATCAACTGTGGGAGCAATTCTTAGAAAATGGAAGACATACAAGACCACTGATAATCTCCCTCGATCTGGGGCTCCACGCAAGATCTCACCCCGTGGGGTCAAAATGATCACAAGAACGGTGAACAAAAATCCCAGAACCACACGGGGGGGACCTAGTGAATGACCTGCAGAGAGCTGGGACCAAAGTAACAAAGGCTACCATCAGTAACACACTACGCCGCCAGGGACTCAAATCCTGCAGTGCCAGACGTGTCCCCCTGCTTAAGCCAGTACATGTCCAGGCCCGTCTGAAGTTTGCTAGAGAGCATTTGGATGATCCAGAAGAGGATTGGGAGAATGTCATATGGTCAGATGAAACCAAAATAGTACTTTTTGGTAAAAACTCAACTCGTCGTGTTTGGAGGAGAAAGAATGCCGAGTTGCATCCAAAGAACACCATACCTACTGTGAAGCATGGGGGTGGAACATCATGCTTTGGGGCTGTTTTTCTGCAAGGGGACCAGGACGACTGATCCGTGTAAAGGAAAGAATGAATGGGGCCATGTATCGTGAGATTTTGAGTGAAAACCTCCTTCCATCAGCAAGGGCATTGAAGATGAAACGTGGCTGGGTCTTTCAGCATGACAATGATCCCAAACACACCGCCCGGGCAACGAAGGAGTGGCTTCGTAAGAAGCATTTCAAGGTCCTGGAGTGGCCTAGCCAGTTTCCAGATCTCAACCCCATAGAAAATCTGTGGAGGGAGTTGAAAGTCCGTGTTGCCCAGCGACAGCCCCAAAACATCACTGCTCTAGAGGAGATCTGCATGAAGGAATGGGCCAAAATACCAGCAACAGTGTGAAAAGCTTGTGAAGACTTACAGAAAACGTTTGACCTCTGTCATTGCCAACAAAGGGTATATAACAAAGTATTGAGATGAACTTTTGTTATTGACCAAATACTTATTTTCCACCATAATTTGCAAATAAATTCTTTAAAAATCAGACAATGTGATTTTCTGGATTTTTTTTCTCATTTTGTCTCGCATAGTTGAGGTATACCTATGATGACAATTACAGGCCTCTCTCATCTTTTTAAGTGGGAGAACTTGCACAATTGGTGGCTGACTAAATACTTTTTTTGCCCCACTGTACATACTCTAACACGTTAGCAGGCAAGTCATATAACACAGGAAATGTATAGAACTCTTTTTTTAAACTAAGAATAATGAGGAAGCGATTTTTTACAAGTTGAGATCTGATAAACCGTCTCACACAGACAAACAGACCATTCTGACTTCACTCTTTCATTTACTCTGTGATAGATTTTGACCATTTAAAGTTTAAATTTTTGATGAGCTTTCATAAAAAGTCATACTTTCTGTTGAGAAGCTGAAGACAACACTGGACATGTTGTCGCCAGGAGCTGAATGTGTGTTCATGGGTTTGTTCCTGTACATCTCAGGTATGAATGACCGTTTATTTCTACAATACTAACTGTGAGTCGTAACTGAAACCTAAGAAATTAAAATGTTTATCAGCATATTAGTCAATTGTAGATTGATTGAAAGAAAAAAAGTTGACACTCAAAATATTTTCTCAGATTCTGCTCTTCACATATATTAGAGAAAATCGGTATTTACAAAAACAATTAATGTACAATTCATCTACTAGAAGTTAAGAACTATAAAATTGCTTTTCTGTTAAAGGGGTTGGAGCAAACAGCATCTGTGCCTTAGAAGGTTCATCAGTGGATCTACCCTGCTCAGCTCAACGTCCCAAATCAAGCATGAAATGGTTCACTGCTCGCTGGGAGGGCATCATGAAGGTTCAAGATCAGATCGTTGCAGATGGAAAACGTGTGAACATATCTGAAGAGAGCAACTTCACTATTACGATCAATGATCTGAGAGAGAGTGATAAAAACACTTACTGTTGTAGTGACGTTAATGACACACTAAATAAATGCCAGGGTGGAGTAATTCAGCTCCTTGTTGCAGGTACAGTGGTTCAGTTATTTATTATTAATTTATTACTGCAAAAATAACATCAGTGCATTAATTCTTGTTTTATTCAACATCCTCTCAGACCTGCAGGTGAAGGTGTTTCCTGCCACAGGAGAAAAGACAGTGTCACTGATGTGCAGCAGCAGTTGTCCTCTGACTGAAAGCCCTGTGGTCTATATCTGGTACAAGAACACAGAGTTTCTCTATCAGGACTTGTCTCCTTGGTACCAGGAGCTAATCAGCAGCGAGGAATCAGTCACATACTCCTGTGCTCTCAAAGGCTACGAGCATCTCAGGGCCCCTGAAGTCTCAGTGGGTGAGTGACAACATGTGGCTCAGTATCCTGGTGCCTTGAATTGTAAAGCTTGTGAAAAACTGTTCACCACAGAATGTCGTTTTTCTTTTGTCCAGCTTCTCTCACATCAGCCTGCTTCACTGTGACCTATGCTAAAGGCCGGATGTGCTCAAATCAGCAGAGACCAGAAGATGAGCCGTGCTCCATCACATATCCCAGAGGTGAAGTTTCACCAATAATTACATGCAAACACACTCCCAACCCCATACCTCTAAATCCTTTAAATAATGTTCTCACAATTTAAAAGATCTACAGCGTTTCACCAGAGATCGTTAGTAACCTCACATGTTGAAGCCCGGTCATACTGAGGTCCTGGTTTGGGACCATGAGATATGAGTTCTGGTTGGGTTAAGGTTAGGCATGAATTGGTCAAGAATGGAAACGTGTGTGTATGTGTACAAATTAACTAAAGAAAGCATGGATGGATTTTCACTCATCATTACGTGACAGGGATTATCCAGTAGCTATTTGGTCACTCAAGTTATTAGATCATCTCGATTAACGTGGCAGATATGAAGTGGTGAGAAGCAGTTTGTTTTTTTATTCTCTCCCAACAGAAATACAAGTACATGTTCAAAATCCTGAAGCCAGGTGGGATTTCAAACTGGCCTGTAACACCAGCTGTCCACAGACTGAAGCTCAAACCATCACATGGTACAGAAACAGACGATTGGTGCCGGCACCACAACCAGTTTACATCTTCTTTCCTGACCATTACTCCTGTGCTGTAGAGCACCTGCTCTCAGATGAAGTTTGTGAGTATGAGCCCGTTTGTGCTCTGTTATAATTCATAAAAGATTTGAGTCAAGAGCCTGTAAAAGGGAGAAAGATAAACTGTTTGATGATTTGTTTAAAATCTCTGTTTCAGGTATTCAGGATAAATACTGCTCCAGAGTGAATTATGTCAACAGGAGGATCTGTGCTCTGCAAGGTTCCTCAGTGAACATCTCCAGTGAATACTCGCATCCGAAGAACCAGCAGTCGAAGTCTAAATTGTGGTATAAGAATAGGAGAAGTGATATGGCGGCTGATGAAGAGCTGATAAAGAATACAGATCGTATTAAGTTTCATGGACTGATGAACCGCCACATCCTGACAATCAATGAACTGATCAAGAGTGACTCAGCAGAATACATATTCAGAATAGGAAGTGATGAAGGGAAATGGCCGGCTGCTCCTGGGGTGACTTTGGTCGTCACAGGTAGGTACAGTATTTAGATTAAATACCTGCATACTTTCTACAGAGAGTTACTATCGATAATATTAAGGCAACTAATTCAACAAACTAATTCCATTTACCCTTCTTGCTTATTTGGACTTTTTCAGAAGACACTTATTCAGGAACGTCTTTATCAACTGACCAATCTCATCTTTCAGATCTGAAAGTGATGTTTAGTCCTTCTGAGGAGGAGGTGACCGAGGGGCAGAGAGTCACGCTGACCTGCAGAACCAGTTGTCCTCTGACGGACAACATGAACTACGTTTGGTACCTGAACAATCAACCTCTGAATCTGACAAAAACACAAAGCAAGTACCTGGTTCTAGACCCCGTCAGCAGTGAACATGCAGGAAACTACTCCTGCAAGGTTAAAATGCTCCAAAAGAGCTCTCTTCAAAAGAAGCTCACTGTCCACAGAAGAAAATGGACTCAAGCAGCCATAAGAATCGTTGTTGCTCTGCTCCTGGTTATAATACCCACCTCCATCTTCTTGTGGATTAGGTGAGCATCACTGTGCTCTGCTTCAAAGCAATGACTTTCACATTCTCTTCCACACTAACCTGGCTTCACCTATTCATTTCACTCTCTAGAAGAAAGATGACTTCCATCCAGTCTCCTAGAACTGAAACCTCCTTCAACTTGGAGGAGGTAAAGCAGAGAGTTTTAACAGTTTCTTCCATTAGACAAACGTCCTCATCTATTCAGAGAGTTCAACCGAGTCAAAACAGCAGCTTCAACCATTGTTCTAATGAAACAGAGATGCATTGTCCCATATGTTCCATGAATGTTATATTTTACAATACTGTGCATAAATCATGTTATATTTTCTCAGTACAATTCAGTTTTTAATTTGATATACATCAAGAGTTAATCCAGGCAAATGCAGCTTTATTGAACCCTCCCATTCATTTGGAACTTTTATTTTCATTAAGAGAATTTGAAATACACAGAAATATGAAATAAAAATGTTTCTCTTGTCTCTTCATCAGATAAGCCCAGATCAAGTGTACGAGAACATCTCGGCTCAACCAAGAGAGGAGGATGATAGTCTCTAAAGCAGCGTTCAACTCCCCACAACAGAGATGCTCTCTACTCACAAATCCAGCCACATCAGCCCCAAGAAGAAGAGCAAAGCCCCGATGCTGTTGTCAGCTTCACACCCAAAACAACACCCGAGTAAACATCTGTTGTTACAAGTGATCCAGACTTTGTGACTACTCAAAATTAAAAGCTGCCTAAGACCATATTCATTATTTTATATGTTTGTATTAATAGGCTACTTTGATTGTAATGGCATTTACTTGACATGTTACCTGCTATGCTGAATGTAATTAAAGAGTCTTATGACCAAAATTAGAAAACAAATTATATTTCTAATAAATGTTTTTTTATATTTGTTTGTTTATGTTGCAACATGATTGACCACAGGTCTACAAATGCATTTCTATTTCCTCTTTCAGGCAAACTGGCCTGTTAGTGGACCTCTAAAATTAGTACATCGCTATAAACAAAGGCCTATTTTTTTACCTGATATGTTTCCCTTCAATAAAAAAATGAATATCCTTCCACACGAACTTTGTTTTACATAATATCTCTGTCACGACGAGAGCAAGAAGACTACAAACACTCAAACAAGCATGCTGGGCCAGTAGGTGGCGAAAAAGTCGAGGATCAACAATCCACCAAACACCAGAGAAGAATACTTTGGTCTAAGTCAATGTTTGAAATGCGGAGCTGTGCTGCTACATTTAGCTGCACACGTGTAACTGGACCAAGAACTGCTAACAAAACTACTGAAACTGGTAAACAGCTGCCATTGTTGTTGTTGTTTCTGGTGTATGCTCATTACACAAAGCAACAGTCGGCACGTGTGAAGTAAACTGTGACATCATCGTTTCCAAAATGCTTTGTTTTGTTTTTACACACGGATAAACAGAAACCAGGTTCTGCAAAAATCTGCACGATTGGAAGGCGTTTGTAAAAATCTCTATATTAGTGAGTTAAAATGCCGTTTGCATTAGATGAGAGGCCCAAACACAGAGGAAAAATTCATTAGCAAAATATCCGCATTAGCATGGACAACATTCTCGGCTGGTCCCTCAAACAGCGTTCGTCAACATTATGTTATAATTCTTACAGCAACGAAAGATAGGAAGTGAAAAACATTTTAATATCAAATTAAGCTCATTTTTCATAGAAACTAAAACAAAGAACCTTAAAACCTTCTGATTTTCAAAATTAGAAATAGAAACAACAATAATAATGTCAACGAATAAACGCCATAAATCATCAGTGTTTGAGTTTGTAAATTAGCAGGATTACACGAAACACTGAACTGACACCACAAAAGTGTGAGGGGACGTGGCCAAAGAAGAATACACACAGGAAGTTTCCCACAAACTTAACTCAATACGTATATGGTTAATTCCAAGTGACAACAAACAACACACAACTGCAGCTGAAACTGAGGTCTGACTGACTGCGTGGATGGTAAAAACTTTAGGGATGATAGTGCAAGCACATGGAAAATAGTGCTGCAAACTGCACGACACAAAACGATACAATGCAACAATGTGGCAAAACACCAATCTAGAGATTCCATGTTATAATAATAAGAGAAGCGTAAAAATGGTTTGGTTGATTATGAAAATGTGTTGGAACAAACTACAATCTGGTGGCTGCCACCGTCTGGATAATTAACTGGAAACGCTGCTTGGACATATTACATAATACTTATTAGCCTTGGTGGAGGTATGGACTGTCGGAGCAACATTCTAGTTTCAAATTAGTTTAATGTTAGAAACAGCTAAGAAGCTTGTTAAAAGGCAGTGGGAGATGGAACTCTAGGTTTATTATGTTACATCCAATACACTTCCATGAATATTAAGAGACTATTGCTGCTTACAAATGAAACTCGTGAGTTTGTGGTTATGACGTCATGTACATGGTGTTTACTGAGGTTACTGTAGTATCTAGAAGCCACAGATACACAATCTAACATGTTAGCAGGCAAGTCACATAACACAGGAAATGTATAGAACTCTTTTTTTAAACTAAGAATAATGAGGAAGCGATGTTTCCCACTTTTAGAGAGAAGCTGCCTTTCATTAAACAGTTTCTCTAAATGAAAAACAGATAAATATCTGAACTATTTGAATCTTCCAGCTTAATGCAAGTCAACAAAAATCTTGATTGTAAGTCTCTTTGCAAGTCAAGTCTTGTGAACAGCAAAATCTAAATGTTTGAGTGGGTTTTTCTTTTTAATTAAAGTAGCAGCTTTAAACTGGTTTCAGTGACTGTTCTCCAGTTCTCCAATCAGTCAATTACTCCTGCGCTGAGATGCTAGCTAACAAGACCCTGGGACCATGTAAAGTGCGCCGCCGCCATTTAGAAACTAAACATGGACAATATTTATCCAAGCCTCGAGCATCTTTTAAAAACACGCCGAGAGAGCATCGGAGCCAGCTACGAGGCAACACCCCCCCCCCCCCCCCCCCCCCCTCATCGGGTGGATTACAGGTGACACGATGTCACTTCACGCGATGTGTGATTCAATATCAAGTATATCGAGATAAACTGCCTGAGGTGTCAGACCAGAGGAATTCCAGTGTTAATGTCAGTTTATGGACATCAGTGATAGCGAGCGGTTATTTTTTTTGGGGGGGGGGGGGCCTTAAACGCCTTAAGTATATTTGGTTACGCCTCAAATGTGTTTTTCTTCTCCCTGATATTCTTGTCGTGCTCTGTTATACAAACAGCAACAATATATTTTTAACAATCCACTATTTGCAAATTGTTACGCTTAAATGTGGATGTTATTGGATTTGCACTGCATATGCCTGCGTTCATATGCAATTATTTTTGCTAAAATGAATAATATTGTAGCCGAGCGTTTTGTTCTCTGTCAGGCATCAGCCGAACAAGGACACGACGATGGTTATTGAATAAGGACAAGACACCGTCATTTCCCTTCACTCTTCCAAAACTTCTCTCCCCGACAGAAGTCCCAACCAACACCCTGCTTATAACAGGGACTACACACAACCTTCCATAACAAAGCCACTAAATAAAATAGCTTACAATATGTATGGTAATAGTAGATTCGTGTCCTGTGTGTGGATCATATAGTTGTGATTAAAGGTTTTCAAATTGGGCCGCGGCACTCTTAAGTTTGGGAATGGCTGCTGTAGAAGATAGTTCCAGAGGGTTAGCTTAGCATTTAGCTGAGTCCGTGCACTGACCCTCTCCGTCCACACTGTGGAGTCTCTCCTGCAGCTCACACATGGTTCCCCGCAGGTCACACACCGACTCCTCCAGCATTTCCCTGGAAGGAAGAGACACGCGAGGCTGATTCCACAGTTATCTAGTCAGCGATAAAGACCTGAAGTCCCCTCGGACACTGACTCACCTCATCTCCTTCTCCTGCTCCAGCTCCTCCTGCAGACGCGTCGCATCGTACTTGCTGAACTCGCTGTCTGCAGCCATGTTTCTGTCTGAAAACACCGATGGCAAGTTTGTGCCTCGGATGGTTTCCATGGAGACCGCTACTTCCGGCTGCTTTCAGGGCCGCGCCGGAAACAACGCGGCAAATTTGGCGGGAGGTTGAAATGTGGATTTAAAATGTCTTAAAACTGGTTTGAAAGGAGAGAAATGACTCCTCTCTTTTGTAAAGATCCGTTGATTTATACTGCAGATTATTAATTACAATAGAGAAAACACACAGAAAGAAGGAAAGAGAAAAAGAATGCAATACTATTAAGCTAATATTTGTCTGTAAAATAATTATTATATTGTATAAATGTTTGTTTTATACGTTTCCTTATGTTTGTGTTCTGTTTATTTATTAATTACTTTTTTAATTGATGCTTCTTAGTTTAACTATTTGCTTTGCTGCTGAAATGCCGCAAATGTCCCAGTTGTGGGATTAATAAAGAATTATCTTATTTTATCTTATATTGATTTTTTTCACCCCTCTCTAAAAAAAAATAATGTCAAGTAATCAGTTAAATGTGTACGATTTTTATATTCAACATTTGTGCATAATATCACAAGATTCACACAGATCTTAATATGAAGGAGGTCATATCAGGCTGTAGCTATAAATCAACTAGTAGACCTTTAGCCAGTGAACAGGTTGATGTCAAGAACATACAGAAAACACTGTTGTCTAAGTTAAAAATCAAATTATACAATACAAAACCTAGAGATATATAAATAACTTAAATAGCTTAAAGTAGATCTGGACTTTAATTTAGACTAATACCTGAGTTTGTTTTTAAATCCTTATAAAAAAAAAAAAACATCTCTTCCAAAAACAAATGGCCTATATTTCCTTTTATAAATGTACAAATGAGATAGTGACCCATCAATCAGACCTCGCACTTAAGCACGTCCTGTGGAAATCTTATTTCTTCATCTCTTCCTCTTCCTCTTCTTTCTTCAGCGCCTCTTTCCCCTCAGTATCTGCTGTCTCTCCGTCTGGTTTTTTGACCATGGCCTTGGCCGTCTGCTTGCCTGCGCTCTTCATGAAGGCTTTGATGCCCAGATTGTCAATGCGGTACGCAGTCACACCGACATTGACCACCGACTGCAGAGCTTTGTCCGTGGCCTCACCTGCATCATTACCGTACCTTCACCACGGATGATACGGGGGAGTTAGGGAAGAGTAGTTTTGGTGTAAATAAATAACATGTGGAGGATGTGTATGGAATTGAAATTCTAGGCATGTGATGTTCATTCTGTTGCCAGTTTTAGTCAACACACCGTAGTTCAAGAAAAACACAGTCATAATTCGCTCTGTAGCAGTTTTATTAGTAACAAACCAAGAGAAGTGTTTCAGATAGTGTGAACAGCATCACCACCCAACACCAGAAGACACTGCAGGTAACACGGAAAGACAAACAGCAGAGGATTCAACTGTACAGAGTCAAAAAATAACTCAAAATACAAACATATACAATTTCTGTGTTAGCTGTTGCTTAGACTGGGATTATGTCTGATTTTGGGTTATTTTCTGACTTGATCTGAGAGTGAAAAGAGTGAAAAGGATTTGCCTTTACTCCCCCCGTGCAGTCAGATGTGGCTGGACATGTTAAATAGACTCGCTAAGCCCCTAAATCTGAAAAGAAAAGGGTGTGAAAGCAGATCAGTTTCCCAGCGTACCAAGAGGAAAGCCACACAGTAGGAAACTGTAAAGACTGGTTTCTGTTCTAATGCTGTTTAAAACACACCAAAGACAGAAACAAGCTCAACAATCATCCAATACGATTAAAACATGTCTATCTAAAGAGGCAGGTGTTGGAAAATGTCAGAACTTACTTGTAGGTCACAGTTGTGACGGTCTCGGCTGTAACACTTTTGCCAACAAGCTTTGCTCCAGTCTCCAGACTAGACCAAACTGTAGATAAACCTAGTTTGCATATAAATGAGAAATTGTGCTCTTAAAAAAAGATTTTATCCACCATATTTAATCAAACAGGATAAAACATTATTTCGACATTTAAAGCTACACTGAGATGGTGAGATGATGATGTGTATGTAAGTGATCAAATAACTTCACACTTCCTGCAATTTCCTGTTCTACGGATTTTACCTTGAACGCTGGTGGCTGCCACTAACTTGGCTCCATCCAAATTTGAAGGCTTGCCATCTTTGCTCTTCATGGACTCTGGGACCAGCTTAGCTCCATGTTTTTTAACGTGTGGCGCCACCTTCTCTGCCACATGTCCTGCCACTGTACTCACTCCATTAACTGTGAACACACATAATTATACAGGGAGAGGCATACACAGGGATATACAGCCAAAGAGAAAATTAAGCGTTTCTCAGGATTTTACTTCAGCCAGGTGTTTATCTTTATCATCGTGTCCGTGCGCTCAAACTGAAATCTAGTTCTTGTACAGTTTGTATGGTTTTTCATGTATTGACTCAAGTCCTTACCCAAGAACTGGCTGACTCGCACAGCACCCCCAGTGGCCTGTTTAGCCACCTGCAGACCTTTGCTGACCCGGGGGCTGACCTCTGAGGGGGTGTCCTCAGGCGTGACGTGGTCCCGGATCTTGGCCGCTCCTTTATGAATGGCCCGACCTGTGGCCTCTGCTCCTTTTACCAACTCTTGACTAAACCGTGATGCTCCTAAAAACAGATGTTTTACTTGTTAAATACACACTGGGAAGTGGTTGTGTTGTCAAATGATCTATTGCAGCAACATTTCCTTGCTTGATGCATCAGTAAACACCACCCTCCAGTGGCCATTTTCTATACACAGCACACAGCCTGAACAAACCTGTCAGGATTCCTTGTGCCATCTTCTCACTCCATCCAGGAACTGGTCGTTTTTCCTTCTCCCCTGTCAGTCCTGTCTGGTGTTGCGAGGGACCGAGGGGGACTTTCATACTCAGGTTGACGACCTCTGACCCCTCTGGACCCTGTCAGGAAATGCAGTAACGCATTTGTTAAACAGCTGTTGTAAAAGGAATCATCATATTTTGCATTTAAAATGTGTGAAACTACTTTCTGCTTTTAAAATAGTTCCCACTTAAGCAGGATATAAAAACAGTAGGGCATGTACTGTAACATCACAAAATGTGTTTTCACTTTCAACAGCACTGCATCATGGATATTTCCAAGATGGAAAAAATAGGTGACAATGCAAATGGATAAGCACAACAGTCAGGAAATGTTATACACTAGAAGACACTCTCTTCAAACATAAAAAACACCCGGAACATTTTGTATGTGCTCCATCCACTCCCATTCCTTACATAAGCTCAGTACTGAGAGTAAAGCCTGACCTGGATTCTGAGTTCGGCGAGCTGTGACAGGATGTCCACAAACATATCTCTGTAGGCAGCGGGCAGTTCAGAGGACAGCACTATGCCCACGTAGGACCCGGGAGTATCTGCCAAGGAGTCAGGGAACATGAAGATCCCGAGTTGGCCAACAGCACCGGTGTTTCTGCTGTCAGTGGGTACAGCCAATCACACACCTTGAAAACACAAATCAATAAGGAGGTGTAATTTCTGAAGATATATTTTTAGAATAAAATCCTGTTTTCCAGTTAACTTATATGTGAATGGATGGTTTCTTATGTGACTGAATACAGATCATTTATCTGGTTTTGATTATTTTTTCAGACATGAAAACGCACCGTTGATTCCCAGCAGCCAAAGTGTCCCAAACTCTGATGTTTACATTACAGGAATTTAGCCCCATCAGGTTTTATGTCCGACATAATACGGATACAGACTTGCTGTAGTATCGTGCCACTGGTATGCCACCCCCCCCCCCCAAAAAATGACCCCATGTGAGGGTACAGGACGCCGACCAGCAGCACAACAGAAGAGCAGAGTCATCTGTTAAATGGGACCATTGTCTTGCTGGGAAACAAAGCAGGGCCAGAATACAGGAGAGCAGCCCACCAGCCTGGTGCTGTAGGAAACAGAGTCATGGGGTAAGACTGAGGTTTACAGGGCTGCATAATACACTCTTTGTAGAGGTGCCAGAATACAGGATTGTTGTTTGCAAGTTTTACATTTGCTCAATACAAAAATCATCACACAGATCTGAACCTGGCTGTGATCGGTTACACCCAAAGTTTTTAAAGTCATTCTTTTAGATGAGCTGTGCCTTAAACGTTCTGACTCTTTTTAGCCAAAACTTCAATAATCATATTCTGCTTACAGGCTTAAATTACAGAGATTATACAACATCAAGATAAACTAACGAGAATAAAGACATCATAAATACTGCTGAAGTATTAATATGTCCGAATTGCAATGGGACAGCTCAACATCATTAATTTAAACTGCAAATATACAATGTTTCATATCACTCAAATGTTTAATAAAACAGTTAGAAGAAAATATAATGTTTTAGCATCTGTCAAACTTTTTTCATCTTCAACAGCTGAAGTGTAAAAGCTGTAAATTAATTATAACTAGAGCAGAAACAACAAGTCAAGTATTGCATCTCGGTCTGAAAATGTATCTGCAACTACTTTTAAATCAAACAAAATATCACTGATTCTCAAATGTGAAAATTTACTTTTACATATTTCTCAATTTTAAATGAAAGTAAACTGAATGTATTGGTGTTTTAGACCATCGGTAAACAGTTGAGCACATTACATTTAGGTATTTCTCGGTGTTTTGTAGATCACACAAAATGATTAATTGAGAAAATAACCGAGATTTTTCACTAATGAAATATAGTTATTATTTAACTAATTGTTATATCCTTGATAAGCCAACAAACTATGTACAGGTCATGAAAAAATGTTATGACGTAGATAAAAAAAAAGATACTACGTCCAATTCAACAACCTTTAAAGCTTAGTTTTGACATGTTTTATTATATCATGTTTATGTGCTGTCAAACTCAAAGTGTACCAGGCACACGTATGAGAATATTTCACTATGACAACAGCTGTGTATTTATTAGTTGGACATATCTTTGTGACTACTACTCATCTGAATACCAACACAGTGACTCATAGTTAGTTCTGAAACTTGTTGAATACCGATGACGTGGTTAAACGCTGTTCACACCTCGAGGACACACACCCAAGAATTTATTTTTGCATGCGCAGCATTCAGAAAGTTATTGTGACGCACTGTTTACTTACATGTAGAAATGCTGAGGGTCTTCCCGCAGTGGAATCCTTGTTCTCAGCATCAAATGTGATGATACGCAGGTACCCTGGATTCGACAAGGAGCTGACCTGTCCGTTCGGTGCCACAAAAAACATCTGCACACCAGAGGGGACGAGGAGCAGCTCATTTCCATCTCGTCCTGCTGCTGCCGCTCTGCTCTGGTGCCCCGACCAGAGCCCGGCTCCAGCAGAGCCGTAAACCAGGCTGCGGTGCCCGTCTGTGGGATTTGGTGTGTACGCTGGAGGCTGGTCCCCTGGATTAGCCATGGCTATAGCTCCTGGAGCCGCTGCAGAGAGGGAGTATCTGCACAGAGCAGGGGAAACAGGACGGGGAGGGAGTGTAATTGGTGTTGGGGTTGGGGTTGTGTTCTGGGTGGGAGGGATGGTGGGGTACAGGTGGAGGAGAGAGCCACTGGGAGGCTGACTGTTGAGATCCAGTAACAGTCGCTGCCTCTGGTCTCCTGTTGTCAGCTGTGAGGTCTCCAGGTCAGAGAGGTGGGTGTTGACCGTCCTCAGAGTGTCCCTCATTCTCTGTTGAAGCTGCCGGGCCGTGTCCCAGGCCGCTCCGTGGTGCCTCTCCCCCCCAGTGGGAACCTCCACTCCATAGGTCAGGTGCTGTCGGCCCTTTCTGTAATACTCCAGGGCCTCCGCTCCTTCCCCGGCCTCTTCGGCAGTCAGCCCACGACTCAGGGAGTGAAACGCCAACTCATGCTGGTCTTTGATGAGCAGCAGCTCGGCAGGCTCCATCGCACCGAGAGTCAGATGGAGACAGAGACTAGAGAGAAAAGAACGGAGGCAGAGTTTAAATCAAAGGAACTAGCAGAGCTCGACCAATTGGGCTGATTCCGATATTAGGGAGAATAATAAAAATCCTATACCTATATAACGGCCAATATATATATTTAAAAAAGAAAAACTGCCATGTTTACAAAGACATATAATTTATAGGGCCTGACCAATATGTTTTTTTGAAGGGGCCATTGCCAATAATGGTATGGATCTGCTAAATCACCTGATATATAGTTGTTAAACTCTTACAAAGAAATGCAAGAGTCTTAATACTTTGCAGTTCAACCCTAAACTTAGCTATAAATAAAAGGACAACAAATACAACTAAATATATAGAATTTGAATTGGGAAAATAAATATATTTTATGTAATTTATAAACATAAATGCAAATCTTTTCTGCGTTGTTTATTCTGTAAAATATATTTTTTTATATCGACGTATTTCAGCAAAAACATCTACACAGATACCAGTTTGTCATATCAGCCGATACTATCCGTCAACCGATATACGGTCGAGTAATTGAGGCTCAAGTTAACGATAAAATTTATAATAAAGAACTGTATAAGAAAACACAAATATACATCTTTACTGCACCGTTCATTCTTTCAAATTAAAGTTTGATAGAAGTAAACCTCGGAAGACGTTCACATTAACACACATGTAAACACTAGTTACTGGTTGGTTGTTGTTTTTGTTCTACAACACACAAACATGACACATTAATAAACTTGTGGCTTGTAGTTTGTTTGATGAAAGTGAACAAACGAACACTTCATTTAGTTGGATGAGGACTAAAGACAACAACAAGTAAAGGATGAAGAGATAAAGAGAAATGAATCAAGACTCCTCACTGACACAAGAACTCTCCACAGGAAAGTAGAAACATCTGTGTAATGTGGGTAACTGCTGCTGGAGCATCAGGTTTTACCTGAACAACCTGAATGTGAGCATCGTGTAAACATGGGGATTTCACTTTTAAACCAACACTGAATCTTTACCTCACTTTAAATGTACCAAGAACAACTTTTCACACATCACATCTGACCCCTGAGCCAAAAAAAATGACCAAATTCCAGATTAAATGTTTCTTACCTTCAGCCAAACTTTAAAAATCCTGCGAGAGGAACGAAGTGATGGTGAATATTTGATCTCAGAGAATGGTTCCTTCACTTTGCCAGTTCTCCTGTTCTTTCATACCTGAGTAAACGTCTATTCTTGTATCTATTTGCGTTCCCGGATTTTCACCTGACGCAGCCGCAGCACGAGCGTCACATCAGCCAGAGCGAAGCTTCCGGTCAGCACTTTCAAAATAAAACGTGTAAACAATAAAAGCTTTATTCGGAAATACATGCAGCATTACACCCGACACTTGACACATGGGAAATAAAGCTTGGCCATATGATTTAGCAATTTTTGATTTAACATGAACTTTATTGCTTTCTGCACAAAACATAAACATATATTACAACTCGCGACAGAGCTTTAAAACATTTTAAATGAAATCAAATCCGAATGTCATGAGGACAGTTTTATTGTTATTTATTGTGCTTGCATAAACTAAAAGAGAGAAACAATCTAAATGAAAAACTGTGTCCAGGGGAAAGATAAATATCTGCCAACAGTTTTGTTCTCAGTCGTTGTTCTGGCAGAAGCTCCGGTCGACGGGTGGAGCAGTGACTCATGGGAAAAGCAGCGTGTCAGGTGGAGTGATCCTCGACACGTGACAATACCTGTAAACAGACAGAAGAATAGACGTCAATTTACAGACGCATCAACTGAAACTGCAACTGAAGTCAAACGGCATAAAAGAACAAGCTACATCTCACTTTGAACTCTTGTACTTCTTCGTGATGGCCTGTTGTGGGTGACTCTCTGCCAGGATGAAGAGCTTGTGGAGCTCATTTAGGCAAGGGCCAATGTCCGCCATGGTGTAGGCAGTAAACACAGATAAGGAATCAGGCTAAAACATAAGAAGACTGTTTTTTTAAAAGTCTACAACTCATAAAATTGACTTTTAGGATTCAGAACAATGATCCGGTCAAACTTACCCAGAGAGATTCGTTCACAGTGTACAAGGCTAGGCAGAAGGCTGCAGCTGCGACTATGGATGAAGTATAGTGTAGGAAGGGTTCAATTTCCATCAGGCTTAACTCAGCTACATACTAGAGACAGAACAAATCAAAATGTGATTGAGGTAAGTGGAAAAAGTGCATCTTCAAAAGGTGGAGGGCATAAACCCAGAGGCTGGTTAAAATGTGAGTGATTGGTTTGACTCACCAGGGCCAGGTTCTCTGTGTTGGCACAGACGGGGTGGATGGACATGAAAAGACGAAGGAACTGATTCATGGTGGGCGCTGCCATCTTGAAGGCCAGCACTTTGAAGACAAAATGCTCCATCCGAATCAGCTGCCCCTTGGTGTAGGTGCTGTCGGTGATGTACACAAAGTCATTCAGCTTGGGAGGGTAGATCTCCTCGTATTTTCTACAAGGCAAAACATCAGAAGACATCAAGTTGCCATCGGTTGAGTTGATTGGGTAGATTCTTACAATGAGTTTCAAATCTTTTTGACAAATCAATACAGGAAAAGTATCAATAAAAAGCACTGACGGATTATTTTTTACAAAGTGAAGCCATTTTATAATGACGTCATCGTGACATAATACTGAAACAATCAATTGGTTAATAGAGATAAGTTGTAGGTAATGCATGACTTCAGTTTTTTTTACTTCACAGTGATGTAATGGCGACATCATGCATTTTTGTAGCAATGCATGAGCTACTTTTCGACTTCTTCATGATCTCACTTCTCAAATGACATCATATGACAGGGAATCATTTTCTGATGAGAAAAGATTTTAGATCGTCTCTAAGCCCTATTATTGTTTTTCTGACCATATTTTAGTTGACTTTGATTTTTGAGCAATCAGCTCCTGAAGTTAATGATTTGGAGATATAGTCCAAATCAATATCACCAGGAAATTTCGTGAAAATCTATCCATGCATTATTCAGTTACTTTGTACATACACACACACACGGGTGAAAATAACCTAAACGTGTGCTTACGAAGCAATCAGTAACGCCGCTGTGCCGACCAGCTGCAGCTTTGCCCGTTGGATGAGCGCTGTGCAGGAGAGAAAGCGGTCCAAGTAGTTGACAGCGAGGTGCAGAGTTTCAGGGCGAAGGTTGTACTCCTGGACGACTTCCACCATCCAGTCCACCAGGACGACGCGCATGCCGATGGTGATCTCTGGATGATTCTCCAAGTGGCCGGGCTTTGCCCTTAACCTCATCTGCCATTAGAAGCAGAAGCAGTCATCATGATGCATTGCAATACATCACAACCAGGGTGTACTTAATGTTGACCACACACAGTGACATGACAGAAATTACTCAAAGCACATATTAGTTCAGATCATTTCGCACTTCGCTCTCCCTCAGGTGTTGGTGGATGTCCTCTGCGTACTCAGACACAAACAGATCCTCGTCTGACATCAGGGATTCATCTATTTCAGACTGCATAGACGATTCCTTGCATGGACCTTTACGAGAGGGAACAGTCGTTGGGACATAAACAAGACAACACAATAAAAAAGTCTTGATGGATGTTTTTGTAACCGGCGAACTCACTTGAACTAAGCCCCAGCAGGAGTCTCATATCTATATTTTGCAGGGGGGTGGTTTCAGTGTCGAGGTGATAACTCTTTGACACTACTTCTTGACCAGAAACTGAAAGAACGACTTCACAAGCCTCTTCAACATTTACATCAAAGCCAGAACTGGAGGTGCAGCTGAGCAAAGTGTGCTGGGAGCTGTCTGAGACCGAACTGTGTTTGGAGAACCGGTCTCCCTGTTGACAAAAACAAGTCACCCTGATAACCACAAGAAGTTGAAATGAATACTCTGTGAACTGAATTGAAAATCAGTAAAAAAATAAAAAAGTATCTCGCTCCCCAGAGCCTCTCTCCTTTACCTTGCTGACAGATCGGCCCTGCTGCTTATTTTCTGACAGGACCGCGAGCACTGTCCGCTGTTTGGGCCTCTGGGCCTGTGAGGCCTCTACTTTACCTGAAGGTGGGATATTTTCTTTGCTGGTGTGCCGCAGTGAGGCATTTGAGCTGAAGTTCAGCTTTAAACAAGGAGACAGGGAAAGATGAAGTTGAAAATGTAAAAATGAAAAATAACGAAAACACAGAATTAAAATAGCTTGGAGGAACCTAAATAAAGCACCTAAAAACATGGACCTAATTACAGTATGCTGCACTGCAATGATCTATGTTAGTGGTTGGGACCCCAAGGTAACCCCAAGATGAACCTGAGGGGCTGCAAGTTTGGTAAAATCACACGCAATTACAAATAAAGCATTCTGTGCATCACTGGCACAGAAATTATGAATTTTCTATATTGGTTTTCTACTGTGAACTGCTGGGCTGTTTTAATTATCCAAGCCTCTAAAACTATTCAAATTAACCGATCAGGGAAATAAAGATCACGCATAACCTGTAGGCAGTTGAGAAGACTGCGTTATTTTTAAGGGTTATAAGATAAGAAAAGGTTCGATATCGATATCGCATAAGCAGATCATGTTGTACATCAATTAGGTGGTTGCTCTATGCCCCCCCCGACAGCAGGATTGAATCTAGTTAGAGTGTAAAGTATCATAAAATAATTCCTTATGTGACAGGTGATGTATTCAAATAGCTTGTTTGCATTTCAGAACCCTACAATATGTAATTCATTATCACACTGTAATAATAACTATATATAGCAGCTTTCAAAACAGTTAAAAAGGTAAAAAAAAGCTAACAATTACAAGGTCACACAGCATTAGAGCACAAATACAAACATTACAGACGAGAAAAGAGTGAGGCTGAACATAAACTGCAGTTTATATTATAAAATATACTAATTGGTTAAAAGGTGAGTGTGGATATAAAGGTTACAAACACGGAAATCAACCAAATGTCCTCTACTGACACCTAAAGGAAGATGGTGGGAATTTAAATCAGCATTTAAGCGTTGAAAGAAGTAGCTTAAACATTGAATAGATGAAATAAAAGTGGTCTGATGCACAAATCTCTGTGTAATCAGATCTCTAAGTTCTCCTACACGCATGGTGCTGACCCTGCGGTTTCAGAAACATATCACCATGGTAACAATAATTGATCAGATCGTGAGTAACAAAAAACAAACAGTAAAACAAAGCGTGGGGGGGGGGGGGGGGAACAAATTAACAAATAAAGTGTGATTAACAGATCTACGATGATTTCCTGTTGGTTTGCACACATCAAACATCACCTGCTCCTCACTGTGAACTCACCATATTCAGGATCCACGTAGTTAAAGAAGCGGCGGCGGAGGGATTTGTCCCGTAGCGAACCCAACGGACTAATTAACGTTACGTTTCTCGATATCAACCTGGAGACGAACAGCGACCTCTGGTGAATCAAAGCCGCTTCCCGATTGGCCGGTTTAGTTGCAGGTTTCGTCCTCACGTTGTTTTTCAACCAATCAGGTGTCTCCTCTTAGCCGTTTGTTTGCCCAGTAACGTGTCAGAGCGCCGCAGCTAACGGTCGACGTCACGCGTCAAGAACGTAAACAGACGGTGAGTTATTTACCTGAGCTTCACATTCAAATGAGCTGATTTGACCTCAATATGGAATTTATTATATTTCTTAACATATATTTCTATGTGAGCTTAGGTTTGTATAATAATAATAATAAAAATAAACTTCAGTTATATAGCACCTTTCAAAATACAGTTACAAAGTTAAAAATTAAAAGGCAAACAGTAGAAACAGTTAAAGGGAATTTGAAGATAACAAAGCATAAGAGCACAGGTACAGACATAACAAAATGTTACAGGTGACAAGAATATAAACATTATAAGATTATAAAATTGTTGGTAAGATCAGAAGAATGCACACCTATTAATGTTTAAGAGATTTAAAAGAGGATAAGGAGTTTTCTAGACGGATCCAGTCACCTCTGGTCCTCAGGCAGGACTGTGGAATGGACCTCAGGTTATGACCAGGCACATATGGCGGAAAAAGACACCATATAAACCCATATAAAATGTAATAATCATAATAATTCTCCCATCTCCAGTACAACAAAATGTTATAATAATATAATAATAATAATAATAGTAATAGACCAAGTAGTAAAACCAGCTGCTTGTCTGAGCAGAGTATCTGAGTCCATCAGTTACTATTGGTTTCTCTCGTTTCTATCCCTGCTCCTGATTTGTATCTGACATTTGAACTTGATGACATTATCAAAGCAGCGTCCGTCCCTGTTTATCAGAGATAAGTCTGGATTTTCTCTTTAACATGATAACATGCCCTTGCCAACTATTCCCACTCCTGCTGAACAAAGAGAAGATGGAGGGTGAGTAAGGATAAAAGCATTTCTGCTGCGAAGTAAATGCCGACCTGTCAGCTTTGTCCTCAGCGGGGGGTTAAATGGTGACCTGCATTATTTACACCGCTTGTCAATACTGTTCTCTTTGCTGCTTGCTGTTCCGTTGCATTTGATGACAGGAGAGTGGCAATGTTTCAAAATAGATTCAGACCAGACAAAAGCAAAGTCTATAGCAAAGACCAGCAGCAAATAAATCCCTTGTTAAAACATACTTTTTCAGAGAGCCTTTCCTGATTTGACCAGAATTTGAATGAATTGTATTTTCCATTTCATTTAATAGAATTTCATGTCTTTTAAATGAATATTGTCTTTTAATATTTGTGATTCCTAAACGTTTGCTGTGCTCCTGATTTAATGACCTGGTCTGTTTTATTTTGCTGCCCTTGTAAAGCACTTGTTAACTTAGATTTAGAAAAGGGCTCTATAAATAAAGTTATTATTATAAAGTTATTATAATTTAACAGCCACCTTAGAGAAGACAGAGAGGATATAATCCTGCTGATGGAACTGCTCACTAACCAGTGTTGTACTGTCCATGTTAACACAGTTAGTAGAGAATCCACAGTGGTTCTGACCTGACCTTGTCTGCGTTGCTCCAGTTTCTTTCTTTCAGGCCTTGTGAGAGTAAAGGTGGAAATACATTATGGAGCAGAACGACTGAGCAATCACCATTTAATAGAGGATATATGCTCTGAGTAACAACTTGAACATCATTAATTTATAACACAATATATGTAAAGTTGTGTGGAACAAGATTTACACTGTCAAACAAAAACAATGCAAAATTAAAAATACATTTAAGGTCGATGAAAATAGATATTGTTAATGACAGAAAAGAAAAAGTCAACTTACATAGACAGATCAATGTTCAGTCTGTGTAGAGAGCAACCTGCTGACAGCCTGCAAGTCCTTCATTGTCCATTAGATGGCAGACCTTCCTCTTCAGAGACAACAGCCTGATGTTTTTCCATCAGCAGTTCAGTCAAGCAGACTTTAGACATCTTGTCGCGTCACATCAACATTTCGGATCTTGTCACATTTGGTCACCACATACACACAGTCTAAGCTCCAGGCTGCAGCATCTACAAAACTAAAAAACAAGAATAATGTAAAATTCATAATTTGACCCCATTATTTCTCCTTTTTTTTTATTACGAATTATCACTGAACTTGTGCTGAGCCCAACTCCTCAGGGATGGAGAGGATGAAAAGTGGATTCAGTTGATTAAAACACTTTGGTACTTGGACTCTGCTTAAGTTTCCACTTTTCTATGACTGAAAACCATGCGGATGTTTAAATGCCTGTTGTCTCGATCGTTATAAGAACTAGAGGAGGTATTCAAAGGAGGCAGGTATAAGAACTTGGGAGGATCCAGGGGCATCGACTGCAGTCTTGTCGTGCCGCTGCTGCTTCTGCTGAGCAGCTCCACTGGAGCAACGGCAGATTAAGGATTTCAATTTGCAACCTTTTGGCCACAAGGCTGCTTCTTGAACCCTCTGCCAACCGTCACTCTTAATACTTTACCGGCACATGCATGTGATGGAGGACTCCTTCTCCTGTTTTTACTGGTGTTTCTTAACCGTGCACCAGAATAGTATGTTAAAAAGGAGTTTTTTTCCTTTGCCTTGTCTGCTTTTAGTGCTTTAATCCAAACATGCATTATATTTAGAAAACAAATATGTAGCGTTATCCGTATAGAGGAGGTACATTGTCCTCCACAGAGCGTCTAATTATGCAGTACTCTATAAAAGATTCCCCTGAAGGTTTGATGTCACCAGGTTCACAGTGGAATGAAAACACAACACATATTTTGAGAGGTTAGCATCTGTATTTTTTACATCACAGAGGGAATCGTGATGTCATGTAGGACTCTTTCTTTTAAAGTTGTTATGGTAAAGCTTCAATTCCTCATCAAGGAGGTTATGTTTGTTTGGTGTTTGTTGTGAACCCATACATTTTAGGTGCGGATCCAGAATGGGAACTAGAACTCAGAATGCCCTTTTCCCCCCATTGAGATCCATGAATTAGTCTGAGAATCAAATCAAAAATGCTTTATCTTGTAATTTTAAGGAAAGTGGATCCACACCAAATGTGAATAGGTTCTTCTCTGACCCATATCGCATCGTTACACTAAGTTCCGTGGTTATCCGTCCAATAGTTTTTAAATCTAAGGCGACTGTTGGGCATTTGCAGACGTATGCTGAACGTCATTCTAGTTGACAATGTAATAATATGTAATCCTGAGAGTATGATTCCATCGTAAATCTCTCTGGTAAAAGTCCTAATTGTATTTAAATTATGGAAAACAGCAATAAAAGGATCCATGTGGGGAAATAAAAAAACACATGAAGCAGCTGTACCTCATGTGAACACATTCTGTCGATGTCAATAATACGTCTCTTATGAGCCTATATCACAATTACACTCAGAAAATCTATTTTTAATAACATTCAAGACAATATCGAGCAGAATGAGTTTTGCTATCACAGAGCAAACATCATGACTCAATGGCCTATTCTATTTGAACTAAATTCAAATTTGACAATGTTACTTGCACTGAAATCTGAATCAGAGATCGTCAAGTCAAAGATGGTTCAGTCTCTCTCTCTCTCTCTAAAAAGAAGTTTCAGTGAGTATTTTTCTCTTTTCTTATCCCTTTTTTTTCTCTCGCAGTTATGATGCAATGGAACTTTGTTCTAACGCAGGACTGATGAAAGTAATCCTCTCAAACTAAAACGGGGTATCATGTTCACAGTGCTGAAGAGGAGGGACTGAGTCACACATTCATACTTAAACACAAAAACATGGTACCTGCTCGGGGGAAGACGCACAGTCTCTCCGTCTTCCTCCCACTGCCTCCGTCTTTTTATCCCTCTTCCTCATTTCCGTTCAATACCCAAGCAGATGCAGATTGTTTATGACAGATAGCACTGGGCTGCTGCCATTTCATTAGCGTGATGTATCTCTGGTGACAGCCTTGAGGCCAGATTGGCCAGGAGTCTGAGCATCACCTCTAAAATGACTGTGCCGTCCAGGAGCGTCCCCCCCAGCTGTGGACGGACATGTCTCATCTGTCTCTCCATCACCCCTGTTGGGAAAATGACAGCAGAGATTGTCTCACACCATGAGCTGAAAAATATTCCTTTATTTTTAGGTCAAAAAATGCAGTGGATGTGAAAGAGGCTGAAACCTGGAGGACAATGAGATGAAATCTGATCTGCTGATATTTTATTCATGTTGAACAGAGATTTTCCCTCCACCTTCGACAGGAGACGCAGATTTATTCTCTGAGAAATCAATGAAAATGTTGAAATGTTGCCCAATCTTGCAATTTTAGAGAGAGTGGAAAACAATTCCTGGATTCACATCAAAGTTTTATGGATTCTTCCCTGACTCATACCACAACCGTCCACACAGTTTTGTGCTTATCTGTTTTTGCTTAATCTTGTTTACAAACGAACAAACGCAGATGCTAAACACAACCTCCTTTTAGTGACACGTCAGGAACCAGCTTCCTCTGATTGGTGAGATCTCTGTCATCTGCTACCCTTCTCCATCCCGACCACGTACCTCCACCAAGACCCAGCAGTTCCCTTACATTTAATCAAGCCTCAACAAATTGCACACACTCATTGATATTAGTCCAACACTCGAAATATGCCAGATTTCTTTCACCAAGATCCAAGAATGATTCCCTGGGAAATTGGTGGAAATGTCAAAACAATGTCCCATCTCGCACGCCAAAGTTTAATAGGTTCTTTATTGGCCTGTGTCCCATCCCTGCACCAGATTTTGTGAAATGACATTCAGTAGTTTTTGTGGAGTCCTGCTGACAAACAAACAAAGAGACAGGGATGAAAACATAACCTCCTTGGCAGAAGTAAATATGGGTCATGTCAGGTTAAAGGACGAGGAGTTATCAAAGCAACACGAGACCAACAGCAGAACGCCAAAGAGGGCGCGTCATCATGTGCCAAACTGCAGGGGGGGGTTTCAGTGAACTGCAAAAAATAATTTAATATGTGTCGGGGAAGAGTCTCAACCCCCAACCGCCCCCCCCTCCCCGACAAACAACAACAAACTGCATCAAATATGAGCAGCAGCGATCACGGGTTCAAAATAACCAACAGGCAGTTTATCTATCGGTAAAAAAACGAGAGCAGCTTAAATCGTGATGACACGACACAACACACAACACACACACACACACACACACACACACACACACACACACACACACACACACACACACACACACACACACACACACACACACACACGTTTAACCGATCTGTAACCAGAGGGCATCATTTGATGGAATATCAGAGTGAGTCACAATAATGCCACAAACCATTGATGAAAGTTTAATTGTTTACTTTTTGGAATCCACTGCCATTTTTTTGTTTTTGTTGTTGTTAATTAACAACTCAGAGAGAATCACAGAGGAAGACGTCGGCCGAGAGGAGCAGGAAAGATACGATTCCAAACCCACTGAAGTGCAGAAACTGACGCACTGAAAGACAAAGTGTTGCACTGCAGACTTGTTTTATCTCGACGTGCCACGGCGAACGTGTACATCACATATCTCGTGTACATCACCCCCCCCCCCCCCCCCGTCTCTCCCAGCCCGAGCCGTGGAACATATGAATTATGAATGTCTGAAGAGTAACGGCTTTTTTTATTTTGCAATTTAAGGGCCCAAATCTTTTGGTGCACTAAATTATTCATATATTCAAATGAATCTGACTTTGAGGAAATTTTTTCCTTTCTTCCTCTCTTTCATGAATTTAGATTGTGCCCTTCAGAGGGACAGGTCAAAATTTGTGGCAAAGGTTTTAACAGAACAGTGTTTTTAAAAGGTTTCAGTTGGGAATTTTTTTTTTTTTTTTCCCACTCAGACATGTTTTAGTAAATTGGGTCCTGTCGTTTTAGATTCTCTACCCACGGGAGATGTCCTTTGGGACTGTGTCGATATTGCACTGGCACCTCTCTCATTGTTATTCTGGACAACTACCTGCCTGTCAGGCTGCTGTAATGTGAGTCAATGTAGGAGAGTGTCACTCACTCACGGCTCCATGCCCTCCGATCTGTGGACATCACTTTGATTGATGCCGCAATGAGACCAAAAGCTGGAGCCCAGTGCTGACGTCAAGATGTTCAGGATATATATTTTTTATATACGACACTGAAGATCACAAATAATTCTGCGCGATATCTTGGAGGCATGGAGAAAATGTTTGAAATTCCGAGCGTGTCCTCAAGATTCGGGGATGCAGCGATCCCGTGCTGCTGCAACAAGGAGGAGACAAGTGAAAGAGTCAGATTTGCAGTCTTAAATTTAGCTTTCGGGAGCCTCTCTCTCTGTGGGGTGCTTTGCAAAGGAGATGTAAACCATATCCACTGCTGCATCTAAAATAGAGAACTTCTAACATGCTTGCAACTAATTCCTTAACACTTTCCTGTGTGTTATCTCAAGGTTTAACGATGTCCCACAGGGTTAGCAGGATGAGCACGTCGAACCACAAACACACACTCTGGCCCAAAATAGTCCCCGTAGCTGCACGTCCCCGCCTCATTAACATGCCGTGCAGAGGCTGGTGTCCTCACAAGGGCAGCGGGAGGATGGCACGGAGTCAGAACGGGCCCGGGATATCAGGGAATGACACGGAAACGGCGGCCACTTCTTCGCCCTCTGGGATTAGTGACAAAAGCCAGCTGAGGCCAAAGCTCTTATCTCCATCCCGCAGTCCTCTCTCGCGTAAACACACAAACATACACACAGGCAACAAAAAAGCACACAAGAACACTACTTGAGTTTGCACATACACAAGCACATATGCTCACGCAGCCTAATATTCCCCTCTTTAGGAAAATAAGGAACTGTGTGTGTGTGTGTGTGTGTGTGTGTGTGTGTGTGTGTGTGTGTGTGTGTGTGTGTGTGTGTGTGTGTGTGTGTGTGTGTGTGGTGTGTGTGCTTTGGCTACACTTGAGGACTTTTGGAAGTTGGCGGTCTATTGACCCTTTATGCTGTTGGGTAGACTGTTAGGTTGGACTGTTGGTAGATTGGGTTTAGTTTGGTTGGACGATTGTTAGCCTTAACGTTTAGTTGTAGGTACATTATTAGTAGGTTAGGTTAGGTTACGGTTCCTCAATTTCAGTACCTGTTAATTGGTTGTTTGTCAGGGTTAGAGTTGGTTAGGGTTGGAATAGTTGTTGTTAGGGTTAGAATTGGTTGTTTAGTTAGTTAGTTGGTTAGGGTTAGAATTGAATAGTTTTTATTGGTTTAGGTTTAGGGTTAAGGTTAGAATGAGGTTTACGTTAGGCATTTAGTTGTAATGGTTAAGGTTTGGAGGGGCTGGGGAACACATAATAATATTGTACACAATGTAATAATTACATTGTGTTACATGTCTCTTTCCTCCGTCCTTGGTTTCTCCCTCAACACTGTGTCAACATCCGTGAAACTGCCAACAGCGTCTCATTAAAATATTTATCAACATTTGTTTTTTTTCCTTATTTTTTGGAGGCTGCAGATTAAGAAAATATTCACAGATCCACGCTCATCAGATGAATCCCAGACCTCTCCGCATGGCTGTCAGATTTCTGTCTGAAGTGCACATGAATAGCAGGCATGTGATGATGTTAGTGAACGCTGCATGGGTTTGGATGTGAAATAAAGTCGTGTCCCTCTTATCTGTGCGCTCTCTCTGTTCTCTCCTGCCGCCGTTACCCCGCAGAGCCGGTGTCAGCGGGGCAGATGGCAAAAGACGGAGGCATCTGCGGAGGGGGAGGTGCCTTTTCCCCCCCCCTTCGCAGAGCAGGGACAGGTGTCATCTGCCACACACTTAACACTTTCATGAATACCATTAAGATGCAAACAAGCTCATGCTTGAGATTCACAGACACAACATGGATTATTGATCAGAAGGGACTGAATCGTATTTGGAGACTTTCATTTCCAAAGTAGTTACAATCAAAGTAAAGCACTTTAAAGGGTCAGCTCACCCAAATGACAGATGTTTTCTCAACTGGAACGATTCTCTATAAAAGAAAACTATTGATTAGTCAATGTGTAGGAGGTGTTTGACAACCTCCTACTTTTGAAATAGCCGTACAAGCGATGGCCATGTTGGTCTGTGGGTCCATCCTGAACGATCTGGACATTGTGTAAACACACTTGTGGTCCCTGGAGGATGAGTTCGGTGTCTCTGGGGATCCTTTGACCTCTCCTCTACTTCCACCAGCACGTCTAATGTTTCACTTTTTCATTTCAATATCTCAGAATGTATACAAAAGCAAACACATCCAAACTTGATGAACGCATCTCCACTTCCTCCCACTATCCAGAAATGAAGCCAAAATATCACGGTTATGAAGGCAGCCATCTTGCTCTGTGTCCACGCAGTGATAGTGGGATGGAGTTGTGCCCTGCCAATCGCGAGTCAGTCTCAGCTCTCAATTGTGACGTTTCACCTCATTTTTAAAGCATCGAATGACTAATAAAACCAAATACAGTCTATGCGTGGCCAAGATCTTTCTAAGTGGAGTTTGCATGTTCTCACCGAGCCTGCATGGGTTTTCTACAGCTTCCTCCCACAGTCCAAAGACATGCAGGTTAATGGTTTGTATGTTCGAGTGGTTGTTTATCTCCATGTGTCAGTCCTGGCAACCTGTCCAGGGGGTACCCTCCCCTCCAGACCCCTCGTGTATAGATAATGGATGGATGGATGGACTTTGGTCAAATGGACCAAATACCTGCAAAACGTCATCACATCATCAGCCTCAGCTTTACTTGGTGATTACTGCTCATTTGAACTTGAGCTTCACAGAGACGCTTTCTTCTTTAAAGTATCATTCATGCTGCCAGCACCACAAACAATCCCACCTCCATCGTCCCGCGTTGGAGGCAGAAACTGCAGACGCATGTTTTAAAATCTGTCCAAATACACTACAGTAAATCCTCATGGCTTCATCCTGCTTCGGGTGAGTGAGATTTCTTTAAATTATTTGCTGTAACCGGCCCTTCCATAAGGAGTCTGTATGTGTTGAGTCATCCAGCGCTGAACAGTTTAGCTTCAGAGTATTGGATCATCTTTGTTTATCGATTATTGACGAATATCTTTTATTCCACCTCAAGTATTTAAGTGAGGGATTTCTTTCAGCATATGCTCGTCTCCGAATTCAAATCTGTGCAGTTGTACAGAGGAGGTTTGCTCATCCGCTGTTTACAGAGATACTGTTTAGAGGAGGAAGAGGAAGAGAGGCAAAGTAAAAGAAAGGATAAGAGCTTGAAGATGAAGGGAGGCATGGAGAGCAGTGGTGAGACACTGAGGGGTGTTAAATTTTCTTACAAAAGGGTCGATCTGACGGTCTCATCCGAAAAGTTCAATCGGCAGATGGTTATATTGCTCGCCGCTGGATACTGTCTACTAACGCAGGTTGCTGACAGCAGAGAGCGAGGCTGTACCACACACACAAATATGAGAAATGGCTCCATCGTTTGTGTGTGTGTGTGTGTGTGTGTGAAGGAAGGAAGGTGAGGGAAGGAAGGAAGGAGGGGAGTGATAGACATTGATTTATTGATCAATTTAATTGAACCCTTTATCGACCTGCATCACAGCATCACTGTGACGAGTGTTTGCTCAGTTAGAACGAGACAAAAAAAACACACAGAAGAGCAGATTTGCCTGCTGATGTGATCGTTATGCAAAGGTGACGACAAAAGTGGGAGGGTGGAGACGGACTGAGTCACACACACACACACACACACACACACACACACACAGAGAGAGAAAGAGAGGGAGGAGATGGGATTAGAGTGAGCACGACTCCCTCTCTTCTCTCCTCTTCACCACTTCTCTACTATAGAAAAAAACCTCAGTGTCATTCATTAGTTGCAGCCGCTCAGTTGCAGGCCCTGTCTGTTCCCTTTCTGAAAGGGTCTGACATTGTCTTCTCCTGCTGTAGTGTTGTGTGTCTGTGAGTGTGAGTGTGTGCGGTAGTGAGTGTGTGTGTGTGAGTCACATTGAATGACAGAAACAGAGAGAGAGAGAGAAAGAGAGAAAGAGACAGAGAGAGAGGAGAGAGGAGAGAGAGAGAGAGAGAGAGAGAGAAAGAGAGAGAGAGAAGAGAGAGAGAGAGAGAGAGAGAGAGAGAGAGAGAGAGAGAGAGCTCACAGAGAAGATCTCGGGGCAACAGATCCGTTTTGCTCGGCTGAAAGACCAAACACAACGGGATGGATTTCTGCACGACGTGAACAAAAGAAAAAAGGTGTGTAGCTCTTTTTTTCAAAAAACATTTCACATATGTAGCTGATGCTTCACACAGCTGTTTATGAAATGAGTTAACAGCGGTATTAATCTGATCTGTTGGAGGACGGGGGGGGATTCCTGCCGAATACAAAAAAAAGCTTAAATAATCGGTCTCCATTCAGATGGTAGAAACTTTATTCAGCGATTTGTCACTGCCTGCAGAGCTGTCGCGAGAAAACAAAGGGAAGACGGGTACAGTAAAAGCAAAGATGAAATAGTAACAAAGGAAGGAGGAGAAAATGTGTAAATGCTCCGAGACTTATCAGCAGCTGAGGCGTGCAGTTAACAAGGATAGAGGGGGGGGGGGGGGGGGGGGGGGGGCATTACAAATGTCCCAATGATAACAAGAGCAGGTTTGTTTGTGCTTAAAGATAAAGTGTGACTCCATCCGTATACTTAAATTCAGCAACTTTGCAAACGAGCCGGCTTCAAAAGGTGGCAGTTGAGAAAAAGAGGGAAGGAGTGAGTGATGAGTGATTGAGAGACGAAGAGAGGGGGGGGGGGGGGGGGGGGGGGCATACAAATGTCCCAATGAGAACAAGAGCAGGTTTGTTTGTGCTTAAAGATAAAGTGTGACTCGCCCTGGTCATCATGATAAACACAAGAGCTGAGGGACATGCAATGAAAAGTCACAATTTTCAGAGGGAATTTCACATTTTTTTCATCTAATTTTCCTGGAAATGAGGATGGTGGGATTTTTGCTGAGGTCTGCAGCGAACATGCCTTTTCCCTTAAGTCCTGATAACATGATTTGTAGGCCGGGGGCATGTCTGCAGCAGCACACCGCTTCATCCACCATGGTGTGTTGTGACACGTCCAGACCTTTATCAGAGAATTGCAGCTCCTGCGATTTGGATATTGCACATGGGCCATATTGCCATTTGAATAATGTTCCGATTCATTATTCACCCCCTTCCCGAGGACAAGAGTCAAAAACGCGATTCAGTATCGGATTTATTGGCAACTCAGAAATATCAGGGGTAATTAACAGATATCAGAACGAGGTGCAAAAAATACACACACACACACACACACACACACACACACACACACACACACACACACACACACACACACACACACACACACACACACACACACACACACACACACACACACCAAAGCAATATGAGCTCATTATCTACACTGGCCAAAAAAAATGTCCAATACTAACTATTCATAATGATCTGTGGTTTTAACCCCTGTTGCCGCTCTTTCACTAATTTTGGAAATCTTCCCTTTTCATGCATTTATATTTAATATCTGAGAGAGTCAGACGACGATTGAACGGCCGTGTTCTACCCTTGCAGTTGCTTTGAGGGCACTCAGGTGCGCTGTGGGATTTTCCATTCAAATGTAAACGTGATGAATATAAACATCAGTTTATTGTTTCGTAAGCTCATTAAGATTCCACCTCTGTTTCCTAACGTTTAATAGTCATATTTACACACAGCCAGAGACATCACGTTGAGCCTAAAACTGAAACAAACCAAACTGGGGGAGAAATAGTACAGAAGGGGGTGAGAGTTTCAGACAGATAGCGAAACATCAGTTACTTTCATCATTCCTGATTATCTCTGACCTCTCTATGGGTTATCTGTGGTATTTAGGCCTGCTGAGGCGATTTGGAATTCATGTGGTTTAGCCTCAGGTCTGTTCTCAGCTGATCTGGCTCAGAATATGAGAAATTGAACATGTTTGAAATTCAGGCTACGCTGTTATCTCTGGCAATCTGCTTAAACAAGGTGTGTGTGTGTGTGTGTGTGTGTGTGTGTGTGTGTGTGTGTGTGTGTGTGTGTGTGTGTGTGTGTGTGTGTGTGTGTGTGTGTGTGTGTGTGTGTGTGTGAGAAATCTTTGGCATTTTTTACATATGGGCATGCATGAGAATTGAATATCACTTGTATTTCTGCTACAGGCTCCGCTTGTCTTAGTTTGAGCATGTGGTTTGAATATAGTATGAGAAAGTGCATGCACACGCACACGCACACACGCAAACGCACACACACACACACACACAAAGAATATGGTCCAAATGCCATGACATTTTGCCACACACGGATCTTCTCCATTATTCATGAAGCGAAGAGCTGTGAACTGAACAGACAACAGAATCTCTCTCTCTCTCTCTCTCAGAAGTTTGGGTTTCAGTAAATATTTGCATAAGCTGCATGCACGGACTGTAAAAATCCCAGTAATTGCCAGGGCTATTTTCTGTCATCAAAAGAGAGCTGGAGGTTTAATTGGAAACTGTAACGAGTTTATGGCGGACTATGTTTGGCCCTGAGTGGACAAAGCGTTAATAACAAGTGTTACAAATAAATAAGCTGTATTCCTTATGATACATTTTATCAATGGAAACAAAAAGTCTTCTATTTTAATGTGTGATAAAACTCCACGAGCACTGAATATTCATGTCAATAGGACAATTTAGATAAAACAAACGGGGCAGATTATACACAGCACAGTGAAAAGATCATAAGGAGAGATGAGAAAACGAAAGAGGGTGAGGAGCAGATTGAGAAAGTGGAGCAGAGGAAGCGACGCGTCACAGAGTCTCAGGGGGAGTTTGGCTGAACGTGCACAGGATGAGATGAGATTGTCAGAGGAGCGAGTTGCAGAGATCGTGACGCTCAAGAAAGAGTTTGATCGGGACAAAAAGGGGCTTTGAGAGTCGAATGAGCAGAAACAGAAGAAAGCTGCGGAACTCAATTCAGGGGCTGCATCCTTCAAAGGACGCAGTGTACCCAGCCCAAGAAGACCACCTCCCTTGTGGGCAGACTGTGAAGGCAGAACCGAAATGAGACGGTCTGGTCTACAAAGGCTTTTTGTTTGTTACCAAGCTCGTCCCGACCTTACTGCTGTTGCCCATAAAGAGCTAAAGTTGGACACGACAATAAAGTTTTATTGCCCCTTGTTTTGTTATGTGTACCCGTTAGCTGATCAATTGAGTTGAAGCGGAAACATCTTGTTTCTTGCCGGCACCATTACCTCTGTGAAAACCAGTTCATCACCTAAGAGCAATGAATCCTGGGATCGGTTGGGCCAGAAAGGATCCAGCCGTTGGAGGCTTCGTTTCTCTGGGATGGAAGGACACACTTGTTGGTCGCATTGGAAGGAGCTTTCTTTAAATGTAGGTTCTGAAGGATGCAGCCCCTGAATAGAGACACGGCTACAGAGAAATTCACTGAAGACAGCCTGGTTTGAACACCTGAACTCTACATGGACCTGACTGGCCACAGAGGAGCAGACACTTTAAGTTGTTAAAGAAGAGCAGAGATGTTCAAGTCAAAAGGAAAGTAAAATAACTCCAGACTCAGGTGATGCCCAGTCTCAATGAATGGCTCTTGAAGACCAGTCAGGTCATTACCCTTTACCTCTGAGAGCAGCAGCTACTGCCACCTTCCATTATTCTGCTGCAGCGGTCCGGCAGAGCGGCCTTTCATGCTTTCAGAAGACCTCCACCTTGCATGTTACTGGAGTATTCTACTAGAGGGCACGCCACAGAATTCAGACCGGAATAAATTCTGTAACGTTAAAAACATGGCGACACTGGAGGAGGTTAACCTATGGTTACTATATAAAGTAAACTATTCATACTTACTATCCTATCAATACAGGAGAATTGCCAAAAAATAACTTTAAACTCTCAGGAATGTTCTTCCTTAAAAGCAATTATTATTAAAAGCCACAAAGTGTCAAGCTGATAAAACAGCTAAAAGCAAAAAAGCAGAAATTCGGCCATTTGAGAACAAATGAGATTACAGATTAGCGGGAGAGAGATAAAAAAATAAATAAAAATGAGGTGGCACGATTTGTGTTTCCTGCTCTCAGAAAAAGAAATGCTGATAAGAGAACAGAGTCTGGGCAGGAATGAGGGATGAGAAGTGAAGCAGCAGGAAGGGACATAGCTGTCAAAAGGACAAGACCAAGCAAAGTCACAGAAATAAAACAGCCTCACAACAGAAGATCACACAAATAACAACTCAACACTCCTCACCTTGCCTCAGTGATATTAAAGGAGAAGTTAGATGGGGAGAATGTGGTCAGAGGTGAAACCTTCAACACGACAAAGAGCAAACACCTTTTTCAAACAAGAGAAAACAACACGGCTCTAATCTCCGGATTCTGATTCAATTCACGCGGCTTAGGGGGGAGAGTGGGTCGTCCACTAATCGCAAGGTTGTTGAGTCAATTCCTCCAGTCCACATGTTGAAGTCCATGGGAAATACAAAATACACCAAACAAAAGAAGCCCAAGGTGAATGTCTTATTGTAAACTGTAATGTATTTTTGACTGGTTACCTCTGCAAAGGTGGTTATGTTTTCACCTCTGTCCGTGTTTTTGTTATTTAGTACTTATAGTTTGTTTGTGAACACGATTACACACAAACTACTGGGTGGTTTACCACAAAACCTGGTGGAAGGAAGCGGTAGGGATCAGGGAAGAACCCATTTAAGTTTGGTGCAGATTCAAATCAAGCAGCGGATCTAGGACTAGCAAGATAGGGTGGGTTTTTTGACATTTTCACAGATTTCTCAGGGAATCATTCTTGGAACTAGGTGAAAACAGTTTACGAGACTTATTCTTATGAGGGTGTGAAATTTGGTTGTTAGAGGTTCGATGATGTGGTTACTTTAAATAAATATGAATGTGGTTCACAGGCTTTATCTATTACAATCACCATGTAGGCAACAGTGCTGTTTCCTTAAATATAAAATGATGCACATTATAGGCTAAAGTGAAAACACATTCACACTTTGTAAAGGCAAATTGACTGAACAATGATAAATCTATATTTTCTTATTTCGTGTGCATGCAATTGAGTAAGAAGAATAAGAAACCCGGACCAATTGTAAGGGTATTATCATTATGCCTATTTTTAAAAGTAATTGCTACACATGGACAGTCAGTAGCAGTAATGACAGTTTGAAGCACAGTGTAATGACCACTTTGAGCACAGGCAGGACAGACAGTCTGCCCACTGATTAATGGGGGTTAGACAGTGTTAGCAGTCCACACACTGGTCCCTCCACCTCCACCGCCTCACATCTCATAGCTAGAGACGTTATCTCTTCATGCGTAATAAATTTCAGTCAGTTTTTAAAGAGTCGGACAATTCGCAGTCACATTTTACAAGACTGTCATGTTAAGGCGCCTCATATGAACAGCTATCGTATTTTATATACATTTTTAAAAACTCAGTTTGTGCACCGTGTAAACCTCCAACAAAGAACCACTGCGCGTACATAACATTCAGTGCCGATTTTTATTGAGAAAAGTTGAAGATGCAAAGATCAATGTCAGGATTGTAAGAATCGATAATGGATCATTTAAATAAACGTTTATATGTTTTTATTGAATCCTTCTCTAGAGAGTGCGAATGTGGCCATGTGGCTTCCGAAAGCAGAAGATTAATGACCTTCAAGACACACGAATAAAATATTGGGTCAAAAAAGTCAAGCCATTTATATAATTTTCCCAATTTGCTCGTGGTGTTCTCTGTATTACCCTGGCAGGTAGTCCCAGGGAACAGAACTGGTGTTCATTATACGTAGGCGAGTGTGTACGTGCGTGTGTATGTATGTGACCTCTACAGCCTCGGCAGGACGGCGTGGCCTGCCCTCTCAAAGTAGATTAGCTTGAAAAATAACTGAATGCGCCACGTTGCCTGGATACAAAAAGCATCATTAAGCACAATTATCAGCCACTTCTGCGCACAATGAACCAGCTTCATCACAGATTTCAAAACAACAAATCATTACCGTCAGCAACCTGCACGGAGCAGAAAAGATGAGGGAGAGACAAGAGGAGGACAGTGGGTGTAAGACGGGGGGGATGGAGGAGCGGAGGCAGATAGAGGTGGAGGAGGGGGGGGGAGTAAAATTGAGGTTGGGTTTCCAATAAAAATGAAAGATAGACCTTTTTTAACATCTGCATTTAAACTCTCATAGAAATTGTTGTTAAAATACCAAAATCCAGATTATCAAAACATTTCAGGGATGAAATTTGATTAGAGGGGGGGAAGGGCGACATGCAGTATCAATACATCCATTTGGACAAATTGGAGGAGAGAAAGAGACAAGAGAGCTTTTCATTGGTCTGCGAGGAGCCTCATGGGAGTATTTGATAACCAAAACACAGTGCGAAAGATAAAGAAGAGTGCGGCCATCATTCATCGCTCCTCATTACGCTGTGTATCTCCCTGAAGGTAAAGCAGGCTGCAAATTAAACAGAGAGCAAAGATCTTGTCAACTGCACCATCCAGACAAACAGGGAGGAGGAGGAGGAGGAGGAGGAGGAGGGAAAAAGAGAATAAAAGAGAGGGAATAAATGGAGATGAAGAAAACGAGTTAGGGGACAAGAGCGGCTGGCTTAAACTTCAAAAGCCATTTTACACAATGGCAGATTAAGAAAAGTTTTGGAGCAGCACTGACGTTGGTGTTACAGACTCAGAATGAAACACTGGTGCAACACAAACATAACTGTTACAGGGTTTGTGCAGGTTTAAATACGTTCTATTCAAGACTTCTAGGACCACAATAAATGAAATTTGAGATTTATGTCAGGTACGCACATATGAAGAAATATCAGAGTTTGGTTTTTGAACATATTATGAAGTATACTTGTAGAGAAAAACCCTAAAATGCTCATATATCTCACAAAAGACTAAATCAGCTGCTTGTTATTGTATCTCTCACAAGTTCCTCTTAATAAATATTGTATAAAATAAATTATTAATAGGTGAAAAGTAACTTTAAAGAAAATAAAAGGAAAAATCTGTTTCCTTTTTATTTTGAAATATGTTTTACAATTACAGGTCACTGAAAAGATTTGATTCCCGTTATTTGCCCTTCAGTTCTTCATGTTTTGAATAATTAACTACGCCGAATTACCTACTTGCTATTCCTGTTTGCTATATAGCATCAAACATACTGACAACTTTTAATGAATCGCTGTGATACTGAAGAAAACCTCAAAATGATTCTCGATCAGGTTCTGGAATTAGAAGCGACGTGTTTCCTCTACACTTTCCAAGCGGGGGATGGAGGTTTATTTGCGCACTTTCTTATCATCGGAACATATTAGTCACGGTGAATCTAAAAATGTGTGTGTCGTGTATTTCCCTTCAGATTGGACTCAGTTATAACTCCGACATTTAGCGCTAAATGTTTTGAAGCGGCCTCACCTTGAAGCCGATGCGTCACTTCCGCTGCTGCGGCCGCGGCCACTGATGACGTGGATAATGAGCCACATAAGAAAAACCACTTGAGGACACCTGCAGGTTTCTGTCCCCTTCCACCTCCTGCAGTGTTTTACACAGTGTGTCTCCCTCTTCATACACAGTCTATGGTTTCTACCCAGTCTGACTGTTCACAGGAGGAACTGTTGCAAAGACATTACTCATTTTTACGTTCCAATATAAGGAAACATAGGTTATTATCCAATGTGACGTCATCTCTGTGAGAGCACAGACACAATAACACTTCAGTGTTACTGGCATAAAACATAGTAGAGAAATGTCGGTCGTTTAAAATGGTTTTAATGTTTTCTATATCTAAAATTCACGCTGTATCGCGTGTTTTACAAGAAAAAGTCCTTAAGTGCCCCACATGCAGTTCTTATGGATGTTTTCACCCCTGTCCATTTGTTTATAGGTTATTTTCTTAGTAATTATTAGTATTATACTAAGATTACTCATGAAAATGTACAGATTTCCATTAATCTAGGTGGAAGGATACAGCTGTATGTGCCGTGGAAGTTTTATTTTTAATTTTCACACGATTTTCCAGGGAATCTTTCATGGATCTCGGTGAAACCAATGTATTTCGAGGACTGATATTTATGAGTGAGAAATTTTAGTTCTAGTTTGTTGATTTGTTTGTGCATTTGTTTGATTGCAAGATCACATAAAAACAACTGAATGGATTTCCACAACTTGGAATTTTCCCAGTTCCCCAGGGAACAACTCATGGATCTTGATTAAAAAGGGGGTGTTGGGCCGTCTCTGTTTACTCAAGTCCTATATGAATATAACGTGTGGCCAGGCACATGTGCTTTGTGAAATGAATAACCATGAAGTGGAGAGGAAGAAGCTGGCAGATAAGAGAGAAGTGTGTGTGTGTGTGTGTGTGTGTGTGTGTGTGTGTGTGTGTGTGTGTGTGTGTGTGTGTGTGTGTGTGTGTGTGTGTGTGACCTCTTGCTTTCATTCTGGTCATGGTCAATTATTCCTGCCTTTGAAGTGTCTGTCCCCGCTGTCATAGATCAAGTGAAGACACGAGGCCCTAACCTAAATAACAGAGGAGCCTCGCTCTCCCTCTCCTCCTGTCTCTCTCTCTCTCTCTCTCTCTCACACACACACACACACACACACACACTTCTCTCATCCTCAACACTCAGACTCATCAGCTCCTATCTGGGTTCTGCAGTCATTCGCACTGGAGCATTATTAGCAGTATTAGCGTTCGGCGGAGGAGGGGTTGGCTCTCAGCCGTCTTTGTGAAAGCTGATTATGAGGAGTTTAATTTCATCAGATAAGGAAGCTCTCTTATGAGCAGACCCAGCTCCAGGCGCCAAAGGCCTGGCGGGCAGTCGATGAGGCAAGTACTCCCCCTGCTGTTACTGCTCACACAAGACGGTCAAGTGTCGGCCCCTCAATCAAACAAGCTCCTCGACTTTACAAGTAAACTAGAGCCATGGAAAAATCATTTTGGATGACCACAACTATTCCATTGGATCTTTTGTAATCAGAAATTCATTTGTATGCATTATACTTAGTGATCAAGTGACAATTTGAACCCAGTACATCCAAGAATCTTTATTTTTATTGCAGAAATACCTTTAGGAACATTTACTGATATTATTGATGAAGATTAATTCATACAGATTGAATAAACTATTACATAATCCAACAATCTGTTGTACTGAGAGATTTTTCTCTGCAGCAAATATCTTTTGGATAGATAGATAGATAGATAGATAGATGATAAATAGATAGATAGATAGATAGATAGATAGATAGATAGATAGATAGATAGATAGATAGATAGATAGATAGATAGATAGATAGAAAGATAGAAGATAGATAGATAGATAGATAGATAGATAGATAGATAGATAGATAGATAGATAGATGCACTTTATTGATCTAAAACTGGGAAACAAGGTATCAGCCACATAACAGAATGAGCAAGATGTAGAAATATAAGGACAAAACTATAAAAAATATGGAAAATGAAAGTATAATCTCCTCTGCTTTATTTCGTAAAGTTTTCATATATTTATTTTACTGCTGAATGCCAGATGGGAACGCTTTAACCATTTAGGGCGATGTAATAAAATATTTGTGTTCAATAACAGTTGAGTATTTTTAAGTCAATAAGCTTCTTCCCAATTTCCCTGAACTTTCCATCTGGTGCTTGAAGAGGGCTTTAGAGGAAATTGTTAGTATTTGCAATTATTATTTGATTTCTGAATCACGGCCTCTTGTGTAAATTGCTGGTATTAAATCAGAAGTGCAAAGTGCTCTCCGTGTCCCTTATCCTTCCTCATCCTGCCTCTGAGCCAAGGCCGTTTGGAGGTCGTCTGGGGATGTAGTTAAAAGCTCCTGTGTCAGCAAGCGACCGCCCTGCTGAAGTGTGCTGCAGGGAGAAGCTAAATCCCTGGAAACATAAAAAAGAAAACCTCTCCTATAAGGTCTTTTAAATAATTAAAGTTGAAGTTCACTGTGTTTCACAATAAAGTTCACACTCTTTTTTGTTTCAGCCAGGATGTCTGGGATGGACGTCCCACTGGTGGACCACAACGACACTGGAGTCTCTCCAATAGACAACGGGACCTTCCTGCGTTTCTCTCCAACCTCTGTCTCCACGTCGGCCGCCGCCTCGTCCCCGGGACGTCCGGGCAACGTGTACGTCTACGTGTGGCTCTTCCTCGGCCTGCTGGTGTTCCTGCTCACGCTGCTCATCATCTCCCTCCACAGGCTGAAGAACATCATCTCCTCCTCCTCCTCGGTGCCCGACTGCAGCAGCGAAGGGGGGAGCTCCTTCACCAACATGGAGATCTGTAGCATCTCGTCCCAGAGGTCCACCATCTCCTCACTGTCCACCTGAGGGAGGGAGATGGGGAGACATATGGGCGTGTATGTCCATGTGCATGTGTGCTCAGACATGCAAGCATGCACACACATGAAGGTCTAGCTCCTCACTCTTCTCTGTGACACACAAACACAAACTTTACTCCATGCATGCATATTCTCTCCTCCTGATGGTCCAGTCAGTCACAAGGCGTGAGCGTGGCTGAGCCTTATTTCACGGACTGTGAGACAAAGCTGAAAATTGCCTTCCCTCTGCAGGACAAAAGAGGAACTATTATCTTTCCGAATCCATTTTTGTAAAAGTCATTTCTTTCACTGTCCCTGTCATATTTACGATAGAACAAATGAAGTGGATCTTTGTACAGCTTGTCTCATAATGTCAGTCGACTCCACTGCAATAATCAGCATTAAAATACCACTTTGTACAGACATGCATGATTTTGCCTCAATAAGAGATGCTGTAACTCATCATACTTGTACCAAGCAAAAGGAAAGATATCTTGAAAAGTGTGTACATGCCACATCGGTTCATGATTCCCCAGGTTTGGTTGAGAAGATGTTGCACAAAGGAGACGGACGACGCGGTGAAGGTGAGAGAGAAATGAAGGTTGTCGAGTATTGACGGGCACGGCAGCCTCCGACTGCAGCTGCAGACAGACGGGGTCAAAAGTGTCAGAAACTACCAGATTAAATTCGGCTCCTGAAAGACAGGTCTACCAGCGGAACGGATTACCCTCTCCTGCCTGTCAGCTCATGTGGCATCTGATCGCAGTCTCCATAGTGACTGAAGCATGAGAGCTCCACGCAGCTGTCAGCCATGTGTGTAGTCCAGGCTTAACGCTACAGTGATGGTTGTTCCTGCTCAAAATACATTATTTTAAAAAGAAATACTGTGAGATATTGTTTTTTTTGACATGGTAAAAAATACACATTCAGATGAAATCATTGGGAAAAAAAGGTTCATTCATCTTTGTCACAGAAGTTTAAAAACAATCAGAAAACAGAGGGTTTATTTCAGACGGTGAAAACCAACATGTGACCAATGACAAGTCAAGTCATCAAATTCTTTGCATATTTTATTTTTCTTATCATCATTTTTTTTTTTTTCAACTCACACATGTCATATTTTACATCTTTGCAATAAAACATGAATACAATAGTTTTTAGGGTTTCATAGATCCAAAAATATTTAACCTTTTTTTTTGGATACGTAAGTTGAACCTGTCGATAGAGTATGTGCATGTGCGCATTTGATCAAGATGGCTTCACACATACAGAACGTCCCACACGTCACCCCGGCGCCTGCCCTCCCCCCCCCCGCCTCTATCAGCTACAGAATCATGATATTGCTTACAACTGTGAGGTTGTAAAACTTAATAACCACACATGAGCTCAACGTTTTTTAAATACAAACATCAATGCACAAATAATCCCGCAGGGGAAAAAAAGAAAAATGGACCTAAACAAAATGGCAGCCGACCAGAAAGAACCAAGCTAATAAATAATGATATGTGATTGGTGCAAAGTGCAAATACAAAACAAACTTTTACATTGATTTGATTCTCTTATCTTTTTTCTTTTTTTTTTTTAAATAATCAACAAATGTGGGTAAGTGAAGGTTTCCGTTGCGGCTTCAGTCTTGTTCAGCTGATTAGGTCTCCCACCGAGCCTGAACCAAGACTATATGTACATATTTGACAAAACAATCACCAAATATACAAAGGAAATCATGTCAGTCTCGTGGTCGTCATCCGTGGTGGCACTGGCAAGACCGCCTCATCGTTACTATCTCCGGCAAAACAATCACCATCCTTGACACTGTCGTCATTACCATCGGTCTTGTCAACATTATAATAATTATTACACAATATTTTACATACAGCAAGTCATTAATAAATTAAAGGTGATAAGCGCAGTTTGTGTAGTGAAAGAACAAGTGTGGACTCTGAAGGAAGCAGAGTCGTATTTACAGAAACGTCAGACTTAACCCTGCTGTGGGTAAAAGAAAAGAATAATGAAATTAGAAAATGAAATAAAAACCTGGTAAAAATCAATAAGAGAAAATAAAAATAAAAATCGAACCTCCCCCCCCCCCCCCCCAGGCCATTTTTCACGGGTGAATTTAAGATCAAGCCAATAGCACCGCTTTTTGGAACAGTGGGTGGGGCTGGTTCACGTTTCTAATCTGCTCAGACCCATTGAAGGAGTCTTAAATTCAGAGTCTTCCTCCGCTCAAATGAAAAGTACGAGAACAAAATGTGAAAGCAAGGAGAAGAAAAGAGAGAGAAAAACTTAGGTTCATAGTCTGTGAAGCATTAAGCGTACCTGGAGCAGCAACTGCACCGGTCCTGCGAGTGGCTCGGGTACGATCGACCTCTACAGCGTCTGCTTGACTTGCTCTCTCTCCCCATTCTGCAGTCTTGTCTAGTTTATTAGCAGGTGTGTATCTTCGAAGGGGGGAGGGGGGGGTACTATGTGTCTGTGGTTACACACGTGTGTGTATTTTCACGCGTGCACGGGAGGAAGTTTTTTTTCCAGCAAGCTTCTCAACAGAATAGAGCCTAAGGTCCGGTACTTGTTTTTTTCTCTTCCTCTCAGTGCCTGTCGTTTCCTCGCGTCGCAGATACACAGAAGAATGCATCGTCTCCTTTATTCATCTCTCGTTCTTCTCTCCTTTCCTCTTCCTCAAACCGTCCGACCTCAGTACCTGTTCTGGTGTTCGTAGTGCCAGCGGTTGAAGTCTATGTTAAACGCCACAATGCTGCCGGACGCCATGCCAGTGATTAGGGTCCTGAGAGAAGAGCAGACAGAAAGTCACATATTTAAAACAAACCATAGACATTGTCTGTAAAATACCACAATCAATCTGTTTATTTATTATTCGTTTCCCCGGGCCTGGGACATAATCTGAGCTTTGATCAAATAACTGCCTCATTTCTGATAATTCAGTATTCTCCCTCGAGGTGAACCCGGTTTACCCAACAACAGCAGAGCTTTTAGAAAGCACCGCCCTGAATTTGGCTGCCTTCTAACAAACTGTCACATCTCTTCTACGTCTGTTTCACCTCTGGTCATGTGAGAGGTCCATGGCGCGGATGCCGGCATCACAGCCTGGGTAGATGTAAAGCTGTTTGAAGTCGCACGCCTGCCACACTTCCACAACTCCGTTATCACCTCCTGTGACCAGGTTCTGTCCGTCGCTGCTCAACAGGATGGCCTGGAGCGAGATCGAGAGGAGAGAGAGGTTAAAAGAGGCTCAAAGGCTCCAGAAACTACTATAAATACAGATATTATCCATACACGCTGCATTATTCTGATATTATATCATGTTGACGTAAACCGAATCAACTCTGAGAGCCTCACCCGTGTGGAGTCGTTGACCTCCATTTGTGCCAGCAGTTTTCCGTTTATGCTGAAGTTGCAGAAGCGGCCTCTCTCGTAGTTGATGATGCAGTGGCCTTCGCTGGACACTGAGATGAGGCGGGGCCGCTGACACAGCTCTGGCCCCTCCAGGGCCCTCAGCAGGTCCCCTGTGATGGTGTGGACCAGGCACGGGCCCTCTGAGGACGCAGCAAGACCAAAGCAACTTTAAAATGACATAGCTTTGGTGATGGTGAATTGCGTATACAATCTATTCAGAAAACAGATTCTGGGGAAAGCGTAGAGAATCTCCTTTTTTTATTTAATGTAGTCAATCATAAATGTCTTGAGCAAAGGGCTTTCAAGTCTTGGCAGAGCAGAATAAGAGATATTCATTGATTTATTCACTTTACATAAATATAAAAAAACTATAACGTGCCCATATTATGCTTTTGTGGTTTTTCCTTTTCCTTTAGTGTGTTTTTTGTGCATAAAAAATTCAAAGAGACCACATACTATACTTAACACATTGTTTAAATTCTTTTTCACCTCGATAAAGTGTTGATGTCAAAAAACTAAATGTAGCGTGCCAATCAGAGAACACTGGACTGTTTGGGAGGCGGGCCAAGATTTTAAACGGAGTGCTTCATAGGTCGAAGGTTAAAGCAGGCGATGCAGCGATATAGGGTCAGTCTATTGTAGTGACACCCAAATTAAAATCACTCACCTGTAAATGACAAAATATGGGCCCTTTAAATCTAAATGTAAAATCCTCTCTTTTGCACAAACAGATATATGAAAAGACACAAACCTTTAGCTCCACTGATGACCAACCCCAGCTCCGCACAGACAGAGACGCACACCACCTCGTGGTCGTGTCCCGTCAGTACCGCCCTGGGAGCAGGATAGTCACCTGAAGGAGAAAACACACATCACCACAAAACTCGGGTTAGAAGAGCCTCACTCCTGTAAAGCTGTTTATTGAAGTAATCTCTTCGCAGGAACATATTCACGCACACGGGAACTTTCACACCACGCTGCCACTCACTGTTATTGGGGTTGTCGCCTATTATGTGGTGTCGTCCACTCCAGTACCACAGAAGAAGAGTGGCGTCTCTGGAGCCGGACACGATGTAGCAGTCTCCTCCGATGTAGGACTCTGACCTCGCCAGACACGTCACCACATCCCAGTGGCCAAAAACGATCTGGGTCAGTTTCCTGCGGAGAGGAAGGAGGAGGACGGTGAGTCTGTGTGTGTGGTGTGTGTGTGTGTGTGTGTGTGTGGTGTGTGTGTGTGTGTGGACGCATTCTTTATAAATCCATGTTTTTTTAAATTCTCTGGGATATAAATGCACTTCAAGATGAGGGTTAGTGAACAGTGGGTCACTAGTATAAATCTCTGGACTAATAAACACAGCGATGGATATTTTAAGACGTCTCCAAATCTCCTGTGGTTTATTAAATTGAAATAAAAATACAAATGCAAATACAAAGTCTGCATGATCCACATCTAAAGTGGGACCTCTGACAGAATCAACAAATCAAGACAGCTACTCAACAATAACAAAACAAAAACAAAAACGTACCAGTTTCAGTGGAGTAAACCCGGAAGCTCTTGTCCCAGAAGCCGCACACCAGGATGTAGCGGTTGTCGGCGGTAACCACAAAACAGTGTGTGTTGATTTGGATGCTCTGGTCGACCAGGTCAGTGATCTGACGCTTGTTCACGCCTGAGTTGTTTGCTGTGGGGGGGGAACGGAGACGCTAATGAGGGCAAATGGAGGCAATAATGTTCCGGAACGTTTGCAGGAGGTTCAATACTCAGAGGTCAGCGTTTGAAATGTATTATGTAATATATTGACTTCAGTCCCGCTGGTGACCTGCCTGCCCTCATTATCTCCTTACAGCTAAAATGTGTCCTTGATAATATCCTAACTCGAAGCTGGTAATGCTGCAGATATTATCCTTTAAGAAGCTTTTAGTTTAGGAGCTAAAAACTTTACACCAGTAAAATCTGCATGTGCACTGACCTATGAGAGGGTCCATCTCGATGGGGAGATGATGAGCCTGTTCCAGGGAGTATCCTGGAGCTCCTCGAAGGCCTGAAGGGATCGAAACATTACATAAATACTCACATGTACATACATTGTCCCACAATATAATAGTACCAATAATTATCAAACTACAGAGGCTAAGAATTTAATTTTCCATTAAATATGTGGGGTAACTTTGTGGAATGAAAACATTCACTTATTGGATTCCTCTGTTTCATTGTATTCATTTGTATTTATAGCCAATATTCTTCCCTTTATCTATTTTCAAACCAATTTTCTCTTTTACACTAATACATAACTCTCATTTTCTCTGTTTTGTATTTTGTTTTGTATTTGGGTGTGGTATATATTTTAACATTTCATACATGTCATTTGTATTCATGTTGTTTGAACTAAACTAAACTAAACTAAACTAAACTAAACTAAACTAAACTAAACTAAACTAAACTAAACTAAACTAAACTAAACTAAACTAAACTAAACTACATCCTCTCACACAAACAAGTGTTCTCTGATGAAAGATCCAAGGCGGAAAAAGATAAGTCCCTAATGTGGCAATCAACAAGAAAACTCATTTAAACTGTGTCATGACCCTCAATAATCACTTTAGCATAGTTAATTGCACCTAGCCTGCTGCGCTAATGAGTCAATTAACTGGGTTAATTTAGACTTTAATTAAAAATATTTCATGTCACCACACAGGATGTGGATTAAATCAGAGTAACAACTAATAAAACACAATCAAATACAAAAAAAAAACCAACTACGTGCTCAATGACTAACAGTGCCATGAACTAACATGTCACTCATATTATACACGTTACAGGCTTCCATGAGCTGGTATTAATTGTATGTCAGATACAAATCCCACAGTTTGTACCTTCAATTTGAATTTGTCCAACAAATCATCTTAAAAAATATTACGATTCTAAAAAGACAAAAGTAGCAGATGTTCATGTTTTAAACAAAGGAACCAGCAGGTCTTAGATAAATGACTTTAAAAACCAACTGGTTATTAAAATGGCTGTGGTTCGATCGCTCCAGCCTCATTATGACTCTGTATGTTTCTGTACTATCAAATATCAATATCTCACATTATCTCTTCAATAGATTAAACCACTGGTGCAAATTAAAACCATTAATAACAAAGCTGTATATTGATCAGATAATGTCATGTCCTGCTCCAATCTTTAAAGTGGAATCATGGCACAGGTATGATCGAGCTCTAAAAAAACAAGATGTTGATGCTCAAATTAATTTGAACTTAATTGCAGTCAATGCAATGTTGTATCCTTTGTATTTCCATGGAAACAACATCCTTCCTCTCAACACGAGCACTCACCAACTGTGTTGTGCCAGCGGTTGACTGCGAACAGCCGGCTGCACGTGACGGTGACAGCCGCCGGTATGCTGAGGTGGGGGAGCGTGTTGGCGGCGACGTGCGTGACGGGGGAGTTGGAGGGGAACTTGAGCACCATGATGACGTCCTGCTGCATCTGATCCTTAAACATCAGAGGGCTCTGGGGAAGGAAACACTGGTGAGACAGACAGAGAGAAAGAGAGAGGGACAGAGAGGAGGGCAGAGCGAGGAGGGAGGGAAGGTCGGGGAGGAGAGGGGAGGAGGAGGGGGGGGGGGATGGCGACGGAGGCAGAGGGAGAGACAGAACGGATGGGTCAGAGGGAGGGGAAGGGAGAAGGTATATTAGTGGGAGCGCAGGGTCAGAGCAGGTTCACACACTGAGGGTGGCTCTGGGCCCAGGAGGGGAGATGGAGGCTCTGGTTGGTCTGGGTTCAGGACTGACAGGTTTGGGTTGACATGGATGTGTCTCTGATGTGGAGACACTGAGGCCTCGTGCTGCTGAGGGGAGCAGGGGGGACGGACAGGCCAACACTGGGGTGGGACTCGCTTTGACACAACACCATTACATACACGTGTGTGATGTAATGTCACAAATCCATTCACCTTGGCTCCTCACACCATAACTAATATTAAAGCAACACTATGCAACTTGTTTACCTTAAAATAGCAGCTTCAGCTTCAGTTTGATGTTTTACTGATTTTGAAAGGAGAGAATGGAGCCGATTTCATTCCCACTCCTCACCCTGAACGTCTGTTCTATGTAACTTTGGTGAGTGGGTACGTTCTCCTGTGAGAAGTGGGAACTGACTGAGAGGCGCAGCTTCAATTGTCAGAATCAGGTTCAGCAAGTTCAAGATTAAAGCTGAAGCGTAGATCAGTTAAAAAGATTCTGAAGTCATGTTTATCTCCAATATTCCGCCAGAACAAATTTAAAATTTGAAGAATTCTAAACAGGAACTATTTCAGGAAGCCGTGGATCATGGGTAATATCCACTAGACTTGTTTTCTGTCTACATGAAAACTGCTAAATTGCTCGCACACTGAGCCCAACAGGACAAATTGCCACATGTGGCTGCAGAGGGCGCTGTTGCTCAGTCAAAGTTACACAGTGTTGCTAAAATATGAAATTTCAATAATAACATTTCAATAAAACGCTGACAAAAGTGTGTGTCCGTTTTGTGTTTCAGTGGCTCCGTGTGTGCACGTCCTATACACAGTGCACGATTGTGAAACTCAAAACTGACGTCCGATTTGCTCGGGGAGTGGAGGATTTCTCACCAGGTGCATGGCGGAGGAGCGAGGGGGGTGTGGCTCTATCAGCAGCTGCGAGGGCACCTGACCACAGAGCTGAATCTGCATCTCAATAACCTGCAGGCAGAGAGAGAGAGATGATGTTAACGTGGGAGCAGACGAGGAAGGTTACACACTTTAGAGAAACATTGAAACAAACTTTGAAAGACACATGTCTCCCTTGATTTGATTGACTTTATTTTTCCCTAAACATGCATGTTTGTCTGTTGTGTGTCCTTCCTGAGCAACACGCAGCGATGAAGAGACACGATCTAATCATCGTTTATTTCTAAACATTACATCACTCTGACGCGACCACTGTGTGATCTTGAAGAAATCCTCAAACTGTTGTGGCAGGTGTGTTTGAAACCCACCTCGCGTTGCGGAGCGTCTAAATTGTCCAGGGTGACCGATCCCTCGTAGGACAGGAAGTCGAACACGTTGAGGCCTCGGACCGCCTCCGGCCCCCGCTGCTTGTAGCCAACTATTAGATCGATCCACTGGTGAAGCTGGCACGACACAAACTCGCTCTCCAGCGCCTGGTGACAGCGCAGAGAGAGAGAGAGAGAAATATGGATTTAGATTTAGATTTAAAAGGCATTTTTCATATCCTGGAAGAGTCTGTGAGTGCGTCTCTCACCATCCGGTTAATGCGGACAAAGTCTTCAGGTTTCTTGGCCCAGGCGGGAAGCTCCACGTCACACACGGGGACGCCGTCTTCACGCATCCCCAGCTCATACTCATTGCTGTTGACAAACAACTCGGGCAAATAGTAGAACTCTGGGATCAGCTCCTGAAGGACACAGCAGAGTCACATTGTTAATTTCAACACAATCATCGCTTGACCCCTGTGACCATGTTTTATCAGCTGTTTTCACCATCATCTCTCCAGCACCGTTTCAGTATGTTGTTCCTTCTCATCATGAATAGTTACCTTGACGTCAGCCGTGTCCCTCTGGCAGTTCCTCCACGAATGGCCGATGCCGGAGAACGCTCTATCTGGATGGTCGAACTTGTCGTCGTTGGCGTTGAGGAAAAACGTGCTGAAGGGCTCCTACAGGCGGAAGAATGGAGAAACAAATGTGAAAAGGAGCCTTCTGTCCGGTGTGTGTTCAAATCGCTGCTGGAGTTTATAGTTTGTTCGTGTCTTAAGCAGCTACTCACTATTCTGAGCATCCACATCAGTGTCGAGTGAGCGGTGGAGTACAGGGTGGTGTAGTGGTGAGGAGACGTGCTGTCGTCGTCCCACGTCTCGTAGCGCTCTGCGTAAAAGGCTGCCCGCTTGGGATTCAGGGCACCGATTGGCTGGAAGACAACGGGAAAGAATACAGGAAGTCAACGAATATAAAGAAGTTTTCTTCTATTCAAACTAACAACCTCAAGTCCATTTTGATCCTCTCATAAGCACATATACAGTTCGGCGTTGTGGGTCTGGGGGCTCTCACCTTGGAGAGGTCTCTGAAGTTTCCAGGTAGAGTGAGATCGAGCTCTTCTGAATCATAGTTGGTCAAGACCCAGGGGAAGATGGGATACTGGTTCAGATCGTTGTAGGTTCTCCCTGCAGGGACGAGAGAGGAAAAACAAAGTGGATGAATTAATGTTATTAACTAAATAACTCTTACATTTAAGGTGCGTCATGTGATGGCCCCCGTACAGCAGAGTGTGAATATGGATGAGGCAATCTGCATATTATCTTCCTTATTCATACAACTTAGACTGTTTTACATGTAAATCATTTTAATAATTTATGTATTCAGTTATTTTAGTATTTTTTTGATTTTTACTTACTCCTCTTCAAGCTTTTTTTCCCCGTTTTATCTGTTCACATCTCTTTTAACGTTTTATAATCTTTATTCACTTGCCTTTGCTGTTTCCTGCTTTCAACTTTATTAGATTGATGATTATGATTTTCCTAAGTTCCTGTTAATAGAGTTTTACTTTGTGCATGGGTGGGGGTGGGTGGAGTTGACGTGGTGGTATTGTTTTTAATAGTTTATTCTGTAAAGCACTTTGTGTTACATTGCTTGTATTAAAAAGACTATACAAATAAAGTCTGATTGATAGATTTATTGATTGATATTGAAACATTGCTCTGAGTGTGAGATTATTAGATTCATATATAAACAATATATGTGCTCAAGGAAACATCATTCCTGCTCATTTTCAGGCTTCAAAACCGCCACACGTAATAAGTCGGGCTCATGCTCACACATTTAATTAGCGAGGCGAACATCTGAGCAAAGATCAGAGTCAGACTGGAATTAAAATGAAGAAGGTTGTAGGTGAGTCCGATACGAGACGATCCAACAGAGAAAGACATAAAAGCACAAGCTGTTGACAAACGGCTCCATGCCAGCACATCCAAGGGCTTTTATACAATTAGGGGGCCATTTATCTAGATAAGTACAGTATTAGAAACTTATACGATACTATATACAAGTCTATATTGTAAAATACGGTTTTACTCAGATATATTTTCTATGATTTATATGTATCATTAAATAAATTCCAGTACATAAAAGACTTAAAATAGCGATTGCTGAGGAAATGATTTTCAATTCATTGCTTTTAGTACTTTGTACATCAGCCAGTCCCTTTTAGTTTTGTATTTTTGTATTTGCAGGTCACACTGGGGACAAACAGCAGCTACACTCGAACTGTAAGTGACACAGGTTTATCTTTGGTCCGGGAAAAGAACGACCTCATCAGACAGAGCTGTGTGTTTCACTTCTTCATAAATTATTCAAACGCTTAGACTCTCAATAACAGACTTGGCAGAATGAGAGCTCGTTAAAAAATGACTGAAAGTGGACTTTACCTGCAATAGTGTTGAGGAACATGAGGTACTCAAAGTTGGAGATCTCTCTCCTCTGCCAGCGCTGAGTCATGTTGGACGACTTGAAGAGCTGACGAGGGGTTGCTAAGGAAATCCGCCTGAGACACACACACACACACACACACACACACACACACACACCACACACACACACATTAAAGAGACACTCTTTTATGTTTATCAAATCATTAAACCGACAGTAGTGGACCAGCTGACAACTCCTGGCACCTACCTGGCCTGGGGGAGCCCGTAACTCGTTCCGACCCCGACCCGTGGGAGACTGTAAACCACCCGTTTGACTGTGGACTGGTCGGGGAAGTTAAACATCACAGACGCTGGAGAGAGGAAGAGACAACATCTAGTCAACAAGCTGAAAACAAATATCTCACCTTATACTGGGACATTATATTTAAGTGGCTTGAGCACAGGGAACGACACTGTTCTTCTTTATGAACAACATTTTACAAAAAAAACTAAACTGAAAAGAAAGATTGAAACGACAACAATGAGAAAACACACTAACATAATTAATCTATACTCCTTAACCTAGATATTCTATCATGTTTTAATTCAATGGTTTACATTCTTCACAAACCACTGTCCTCTCTTAGCTGGAATCCACTGCATCTTATTAATACTGATGCCCCAATTATTTCAAGTTGAGCTTTTGGTTTCTGGGCTCCTCAATTAATAATCAAGGCAAATACATTTTGCACTTGATAGATGTACTGCTTCCACAAACAGTTTGGTGCTTTACTTTATTTTAATGGGATTATCATAGTGACGGCAACTGAATAAAAATACTATCAGTGGCAAGGATACGTAGGTTTGTGGTGGCAGATTTGCAAACTACTAATAAGAGCTTTTGCAGACTTACTTCTGTTGGCCATGAAGACCTCTAGTCCAGTGTTTTGCAGCAGGTATCGTCTGGAAAACACAGCTCGGATCTCACTGAACATCCATTTGCCGTGCAGACCCTCTGAGTAGGCCAGGACCTGATGAGAGGGGACAGCCATTGAAAATAAAAAAAACATAATCCAATCCCCCTTTTACAGAGAATGCGATCTTAACCTTTTCCGTTTCCCGGCACTGAACAATAACAGAAACAGTTTGTCCTCACTTTAGCATCCGTGTTCTTAAAGGCAGAATCCTCTTCGTCCACCTCGAAGTAGATCTCGGTCGTGGTGATGGACAGAGTGCCGCGAGCCACCACCACAGGAGCCACCAGCTGAGCGGGAGTGCTCAGAACCACGGGTCCTGGGGGGACAGGGGAGTTCCCCAGGGATTGCTTAAGTATTCGTAACACTGACAGTAACACCCATAATACACAATAGCAATAAGCAATAATCACACACAACAGATAATTGAATGACACACACACTGTATGAGAGTCATTTTGTGTTAGTTGAGATTGAACATTTATCTGCTTCTTCTACTTTCCTACTGCAATCAACCAGATCATGTGTGAGTCACGGAGGAATCACCGGATTCAATTGTTTGGTTTATATCAGAATCAGATTTTAGTGAATTAAATTATGATTTTAATAATAATAATCTAAAATCAGATACATCAGCTGGTTGGTTAGAGGAGCTGCTAAACGTTCACATGTCCAACTTGCCTTTGGAGGTAAAAAGCCTCGGACGGAAACGTACTAAAAACAAGAGTCACACATTTGGCTGTTTAGTCGCAGTGTTGCGCCGTGTCTGTGTGTGTGTGGTGTGTGTGTGTGGTGTGTGTGTGTGTGTGTGTGTGTGTGTGTGTGTGTTGTGTGTTACCTGCAAGGTTATCAATCTCTTTTTCCTGCAGCAGACTGACGGCGTCATCGTCTCCCTCCAGCATTAACTCCGCCTCTGGGTTCTGGGCGACTACTGACTGGTTGCGCAAATTCTTTTTCGACTTCATCCCCTCCTCTTCCTCTTCTGTACCTGTGTGGGTGAGTTTGTAAACGTGCACGTGAGAGTTCTGTTTTCTGCAAAAAAAAAAAGTTACTGAACATTTGCATTAGTGCACATTACACACCATAATCCTCCAGGGCTTTGAGTGACATGTCGGCGTGGGTGGAGCCGAAGGCATTTCGCACAAATCTCCGTCTCCTCCTCAGGTCGTCCTCCCAGTAGTCTAGACGCCAGAAGTCATGTAATTGGCTGAGGACAAAGAGAGGGAGGAGCAAATGATTAGCTATTTCAGTGGTGGCAGGTAAAGAAGGTGTGCACTTTGGGAAGGTTAAGTCAAAAAAGTTAAAGTTTGAGATGAATCTGACATAATTAACTTTCATAACTAATTTACTTCAGAGAAACAACCTGTTTATATTGGGATAATGGGCAGCAGTTGCCACTTTTCCACATCAGCAAACACCAATAATTGGCTTTAAGCTGAGAGGAAAATCTCAAATTGATTTAAGTATCGTGAAACATATGAAACATACGATTCAGTCATAAATAGTTGACTGATATTATCTGAACATTAAAGATATCTTAAGGGCCGGAGCACTTCAGATACAATTAAACTTTTCTTTTTATCTGGGAGCGAGAAGTGTTTATTAACATCCCCAGTGTTGTTGTTTTACAATTTACTTCATTAACAGTGACATGTGGAAGACGGGCTTCAGATGTTGCCTGTCCTCAAATTAAATCACATGTCTTTAGAGTAGCTGCCGGCCTGGAGGCAGATCTGGATAACAAGCAATCATGGAGGTAATGTGTGTGTGTGTGTGTGTGTGTGTGTGTGTGTGTGTGTGTGTGTGTGTGTGTGTGTGTGTGTGTGTGTGTGTGTGTGTGTGTGTGTGTGTGTGTGTGTGTGTGTGTGTGTTCTGGTGTGCGTGGGTGCGCTAAATAAGGAGATCAGTCTCACACAGCCACCAGGCAGATGACTGTGTGTGCTGTAGTTGATATACAATAAATTATAGATGCTAGATGTTGATTCATGAAGCCTGATTTACACTGACAGTAATATAAATGTGTTACAAATTTCTCTGCATTCCAGCACTGACCATACTATAGACTGGATATAACGACGGACCACATGGCTCCATTTCCTCCCAGTACCCAGAGACTATGCTAAACTATCCCAGATACCAACACCGCCATCTTGCTCATTAGGAGCCAGTCTGCACAGTTGCAATCAGGTGATGGAGCCAATCAGGAGTCAGTGTCAGCTGTCAATCATTACGTTTCAGCTTGTTTTTGTCGCATCAAATAATTATTCAAAACCAAACTTATCAGAAAAAATCATCAGTGATAAGAACTAACTAAAGACAGAAACCATCTTTGAGAAAAATGTATTTAGCGTGTACTTTGGTACTTGTCCCATCCACTAACATGGAGAAGGCAAGGTTTATTGCAGACAGCCACCAGGGGGTGATCAAGAAAATTTGGCTTCACTTTTGGGGAGCACTGATGTCGTCCATCTTTATATACTATGGGTTGTACTGAGTCTATGATAAATATAATATAATATATTATAATATATTTCATTTTTTTGATGCACAGTGCTACTTGTACTCTATTGACACAAATAAAAGCAAAAACATAAAGAAGTAATATATCACAGCGATATGGATCATACTTGATGGACACTGCTGACATCACTCTCTCATTATGTGCACAAAGGCTCCATGGGAGCACTCAGCCACGGTAATACCTCCTGTAGAATGACATCCTGTGTAAAAACGTCCCACAGTGTAATTCGACCCGCGGCTCCTCTCACCTCTGGGACATTGTCCCCCACGCTCCGTGCTTATTGGTCAGGATGTTGAGGATCTTCTGCTTCAGCTGGTTTGCCGTCACATGATCTCTGTGCTTAGCGGCGCTGATGAGGTGGTCGCACATTTTCTCCTCCTCCCTCCGGTCCGCAGCATACTGGGCACAGTTAGACTGGAGGAGAGCGGGCAGGCAAACGAGATGAAGGGGAAAGACGAGCAGTGAGAAAACAAAGAGGTTTACTGTTAGAGACGAGGAGACGATTCCTGTACAGTGCAGAAGTGTTTGAGTTTATGGTAAAAGCAATACATTCTCAATATAGCAACTTGGTTTCAAAGATTGTTATCTACTCTAGCTAGTTCTAAATCTATAAAATTAACTTTTTCTGTTTAGTGGTATTACATTTATGTTGCCTATGAGTGGGAGAATATTGAAAAACACACATTGTGACACTGTTGAAAAAGATTAATTGAGGGATCCTTATCGTTAGGCTCTCATGTTGAAAAGAAATATTGATAATCATTATCAATGTATCCCTCAAATATCAATATCAGTATTGGTCTCAAAGGTCAAGTATCTCATTAACAACTCAGTGGGTTTACCTCAAACTCAGCGTGCTTGTGAACGTCCTCCGCTCTCTGTCTGTTCAGGATGAACTCCGCCTCGTTGGCAACGCGCACAATATGATCCTTCATGGCGTGACACAGGAGTCTGGTGAAGGAGTGAGAGACACAGGAAGTGACAAAGAGGACAGATCCTCAGTGAGACGACATTTGAGCAAGTTCTCCTCAGTGTCGCAACCTTTTCTTAAATCATATCAACACACATACTGTAGGTCAGCGATTTGCAGCTGAAGCTTTCTGCATGTACTTTTTAATTCAAGTTTGTTAGGGTTTGTATTTTTTTTATTTATAGTGATTCATACTAAAGGTTGTGGTTAAACTGTAAAATATCAAGCCTCCATTACATTTCTATGTCTTAAAGGTTTGAAAACCACATCTTAGGAATCATTACAAGTACAATTATTTTTGTATCGCCCAAAATATCAATACTGGAAATTTGTGTATGCATTTAAGTCTGTAAGTATCTATGTATGGTGTGCATGTAATTGGAAACAGTAGGTTTAAAGTGCATGAATCCTCTTCTCTTTGATTTGTGTTTATCTTTACTTCACTTTAATTAAGTTTTGCACCAATACTCCGCTAAACACTTTGGACTAAAAGATTACAGGCACTGAAAATAGAGCAGCCCAAATCAGCAGTAAACTTAATTGCACTCTAATGATTCGACGTCCTACTGAACACACATGGCACTGTGCACTTATCCCGGTACGCTTCTCATTAGGCCTCTATCATTAGTTGTTAAGCACTGATAACAGTATTCTGCATTAATGTGGGGGATCACAGGGAGGGATGTTGGTGATAATCAGTCAGTGTGATGGATTACCTTCCCTCATTGATCAGCTCAATGAAGGCCAGACCAGCGTTCTTCTGAATGGAGTTTTGCCATTCCTAAATCAAAGGAGAGGACACATCGAGATTTAATGTAGCAGGGAACGAATACGGATGTTTGATATGTGCAAAACAAATCTTATATATCATTTCATATGTGGTTAATTTACTTTTTTTTTTTATATATAGAGCTTTTCTAGTCCAATCAACCACTTTACACTACAATAAACATTCACCCATTCACACACACATTCATTCAGCTCTACTACACACAGTGCTTATTCTACCACACACTGACCGAGCAGCCGTCAGGGGTTATTTAGGAACACTTCAGACTGTGGACTGGTGGAGCTCAGGATCAAACCACCGACCCTCTGGTTAGCGGACAACCCGCTGTCTCTCCGGAGCCACAGCCACTTACACAGAATTACATTTTAAGCCGATTTGAATGCCTCTTCTTTGACTGATCTTAAATATCTAAAATTCAAAGTACACACTCACAAAAAGTCTGATAAATTCACATAATAAAGCCGCCCTGCTAATTAATTTGCCTACATTTTCCACAGTGGCCCTCACAAACCTTATGTACCATGCTTGAACATATCGTTCGGTGAAATCTCTGTTGTTTCACTGCTTAAATTGTCACATTATCTAATCCTGGTTGAAAGATGTAGGCGTGATGTCAACTTGTACGAAGTGGCAGCAATTACAGATGTAAAAATAGCTTTTATTCAAGAGGAAAAATAGTTACTGTTGCCATCTTCACTTTAAAAAGGGTACAGCTGCACGAAACTGCTCAAAATGAAGATGAACACCAGCTCAGGGGCTTCCTGAGTGTCGATCACCCTTTTGAGAGTCTGTGAGTGTTTTGTGTGTTTGTGAATATGAGAGTGGAGACTTCTGAGCAGGACGATGAGAGTGCTGCTGAAAGCCTAAAATTATCACAGCTCCATTAGCTCCACTGGCTCTTAAAGGCTGCGAAGGACACATGGGAGCATCTCCTGTTACATCCCCCCATCCAGACGATCAATATCTGGGCTAGGGTTCACTCTCCCGAGCCGGTAATGTCAGACAAGGCTGGAGCCGAGTGGTAATACTATACATGCTGACGAGCAGCCAGCCTGGAGAGTGGATGGAAGGGGGAAAGGGAGTGGTGAGAGGAAACACAGCAGAGTGGTAGAAGATGAAAGCAGTTGCCACTGAGACAGCGAGTTAAAATGGACCAGAGAAGCAGAGGGGTTGTGTGGTTGAAGATGGAGCAGGGAGATGGCAGAGAAGGAGAAGCAAAGACCAGGGTGAAGAAGAGCGAGAGGAAGGTGAAGATAAGAGCTCTTACAGGCGGCGAGGATCTAAAAGAACAAGAGAGGAGTTGGGAGACAAACTTGGTGACATGAGAAGGAGACCACTGCTGCACCATGAGGAGAAACCTCTGAAGGGGTAAGTGCCTCTTTGCTGTAGCTCATTTCAGGCTCATACCGGGAAATAGAGACAGTGGCTTTGAATGCAAGTTAAATAAATGACCCCAAGAAACATTCAGTTGAGCTGTGATGCCTTTGTGATTTAACGTGGCTCCTAAAAGTTAAAATCCAGAACAGAAGAGAAGTTTATGTGCATGTAAACGACATGGAAACTCTTCTTTTAGGGGCCTCGATATTGATGAGGGAACCTCTGGTGTGATGATGCGTATAAACTGATATTATATTACATCTGCAATGCGCTCATTACAAAGTCGACCCTGCGGCTGAGGACGGATCAATAACTCCACGGCTTCCTGTTTGCATTCAACTTCGCCAATTATTGTGCTTCCACGAAAAAACCAACACTTTAAGTGAGCGAGAAACGTGACAAATTGAAGTTTTTTTTTGCAGGCGTTGTCAAATGGAACCTGTGTGTGTGTGTGTGTGTGTGTGTGTGGAAGGGGGGGGGGGGGGGGGGGGGGGGCAATACATATAGACAGGCAGGGAAGGAAAGGGGAGGGGTTACCAACCTGAGAACAGAGCAGCATCACAAGCTCCACCACAGACGTGCTTGACTTCATACACACCAGGCCTGCAGCACAAAGACATACGGCACAGTCAGGAGCATCTCTTTGCTTCTGCCTGACACACACACACACACACACACACACACACACACACACACACACACACACACACACACACACACACACACACACACACACACACACAGACACCCACCTCGCCTCGAGACACAAAAATATCATCAAAGGTGACACTGTAGCCTCAGTGGTTTCTGCCATTGTTTGCAGTCATCATAGTCAAGTGTATAAAAAGCATGCCACAGAGAAGACAGGAACAAACAGTAGAGGAAAGGATGAGGGAGGAGAGGAGAGAGGAGGGGGGGGGGGGAGAGAGAAGGGAGCAGTAAGTGAGGAGAGGGACAGAGAGAGAGCAACATAGAGACAGTGGATCACGAAAACAGGACACCAGGAAGCAGGTGGGCAGACATCACATGTAGTCGAATCTAAAACAGCAGCAGCAACAGCGTTAAAGCTCAACTTGAACATAATCTGATCTAAAAACTTTGATCTGACTAGCTGATTGAAAAGTGGTGCAAAACACTGACTTCATACCTGCTTGACGAATGAGTGAAGCAGCCAGCTCAAAGACACACTCACCCATCCACTCACTCACTCATCGCATACACTCGCTCACTGCCATTACGGTGAGGGACGGTGAATGGGGGGGACTCCACAGAGAGACGCCAGTTAGAGAAAAAGGAGCCGTGTACAGCACCTGTACCTTCTATGAGCAGTTCCTGCCCATGGCTACCCAGCAGCGTCCTGGACAGGAAGGGGGCAAAGTCCACAAAGATCTCCCTCAGCAGCGGCGCCACCTTCTCCAGGGCGCGCTCCAGCTTGGTGGTGATGCTGCGGCGGGAAAGGAAGCGAGAGGAAGATGAGGAGAGGGGAGTGAAGATCAGATAAGCCACATACAGATGAGGGTAGAAGAGCGTGTGAGGGAATCAAAAACTCGAGGGGATATTCATGTGCAGCCGGTGAGAGCGGGAGGAGGGAAAACATGCAGCAACGACAGGTGAGAAAAAGAGAAGAGATATTACACAGAGGGGGGGGGAGCGAAGGCAAGCTGAGAGAGAAAGAAATAGAAAAATGAAATGGACACAGAAGGAACTTACAGAATGCGTTTAATGTTGGTTGGATATGGAAGCACGATGCCTGGGTTAGTATCGGTTGATGCTTCTACAGTTTAAAGACTAAGTCGCCGAGCTAATCAACTTGGTTCTCTGAGGTGAGTGAACCTAGAAGTGCACAAGAACTACGGCTTATTTTAAACTGCACTGGGGGAAATATGGTATAATATGCAGCATCGTAACTTGATTTGTCTTTATATATATAAGTGCCTTTGAGTGTGTATTTTCTATTCAGTTAAGAAATGGAGAAAGTAAGGCAGCAAAGCAGACTTAAGTATGGAGCCAAGATGGCAATGGAGTGCATCTTCTGTTACAGACCCGGGTCAACAGTATTTACAAATCCTGGATTAGCTTTAACCTGCTCAGCGAACCGGGAGGTTAAAGCGAGCGGTTAAAGCAAACCGCCGCCGCAGGTTATTTGCAAAGACGGTTTGACGCAGGTCTGATGTTTGAGTGCGGGGGTTAGTGTGAGAAGACGGCCATGCCAGAAGTGACAGAGTTGACTTTAAATATATAAAAAAAATGAGCTGCTGGGCTGAAACAGAAGTGATGCTGTTGTTGGCGTCTGTCCTTTCTTGCATGGCATTCTGGGAACATTGAGTCGCAGTAGAGGGCGTGCGTAGCAGAGGGTGTGTGGTGGAGGTGGGGCAGAGGTGGGGTAGGGGTGTGTGGGGTGTGGGTATGGGGGACAGGACGGGTATCTCCTTGCCTAAAACACTGTCCTGCATCTCGGGGGGCAGTCTGGAAGCCTGCCAGAGAGCTAAAAGACTTGAGCTCAGGGGGCGTCTGGCCGCTGCGCAGCGCACACTGCGCCACCTCACAATAGGCACTGCAACACAAACCACACACACACAAGTACAGACATGCACACTGATTAAGGAAGACGTGGCACGCGCGCCCACTCACTCGCACACGTCATAACAAACTGTCTAACATGTCTGAGGAGAGAGCACATTGCAAAACGTTATAGTACAAACTGCTACAAACCAATCATCTAGTGTTTCTTATTGCAATTCTACTTCCTCGTTATGAACAGTCTTATATTGCAGATCATCATCTTAAATCTTTATCAGTGAGTGTCAGACGCCTTCACACAATATGGAAACATACAAAAAAAAAAAAAGATTTATGTTCATGAGAAGTGCTCTGAAATCCATTGGTCTTATGGAATTATTCTTTGTTAAAAGATGGATTAAGAATCAGTGATATTTTCATACTCTACAGTAAATATTATAATATTGTGATGTTAAAGAAACACAGTTGCCATTTCAGGGATGAAAAGCACCAGAGTGTAGACTGAGTAAGATGTGTGAGCAGAGAATGTGAGTTTAAATAAATACTTTGTTTTTATTATTTCATCATGTCAGCTTTAAAAAGTAAAGCAGGAATCTGTCAAATATCATTTTTTTGGGCTGATTTATGTGACTTTTAATTTCTAGTAATGTTAGCCAGCACAACTTTTTTAAGTAACAAAGGAAGTTGTCTTTCGTTATTATAGTTTTGACATTTTCTTGGTCACTGACACTGTGTTGTGACCTAATACAGGCATCAACAAGGATGTAGGTGCACTGCAGTTCATCTGACCATAAAATCAGTTATGAGAATTTTCTTGGAAGGATGAAGACCATAGTGTGAAATGAAATAGGGACAGGAATAAAATGGAAAAGGCACAGGCACCCGAGAAAACAGACAAATCAATGTAAAAAACAAAAGGAGGAGATAAAACAGAACGAGCGTGAGGAAAGTGAATGGTCCAAGTGATGCAGAGAGCGCCGACCTCATGTTCTCCATCGAGTCTTCTGGCATGGGTGCCACCGTCTGCACCGCCGGCAGATTCTTACTCGTGGCACCGTTGACGAACGACGAAGAGGAGGAGGAGGAAGAGGACGCGGAGTCTGTGGCACCTGGACAGAGGAACAGCAGCGAGAGTGATGAGAAACAAAGGGGCGAACAATAAAGTGACGCCGAAAGATTAGCGAGCTGGATAACGACGAGGGAAACGTATTAATGTCCTGGTCAACGGTGACCGAATTCAATTTGGATAGTATTTCACCGGACATGCAGCTGCTCGTCTCCTCGTAATGTCCCCGTTTGTGAAAACAGCTTTGTAATCAATACACTGAATCCATTCCAGGGAACAAATCCTTTCCTGGTCCACTACGCATGTTTGATACAGAACAACATGTCTGACAAAGCCTTGATTACAAATCCGCTCTGCTATAATGGATCTGTTCAGTATGATGCTGTGTAGAAACAGTGCAGGTCTGCATGTCAGGATTTTGGCCCCTGTCCCCCTTTTGTTTTGTTTTTTTTGTTTGTTTGCCACAAAACCTGGTGGAAAGTGGGACACGAGCCAAAAAAGGCTTCATACTAAAGGATGTTTTTCAATAACAGTGTCAGGCTCTTTTCGACATTTTCACCGTTTTCTCAGGGAATAATTCAGGGATGTCGATGACAAAAATAAACATTTAGAGGACTTATATCTTTGAATGTGTTCAGTTTGGTGCAGCTTGATGAAATTTAAGGAGGCTGTTGGGCCTCGGTTGGTACTCGCTCCATTGAGTGCCATTCTATTCTGGTTATTGCCTCCACCAGGGAGGTTATGTTTTCACTGACATTTGCAGGATTACTCAAAAACCACTCAACCGATTATCATGAAATTTTGCGGAGGAGTCGAAAATGACCCAGACAGGGACCCAAAGGATTTTGGAGTAGATCCAGTTAAGTAAGGTGTTAGATGTGCTCTCCGGATGCCTATTGGGTCTTACATTTCTTCCTGTAAATAAACATATCGTGTTGAAAATCTCTAGTCCACATTTTTTATCTGCTGTGAAAAAGTCACTGAATTAATCTTCTTGTTCATGTCTGATATTTTACACTCTGCGACGTACTTCATTTGTGCCCCTCACCAGGCTAAGACTCATTTTGATCAGTTTAGTTTGTTTTCTATTCCGGATTGTTCTGGCTGTCGGACGACGGCAGAGAATGGCATCAAACTGTTTTGTAACGAGAGACGAAATTCTGCTTCTGCCTTTGAATCGCTTGAAGCCTTTCACCCAAACCCTTTTATCCCCCTGCAGGCGTCTTGTCTGCTGCCTCTCCTCAAAACGCACCCTGAATAGATGCAGTAGTGAAAAAAAAAAAAAATCCAATAAATACGTCGATAAGTGCACTGAGCATCATCTCTCACCTGTAGTGTTGATCATGCTCTTGGGTGTTGCTGTCGCGGCAGCAAAGATGTTGGGGGTGCTGCCCGCGGTGGTCGATCCGCCAGTGGTGGGTGTGCCCACGGTGTTGACTGACAGGCTGCCGGGTGGCGGCTTTTTGACTGGAACCACAACACTCCTGTAAGAGATGAGACACATTTCTTATCTGTGAGCTATTGGGAGTTTTTGATGAGCGCGCAGGTAAAAGAAGCACATTCTGTTAGTTTGTAGATTGTTTCCATCCAAAGAGCTTTTTTCAGAAGGGAGGATGTTTTGTTTTTTTAAATAATCAATTCATCGATTTCTGTGTCCAGTGTTTTCTAGAACTGGTGTAAAGCAATTTGTAAAAAAAAAAGATAGAACAGGCTGGAAAAAAGTGATGAATTGATGGATGTGTCAGGCTGGACCGATTCTGTCTCTGTCTCTTGAAGGTCAAACAGCAGGTGGGACCGACCTGTCGAAGGAGTGGAACTGCATGGGCAGCATGGGGTGTGTCTTCAGGGCGGGGTCGGGGTGGTAGGGCGTCGGCCCCGAATCCTGACCCAAGTCCCCTCCGTCGACTGGCGCTGCCACCAAACTCTTCAGGATCTCCTGCGTCACAGACAGAACAACGAATCTGGTGAGTGCAGGTCACAAGCTGCAGAATGTAATGAGTTGAACGCCTTGTTTTTAACAACTTTATGTAAGCTTTGATATTTATCGTGGTCCAAAACCAAAAAATATTGTTGCCTCTAAGAAAATTTTACTGAAAAGCTTATTTCTAGCAGTGAGCTATGAATGTAAGTGAGTCAGAGAAGGACAAAACATAACTTTACACAACCTCACTACGAGGAAGAGTCTTGACCCCATTCAGACCTGACATTAAAATTCTTTAGCTTTGTCATTCAAACCACATTGAAAAGTGCACAAGGTCAAGTGTGATCTCAGCAGTGAGGAGTAAATGAAAATGTGTTTCCTGAACCATCACCTCTATTGGTAGAAATACAAAAACATGTACATAATTAAACTGGCTGCAGAAATTAAATGTGGTCATTAGTAATTTTTGCTGAATATATCTGGACGCAATTAGCTGATACCCCATCGACCCACCTTGACATTGATGCCTTTGTTTGTTTGAGTGATGCTGGAGATGGACGAGGGCGGGGCGTTGCTGGAGTTGGGGTTGGAGCCGGGGTTGTGGGGAGAATCCAGAAGGCTCTCCTGTGACCTCCTGACATCAGACAGGCTGCACAACAGATCCGGGCCTCCTCCTCCTCCTCCTCCTCCTCCCCCCATGTCTCTGTCTCGATCCCTGTCTGTCTCTCTCCCGACCAGGCCGAGGCCGAGGCCGAGACCCATCTCCGAGCCGTTCAGGGACCCGGCCACGTGACCCTCCTCTCCGATGCCCGAGTCCGTGTGGGGGAGCCCGGCCCGGGGAGAGTCATCCACAGGGGTGGGGGTCTGCTTGTCAGAGAAGGCTGTGGATGGGTGCTCTGGATGAAGGGGGAGGGAATAAAGAATAAAATGTGATTTTATGAGGATAATTACTCCAAAAAATGCATCGTCAAGAGATTCCATAAGATAGTTTCTGTTTTTAAAATGTCTTCCTCAGCCATTTTCCTCTTGTTTGTGAGCTCTCATGTCACTGCCAAGTAACACCATCCTTTTCTTCCTCCTTCTCGCTTTATTCCTCTTTAAGTGTCTCTCGACAAAAGGTTTTGTTGTTCGCCTGAAGCCTGTACTCACCACACCGACGCTCCAATAATGAGTCACCAGTCATCCAAGCATACCCCATTAAGGATATTGCATCAGAAGAGAAATGATAATCACCTGTACTGGTTGGGGAGTTGATCTCGTGGCGGATGCTTCTCCCTGATAGGCTGGTGGATCTGCAAATCTCCCGCTGGGGTTCCAAAATGTCCCGGTACTTAGACACCATGAGGACTGAGATGAAGTAGACAACTGCCAGCGCCAGGAACTGGGCTTGCTTACTGTCATCCTACAGGAAACAACACGCAAAAATTATTCAGTGGAGGAAAAAAAAAACATTCAGGCATTTCCTCCCTCATATCTATAACTATAAAATACTGTATACACAATAAAAATACACACACACACACACTTACCACGTCTCTGAATACTACAGCTCGGAGACGGTTGATGTCTACATCCTGCAGGAGTCTGTCTGGATCCTGCTAAATATGGAAAACAGGTGTGTCGTACATATATGCGTGTCTCTGTGTCAGATTTTAAGTGTGTGTGCAGGATGTGTATTTGATTTGTGTGTGTCTGTGTGTGTGTGTGTGGTACCTTGCTGGTGTTGGAGGCACTGTGGAGGCTGTCCTGCGACTTGCTGCTGGTTAAGGACGACTTGCAGCTGCGGTCTCTCTGTCTCTGCCTGCACTCCAGACAGTTCCTCACCGCCACACAGCAAACTGCCGGAGAGACGGAGAGAAACATGTAAGTGTCGTGTGATGGTTGGGTCTTTCATATCACATGTTCAAAAAACAGAAGTGTGTATAAACACCAGAGAAGCCCCATATATGCAATATAGATCACATATAAATCTAATATAGGGCTGCAATACAACTAATGATTATTTTATTTTCATTATAGATTAATATGCTCTTTATTTCTAAGGATAGCAGCAAACTATTATATTAAAAAAAAATCAGTAACCGTAATTTTTTCTTGTAAAACCATAAAAAAAAATTACTTTAAATACTTTAAATAACCAATCGATAATTTGAGAATTTTATGTATATGATAATAAGATGTAATAAAAGCAAATGCAATAAATCGTGTTAGATCCAGGGACTAAAGACAAAACAAGAGTAATATGAAGGGACCGGAGGGACATACATTGCAATGAACACACATTGTGTTGCCTTAAAAAACATTTTTCAATATTGTTTCCCTGTGCACAGTAGTGCTGAATCAGAAACTTAATTGATTAGACAATAGAAATTATAATAATCTACAATTTCAAGTTAATTTATTAAGCAAAATTGCTGAATTTTTTGTTTCCAATTTGTAAATCTGAGGAACTTTGTTTTTTCTTAGAATTAAATGATCAACGTAATTTGAATATATTTGGGTTTTGCAAACTTCTTTTTCTAGAAGTACAGGGCCACGTGTGAGACCAACCACATTAACAGTTTTAGAGCACACACCCAGGCGGAGACACTGCCTCATCAGCCCTCCCGACGACATGTTCTTCTCGGCCTCGATCTCGCTGAAGTTGAGGGAGCTGGCGAACACCAGCACGTCCACCATGGCCATGAGACGCGAGAGGAAGGTGACGGCCGTCTCCGAGGACATGCCCTGCGTCGCCTCGATGTTCTCCAGCTCCGTCTGGGTAACAGGGAGGAGAAATGCACACATGCTCTCCAGTTATTCGGTGTCAAACCAGCACATGTGCACAATGGCCTCAGTGGTTTTAGAAAGGTGGTGACGTACTGTAGTGGCCTCCCCCTTTTTAAACATTTAAACGTAACCTTTAGAAGATGTTCGCTGCTGGGTCTGGACCACAACAGTCATGCTGATCAAGTGAAATACATACTTATGATGACGTCTGGCAACATGAGGTGCTCTACACAACACACAGGAAGTACAGCCTGATGACACACAGGTAATGGTAACAGTGGGGTTGTGACAGTTGCAGTGGGGCCTATTAGCAGTAACAGCAGCAGTGTGGAGACAGGCAAAGCTAGACTAAGATCCCCTTATGTTCACACCAACCCAAGTGTTTAATTACAGGATCTTCAGTGTAGCTACTGGCAATAGATCTGAAGGCAGCATTGGCTTCTGATAAGACTGTGTGGTTTGCTGTGTGTCTCTGCTTCAGCGAGCAGGATGTGCACGGCTGTGGAGAGTCGACAAAAAGTGCAAGCAACCGGGGGCTCGTCCGCGCAGGTGAGCACACACATTCGTGGGGGGATAACAGACACAAGGTGGAAACAGAAGGACTCGGGGGTTGGTGTTCTTAGCTCTTCTGGTGATGGTGAGAGTCTCAGGCTCATTACGCACCTCTCCCCCTGTGCCTCCTCCCCCAGGAACAGGGGTCACCTCCTCTCCCTTTGACCCCCCCTGGGGTCTGGCTCCTCCTGCCTTCTTTAGTGTTGATACAAATGGGACAGGCTTAGCAGATGCAACCCTCAAGGTCTGTTGGAAAACTCTCATGCTTTTTTCTTTTTTCCTCTAAACAAATCTTCTCACTCTTATTTCTCCCACCTCCTGGCTTCTTTAGTCCACTCTATCCCCCTCGTATAATATTCTTACAATGTCAGGATATTATATCTTTAAGAATCAGACACCCATAATATTTTAAAACAGTATAAAGGGGAATACAGATTAGCAGCAAAAGGAGCACAACAAGTAGAAACACTATGGATGTCAGACAGGCAAGGGTTAGTGTCAGTCACAATGGTAAATAAACCAGAACAAAGTATTAGTGGAATGTAAAGAGAGGAAGAAACCACAACTTACAGCGTTGGCACTATTCTTAGAACTCTGCACATGCAAAAAAACAGACAAAAACAGAGACAAAAAGGAACGAGAAAATACGTAGAACACATGTAACACAGAGAAGAAAGGAAAAAAGAAGGATGATTAAAAGAAACAGATTAATACACTGTCAAATCAAATATATTGTTCATTAAAAGGATTTGAGCAACGACCAAATAAAGGTTAAATATACTATGTCACAAGTGTTAGATTGACAGTTAAATACAGAGAGATACAGATGAAAGGAAAAATGTTTTTAGAGTTTAATTAATTGACCAATTTTTTAATTCATGGCCAAACTAAACAGATTTTCTTTTTTTTAAGTATGACATTTAACCTTTAAGAATTAAAAAGTAGTTTTTGATCGATATTAATTGACTAGAATCAGGTTGAAGAGGCTCTTCCGAGTCTGAGTCCTACGAAAGCAGCTGTTGACCTGCAGTTCTCCCTCCTACCACAGAGGGGCAGAGTAGAGCCACTTACGGAAGGGGAGGTGGCGGCGGACAGGAGAGGAAGGATGCCCCCACAGGCGATGATGATGTTGTCCACCATCTGAGAAATGAGGTGGATGGTGTTGTGGACGAAGATGATGTTTTCATTGCTGTTCACGAAATCCATCACCGACTTGGTTGAGTGGCTGAAATGGAAAACAAAGAGTTTGATGGATGACACAAAACCAGTAGAGACGTCGTCATGGAAATAGAGACCAAACCCACTTCCTGATCTAATCCTCAACTCAACGTGCGAGCCGTGCAGATGCATCGGAACCTAAACGCTAAATGTCATCAAAGATCTTATCACAGCAACATGTCAGAGGGTTTTACAGGTTTGTGCAAAGTTGGATCATCTCACCTCCTCCACACGTGCACGTCGGTTTCCAGGGCGAACAGCAGGTCGGTGAGCAACCTCTGGTGCATGGGGGACCACTTGAATTCTGGGATACGGAACATGGTCGTGCGTGGGCCGGGGCTGAACTGCCGGCGCTGCTCCTCCGTCATGGGCATTCCCCTGAAGCCCAGGTCGACGCGTAGGTCCCGCTCCAACTGCGCGGCGGTGCGGCCGTGAAGGGCCTGCAATTGGGGGGGGGGGGGGGGCAAGATGCGGTCAGCCTGAGGACGTCTTTCAGAAACATCTCTTACTGCGCTGACATAAAACTTGGAATCGGTTCAGAAATCTAAATCTATTTTGTCAAAGAAGCCCCAGAGGAGGTTCTGTGACCTCTCATTCTGTGGGCGGTCACTGGGTATTTCTGCCCGGACAAACTGTCCATGGCCGAGCATTTTACTGGAATTAGAAGCAAACACAGCCAATCACAAAGGGGCAGCGGGTGCCTGAAGTATGGAGGAGGAGGAGGAGGCTTGTGACTGTTCAGTCCCTGGAATGAAGATTATTCTAGATGGAGGTGATCCGCTAATTATAACTTACAAACCTTTTTCACAAATTTTGATAAAAACAGTAGAGGAAAATAAATTATTTCACTTCAATCTGTACAGTGTGTTATGATGTAATCACACCTGATATGAAAACAAACTCTTGTGCAGCCCATAATTAATCTAATTACAGTGATCCAGCAGTTTACTTCAGAATCAGAAACATGAACACACCTGAGTAGTCGCAGTGGTTTGGATCTTCTTTGTGTCTTTGTCTTTCCCGTCATCCGACCTCTCTGTATCAGAGGTGGTGCTGGCCGTGTCTCCGCCAGTCTTCACCCCCCAGCCTCTCCCTCTGCCCCGGCTGTGACCTCTCCCTCTGGGAAATCTGGTCTGGAGGCCGCCTGGATCTGGCTTTGGCTCTCGGCCTCGGCAATGGAGCTGATGTCAGCGATAGGGCTCTGGATCTTGAAGAGCCCGTCCTCCGGAAGTTCACCGGCTGTGTGGCTCTGGGTCTGTAGATCAGAGCCGCAGCTGGTCATGTGGGCGAGCAGACTGAGGTCGTCACTGGCGCTGGTGGTGGAGAGAGACGGGACTGGGCCGGATGAAGTGGGCTGGTCTGGACTGGGCAGCACGAGGGGGTCTGTGGCTGCCAGAGCTGGAAGCAGCTTTTCATCAACCTGGAGGAGATGAATGGGGAAATAAAAATGAGCAGAACTTTTTCACATTGTGCAAAGTTTGCAGCAAAATCTTGTTTTCAAAGAAAGATAGAAAGTAGAGATACGACATAGACTGATTGGGTTTTATTCAATTCTCGGTCCGCGGGGAGAGGGTGGCTTCACAGATAAGATTTTAATTCATCAGCAGCAATAATCTTCATAACAAATCCTACCTTGCTGAAGAGAAATCCGTTGTTGCTTGGGACACTGTCCTTCTCATCAGCCAAAGTGATGAGCGGACCCATGTTCCCATCATCCTCCAGGCTGACCCCCGAGAGCCCCAGGCTTGGCCCCAATCCAACTCCTGAGGCCGGCGTGTCATCTTTAGGGGCCAGATTCCCGTTCATGTTCTGGCACGACAGCGCAGTAAGCACTGTCCAGGAGAGAGTCCACCTCCACCAGAGGCCCGTTCTCCATTCCTCCCCCACCTCCTACAACTACACCTCCACTAAGGCCTTCGGGAGACAGGTCGAGGTCATCCAGCTTCACCTCTGTGGCCTCTACTTTCTCTGCTTTAATGTCCACCAGCAGGTCGTGGACCTCCACCCTCACGCCTGGACCAGCGCTCTGCTCCCCGGGCGTCAGGGCCTCTCCATTGGGTCGCTTCACGGCGCCTTCTGCGAGGAGGTTGCGCGAGTCTCCGCCGGCCCCCTCGCTGTATTCAGCCTCGCTCTCCGGCGTCTGTGTCTGGGAGTTATCGTCGATCTCCAGGTTGCCGTTGACCACAGGGGCGGGCGCAGCAGAAAGCCCAGAGATGGTGGACACAGAGCCTTTCTTTCCTTTCTTCATGTTCTCCTCCTCCTGACGCTGGTACTCCTCGTACATCTTAGCTAAGTATTCCTTATGGGCCTCGTAGGTCACCTGCGACAGAGGATGGGTGTAAATGTTACGTCATCAGAACACAATCGCTGATGATAGCTAACCTCCACATCTATAATGTCCACGTTAAAAAAGCTCATTGATCAATAGCATGGATCAAACTGGGAAAGCCTGCTCTGACCACAGTGTTTGACCAGCATCTATAACGTCAGGGAAGAAGATGCAATCACTTATTGAACATTATGTCCAGGATGAATCATTAAGGGTCTTTCAGGTCAATGAACCAAGAATCATAATTAAAAATAATCAATGTGTACAAATCAATAGGTTTTTGTTTAGCCTTCATGACAGTTTCAGTTTCTATATCAATAACGGAAAATCATTACCACCAGTTCTGTGTTCATTTTTGGTGCAACAGATTTGAAGCCGTGTGGATATGGTTGTCCATTTGAGGCGGCTGTGGCTCAGGAGGCGGGTTGTCCACTAACCAGAGATCGGAGGTTTGATCCCAGTCTCCCCAACTCCATGTTAGTGTAATAAGTGTCCTCGAGCAAGATACTGAGCCCCAAAGTGCCCCTTACATCTGTGCCGGCAGTTTCTGTGTGTGTGTGTGTGTGTGTGTGTGTGTGTGTGTGTGTGTGTGTGTGTGTGTGTGTGTGTTTGTGTGTGTGTGTGTGTGTGTGTGTGTGTGTGTGTGTGTGTGCAAATTGCAAAAATGTTCTGTGAAGTGCTTGAGTGGTCATCTAGACTAGAAAGGCTTCGACATAACTACAGTCCATTACCACTGTAAAGCAAATATTCCTCAAGGATCTCGACAATGCAGCTTGACTTGACAAATCATATCTATGTGTTACAATATCTTTTAGCACTTATCCCATAGGATAAAAGAGCAGCATGAAATAGTGCCTGAAAAGAAAGTCTGATCTTTACTGTGTAGGAATTATTATCTGAAAATTCTATCAGGAAGTCTATGTGCGAGAAATATGCCACCTGAAAAATGTATGGATCTTACCTTGGAGTGTGCGATAGACAGGGTATCAACCCACACTCTCCACCCGCCCCATTCGTATTTGATGGCGTGGTAGAGCAGGATCCTGAATATGTTGTACACCATCTCAGTGATTTTCTGCTCCTCGGGGCTCTTGGGGTTGATGTATCCGAGGGAGAACATCCAGTCCTGCCACACGGAGCACTGCAGCAGGCAGCTGGCACACAACACAAACACGGAATGTGAGTGGGGCTCAATGTGAAAGTGTGTAACAATCATTGTAAGAATGCGAATGGCTTGCAGTTGAATTGATGTGCAGCCCCTTGTGCGCTCTCACCGACGGTTTTCGCGGCTGTTGCTGAAGAGCTTTATCATGTCGGAGAGAAAGAGTCTCCTGACTTCCATCAGCTCACTACTGGGAGAGGAGTTCTTCAGGAGGGTCGCCACTACTTTCAAAATCACTGGGCGGGAGGTGAAAATCGGGTGATGTGAAGAGGAAAGAGGGAGAGAGGAGAATGAGTGAGTAGGAGAAGCACAAATATATAAACCGTGTTTTGAATAGGAGAGAAAAAACGTGAGGGTAAGGAAAGTGTGAGTCAGATCAATAGGCGAGAGACGGCATCAGCGTCGGCTTCTGAATTCAGGCTTTGTTGTTTATTCAGTTGCATTAAAAAACCACTGTGTTATTGGCAGACCAAAGAACGACAGTGACAGAGAGACGCAAGCTACAGCGTTTTCGTACTTACTGGGATTCTGGATCTTGACGGTGGAGTCGGGCTCGGGGTGGGGTTTGTGGACCACCTGAGTGCAGACCTGCTCGGTCAGAATCTGCACACAAGACACAACAAGATCCGCGGACGTCAATGACATGCAGAGACAATCACATGAGTTGTGACGGCTGGAAATGGTCGCACACTTCCTGTGCACGGCTAGAAGTGATGCAGTGTGTGAAAGAGCCGCCGCCAAACAATCACCCACCTCATACAGCGTGTTGTAGGTGGTGATGGAGACGGTGTTGGTGTGCATCATCAGCCTCTCCCCCAGCAGCGTGAACAGACTGTGCGTGTGCATGATCTCTACCTTCCTCCTGCAGGGAATCACACACACACACACAGAGACACACACAGACACACACACACACACAGACACACACACAGACACACACGCACACACACACACACACACACACACACACACACACACACACACACAGAGGGTTTATTATTCATTACAGAACTCGCGACGGTTGAAGCTGACATTGATCGCCACTGGCCCAATGACATGTGGCTCTGTCAGTTATGATGGGAGGATAAGAACAGCACAGAGACAAGAATAGAATGACAACACTGCCGGAGTAACCGAGGCAACGCTCACACGGCTGTGAATAAGTAATTTGTGACTGTTAAACAGACCAGAGGCTTTTAATTTGAAAGGACACATCAGTGCTGACATAAGCTTATATGACCTGCCCATTCCTCATTATTGTGTGCGTCTGAAAAAGAACGGAGAGTCGTAAGGGGGGGGGGGGGGGGGGGGGGGGAGTGTAGCTAATAGTTAAAGCGAGACGACGTTAAGAGGAGGAAATTTCAACAATGGTGTAACCATCTGTCATCAAGTCAATCATAAAGAAAGTGACGAATATTAAATATATGATGTATTTATATAGGGCAAATAATACTTTTTTTCAGTTTTACAAAATTGCATTTGACAGAAAATGTGAATTCAATTTCCTAACAGGGACTAACCCATACCTGCATATACTGTAAATAAGAACATCACAAAACAAATAAGTGTTTTTTTATAAATTGATCTCTAAGATTTTATTACACAGCATCTAAAAACATTTCCAAGGACTACTTCAAAGTAGTTTATTTGCTTATTAAATTTGACATTGAGTCTCAAACCACAGTGAAGAAACCCACACAAATCTAAAATTGGTTTTAGTTTTTTTTTTTTTATCCTATTTTTTAAAGATGATAATTTATTAGATTCTCTGCAAAACCCTTAAAATATGTGTCGTGATTTATTTAATATAAAAATAAAGGAATGTCTCTGGCTGTTAGTAAATCACATGATGACATGTAAAGTCGAAGGAGGAGCTCCTGCAGGACTTTCACTTCAAAGGGAGGTGAAGTGGGCGGGGGGGCTGAAGGTGCAGGGCTCAGGTGCAGCGTGGCCCATGCTGTGCATGTCACAAGGGATGAATAAATCCCCCAGCATTCATTGCTGCTCATCAAGGTCCCCACCCTCCCCCCCCCCCCCGCCAGTGCACGCTGTCAGAATTATTATTCCGCCTGGATGTGATGATGAGGACATTATCTTCAAGTACACACACCACACACACACAAACAACCAGCGCTTCTCAGTTGGCTGGAGACTGCACTGCCGTGGTTCTTCGGTTTTTAGCAATGGCAGCATAAAACATTTGCCCTTTTAAGAAAATCCCTCCGCAGTGAGAGAAACAGTAGCTTACTTGTGGCCGAGGTGCTTGAGGAAATAGCCCAGGACCTTGAGGGCTTGGACCCGGATGCTCTCACTCTTGGAGGCCAGGAGTTTGCAGATCACCCTGCGACACGTCAACACACAGCCACAAGCATTTCATTTCACTGAATGAGTTACGCTACATTAGATGAAGGCGACGAGCACGAAAAATGTATAAATCAAAATAAAGATCAAGGCGTTCTTCTGCGTGTGGTAAACACCTGCTGCCTGATACTCAGTAAACCTCAAAGTCAACATGGAGGCGACTCTTCAAAGGCAGGAAGATATCAAAGTGAAAAGAAAATGTGGCGACACATAACAGAGGAGTTACCTGGCAACCTTAAAGAAATCCACGAGGAGGCCACATGGTTGAGGCTTGTACACTTTGCTGTTTGTGAACTGTAATTGAACAGATAGGCAGTGGGTTGACTAAACAGTAAAGCATCTGGTTTGTTTGCTGCAAAAAAGCATTATGGATTAAAACTAATAAAAAAACATACTTGGTTCTTCAGACTACATTCATTCAAAAAGACCAAGAGCAAGGGGATAAATGTTTTTGTCCATTTGAAATCCATAAATTCAAATTTCCTTATTCTCTACTTGGTTTTAAAACCATTTTGACTGAATCTGTGAATTACTTGAATAATTTGACTACATCAGTGAATATGAGTATTCATCAGTAATATGAAATGTGCACACACATATGTTTACATATATACATGTATATATATATATATACATATGTGGGGATTTTTCAATTGTTTAATTTATGGCCTTATTATTAGAAATAAAGTTTTTGTTGCTAAATGTATTGTGTATGAATACATTCTTCTGATATTCTGAATATTACATTGGATGTGTATTTTGTTTTTTGCTTGTTTGTTCCTAACTCGTAATTTAAATACATACAAAGCAAAAGACTTACTGGTTAAAATCATGTGTGATAAAGAAAGATCTTGTTTCATCTCAGTAGAATCTGATGTTGCATCAGATATTTTGATGAGTGTGTGTGTGTGTGTGTGTGTGTGTGTGTGTGTGTGTGTGTGTGTGTGTGTACCCCATGTGTGGGCAGCACACTCACCTTATTCCATTTCTCTGATCGAATGCAGGGATCATGGACGCCGGGTGCTCAGACATAGAGCCACCAGCAGCTGGAGCACGTCGTGGATGTTCTCATCCTGCAGAGAAAAAGAAAGCAAAGTTGCGCCGGTGAACAAAGGAGGAAGAGGAGGCCCCACGGGACGGATGAATAGGGGGTTAATAGGACGAAGAGAGAGGTGTATTGGTGGACATGGAGGAGGGGGGACTGCGGAGGAGCAGGTGGCATAATACAACAAGAATAGATATAATTGTTACAGAGGAGTACATTCTGTTCAGTCCATTGTTGCACCATTTTTCATGCTGTCACTGCGCCTGGGCTGACTCACACTCTCACTCGTTTAAGTGGACCATAACTCCAGCCCACAATTTATAATGCCCATTTTGCCACCAGCTCCACTCAAGCGCTCACACCGTCTCTCCCCCGTCTCCCCCCCCCCCCCCCCCGTCTCCCACTGTCTCTCTTAAAAACACAGACGACGGGGTTTACCTCATGCATGGTCAGTAGGTAGTTGAGAATGCTCTGCAGCTCGTCCTCCTTCACGCCCCGGTCCTGTGGGGGAAAAAAACACATCTTTAAGTTGTTCTTTTACATCCTGTTGACCTCACATTACTTCATTTATTCTGTCCTATGATGCATTTTAACCGCTAATCAGCGACAACCTCACACATGCAGGAACAAGCTAAACAAATGCTCTATTCAGGCTGCTGGTCTATAATGTGATTCTCCACACACACAAACACACAGATTGGAGACGAAGCTGTTGGTCCCTCTGCGTCCCAAAGCGATTTCATACAACTTAATCAATGTGGTGGAGATAATCGGTTTCTCTGGCTTTACCTTCAGTATCAGCTGTTTGAGGAAGAGGAGCATGAAGGCTCTGAGCGAGATGATCTCCTTTTGGGACGGCCGCGGTCCGTCTGCACACAAAACACAAACAAAAGAATCATTTAAATAAGCCTGAGCAAGTCCCACTGTTTACTGATATTAGCCTTTATTAGGCTTCCTGGAGAGCAGAGACAAACTTGTTAACACACACAAACACACACACAGAAGTGTGTTAACAAGTTTGTCTCTGAGAGCAGAGACAAACTTGTTAACACAAACACACACACAGAAGTGTGAACTGTAATTAAATCCCTGCCATTACCTCCAGAGGCAATCTGGATATTTTTTACTTGAACTAATTTAACTGATAACAGCAAAGATGTGACTGATTGTCTTAATGATTCAAACCAAACAAGCATCCCATCCCACGGATTCCTCATTGAAGCTCTGGTACTCGATCAGGTCTGTGGCGGGCTGCAGAGAAATTAAATAAACAAGCTCTTTTTCTAAAAGGTCTGACATCTTTATCCCGTTTCTTAAATGCCACAGGCGCCCTCTACCTTTAACCGCGCTTTAAAAGCCACAAAGCGCCATCTCGTTCACGATTATACAACTTTCTGTTTTACCTCTATTGTCTTTCGTTCATTCTGACATTTGGCTGCGAAACAAAAACGCTCCTTCCACCTCTGCAAATCTCACCCAGACCCAGCGGCACTTTTAAACTGTTTTTTCAAAAAAACTCCAACATTGGCTTTTCATTTTCCAGTGATGTAATTAGTTTCATTTAATTTTTGAGGGCGTTTAATGTGCCAGACACACTCGAAGCTCATGCTGATTGATGAATCGGCTCAAAATGGCTGCCAAACAACTCGCTAATGGAACGCGAAGCCAAACAGCCTCACAGATGAATCGATTCAGATCAAAACAAGAAGACCGGCCCTTTTATTCCCCCCCCCCTTTAATGGTCCCAGTGTCCACAGGCAGTTAAAGTCGACTTCGTCCCCTCTCATTCTCCACCTTCCTACAGATGTCATTAACAAACAAACACTCACTACACAATGACCCTCGTAAGCGCACTGCTCTCATCAGCATTCCAAGCACCCGGCAGAGGTTTGTCAAGTTTACAAGGCAACAATAAACATTTATGACGATCGGCTTGTGTGCATTTGCCACCGTGCACTTTGCTGTGTCAGGGACGTCTGGAACCAGCCTTATTTGAATTCGAGCCACAGAGGGAGAAGCACCGCAACTGCAAACAGTGTTTACTGGGAGCTGAATAAAAAAACGCACCTTGTCCTTGCACAACACTTTAACTGATATCTGACCCCGAAGCTGATGTAAGCTCGCAGACTGATGGAGACGAAGATTTGAGGCTTTCTCTCTTTGTCATGCTCCGCGGGCACTGAATCACGAGTGAGTGTGTGCGTGTTTCACCGGCTCCTCGCGACGCCAAAGCACGACACCGGCGCTGTCCTCTATGATCCATCATCGTTATCTGTCAAGCTGGTACATATAGGTGGAATGGAGACACTCGTGGTTCAGCCATCCATCATGGTTACGCGGCGGCTCCAAGTCAAGCAAGTGCACGCACGCACCAAGTGAACATGTGCACGGGTGTAATTTCGTTTTTAGGGGTCTTTTGTTAACAGAGGATTTGAATAAAGCTTCTAATCATCTAAACCTCCTCTCTGGGGTGAATATAATTATCATCCTCTTCTCCTTCAAATTAATTTTCCCCTTCTTGTGCTCTGTATATGCCAACCTGACTCAACCATTTTATCCAGTCATTGTGAAAGCGAATGCTCTTGCATCTGTTTGGGAGTCAATGCATGTATGAAAGAGTGAGTGTGTTCTGACTGGATCTAAAACTCTATTTGAATTATATGTGAATTATTATGAATTATGCTTGAGCTTACTTGAGGACATTTACGCTCAAATTTAAAACTAGGCGAAATCCATTATTACAACACAAGGCTTAAAAAACGAAAAACAAAATAAAAGGTGTCACTGAGGTTAGAAGAATAAAACGCTTTAGCTGAATAAATAAATTAAACTCAGGCACATAAACATTTTCTTCGTAATCAGTGTTTCTGTTTTATTATAATTTGGCAGAGTTCAAAAGCAATGCAGCTGTGTACCCGAGCGAAACGGGCCCGAGGTGTTTTCATTATGTACAGTACAGACTTCTTTTCAACCAACAACATCAAATGGAGTTATTTGTAAGAAAAAAAATATGAGGACAACTTGAAGAGGAATTATGTGTCTCTAAGCAGATTAAAGGCAGTTGCTGGATAGAAATACACTAAGAAATGGAGTTGATCTGCAACATGGATTCAACCTCATGACTTCAAGCTGAGACACGCTCAAATATTATAATCCACAAAGCCAAGCGTGCGTGTTTAAATATCCGTCTATTGCCGTGCAAATCAATGCATATAAGACTCTTACTGTAATGTTGATACGCACACTTCCAAACCACAACTGGCATGTCCTTTCGGCTTTGAGCGGACCATTAATAGCGTCTGTGGCTAATTGCTACCATTATCAAAAGGTTCCAAATCCCAGCAGTCAAGCCGCAATATCACCAAACGGCGAAGGAAGCCAGACAGCCACTTGATTAGAAATTCTAAAAAACTCCCTTGGATGTGCCAATCAAATCCGTCTGTTGCCATGGCAACGTGGGATGCGCACGAGGCCGTGTGCAGAGGGTCCCGGGCGAAAGGAAGAGGTTGATTAAAGTGAGAGACCTTTCCGGAGCTCTGATGTGTGGCGACAGTGTGTGCTGTGGTAACGCAAGCCCTCTGCTCTATTACAAAGGCAGTGGACACATCAATTCTGATTTGACACCGTGTTGTGTTTGGAATATGATTTGTCATATAACTGCAATTCTTTTTTCTAACCCCCGCTAAAAAAACATGTATCAGGAAGCATGGGCTCGCATTTCAGTTCAACATTTAAAAGTAATCTGATATCAAGGCTTTGTCATTCTGCTACTGGAACAAACACTATTTCAATCATTAGTAATTTACAAGCGTTGAATTTGAAAACTCTTCTTCTCCAAAAGTTACACAAAATATGCAGCTTTTAAATCAGGAGCTGCTTTGCCTTGCTAATGAGCACCCAGCAACTACAGTGGTTGTTAGATGCATGTGTGTGTGTGTGTGTGTGTGTGTGTGTCTGTGTGTAGCGTAATGTCCACTTTCCTTACTGTCATTACCTCAGTGTTGAAATGAACTGTAGTTTATGCGACTTAACAGAGCTGTAATTATCTCACTCATTAGCTGAGGTGTTTCTGCCGATTTTTAAAAACCCATTCAGAGCCATTACAAGTCTTATTGATTATTGACTTCAGGTCTTCATTAGGCCGTTTTCAGCTTTAAACTAAAGCCGGAATTGATTTGGCGATTTAAAAAAAAAAAAAACATCTTGAAAAGCTATTTTTTAACCAAATGCTCATCAGGGCTTAACGTGAGCCGGATCCTGTCGGAATGAGAAGTGGAACCTCTCTGTGTTCGGCTGCTTGTGTTCGGATCCATGATCACGAGGCTCATAATCTCGTTTGATTCGTGCAACTACGTTGTAGAATTAAAACTGAATGAAAATAAAATCAAATATAACCATCAGAACTTTCCTGAAAGTGGTGAAGAACCTTATGGTTCCTCCAATTTAAAAACATCCATTGATCATTTTGAGCACAACCCAAAGTCACCTTCTCTGTGACTTACATTTCCCACTAGAATGGATACACAGAAATTACTGCTTCTACGATATGTAAATTGTGTCAGATGTTAAAGAACGAATACATTATATCACAGCTAAGTTTGGAACAGACTGTACTAACAGCAATCAGGGGGGGAATCTTTAACAAGTGCAGAAATGTGATGATTGATTCAGAAATTATACCATAATTAGTATAAAAAATAGCACCGGTATTTGGCTTGAGTGGAGTTGAGATCCTTGTGTGCCTGACCTCCTTAATACGTAATGTGAAGGAAGCCAAGAAGGTCCATATTTAAAAAATGCACCGCTCATATGCTCTATGTATTAATCAATAGAAGCCTTTCTGCAGTAATGTCTGTTTTAGGAAGGTCAGTTGCATCTGTAAATTGCACTAATGGAGAGACAGCAGCTCCCAGCTCCAGAGGGCTGCTGACTTAATGAATCTTAAATCAAGCTGAGTCACTTCAAGTTTATTTGTATTTGTTTGATATCCCAACGCAACGTTTCTTCTTCTGGCTTCTGCAGCACTTTTCATCTAAGAGGAAAAGAAACTCTAGGTAGGATAATGGCTATAGACAGGCTAACGTCATTTCCAAACACATGTAAACTATAAATATCAAACTGCTTCTCCTTTGAGGGGGGGGGGGGGGTTGAGCCAATCCCAGCGGACATTGGGCGAGAGGCGGGGTACAGCAGGGTGCGCAGGGCTGACGTACCGAGACAAACATCCCCAGTCCACACATCTTTGGATTGCGGGAGGAAGCCGAAGATTTGAACCAAGAACCTTCTTCCACTCTAGCATTGTGCCGGATTTCAACCTTCAGTCCAAAGACATCCATCATCCAACTATCCATTATCTATATTGTTTATCCTTTGAAGGTCACGGGGGGGTGGGGGGGTGGGCTGGAGCCAATCCCAGCTGACATTGGGCGAGAGGTGGCGTACACCCCCCCCCCCCGGTGTATCACAGACAAACAACCATACCTCACACTCACAATTCAATTTAGCGTCCAGCAGAAAACCCACGCACACAAGGGCAATGTGCAAACTCCACAAAGGAAGACCTTGGGATTCAAACCAGGAACCACAGCCTCACTGTGCCTCCGAGTTCAAAGACGGACCAAGAAATGGCAGAGGCAAAATGTAATAACCATCAAAATATGAGAATAAATCGCACCTACTTTTGAAGAATCTTTCCTGGAATGGATTCAAAAGTGTCACATTCAGTTCACATTAAAAAGTGCAAAGAAAAATACTTTTTAATAGGGAGAAAGAGAGAGAAGTTGAAACACTGCTCGCTCTCACCTCTGCACACCTGACCGACCCCTGCAAGCTTGTCAGGTTTTCAGCTTTTTTGTCAGCGTTTTTTGGAGGCTGACATCACCACTACATGTTCAGATAAATGCAGCGTTAAAAATAATTTTAAAAAGACTTGTGAAGTGGTGACGGGAGCTGCTTGTACTTTCTTCTTTGTGAGTGTTTGAGAGGCTGCTGTAAAAAAAAAAGCGCTGAGTCACAAAGAGGTTTAGAGGAACGAGACAGTAAAGACGGCTCAGGGGGGATGAAGAGAAGAAAGTGGGTGAATTTAAGAAAACGGAATAAAAGCAGTCGTGTGGAGATGCTCTGTGTGACATGTGAATATCTCGTGGTGTTCATTAGGAGAGTGGAAGGGTCTCTCCTCTCGTTTCCACTCGTTTTCCCTTTCTCCGTCTTCATTATGTGAAAACGGTGCGCGCACGTAGACATACCGAGACCTTTGGGGCTGATTCCACTGCACTCCAGCGGGTTGATGGCCCAGTAGTAGTACTTCAGAGTGTGCATCAGCTGCAGGACGGTGCCGACGCGGCGGATGGTGGTGTAGATGGTGGCGGTGCCGATGAACTCCGATGACAGGTACGTGTAGAGGGACAGCTGGACCTGTGTGCACAGACCACATCTATTTCATCCATACAGGCACACAAGCAAAAAGTCCACAACTCGCCAGACGCTCGCTGGGGAGAGACAAATACTCTTTGTGTGTTCCTGGTGTTCAAACAGAAGCCGGCTTTATTGTGAAAAGACAGCCACAGAGGAATGAAAAGAAAGTTCCCTCCAGTAAAAGCACCATTTGTTTTTCCTGCCTTGTGTTATTTTTGATGTGTCTGTGCCTGAAGGTGTGAGGAGCTCCTTGGAAGGCGGCGCTGACATTTAAGGAGGGCGCTCTCCGACTGCTCATTTGCCTCTTCCCTCCTTCCCCCGCCGCCTTCTGTTCCCCTTCCTCCCTCTCTAACCAGTCCTCTCCATCGTTCAAGTCCGCGGCACAAATCTCCGAGCTCATTACAGTGGCCGCGACGCCAAGGACCAGCCATAACAAGGTAGCTCCGTATTAAGCGGATGGAATTAGCAGAGCGCCGCGGCCTGACCACACCGCGTCGCAGCTCATCTGGAACGGAGAGCACACTCTGCAGGCTTTCATCACGTTACATTTCACGCACTGAGCATGTGTGTTTATCTGCGAGCGGGGAAAAAACAACAACCCTGAAAATCCCAGATCCCAGCACAACAGCTTGGAATGCACTGCTGCACCGGTGCTGTAGCTTATTACCAAACAAGCGTGGCAAAGACAAAGCAGCTCTTTTTATTTTTCCGTGAGCGCAGGGAGGAACGTGGGAGAGATGAGATTCAGATACGATTTCTTCAGGTGATTTCATTAAGTCCTGAATATGACCCGAGGTTGTTCCTGCCAATAATGAAGATGATGATAACACCCGGGAAGTGGCAAATAATAGAAAAGCTGAGCGAGAGACAGAAAAGTACAAGGATTTTTGTGCGATGCTGCTCGGTACTTTTACTCTGTTTGTCGTGTTCTCATTATTACACTGTTGCCTTGTTGTAATTGCCTCGTCTGTTCAAGCACTCGATGCAGGTAAAAGACAGACTAAAGATTCAGAGCGCTTTGCTCTATAATATTGACTTAGACAAATCTTTCTGCCACTTCTGGATGTGGGTGGGGTAAACATAAAATAAGATGGCGAGACTCGAGGAGATACACATTTGGTTAATGTTAAGATTAAGACAGCAATAGGTGGTGTGTCAGAGCCTTAAAAGACACGTCATACAAATGTGGGTATAACTTCGGACCCGGTCACAGAGCTCGTCTTCAAAACTCTCGCCCTGATGACGAGGACGTGCACAACCTATGCACCAAACAGATGCAAAATAAAGGAAGCAGCCATCTTGCATACGGGTCGTCAGCAAGTGTATCCCGACCCTGAAAGGTGGAGCACACGCAGCAGTTTGGCCAGTTTCGCAGTGACTGACTTTCACACCTTTCCTTTACTCTCCTGAGCTGCAGCAGCTGTTCACTCGCGTCTCTTCCACCTCGACTCCAGCGCGCGCCCTCAAGATCGGCACCGCCGCGCCCCCGAGAGCCAAATCGCATCTCGAGGTCAGAGGTGGAAGGAGGCAGGGAAGTCAGGGAGTTTTTTTGAAAATAAAGGAGGCAAAAGCTAAATTCGTCCTGTGGGAGTGCCAGGAATACTCACATCTAGTTCAGAGTGAGAGGGGAAAGAAGAACCACACTTCTCGTCTCATCTCATCATGTCCCGCAGTCGCTTCAAATGTCACTTTTTCTCTTTGTTTGCTTGGCTTGTGTGTTTTGTTCTTTCCATGCATGACGTGCCAGCTCCTGCTTCTGCAACCTCCTTTGTTGTATTATTGTAAAGGGCGATGGCCACTAAGATGTCAGCCGCTCTTCTCTCTTTGTTTTAATGCCGCTTGCTCGTCTCGATTTTACTCATTCAAACATTCTCGTTTGCTTTGTTTCCGAATTTATGCTCTAATTCAGAATATCATCACCCCTTCTTTTTTTTCTCGCAGCAGCAGCAAGGTCATGAAAACACACACAGGCACATTTTCAGCTGATACCACACACACACACACGCATATAAACAGACCTTGGCAGGGGTGTGTATCCAGATGGCAGCGTTGAACAGGACATGGTCACAGAGCTGTTTGAGGAGTGGCGCTCCATGAGGTAAACCATCCAGATACTTGGCGAAGGACAGGAACTGTTCAAGTACGGCCCTGGTGATGTGGACTCGGGATGACTGGACAAAGGACAGGGAGGATGAGATGTGACGATCACATTATGGGAGAGCGACACACATCGGGTTTAATTCAATCCTAATTCGTTAGAATTTAATAAAGTCAGGCGATGCTGACAAGCTACAGTAAAGCCAGTGTTACATTCAATCAACCTGCCTGTGCTGCATAACCTTAGGAGCCTATGTGCAAAATTGCCAAAGGTGTGAAGTAATTAATTTACACCAGCAATCGACATGTGCAGGATGTGATGAATATTAATAGATCTCTCTTTTTCTTCCCACATCTTTTTTCTTTTTTTTTGGTTTACACGCGTGACTGATAAAAATAGCATCACTTCAGTTGTGCAGGAAAAGTAGGAACGCATATACAAAGAATGTGTGATAAGCATAAGGGCAATTAATATGTGAAGCCGTACCCAATATAGAAAAAGGAGTGTAGTTTAATGAGCATAGTAAAACTCAAAGTATTGAGGGAAAAAAAAACAACAAGGCTACTGACTTTATTCAGCAAATAAACAACAAATAAACTTAACATGCAAACAAGCTCCCCATTGGCTTCTCACTGACCTTCTCAAGCAGGTAGCCAATCACCAGGAAGCCCTTCCCTCCCAGCATCTGCTCCTGCATGGCCACGGAGCTCTTCAACAGCTCCACCAGGAACGCCAGCAGAGTGGCACTGCAAACACACACACACACACACACACACACACACACACACACACACACACACACACACACACACACACACACACACACACACAGGACACACACACACACACACAACACACACAGACACACACACATTTCAGTAATGCAGCCTGGATTACTCTGATGGATTTCTTTTTTGGAGTGTGTGATAACGTCCCCTCCATGTTTGCTTTCCTCTCCGCCATTTACTTTCATCAGTGTATTTTAGCAGTTGTTTCTTCTCGTTGTCTTCCCGATGATTTGTGACAAAGACTCTGACTGCAGTGCACGTGATGCAGCCTGATGTGTAACTGCATTAAGGTTCATGTGCTACAGACACATCTGGAGGATCTTAGGTCACAGACACTACGACTTTTTAAAAGCCTGACGATAACTGTCACACATGTAAGATTCATATTCGCTGTGTAGATGGAAAATTATGTCATATAGTGTAGTCACGCATTTATGTTTGCAAACAATACGATTAGAGACACGACCTACAGATTATTTGATGACGTCATTAAGTATTAAGTCATTAAGAAGTCATTAAGTCAAAGCCAAATCTTATTTCAGACTTGTGGGTCAATATCAGTGCAAAAATAACATAAAACAAATAAATTACTGAATACAGCACAAAAATATCATCGAAACACAACATTATGCATAAAATTCCTCAGCAGAGCATGAAAGGTGGGGACACTGCTGCCGTAAACACGTGGCTTGCACTTGTCCATCATATAAAAGTGTCCATGCACACAGGGCATACATCAGCTTTTCATTTATTAACGTAGCTTATTGTCATTTCCTTTACCATTATTAGTTTCTCGGTCCGTTTAAGGATCAGCTGCAGTAGATGTTGCCCAGTAAACAAACAATCATGCCTATTTGGATCTTTATTGTTCTAATGTAAAAATCATTTAACAGCGTCCACATCTATATCACTTCCTCTGCGCAGCACTCACCAGACCGACGTGTCCACACTGCAGTCGTTGAGCTGCTTGTAGTCCAGCTGAGCAAAGAGAGGAAACAGGACCTGGATGCCTCCTATCGAGTGGATGGCACTGTGGATGGAGTGGGTAACAATGGCCTTCACGTCCTGTGGGAGCAGGAAGGAGCTGTTAGCGGTTAACATGCTGTTTTTGTTGTTTATCGTTATGTCTTAATAAGGTTTTAATACTTTGGTAAAAAAAACGCTGCATCTTCTTGTTGCTGTGGTGCAATGTTAGAGCAGTTTCTGATCTGAGAGAGAAATATGTAAATCGTATCATTTTCAAAAGGATAGTAAAAATGTAGACAACAAAAAAAAACTTTTCACAATGGCTGTCTCATGCTGCCTTGACTGAACTGAACCGACACGAAACTAGGGTTGTGCAGATCCATCGAACTAGAATAACACTCTATTGTAACCAAACACAGCGTGACTCACTTTCTGCCTTTGTAACTGTGAATTACAGTAACTACGGCCCTGAATTGCTGCTGCATTTTCTGCACACTGAACAAAGACATGTTAGAAGGTGAGACACAAACAACCACCATTAGTGAAGCAGAGCCCCTCCACCCCTAATGATGGCTTAGATTCAACTGCAACTAGCGTCTCCTGTGAACTCTCATGGGGTGCACGTCAGCCTGTGATGAACTAGCCGGATAATCAGATGATCATTCATGTATGAATGGCTGAGATGTGGGGGCGGTGACTCAGAGGGTCTGGAAGTGGGGCAGTGACGAACGGCCACTCAGAAGAATAGAGCCACACCGACCTGTAGCATGAGCGCGTGTGGCGAGTGGACGAAGATGGAGGCGTTTTCCCTCGGCGAGGACTCCAGGCACAGCTGGGCATCCGTCGCCTTGGCGTTGTAGGTGAAGGAGATGGAGCTGGCCAGCTTGCCATCGTACAGCACCTGCTTGTGGTGCTCGGCCAGGTGGATGTCGCTCTCGGACTTGAACTTGAAGGTGCTCTGCAAAGACAGAAGAAGAAGCAGTGAGAAAAACTCGGAGTCAACGGGACAATTGACTTTGTCCGGCAGTGCGAGTGTGCGTGTGCACGTTCAACACCCAAAAAGGAGAGTGCTTAATTGCAGCATGTGTCCTGTGTAAACAACACGGCATTAGCTTAATGAACACAGCGCTAACCGGGGCACTAATTCAATTAGGCCAGAATAAGAGATGGAGAGGGGGAGCGGATGTGTGGGAGAGAAACACTCAGAGCTCCAAATGTATCTTCTCTCTTTGTAGTCGAACAACAGAGAACACACAAAGGAGTTCAGACACAAACTGACACGTCTGCGTGATTCCATTTCTTTGTGTAACGTTACAATTTTACTGCATATACCCAAAAAATTCAACTTTTCCCCAGGAGCTGCTGAGCCTTTATCTAGTTGATATCTTATTAAAGATGTCCAGTCTTATCATTACTTCTTATCTTAAGAGGATATTAGTTCCTTCTATGGTAAAATACAATGAACAAATTGGGCTGAAACAATTGTGGGACGTGTTTAAAGAAGTGCAGACAGCTTTTTGTCTATCTTTAATAAAAATGATCAATTTAAAAAAAGATATTGTAGGAAATAGAAGTGTGATTGTGCCTCTAGGCCTACATCTGTCTGTCTGCACAGGTCCGTGGATCCACTTTTCCCTGCAGCAGAGCTCACGTGCACATGAAACCCCCGCAGATGAATGGCCAGCGAGTTTCTCCTTGCCACCGCTTGCAGCAGCTCCAGGCAAGGTGCGCTCTCCCCTCTCATATGTGAGGGTCCCCGGGTGGCTTCCTCCGCCTGACTGCGCAGGAAAAGCCCCGGGCTGATCACAGACCTGCAGGCCTGTCTTGTTTGAAACCTTTCATCTGAGGTCTACTGTAGAAAATGGGCCCTAAGCAGTTTAAACCATGCAGAACTCAATTTCACACTGAAGCAACGAGCGCGCTGCACAATGGAGACGTCTGAAGAAAAACAGCCTCTCGGTGGCGTTAACATCCTTATCGCTGACCGAGGGCTGAATACCAGTCGAGTATTTTCTTGCATCGTCTCACACTTAACTTCTCATTCCCTGTAGAGACTAATAGCCTGTCTGTCTGAAACACACTTTCCACACACACACCTACACACACACGTTCCAGTAATTCATGGTAATCACATAGAACATGCTGTCAAAGTTTGTATTTCCAGACTTGAGAACGAATTTATTTAGTAAAATACAACAGCTGATGACCCAGTGTTAAAAAGATTATCTGTTGAGCAGCTGTGTTAGAAGAATATCCATTAAACAGGAACCTGTAATACTGCAGCCATGTGCAGGGACAATAAATCACAAACACAAATAAATTGCTCTTCGGTTTATCGAGAAGGTTAGTGGGCCCTCGGCGAGAGAAAAAAAGTACTGAATAGCCTGAATGTAAAATTAATACGCTTATTAAGATGCACATTTTTGCAGCGTAAGCCTATTTATTATTGTGGGGCATTTATTTAAGTGTGCGTGTGTGCGTGTGTGCGTGTGTGTGTGTGTGCGTGTGTGTGTGGTGTGTGTGTGTGTGTGTGTGTGCGTGCGTGTGTGCGTGTGGATGTGTGTGTGTGTGTGTGTGTGTGTGTGTGTGTGTGTGTGTGTGTGTGTGTGTGTGTGTGTGTGTGTGTGTGGTGCTAAACGATGGAGGCAGGTAGCTGAAAGTGTGAAAGAGCTTTGCTGACTCTTTAAAGTTCCGTATTAAGAGATGTATGAAGGCATTTGATGAGCAGCCGGAGAAACATGCGGATTTAAAACATTTTTAATGTAAATCTTCACACAGCTGTGATTTAGCACACGTGTCCCTCGCCTGGTCCCACAAAGAGGAAAGAAAGCGACAACTCCCGCCCGTCTCGTACCTGACAGCTGCAGATACGGCCGCTGGCCTGCGGAGATAACAACACACTCACGTCTACTGCAGGCGGCTCGGCCTGTGCCTCTCTGTGCACAACTAAGATCTCAAATTTGATCAAAGAATAAGTAAACAATACAAAACGCCTACCAAGGCATTTGAGGCCAGATTTTAGGACAGTTGAAAACATGCCGTTGAGTAGCGAAGGGGCTAAATACTAATAAAATGCACAAAATATACTATTGTGATGACAAATACACAAAAAAAACACACAAACATACAATGCACGTGTCCAGACGTGACTGACATGGTTCATTAGTTACATTGAGGCCCGACTGTCGGCGGCGCTCTGCAAAGAGGACATCTGGACGAAGAGTAAAACCCCCTCAACAACGTGTGAGTGACAGAAAATACACAGAACACACACGCAGACACACACCAAAAAAACAAAAAACTGCTGGCGCTTCCTTCGCCCACACAGAAAAACAAGATGTTATGTTCCATCTCCTTCTTTCATTACGAGAGCGAGGAAGTGCTGAAGTGCGCACACGAACAGATATTCGGTACACACGGCGTGCCATGTGCCATCCTGAGTCACGTCAAGCGAGGAGACCTTGAACAACCTCACTGTGCTGAAGGCTTGTTTAGCAGAGCGAGCAGAGTGTCTGTCTGCTTTTTTGCTCCTCGTTATTGAACAGCATCCCTGACAGTGGCTGAGACCAAAAGGCCTTATATATATATATAGCTACCACACACACACCACACACACACACACACACACAGACACACACATGTACACTTTACAGTATGCACAGATGCACCCGAAGAGCAGCTTTCATCTACACACATCATCATCTGGCCTACATTCGCGTTCAAACCGTAAAAGTGTGAGACACAAGTTGAGTTTCGCTGGCGCTCGACCAGAATAAGCCCGCGCACTCATCATTACAATACGAGCACTGAGGCCTGCGGCTCTGAAACAACCGAGCCGTTTAATGGTCTCCTCTGGGCAACTGAGAACAACCATTCTGCGGCGTGCGGCGAGGCAATCATTTGACTGATCAGCCTCAAGAAACTGCGGGCTGTGACTGACAGAGGAATCAGTATCTGTGGCAGAGCAACAGCAAATCCCAAGCATGTGATCATTAGCAGGAACAAGTGAGGACTCTAGTCTGTAACACGGCTTATGTTATATGACGTAAGCGAGAGTTTGTGAGATAAAGGATGTTTGTAAGATATATATAAACATATAAATATATATATATATACTCTGTCAGTACGTTTCTCCATCAGTGTTATCAGGTCTTGGTAATTAAAGCAAATTCAGTTTATAACCTTTCTGAGGAGCTGTTGAAATCCCAGCGGCTGTGTGCAGACATCAGCAGCCTCAGGTGTCCCTGCAGTGGCATGGCGCTGAAATCTAGACAGTTCTGGACACCTTCGTAAACAAGTGGCCCGAGGCGCGCGAGGCAGGAGGCTGGCAAGGTGTTGCAGCATCTCAGCTGCCACTGCCGGCCAGGGCCAAAAGGCGCTGAGCTCTAAAGTTATCAGTGCTCGACACCCGACACCATTAGGACTCATTTGAATAGTTATTACCCCAGGAACACAACATTCAAAAGTCTAGACTCAAGGTTTAAAGGCAAAATTCCACAAAGCCAATGCCAGTTCCAAACATCAAGTGGCCATTTCCCGGGTGAGGTGAAGTGATAGTAATTCATTCTCAATCTGCTATTTCCGTGTTTTTGTTAATTTGCAGGGATGCATTTCCAGACAATCACTGTGAACTTTACAAAACAGGTGTATTGGCATTTACAATAGCCCTAAATTGGAAATGACTGCAGACAAGCCCTGGTCAGATCACAGCATGTCTCTCTCTTCTGCAAAGAATTACAAGATGATCGACCGCGGAGAATTTCAGGATCTGGCTCTGCCTCTCTCAAAATAAAAAGCCTCACTGCACCTGTTAGTTTTCATTGTCCAGAACCAAGCCTTGGATGAGGGAGCTCAGCCAAGGCTTGGCTCTGGACAATGGAAACTGCTTCATTGAGGCACTGGGGTTACGTGAGCAGCTGAGTTTTACACTGAATTTGTCTCAGTAGTCTTGTTGAAAAGTAGAGTTTTGCTTCATACATTAATCATAAATGGGAAGAATCTCATATTAGCTGGAACTCGTACTCACCAGAGACACAATTAAAACAGTCGTGTTAAAGCAATTGTGGAATTGTCGGAAAATGTGGCTCAATAGCACCGGATAAAAAGTTTAAAGGTTAATCGTAGATGGTGAAAAATGGTGCAATGGATAAATGGTGAAATAGCCAAACGTATTTGATGAAATATTTAAATATTAAGCTCATAGTGGATAAACGGTTATTTGATAAATGTCTAAATTACACTGTGATAAATATTGAAACAAGTAAATTAACGGATAAACAATGGAAGAATAAATTGTTCGATTAAACAGTGCAAATAGACACAAATTTTAATAATTATTTGAAAGTTAGAAATAACTGGCGGGAATACTTCTCCATCTGGAAGTAGCATGTGTGCAAACTTGTGTTAGGAGAAGATAAAAGTATTGACTATTATATACTTATACTTATATATACTACGCAGATTCAGGACATGGCTGGTGAAGCTGATGGAGGAGCACCGGAGTTTATTAGAGGCTGAGGAGCTGCGTCTAAAAATAAGTGTTGGGAATCTGTGTCATAAAACATTAAACACTGACAAGAAAAGCCACAATCATACATCATCGTACAGGCTATTTCCATGATTGACACCCCGAGAATGATTGACGGCCTCAACTACCACAAGCTGAAAAATGTGAACGTGGAAACACGATCCTCAGGTTGCCTGGATATTCTGTCAGGCAAACGGACATTGATATAAATAACGGTGCGGTGAGGATAACCGGTGCGGTGGCCGATGAGGTCAGCGTCTCACCTTGTATCCCGGGCCGAGCTGGTGAATGGCAAAGATCTGAGCTGGATTCAGGGCCTCGCTGAAAACGTAGATGGCTCCCAGCTGCCCACAAAACACCCTGTTAGCGTCCGCTGTCTCCGATGAACCCAGGAAACACTTGTCATAGCTCTGTAAAAAGAGAGTTAGGGAAAAAATGAAGTATCGTGTAAGAATTTTCCACTTTTCAGAGCATCCAAAAGACGACTAGCTACGACGTGAATCACTGCAAGAAAGGAAGCAGAAGTGAGTTTTGTGACATTTTGGAGGATGGACATTTTTTTTACTAATTATTACACGTTTATTTGAAGTTCAACTTTTAAACTAATTCTAGCTTTGCCTGAACCTGTAAACTTTTAAATGTTTGTTTAAAGTCTGTTGATCTTCGCATTTCAAGACGTCTCAGGAGTCACTTAATTATTCATCTTCAATCTCTGCTCATTTCAGTTCACGGCACTCTGCAGTGATGAACACAGCGGATGGTGATGAACTTTTTAATGTCTCTTACTTCCTATGCCCATCGCTTACTACTATCGTCTTCGTGTCCTCTCGCAGTTCATCTACTCCGTCCCTCTGGTGCTCTTCATCACACTGAGATCTTCACTCATCTGCTTTTCAAAGTTTTAACCACGAGCCTGATACCCTGACAGCATCGGGATCATTTTCAGACCTGCTCTCTCACCTTCACTCTTTCTTACATTTCCTTTTCTTACTTGTCTCTTGCTGAGCTGTGTGGGACATTTTCACCCAAGGTCGAGGAATTCCTTACAGAGAACCACACGCAGCCTTCAGTAATTGCAGTGAAGTCAAGAGCCGGCCGGGAAGCATAATGAAGGCTGTGCTGCCACTGAGAGGTCGGGCTAACTGTCCCCTGCTAAACGGGAAAGTGGCAAGTTGGAGTTTGGGCGAGCCGTGCTGCAGGGGGGCCCAAGGGCAAATCTGGCACAGCTGACGAACGTAGAGGACAAGCCTCGAAATGTTTGCCAGTGTCACAGTGGGGGGGACTAAACCTGGATTTCTGAGGCTGGTGCCGAGGCTTTATTTTTATTGGAACATATCAACTCAATGCCTCTTTGATAATCTGATACTTACATCATTGGTGTTGACGTGCCAGGCCATGTCACCATAGGAGACCAGTTGACCGTTAACGTAGCAACGAATCTCCGAGTTCCTCCAGCGGTTGTAGATGTGGACGATGCTGATCATGTACCACTGGGGAAAAAAAAATACACAACACATTAAAAATAATACAAAAATCTAAACAAAACTAGAAATACCGAACTGCGGTCGCATGTCTCCCCCGACCAGTGGAGTTTCACGTGTATATTTCTACACACTTTTCCCCCAGATTCCTATCAGGTCACTGTGACCTTTGACCACTGAAACGTAATTTCTTTATCTTTGAGTACAAGTGAAAACTGATGAAAGTTGAACAAATTCCCTCAAGCAGTCCAGAGATATCGCATTCAAGTGAATGTTTGGTGCCAAATGTGAAAGGATTCCTCGATGGCGTTCCAGAGCTGTAACCTTCACGAGGGAAAACATGGTTTTGAGAGGTCACAGTGACCTTTGACCCCAGAAATCGAATCAGTCCAAGTGAGTATTTGTACCAAAGTAGAAGAAATCCCTAAAGGCGTACATGAGATATCATGTTCACGAGAACCTGACGTACAGACAGACAGAAAAACCCGAAAACATAATGCCTCCGACCCCTGGCTGTCGCCGGCGCAGAGGCTTCAAAAATGATTCTCATGATTGTTTTCACTTTCAGCTAATTTCATTTGAACATTACAAGTGTGAGTTCCTCTTCAAAGCACTTGTGTTACATATTGATTGATGTCTTTATTAAGCAGTCAGTGCTGCATTTACACTGATTAAAATGATCCTATTTTAAAATCATTTTATTTTCCTTTTCATCGTGTGTTTTTTTCCAAATGTGGTTTCATCCTTTGTGGAGCAGTTTGCTCCCGTGCTGGACAGACGCCACCGCGCCTCGCCTGCCTGATCCATATCTCTTTAACCCTGTTTGATGTCCGATGCACATTATTTAGTACGTCGTCACGGTCAGGGGGCCACATTTATTGAAGTGACAAGACTAATGTGAGAAAAAACTTGTGAAAGCCTGCGGTGAGTCAAATGTTATTAAATAAACAACAATTACCTGAAGTACACAGATAGGAGCCTCCTGCTGTGCGATAATTATTTTAGTGTTTTTTGTCAGCTAACATGTTTTGCATTCAAGAGCGGCCCCTCTTAACACTGATTGCAATTTTTTCACTTAAGCACTCTTCCAAAGCTCACTTACTAACATCGACTACCATTAATAGTGTGCATGTGAGTATGTGTGAGTTTACTATAGAGCATCTTTCCTGGTTCCCTGGAGGGAACCCTGAAACGCAAGGGAGACTGTTTCGGAGGAGACATACAAGTTAGACGTTTGCAGGTGCACACATACAGTATCTTGGGATTTGGACACCGTCACGCTTGCATGCTCACACACCCATTAACACGTGCACACTGCGAGCAAAATGCTATGAGACATGGTGACTTATAAATTGATCAAATGAAACCACTGGGAACTTTGTTAGGCAGTTCAGAGATTCCGTCTGGGTCAGCAAATACAGCGGAAGGCCATCTCATCAAGTGGATGTGTGCGTGTGTCTATGTGTGCATGCGAGAGCGTGTGTGTGTGTTGTGTGGTGTGTGTGTTTGTGTGCAGGGCCGTAGCGAAATGCTGACGGTGCGGTAGAGGGGCAGTGTTTAGGTCTTAATTGACAGACCTTATCTAGACTCAATAACACTCCTAGTGAGTGCAAGGAGAGATACAAGCAGGAACCGCCACAGGATCCTGATGCCGTCTCATCTAACAAGTGGGAAACGATAAAGAAACTCTGCGCTAACTTAAAATTGAGTTGTTTGTTTGTGCATGTGTGTGTGTTTTCTTACCTTGCGGGGCTGGAAATCGTATTTCACACAGTGCTGAAAGCCTTTCCCCTTCGATTTCAACGATGTCACGATGAGACAGTTTCCCACAAAGTGAGCGGAGTAACCGATTCCTTTACTGGTGCGAAAACTGTGGGGGGGGGGAAATCAGAGAGAAGTTCCAGTTGATTTATTCTGTTATCAGTTCAAGATCCGTGTTTGATCTTTCAGTTTAAAAAAAACGACAGCTCTAAATTAAAACTAATTATGATGCTTCTTAACCAACTCTGCCTAATCTGAATTTCTGTGGCGCTTTGGGGTGTTTCAGTAGATTTTAGTGAGACTGAACAAATTGACATTTTTTAGTTGATATTCCTTAACATCTGTAAATAAAAGTAAACATTTGTCGAATTAAGTCGGACAACGTTGTCTGGTTGGATTTGTCAGAAAGGCTTTATTGCAAATAATATCTGTAACGTATTGCACGAGAGCGCATAACTCCACCAAGGCCACACAACCCTACTTCTTATTATAGGAATAAAACAGAAGAGAGGAAGATGCCTGATGACACACAAAACACAACACACAAACAATATTATGAAACAGTGGAAAATCAAGATCTGTGCTTTCCTCCCTGTAAAATTAAGATTTCTTTTTTTCCACAACCTCACATGCTGTTTGTACATTAAAGGTAGGGATGGTTTGATACCCAAAAATCTTGCAGTCCATACCAATACTATGAAATTCCACTATTCTCAATACCCAATTAGATACTGTGACAATAAATCCCATGTACTTCGATATACACTACATAAAAAAACTTTAAACATACAAAAAAACAACAGTGGCTATGTAGCTTTCAAGTTATAAATAAAAAGAAGAGACTATTAACATTGACGGTAGATAATTTAGCTCTTACAAATTTGGAAGGGCGAACTTATCTTCCATCCAGTATAACCAGTACAGTGCAACAGTCCCCTTTAATTCAATCAAGCTGCAGCAAATCTCACACACTTATAAATATCAGTCCCCTTATTGTCCTTGATCAGATCCTCGATCAGAGCCTTTAATTCGCATCAATACCAGAATGTAATGAGTTATTCCCAGGACCATTAACAAGGAATTAACCAAGTAGTTTTTGCATAATCCTGTAAACAAATCCACGTACAACCTGCTACACCAGCCTCCATTTTTGGATCAAATAATTCCCGAAGAAACCCTGCCCACCAAAATACAAGCAGGGCACATTTCACTCCCACGTATCAAATCATTCAAGCCAACAGCAGGCACACAACGCGAGATAGTATAAAGTCCTTTCTCAGCACCAGGGGTTCCAGCTCAAAGGTTCATGAGAAACACAGCTAATCTCTTTCAGTCCATTTTCTCCTCCGAGTTTCTCTTCCCACACATGTAACCTCCACGTACAAACCCAGTCTCACAGCTAAGCTATTTCATGAAACAACAAGACGCACTCCACTTCTGCACTCGGCCCAGGAGGATCACACACATAGCAGGAGGAGGACGCGGACATAAATCCCTCCAAAGTGAATCCCCGATATATACGTTGGGGGGGTGTTATCGGGGCCTGCGTGCAGCGGCGGAGGCCGGTATCAGACGGGCGGCTGGAGTAGCAGCTGTAGGAGGATGATAAGACCTGGGCCAGAGGAGACGAGGGGCAGCCTCCCTCGCTCGCTCCTTGCTTACCATGACAACCTGACAAATGGTCACTAAGGAAACAGGTTCACATCCTGACGCTTTTTCACGATTACAGCTCTCGTGTCTGTGATGTTATCCAGAGAATATATGGATGTATGACATCCTTCCTGTAGATGACTTGCTCCTTGATTCATTAGCAGGGGGGGGGGGAATGGCGGTAATGAATCAGTTTGACTCTGCGAGAGGCAAAGGGAGCGCGGCGCTGCTGGTTAGCGTCACGGAGTGAAGAGGTGGTGAAGAGTAAAAGGAGTTCAATTAAATAAAAGGTCAAAGCTAATGAGGCGTCATTGTGGCTAACGGCTCGCACTTACAATGCTAACGTTTTGTGGCCAGCGAGGGCGAGAGCTGTACGACAAGCGGAGACGTCCACCGGGCAGCAGGCTCGCCGTGGAGTGGCCTGGCATTTAAAGTTATGTTCTAATTCATTATCTGTTCATCTATTTTCTTTCCGTGTCACTCAGTCGCATGAGTTCAATGTTTATCACGCGCAGTGTTTGAGAAGAGAATGGAAACGATGCTGCGTGTATTGTTGAGGAAGAAGATGGAGGAAAGGTTTAATTATGTGTTTTTAATCCCTGTAGAGGAAGAATCATTTGTTATACTAGGCAGACCTATGACTGATTGGTGAAATGCCAACACAATTCACTTTTTAATTTTGGTAGTGCACAAATGCAATATTTTCTGTAGCTGAATTGCTGCTTTGCTTGGTTTAATGTTGAAATATTGTCGAGTATACCGTTTGTAAAAAAACAGACAAAACGTCCAATTTATATTTATTTAAATACATAACCTATAAACCAATATGATTTGATTATCAATATTAAAAACCTTTCCGACATAGAAATCTAATTGAGGCTTAATATTCAGTTTAACCAATAACTATATTATAAATAAATAGAAATAAAAAGAAAAGACAAATACAAATACAACCAACTATATAAAAGTAAAACATTAACAATTCATATTTTTTTATGTAAAAAAAAAACACAAGTGCAGATTCCAATATGTCCGTGAAAGGCTCTTATCAGATGATTATATCTGCCAACAGGTAAATCGGTCGGGCTCTCGTAAATTAAATATCTTCGGATTTCAAACTGCTGGTTAAACAAAACAAGCAATTCCACCACATCACTCCGTAATTAGAGAAACCGTCTCAACCTTTCTAGAATGTTCGATTACCGACCTCGAACCTTGTTGACGGCTAATGTGGCGAATTACGAGGCCTGTGCAAAGTCTGGCTGTGGCTGCTGAGTGCTTTCTCTCGCTGTGATTAGGTGCAGCACGCTCTCCTTCAACCTGCGTCTCGTTTATGTTCCCTTCAGTTAGTTTCTTCTTACTTTAACCAGAGAGGAGTGCTGACAGGGAAGAAACTGGCACCAAAGCCTCTTTTACTTCATCTCTGATTCTGAAGGTCTTTTTGTTGTTTTGTTTTTAAAGCACAGATTTTATTTTAAATCTTCCTTTTCCCCAATTTAACTCCTCTGTGACAGTTCTGGCAAAAAAAGATAACGTCACTGGGTAAAAGAATAAATAAAAGATTCCCCACCAGTATTAGAAATACTCCGATGGTGCTGAAGTGAATAAGGATGTTCTCAGTTGGACCATCCCATTCAATCTGGGTGACGAGTGTTCTTACTCACCAATAGAGGTACGGTTTGTCTTTATCCACGTTGATGTTGTTGAGTGGATCCTGCCTGAACCAGGTGTTGATGGTGAATCCGTTCTGGTAAGGCCATTTGGCAATTGGTGGCAATGCTATAGCCTGGAGAGGGGAAGGAGACACACATGAGAGCAGCTCTTAATGTTAACAGCCATCATTATGTCACTCTGTTTGTCATTACTTCTTTTTACCCAACTCCTCATGCTGAGTAAAAAGCTAATTAACATGTGTTGGGGGGGGGGGGGGGGGGGGGGGGGGGGGGGGGTATCTAGTAATGTGGGTGCAGGAGGGCTGAATTTGGCTCAGTTGTGTTTTGTGTGTTTCTCATTGGTCAGTCTCACCGCTGCACTGCGTCCTGGGAAGTTGAAGAAGGTATCAGGACCGTGTCTCTGAGGCATCTGGTTCAACACCGACAAGAGCTTGATCGCGTGTCTTGGCTGCAGGAGAGGATGAGGAGAGGAGAGGATGAAGAGAGGAGAGGATGAGGAGAAGATGAGAGAGGATGAAGAAAGGATGAAGAGAGGATGAGGAGAGGAGAGGATGAGAGTGGAGAGGATGAGGAGAAGATGAGAGAGGATGAAGAAAGGATGAAGAGAGGATGAGGAGAGGAGAGGAGAGGATGAGAGTGGATAAGGAAAAGATGAGTATGAGGAGAGGAGAGGAGAGAAGAGGAGAGGAGAGGAGAGGAGAGGAGAGGAGAGGAGAGGAGAGGAGAGGAGAGGAGAGGAGGAAAAAATAAAGTGATTGCTATTATCATGTGACAAATGCAGCATATCAGAGGCACAGGGGAGAAAATCAGTAAGAAAAAACACATAATGTGACATCACATCTCTACCACAACCCCAGTGGATCAATAACTCTTCAATCACCCCGGCCCTCCCCTGACAACACCTCATCAATACCATGGCAACCCTTTATTGATCTGTCTCTGGAGAGGGCAGCTGGGGGAGAAATTGGAAAAGACAGGGAAACAGGGGCGAGGTGGATGAGGCGGCGATGACTATTGGACAGCGGAGGTATGAAGAGGGGGCTGAAGGGATGGATTATGGTCTCGCTGTGGACCACTGATCGGTGACCAGGGGTTGTTGATGGCGGTTGTCCCGGAGCCGCAGCAGAGGGGAGATTGACGAGAGGGAACGAGGGTATATTGACTTAGCTGTTGGACGGCAGCAGCAGCCGCACCAGCCCGGAGAGGGCAGGGAGAGCAGAGCAGAAAGTTTAGTCACACGAAACCATCCTAAATATCACCGCTCCGTTTTGAAACATCTACTCTGACACAACTAGTGACAAGAAGCTGAGCTTATCAGCAAACTGCTGGGGGGCATTTAAGATGTCGAAGACAAGAAGCCCTGCAGGTGGAATTCACACAAAGCCCAAAGTCTCAGAACCTGATTTCATCTCTTTAACAGCTACTTCAAGTAAACATGGTGTTGTAGCTCTACAAGTCAGCAACTGCACAGCCTACTATCCCTTTTATTCAGTCACCAATAACAATAACTACTCCTACTACTACTACCACTAATAATAATAATAATAATAATGAACTATATTTATAGAGGACCTTCCAAACCAGAGTTACAAAGTGCTTTACAAGGGTAGAAACTGTTAAAAAAACGTTTCAGCACTGTAGAACAGATCAAAATCAAGCAAATAAAAGTAAAAATAATAATAATAATAAAATGAACGTCAATAAAATAAGATAAAAGGCTGAAATAAACAACAACTTTGGCGTATTGTGGGCTAACATTAGTTCACCTTAAGTTTAGTTGAACTAAATGAAAAGGGGTTTAAAGCATTCTGCACAAATCTGCAAGACCTTTCTAATTACCAGCAAAGTACATTTGTCCAACCCCCACTGACAACAGTCACAGCCAAATAACCAAACTAGAGTGAGCGCATACCCCCGCCAAGGAGTCCCCTTATGAAACATTAAAAATCACTAGATCCAGATTTTTACTTGGATCTACACCACGAAATCTGAAATATCAGTTCCATGAATTATGCTTTGAGAATTCAACAAAAATGTTGAAGAACAGCCTCTCTTGCAATGTCAAAGTCAATATTTCTGGATTCAACCCCAGATCCGTATTCACATCAACAGTTGATAGGCTCTTTCCTAACTCATTCCACATCCTTCCACCAAGTTTCATAGTAATCCGTGAAGTAGTTTTTGTGTAATGCTGTTAACTAACAGACAAATAAAACGTAAATGAAAACCTAACCTCCTTGGTGAATTAAGTAACATCTAGTTGATATGGAAGTACACCTATGTACTAGGTGTTTCCTGCCTATGCAAACGTTATAGAGGAAGTTATAGATCAGCAGATGCTGTGGCCGACTGGGATCTCTCCATTTGTCTCGTGAAAACGTCTGACAGAGGAGAAGAAGGAGTGAAGGCCTCCCCACTCCAGCCGAGCTGCTGCTGGTTATTAGATGGGGTTATGTGCATATGGAGGGTGAGTATCTGGCAGAGTGCTGCTGAAAAGATGTCAGTCTTCACAACGGGAGATAAACTGTTCTGAATCAACAGGCTGTTACAGACGTGTTTCACCTTCAAGGCTGATTAGGCTGTTTCTTATTACTCTAACAGAAGTAACACAGTCAAACCCCTTCTGCATTATTAATGTCAATTACCCCCAAAAAAGTTAAACATGAGCCTAATTGTCCTTGTCTTGACATACACTCCCAAATCAACTCACACACACACACATGCTTACACACACACACACACCACACACACACACACACACACACACACACAACACACACACGCTTACACACAACACACACACGCTTACACACACATACAATTCTACTCTATTTACAACCAACCCATTAAATTCCATCCAGACACACAAACAAACTCATGCTGCAGTTAATCAAGTGTCAAATAAATTTAGCTTCAACAACAATCACAGAACACTGGCAGATCAGAAACTGTGAAATATATATTCATTAGAAGTTAATAAGATTTCTCTAAGAACAATAATAAAAAAAACACTGAGTTCAAACACGGCTGTGGTGACGTAAAACAATGACGACATTATGGAGTGAAACTGAAAATGAAACAGATAACAGTTAAAAAGTAGAAATGTTTGCTTACTCTGTCATTGTTAACCTATTATTATCAGCATTATTATTACACTTGCTACTTTTATTAACCGATGCGTCAATGATAACATTGTTGCTGTTGTTATGGATGACATCATTACATCTATAAGTATCACTATTCTTATTACTGTCGTCATAATAATAACCAGTCTGCTTAAATCCAACCGCCCCTGGTCTCTCTCTCTCTCCTCCTCTCTCCCTCCTGTCCACCCACGTCTCCTCTCTCCCCCTTGTTATTTTTTTCCCATTTGTTGCTATGTTAATGTCTGTTGCCTGGTACCTGCAAAGTACAGATGGATGGCGTGGGTCTATTGAGCAAAAAAATATGAATGTGGCCATTTGGTCATAACATCAGGGTGTGTTTTAAAGTGTCCACCAACTTACCCAGATGCCATTGTCTCCCCTCAGCATACTGAAGAGCAGCTTCAGCTCCTTGACTGTGATGCTGTAACTGGCCATGACTCCCAGCATGTCCACCAGAAGGTCTGAGGAAACACAGGCAGCGGCAGAAAGTGAGCGTAAGACAGCAGAGACGTGACAACCCAAGTGTGTGTGTGTGTGTGTCTGTGTGTGTCTTCTCATGATGAGTGTGTTAGTGAGTCAGCATTTGGAACCCCCTCTACTGACACACAGTGAGTAATAGATTTGTCAGTACTGTCAAAATTCACGTGTGTTCCATCCAAGAACTCGGAGCTCCGTCATTGTGCACAAAATACACACATCCTTGAAGTCTCGAGCGGAGCTGTGTACTCAAAACTCACATCGCCACGAAGTAATATCTTGTTGTGTTAGTCACATATTGATGTGTTAAATACTCTCGGGCTAATACAGGCAACAGTGACAGGCCTGCGCATTGTGTACATGAGGCTTGTTCATAACGAATGTTGATTTATGAATATAAACCACATCAATAAACCCCTTATGTTCATGTTTTGAAAAAGGAACATTATTTTTCTTTTAAATGTTTTGAATAAATAGTTTGACATATAAGTAGTGCGGAGCAATATAAAAATATAAATAATAATATAAATAGAATTGAAAAGATTTGTAAAATAATCGCTGTCTATTGAGAGTTTGAAATTCTCTGGAATCTGGACGTGAGCTTGGAGAACGCAAACCTAATGCATCTTGTCAAGTTGAAGAAAGATCAGCTCATTTACAGATCTGCTTTAATATTTAATTTGTTCTTTCTTAGGGTCATGCCCCCCCCCCCTCCACAAAACTGAATGGAAATTGGTTCAGTAGTTTTTAATTCTACCTGCACCACCCTCTACTTAAAAACAAAAATCTAAAATGATCTAATGACCGTTTCCCCCGGTCCCCTTAAAGGTCGAACTATTCTTTTAATACCTTGACATTTTAATAAGCAAAAGAAACTGTAACCCAACAACCTGTCAACAAATTCATTCAAAGGCTTCAAATGAGCTTTCCCTTTAATGAGAACATGACAAGAACCTGACAAACGGGGGGGGGCATCAAAATATTTCCCTCTGAATATGTAAGGAGACATTTGTTTAGTCTGAATGACCTTCCCGCCTCGCTGCCTCTCACTTCCCACAGTCACCACCGATCCGTGACGATAAGGCCGAGGCGCGGCGCAGAGCGAGGCAATCTGCTTACAAAGGTTCTTCTTTCCTGTTAGGCCTGCTCGATATGAATAGAGCCTTCCCACAATATTTAATTAGCCTGAGCGCGGCGATAGGGAATAAAGCAGAGGGCTAGCTCACTGGAGGTGCTCGGTATGAGAGGGGGAAAAAAAACGCAGCACACAATGTCCTAGATTTAAAACCCCTCCGCTCTGTTTTTGGTGCGATCAATCCATGTAGGTCAGATTCTAAGTCTAAGAATCGTGGCTCGGAAAGGGATTCTACAAGCGTTGGCATTGAATTGATTTAAGCGATTGTATACTCTCGCTGTGGTGAGGCCTAACAAGTCAAAGAAGTTATAAAACAGATTATCCTGAGGCGGGGGGTATAGGACGGAGAGGACATAGGGGGGAGGAGGAGGGAGGAGGGGAGGGAGGAGAGGACCCGCAGTCTGAAGCATCATTAAGGGGAAGTCAAGGCCGATACGATCATGTGAAGGGACGGCTGCGTATGTGCTGCTTCGCGATCAAACTCTGGGGACAAACAGCAGCGCACACAGAAACACAGCGAGGTCAGAACCTCTGCTGCACCAGCGGGTTGTTATAGACGTCTGACTGCAGGGCAAACACACACACACACACACACACACACACACACACACACACACACACACACACACACACACACACACACACACACACACACACACACACACACACACACACACACACACACACACGCATGTATATGAGATGAGTGAAACTGTTGCTTCTGAGCTGGAACTGAAGTAACTCAACCTCATTATTTTTACAGGTTTGAACAAAACTTGTAATGTGATATTCTTTTTAATGTGCTCGAGCCTTTTTTTCCCTCAGTTGTGGTGGTTTATATATTCCCACGTATAAATAAATTCCGATGTATGGCTCCGTAACGGCTTTAATCCCCGTTCCACACAAACACGCCTGGAAACAGTTGTATCATTGTAAAATGCCGAATTGAACTGCACAACAGCTCCAAGCAAAAACAACCGGGTCAGCAACACTTTTAATTGATTATCCATGTTGTGTTCTACACTGGTAATGACAGTTGTTTCTGCCAGAGGGGGGGGTCATGTGATAGGAGCCTGAAAAATCAGCCTAAACTACGTCCTGACCGAAAAGACCCGGTCCCCACTTTCACCATATTTTGCAGAAACATTTGGTTGCAAACCCGGCACATGGTTTTTCTCTCTTTCCTTTCTGCCGTGTTCGGATTATTCCTCCTCCTACACACAGCCCACTCTTGAATCCGGGAGTTGATGCTCTTTGTGTGATTTTGAAAGGCACTTGTGGGAAAACCACTACCTGTCTGAGGTCAGTCATTACCACAGCTAAGCAGGTGGAGGATAATCAGCAAGAGCTCAATTAATCAACCAACCAATCTTTGTATTTGTTAAACGCCATAAAAAAAAAAAGAAGTATGTGAGGTCAACAACGTGAGGTGATTTCTTTTTCATTCAATAATTTATCAAAACACTGTGCATAATAATAACAAGGGTGAATCATTTATGTTTTGGTGAAAGTGAAGAGAAATGTTTTTGTAGAAATGATCATTTGTTTCAGCGTCATTTGAGTTGGACGTGATGTTTTGATCATATTTCATCATTTCTTGTGCTTTTGTCAAACTTAGGGATCGAAAGCAGAATGTGTTGTGTCCTTGAACTGATGTAACCTTGAAACGCAGATTTGTCCGGTCATCAAGTTTATTTTGCAAGTGGGTAAGTGCCTTCATTAGTCGCATCCCACTGAACACTCCATGAAGGTTCTGTATAATGCTGAACACCGAATTATCACTCTTCTGAAAACGCCAATAAAATATTTTAAAGCTTTGTTATTGCTGAATTTGTGGCGACGCTGTTGTATTGGATTTCATTACCTTGTGTAAATGTTTCTAATAAAGTGGCCACTGGATGTGTATGGATACTGGGAAAATATCCATCCATCCCTACAGCCATTATCCCTACTGCTTATTCCCTGAGGGGCGGAGCTGGAGCCAATCCCAGCTGACATTGGACGAGAGGCGGAGCACATCCTGGACCAGTCAATCACAGTGCAGACATATAGAGACAACCATTGATGTTCACATTCACACCTACGGGCATGTGAGAGTCTCCAATTAACTGTGGGAGGAAGCTGGAGCACCCAGAGAAAACCCACGCAGACCCAGTGAGAACATGCAAACTCCAAAAGCCTGGACAACCTGTAGGTTCCAGCCCAGATATCTTTGTGTTGTCTCTGTCATTGAGACTTTGTATGTCTGTGCGTTCAGTGTCCGTCTGTTGCTCACCTGCGATCATGTCGTCCACCGTGCTCATCTTCAGCAGCACCTGCTGGATGAGGCCCACCTCCGTGCTGGTCTGCAGGTTGCGCACGCTCTTGCGGAGGATGGCCGTGAACATGCTCCAGATCTCAGCCTGGCACGTCACCTCGCAGTGGGACAGCAGCTCCACCATGCAGCCGATGCTCTCCGCCTCCTGGATGATGAAGTTCATCTCCAGGTCAAACTCGCCGCCCACCAGCTGGAGAGGAGGGAAGAGGAGGAGGAGGAGGAGGAGGAGGAGGAGGAGGAGGAGGAGGAGGAGGAGGAGGAGGAGGAGGAGGAGGAGGAGGAGGAGGAGGAGGAGGGAGACGGGAAGGGGAAGGAGGACATGGTTTGGGAAGCAGGAAAGGACAGGGAAGTATTGGTTTGGGGTAAAGGGAAGAAGGAGGGGTGTGGAAGAGAGAGAGAACAAAAAGAGAGAATGATTTAGTGAAGCATTTAACCTTTTGTCTGTAGGAGCGGTAAGCCTGGCTTCTGATGGATGCTGATTGTGGTTAGAAAAGCATTTCCTCTGCCGGGGGCCACACATACTGCAACAAATAAATGTCCTTCATCTGAACACACACAAGCCCATCTCCTCCTCTGCTCTCGCTCTCTAATGTGAGCAGCGCAGCACTCTCCTCCGTGAACTACAATCATTTTCAAAAATACAGCAGGCCCAAAAACGCACCCACCTCCCTCAGACACACTCACAGAACCATGCGAGCACACACTGAAACACACACAGGCCCTGATTAACACTCCTTTCCGTCTCTGTCATCTCACAGATAGCATTAGGCAGAGGATATCACAATTTTAAAGTCGAGTGCAAATGTCCTGCCTCTTAATGGCTGATGCACTATAATCACTTGTGAAAGTAGAGTCTTCATATCACTGTGCTTCTCTCACACACACACACACACACACACACGCTGACACACTCACTCCTCACATCCAGCACATGAGCACAAGCGTACCCACTCAGCAGTATACTATCCAGGAAACGGTAGCCATAACAACCAACAAGCCACTGCGAGAGAGCACCGCTGAGGTCATTAAATCAGATGGAACAGAAACATGCAGTCAGTTATGCAAAGCTGGCAGACAAAAAGATTACGGGGCAGACATAAAGTCACCGGACAGGATAATCTGTGTCTGTATGACTGTGGCTGCGGTCACTGCCACGGGCACAGGAGGGGAAACGGATGGATAATCCAAACGGTCGGTAATGAAATGAAAAAGGAGAGAGAGGCCCGCTGCTGTCTGCGTTCTGAGGGGAACAAGGGAAGAGAGACAGGTGTCGGTGCTCGTGACTAACAGGGATCAGGGGAATTTGTGGTCAGAAATGAAAACTGAATCGGATTGTGTATTTTAATAAATTATTTAGTCTTGGTTATTCTTTCTGCGAGTTGTTTCAAATCCCTGAATGACAAAAAAAATATATATATATTCTGAGGTCTGGGAATTAATTCAGTAACACTCAATGAGATGAGCTTATTATATTTCCTCACCTCATGTGCTATATCATCACACATATGCATGCATATATAAAATGAATATCCTGGTATGTATTTAAGGCCATTTAAAGATATATAATTCGTCTTTCAAATAAAAAGCTGAACTGATGAGCAATTAAACTCAGCCTTGCTACGTTCAACACATCAGGCGTGAGGCTGCTGCCACCTCTCATGGTCTGCTACTTTATCCTTATTAGTATAAAACTATTAATATTTCTGACTCAGACTTTCTGTTCGAGTTCAGTGACTTTCTGAGTCTTATTCTATTCGTGCTGCTGTTAAAAGAAGTTTTAATATTTGGCATTACTACGCAATATTCACTTTACACTGATTGAATTCATTTTCAATTTGTGCATAAAAAAATTAAGTAGAAACTGGGAGGAGAAAAAAATGGGAAAATGCTGCAACTTTGTTAACATGTTGAAACCACTTGAACAACATCAATCTGATGAGAACTACCTAAAACGACAGAGATCACAGAGAAAAGATATTTAACTCATGTGTACATTTAGGTTTTGGTCCATGTCCCATCCGCTAACATGGTGGAGGTGGGATTTATAAACTATACTGCAGCCAGCCACCAGGGGCAATTGAGATTATATATATATTATATATATATATTGTGACTTTATGTTACACTATTCCAACAACAAAGACTAAATCTGTCCACAGACCTAAACACCTGCCAAAGTTCTGTTACATTACATTACATTTCATTTCATTTATCGCTGACGCTTTTATCCAAAGCGACTTACAATAAGTGCATTCAACCATGAGGGTACAAACCCAGAACAACAAGAATAGAGAAAATACAATTTCTTCAAAAAAGCAAAGCTACAAAGTGCTACAAGTAAGTGCCATTTTAAGTGCTACTAAATTGTTAGTTTTGAAAATGTTATTCAAGGTATAGTCGGAAGAGGTTCTCACTGAAGTACTTGTTTGACCACATGAAAGTCATTCTAGGACTGAGGATCAGACTCTCTGATGATTTACAATATAATATTGACATAAAATGGAACATCAGTTGTAGAAATCATTTTCAACCGCAGCCCTCATTACGCATCGGCCCATTGACGGACTTGTTATCGGCTCCAGTGAGACCTTTAAGACTAAGGGTCAGCCTTCTAAGCCACGGCTCATTTCGTCCTGTACGTTTCCCTGAAGTCGCCCTGCCATTGATCAGGCTTTAGACTCAGGGCTCCATCATCGAGACGACACCCTCCTCATCCCATCTCATCTCTTCCCACTAGTCGGAAAGGCTAACTCTCTCTCATTTCTCCCTCTCATCCTGCCCCTCTCTCTACCAGCGAAGGCAATTGATCCAGTGCACTCTGCGAACGCATTAGCACAGATTACAGAGGACCCCTGAACGAGGCACGCAATAACAGGCGGAAGAATTAATTCATCCTACGTCGAATTTTTTTCCATCTCCTCCGAGGTTCCCAATTACGGAGCTCGCTTGGGACCGCTGCGTCAACATCGATGCAACCTGCCAGTCGGAGGATGCTCGGCACACCCTGCGACGCAAGCTTAAGGGGAGAGAGAGAGAGAGCTTCTTGTAGGAACTCGTGCAGCAATACATACACGGCAACTCGAACACGGAAACACACATATCCCCGGGCGTACCTACACATGTTCAGCACAGGCAAAATCTCTCTCTCTCTCTAATTACACTTTCCCCACCGTGTATAGCACATCACAGCAAGATGAGAGGGGTGATGCAAACAATGGCAACAAATTGAGTCTTGTGACCAACAATGGGGAGGAAAAAGGAGTCCGAGTGCAGGAAACGCAGTGGGAGGGGGAAAAAAATAACGTGCCCAGATAATTATTATCTCTCCTCCAGCAGAAGCGGGCATCTGGAGAGGCAGCTAAAACCTGGACGACACTTCCAAAGAACTGCCCGGACCCGGAACGTCAGGGGGGAGTGGAGGACAGTCAGAAAGAGAGAGAGAGAGAGAGAGAGAGAGAGAGAGAGAGAGAGAGAGAGAGAGAGAGAGAGAGACAACAAAAACAGGATGAGGGAGAAAATAAGTCTTCAATGTAAAAAAAATGCTCCCATCAAATTTACATACACCATTTAAAATTGGCTTCCATAAAAAATGATAGATGCTTCGGCATTTCCGCGCCCATTATTTGCTCGAGTGGGGCTTTTAATTGATGTATAAATAAACATGCTGCATAAACTGCAAAAAGGGTTGATCATGAATGGGCCGAGCACACTTGAGCGCACTCGAGCGCCATCGACCGTCGTCCCCGCACGCACGGACAAAAGATCACTAATTAGTTTTACGAGCGAACATGATTCTTTCTGCATAAACACTCTGCCGGTCTCTCTCTCTCTTCGCCCCGCGCCGTGTGTCCGCGACGTCAACGCACCGGCAAAGCACTCACAAAGAGAATCACAGGCAATCACATCAATGAGCACGCACAAAGGGTCTTGTTACCACCCCAACGTGTAGCCTGGTGGTTAAAGGACTTGCGCGCATAAACAGGGACCCTCATTATGCCACGGGCCGCAGGGTAAAGGGGCTTGGCAGTGCCACCCCGTCTCCTCCCAGGCAATGCGGGCGCTGACCTCACTGTCTTCTTGGCAAATGGTTAAAGTAAAGACGTTTGTTTTGGCAGCAATATGACAATTATGGCCGCCCCCCCGAGTGTAGCGCTCGTGAATGTATGTTCCAAACACAGCGAGGAAACCGGCAACTATGTCCAACATGTTGTCAGTGAGTCAATGCTGCTGTATACAGAATATGCACTTGCGTCACACTGGAAAATATAGACTGCAATTCAAAATGTACGAAATACCAGCTTGAGAGAGTGAACCCAAATTATCTTTACCCCCCCTAGTGGCTGGCTGCAGTATAGCTCATAAACCCCACCTCCTCCATGTTAGCAGAAGGGACACAACAAGCCAAAGTGCAGGTTTAAATATGTTTTTCCTCAAGAAAATTTCTGTCATTTTAGTTTCTTATTACACTGACGCATGTTCGTGTTCCCTCTTCCAGTAAGTTTGGCTTCACTTTGTTATTTGATGCTGTAACAACAGTTGACACATGAAACTGACTCGTGATTGGTCGAGCCTGTTCCTCAGCTGGACCATGATACCGCTGCTCCACCGCACAATCACTACAGCGCAGACTCTGGCTCCATGCAAGAGTAATATTGCAAGATGGTGATGTTTCGTACGTGTGACATTTTTGTTCAACAGGAGGAATTTTCAGTCTATATGCTGAAAATGAAAAATTCTAGGATTGCTCAGTATAGAAATATAATAATCCTCCTCATGTTACCAGGAACTTCAGAGCGTTGAGTGTGCTATGGTTGACCTTGAAACACTTTTAGAAACAGTCTGGAATCTCCCACTGGACGCACCACTGATGACTAATCTCCTCATATTGTGGATTATTTATGGGTTTGAGAAAAACTCTATCTGTCAGTGCTCTCTTTCACTTTTTCAAATTCTTCTTTTAAAGAAATCTCTCTGTTTCTGTGCTTGCACACTTCTGTGATACCTTTCCTCTCTGCTCCCATGTTTCTAATTCTGTCCTGAGCAGCTTTGCAGCGCTGCTCATTCAGGCCCTGAAGGAAGCTGGCATCACTCTGGATGTGTTGGGGAGGTGGGAGTTTGAGAACGGGGGGGGTCAGTGCCAGGGCCGTCTTCACACCACAAAGAGCTTATGTGAGCAGGCACCTCCACCAGCCAAAACCAGCTCACATAAGAGGCTGCAAAAACAAACAGTCCCTCTGTCCAATCTGACCGTTTCTCAGCAGCCACGCTGCTCGGAAACAGCCCCGAGTTCCTCCGGGGGCAAAAAGCCCGATTCAGGGAAGACGTGTCACAGTCGGACAAACACAGGTGCTGCCCAAAACGTGTTCACACCTGAGCAACAAATCAGGCAATTTTTCTCTACCCTCAAAAAGGACCTATATATCTGTTCTAAAAAATATTATTTGAATGATCTCAACTGATCTCAACCTGCAATAACTTATTTATTGGGCACTTTTAGAAACAAGTTGTGAACAAGTTGACATTTTGCTTATTTACACATCCAGCAGGTAACAGAGCTACACTTTCGCAGAACTACTCATTAAACAGTGGAGTTGTATTTCTGGCTAACAACTTGCTGAGTGTTAGTCTGAAGCTGCTGCCTGACATGCACTGGAGGTGAGAACCAGAGGTGAGGACGCAAATGTCAGAGTGAGTTTCTCCAACCAGCGCCCTGATGGAAAATCTCCAGATGAGCAGAGGGGGGGGGGGGGGGGGGGGGGGGGGGGGGAGATTCACCACGAGTGAGTTGGTGAAGTTTATAACACCTGACTCAGAAATAGAAAAAAAGAGAATAGAAGTATCTTAGAAAGCAGAGCCATACACGTAGAAGACAGACGAAGGTCAACCACTCACTTTCTTTTAGCTCTGAGTTTGGTCTCTACCAACTCTAACAAAGTACTGTGCTGCTACATGCTCCACTATGTTCACCAGCTGGACATTATCTTCAAATCTTATCTTTTTCTGCATGGTTTACTCTGTAACAGAATCATTTTCATATTTGGTGCATATCATCAAACATAAACGCAAATAAAAAATATGTCTGTGAGAGGCTCATATCAGTCACTTCTTATCAACCAACTAATAAACGGCTCAGGCTCTATGAAACACCGACTGAAACCTTTGGACTCTTTTCGTTTCACTTTGAAGACCAAACCTTCCGCCTGCTCTCCTCCATAAGACGCTCTGCAGCGCGACGGCAACGCCTCATTACTTATGCATCTGTGAGGGACAGATTCCAGCTACGACCACAAGATGTCCCTTAACAGGAAAATGTGAACACTGGTCACTTTCACATTTGGAACACACAAACCCCTAAGCTGTCATTTTGTTTCCTGCTGAGAGCCGCTCTGTTACCCTGTATAGCCTCAAATGTAGAATTCACTGGGACTGTCAGAGACGAGCGTTCAGTTCCCTTGAGTCGTCCCAACCTAAAAAATAAAGCGGCGTGACAAATGTCTGCTCTTGTGTTTACTTTGCCCCACAAAGTGAGCATTCACCAGGTAACATGGCCAGTTACATCAAAGTTTTTAAAGCCTCTTACGGCTTTTTAAAGTTTTCCCTTGTGAGGTTTTGAGGTTTAAACCAGAATAAAATCAATCACAAAGTATTGTATGAAAATGATTTCTCATTCTGGCCTTTTTCCCACAGATGTTTTGAGTGGTGTGAAAACCACAGGTGTGACTAATAATAATAAAAACCCGCTTTTCCAGTGTCCCATTAAGCCATGACAGTGTGACACTGTGACGGCGCACAATAGCAGGACCCTGAAGCCCGAAGCAGCTAAATGAATGGAAATCAGCCATGATTCATTTTATTATTTAATCCGGTGCTTTTCCTGCTGTGACGAGTCACAAGGATCACTTATCACAATGAGACCGAAATGAAATGAAAGCTCTGAGGTGACAATTGTAACAATGCCTGTAATGTTTTTACCACAGTGTTTCAGCATTGCTTTTCTGCATTAAAAAAATCCCATCGATGTTCTATATTTTGAATATAAATTGTATTGTTTCATAGATTTTTGATTCATTGGCTTGTCGATAAAAAAATCTTTTGCTAACATGCGCCAATAAGAAAACTTTCATTTTACAGAATAAACAAAGATGTGCATTTACATTATTTACATTTTCTGTAAAAATATTCATTTCATTTCCAAGTTATACCCACATACAGCCATTAAGGTGCATTTGATTTCCTTATTTATAGCAATTTATCAACATTTCTATAGTTTAACTGAAATCTGAAGCCTCAATCATATTTCTTTGTTATAAGGGTTTGAAAACAACATCTCAGAAATGATCGGCAAAAAAGAATTGAATATCCAAATAAGCCGACAAATCTGCATCAGCCCCAGAAATTGATATGTGTCAGGTTCTAGTTTGTATTTCAGGAGTTTACACTCAAAAGGTGTGACGTTATTTATGAATACCATAATCATTATCACTTGATGGAGAGCGATCCCTCACAGACCCACCGCAGCCCATTATGTAGATCCGTGATGATGGCACATCAAACGAGCCATTACGTCGGCTGATTGCTGTGACTGACTGACACTGGATGAATATTGGATGACTATCAAGGCCAAGGCTGGCAAAGGAGGCACCTGTTGCTCGTTACAGCCGTCAGAGATGACAGGTCAGGCCGGCGAGCGGACGGTCAATAGCTGCCTCCTCTGCCTCGGCACATTCAATAGAGCCCTTGGAGCAAGCGTCATCAATATGCAACTTCAAAGCCTCTGGGAGTGCGCTGCAGAGGTGCGAGCATGTGTGTGTGTGTTGTGTTTGTGTGATCAGTGTGTGCGTGTGTGTGTGTGTGTGGCTCATTACTCATTTGTGTCCCCTGAGTGAGCCGTGGCCATTCAGTCCCTTTGTGTGCAGAGTGAGAGAGGAGACGAGAGGCCCATCTAGACATGAGATCACAGATTATACACTTAACGCTTCGCCGAGAGGGCTCAGCGGTGTGCAGGAGAGCAACATTGAAGGAGAGTGAGGGGGGTGGGGGTGGGGGAAAGGGAAACTGGAGAGGGAGACGAAAGGGAGCAAAACAAACAAAGAGGATGAACGGTGTAAACTGCGAAAGCAGACCGGACAGGAGAGACAACCGGCGATGAGAGAGTGTTTGTGTTGCAGAGCGTGAATGGGAGAGACGAGAAACGAGGGCGACAGAGCGGCGGAACGCTGTTGTGCTTTCTTATCGGGATGCTCAGAGCGATTTTTATTGCCCACAGCCTTTAGCGCCCAGATGATGACCATAGCAAATCTCCGATAAAATATGGATTACATTTGAGCTCAACTGGCCACAAAACGCTCAATAATCCACATACTGCAGTTTGCTGCATGACCTCATTTTTGGGGGTAAACAGCATTGATAAGAGCTGCAGATCTTTTTTTTTCTTTTTTTATCACTGGCTGCAATTCAGGTTCAGGATAAACTTTGTGTAATCTCGGGTTTTTTCAAAGCTTTAGGTTGATGCGGGCTTTAAAAATAAGGGTCACTAGGATATTTAAAGCAAATATGGACAATATCTCTAATCCTGAGAGTGATTAAGGGATTGGAACAATTAGTAGAATTAGTGATTAGTTCATCAGCTTCAATAAGCAACCATTTTATTTATCATGTTTGTGTCATTTGTTATTCTGCAAAACAGACAAAACATTTGCTGCGTTGAGCTTCTTATAAGTGACGATTTACTGCTTTTCATTCCATCACATCACACTAATCTGAATATCTGTGGAATTTGGATTGTTGGTGGGACAAAAACATTGTGAGTATGTCATGCTGGGATTTACAGCTTCGTGAATATGAGTTTTGTTCAGACAAATAAAGGAATCTGAGGAAATCATTTTGGTCTCTGGGACTTTTTAATTATTATGACTTTCTTGTTATTAAATTCTTTTTTTTAACACTTTCTTTATTTGCTTTTAAGAAACATATGGAACACTCATAACAATATGCAAACATAAATAGAATAAAATAAACATTAGGGAGAAAAGAAAATATATAAAAAGAAAATAATAAAAAAAGAAAAAGAGCTAAAAAAAAAAAGGAAATATAGATGCATACGCATTTTTTAAACTGAATGTTAAACGGATTAATCCCCAAAAAATTATAATAATTGCCTCTGCCAATGAGGTTATCTTTCCCCCTGTTTGTTTTTCAGCAGGATTACGCAATTTTGACTGATTTCCCAGGGAATAATTCATGAATCTTGATAAGAAATCTGAGTGTGTGCAACTTGATACAGCTTGATTGAAACCAAGGGGACTCATGGGCCTTGGTGGAGGTGTTCACTCTACACTGCCACTCTTGTTGGCTAAATGGATAACAACAAAATATGATTAGATGCAACCTGAGGCGAACAACTCTGGAAAACCGCTGTAAATGTTTGCATGAGGGAAAGAGGGAAAGTGTAAGAAGAAGAAAGTTCGGGATGAGGAGATGCAATGGAGGCAGTGTGTGTATGTATGTATGTCACAACTGTGATTGTGATCAGAAATGACATGTTGACTGACTGTAGCCTACAGACACACAGGCTGTGGGGGGGGGGGGGGGGGGGGGTGCTGGACTGCATTTCCCATGGGACTTTGTACCAGTGTCTGCACAGATGGCAGACAAAGCCCCCACTCGTGAAAGCCTTTTCAGATTCACATCACAGTCAGCAGCCAACACACATACATACACACGCACGGTGCACACACACGCACACAAAATAAAAATAAACCTAATCAGCAATGAGTGAATAGAATATCTAAGAACCTGAAGTGTCAGGCTTTTACTTTGGATTTCACAGGAGGAGAAGACGTGAGAGGAATGAAGTACAGTGGCGCAGTTTTTAAGAAGGATGCAAAGAAAAACAGGGTTTCAACAAACACACACACACACACACACACACGCACACACGCACGCACGCACGCACACACACACACACACACACACACACACACACACACACACACACACACACACACACACACACACACACAACACACACACGTCAGGTACTGCAAATTCATAAATAAATCCACACTGGGTGATATAAGGGTTGTTTAGACCAGCACAAGTGAGGCAGGTTTTGGAATTTATGTGTTTATGTATGTCCATGGCTCCATTTGAACACATAGTGCATTCAGGGATGTGTACATATACAACTCTTTAGTTGAACATTTGATTTAAACAGCATTGAACAAACATGGAGGAGAGTGAACAGGGCAAAAGATATGGTCATTTTTTGAAAGACTGACACGACCAGAAAAACGTAGGCCGACAGAACCCAGACTCAAACAGAAAGGGAATGAGTTAACGGATGAGTCACGAAAGTGCAGTCTCAAAACGATAGAGATTAGCGAGTGCTGTGTGTGTATCGTTCTTACCTCAGCCAACGAGGTTGTGTTTTTATTTGGATTGTGACCGAACTGCTGAAACTACTTGGTTGAGGGTTGAGAAATGGGCCCATGAACACATTAACTTCAAGATAGGCATTTTTTGTGAATTAGGGCAGAAATCTTTATGAAATAAATCAGCGATGTGTAGAAATCTATTATCAATGAATAGTTTGATGTAGATTTCTTTGTGAATCAAGGTTCATCTTTATTCAGTTACTGTTTGTTAACAAATACAGCAGGTGCCTGTAACAACTACAAATGTGTAGCTCAGATAATGAGGATGGAACATTTCTGTGTCCATTGTATCTGATCTAAATACAAGCAAATGGTTGTGAATGTAAATGTCTGGCAGAAATACGCACTGTACAGTATTTAGTGGTATGAAATGACATCTATATGAGATTTTGGTACAAAAGACTCACACAGCCGCGAGCGTGGGGAGCGATCGGGGACTTTACTTTTCCTTTTAATGCTCAGCTGAAGGTTTCTCCCACACGTGAGATAGAAAGCTAATGCATCATGGGAAACTGACAGATCTCACATCCAGCCACTCCCAGTGATTGGACTGGTGGACCTTACCTCCTCCTTTAATCTTACCCCTACACAACACCGGTGTAGAAACTAGATTTTCGCTGACAACCATGATAAGAAGACAAAAAACACCCAGAGCACTTTAAACAAAGTGGCAGAATCTAGAACCACACAATACACAAGCTACACAACGTGCTGTTCTTATTCAGACAATGCACAAGTGCAGATGGCAGTTCATTACAAGCTGATTCGTCATCCTCACACAGCAGCTCTGTGCCGCGAACACACTTCCCTCTGTGACATCAGCACTGTTCTCTTCACTCTCACACATCAGCCGTCCAATGGCGAGCCGGTTCAGAGAGAGACCGAGAAATAAATAGAGAAACGGAGGAGCAAAGGAAATAAGTTTGGTTTCGATGCGTCTTCACTCCTCCTTTTTCCACATAATCCTGTAAATATAGAACATAATTTGGATTTTAAAATAACTGTGAGCAACTGCTGGCCGAGCAAACATGAATATTTGAGTTTTGCCTTAATACATAAAATCAAATCTGCAGAGAAATTAAATCCGACTTGCAGCTGGCAACCAATATTTCCTTCCCTTACAAATCAGGCCAGATGATGCATGAGCCATAATAAACCGAACGGAAAATTGAGTCATCAGGGCTTAAATCTGCATATGGAAAAAGTCATGTATGTATAAAAATGGTTGCCTATGGGCAGAAATGGTTCGCTTCCAATCAGCTATAGCGTGAACCTGTCAAGGGTGCTGTGCCGTGAGGGTGAAAAATTCCAATCAACCAACTGCTCCACCAATTTAACGAGAAAGCGCACGCTCTTCACTCCCATTAGATTCAAAACCACACACACACACACACTTGTGTTGTCGGTGGCAAACGCTGTAGCCTGGGCACATTTCCCGGAAAAAATAACCATGAACGTGCGCCTGTATACATCAAAAGGAAAAGGCAACGCGGTTAAATGTTCCCAACCTTGGCTTGTCAGTGTTTATTAACACCGCCGGAAACCAAAGGAGGGAGGCTGGATGAAAGGGGAGCGAGAGAAGGCGAGAGATGTCAGTAATACCTGCTGAGATCTGCCTTCATGAAAGACTCTAGTGTCTAGTTCATCGCCGTCAAGTGAAGTGTGTCTTTTCCCGCCTCCAACATCTCACTCCAACACGGTCCTGCATGTGCAAGCTTAAAACTAACTGTACACACACACACACACACACACACAGACTCACTCAGCATTCAAAGGGCAAAAGCTTTTTAAGCAAATCATTACAACAAAAAAAAACCTGTAGGTTTTACTCATTCTCACATTCACTCTCCCTCAGTTTGTCACATTCACACATGCTCGCAACAGAAGCGATTACATTAATGGCAGTATGAGTGCACATAAAACGAGAGAGAAGAGAAGAAAAAGAAGAAGAAGAAGAAGAAGAGAGCTGCAGCGACACACTGAATCATCCCCCAAAATAATCCAATAATAATGAGGCGCCATTTCATTAGCATAAGAGCAGCATGAAAAGAGAAATCTGTTTTTTTGAAATGTCTGTTTACTGGAGTGGGAGGTGAGAGAGCTTCAAGAAGAAGGAGAAGAAGAAGAGAAGATGAAGAAGAGAAGATGAAGAAGAGAAGAGAGGAACAACAAAGAGCGAGGGAGGAAGGGGGGAGACTGCGAGAGAGTGAGGTTAGAGTCGGACGTCACAAACAGGACGGAGAGGGAAACTGCAGTAACAGTGAGAGCGGAGGGAAACGACACCTGAACCAGGCAAGAGAGACGATTCCTTTTGTGCAAGCAGCTCTGGTTCTCTGCGCCGGTGGATACAACAGAAATCCTTCACTAAGACCTCGGAATTCACTGTCAGACACGCGAACTGCAACCGCACCGATATCTGTATTAATACCATCAATATTTGTCAAAGACTTAAAGTGTGTGACGGCAAAATATGACTCTAAACGGGAAAGTTCAAAGGTTCGAGAGCGCCGCTGTCTGCAGGCGCCGCGGCAAAACAGGAACCACACTGTTCAAAGACTCGTGATGATCTCAGGAAACATATTCAGGTCAGAAACACACACACACACACACACACACACACACACACACACACACACACACACACACACACACACACACACACACACACACACACACTGCGACTGGGACTGAGGACGGCAGCCAGGTGATCACAACTCTGACCTTATCCAACCGCAGTTTAAAATGTCTGCCACCTGATTGGCCAAAGAGGCTTAGTAACGGATCTCGCAATAAGCCCCGTCACATGCTATTGGACAACAAACAAATAAATACCATTTTTTCCCGTTTTGTCTTTCTGAGCGACACACATGAGCAACACACATGATTCTCTCACACTTGTAGGTAGTTTGTCTATTTGTGAGATGTCAGCAGGAAATAACAAAAAAATTGTCTTGTTAGATTTATAGAACATTTGAGGGACATAGAGGCTTTTTGTTTTTACAGCTTTACTCTTTTCCCCTCCGTTTAAAAAAATACCTTTGTCCACACGACCTTCGTTTTGCAAAATATTTTTACGACTTAACTAAAAAACGTAAGCCAAGCCAGTAGGTGGCGATAATGTCTCCATCAACGATCTACCAGAGAGAATACTAAATATCGTGTGAAGCAGATACCTGTGAAGGTGCAGTGAAGCTAAATCGAGCTGCAAACTTGTAATTAGACCAGGCAGTGCTAATCACATGCAAAGAAACTGGTAAATAGCCACTAGTGGTGTTGTTGTTTCTGGCGCGTGATCATTACACAAAGCAACATGACGTGAACTGTGAAGTTTTAGTGATTTTAGTGATTCGAAATGCCGTCTGCGTGTCGACGGGAGGCACAAAGGCAGAGGAGGAAGGTTGTTCCGCAAAATATCCATTAGTGTGGACGAGGTGTGAGGCAACAGAGAAAGCAATTATTCAAAACATAAGCTCTCAGTATATCCACTGCTAAAAAAATAAACAGAAACATTTTTTGCATTTAAATTTACTGACATAAATTATGTGCTTGAGACTGGAGAATTTCTTAAAACCATGCCCCCAGCTAAAGTAATAAACTACTGGGCTTTCTCATGAATACATTTACATTCTGCTCCATACAACTCGATACCACTTCATCCAGAGTCATTCAGTACTAGACGGGTCTTTCCCAAGAACATTGGGGCAATTGGAAATAATAAACACGTGAAAATAAAGTACATGTAAAGCCTTAGCAGTGATAAGCATCACGGCTGCTGATATATGAACTGGAACCTGCATCAATAAACTGATCAAAAGAAAACCTTTGCCCAATTGTTGGAATAATTCTGGGAAGTACAATGGAAAACCAACAAATCTCTTCTTATGGATGATGAAACCAAAATAATTCAGGACTGTCAATCTTGGTTGTGTCTTCTCGTCCACCAACCGGAAGGTGGGCAGTTCAATCCCCGGCTCTCCCAGTCGGCAGCGTTCTTGGGCAAGGCATTGAACCTTCAATTTCCCATAGAAAAACTGTGCTGGCAGTGTGTGAATGATAGATGACTGTGACTTGTGCTGTAAAGCACTTTGGGTGGTTCATAAGAATAGACAAGTGCAATATAAATATAGACCATTTAATATTTAAAACTCCAAACTGGACACACAAATCCCTGGAAGAGCACAGATCCATCCTCCTCATAGATTCAACATGAGAGATTGAGACGATTGATTTTTATTTACGGATGAGCAAACGAAATGACCAAAACCTAAAACCTTCAAATCCAAATACACAATCTAAATGCTGTGAGGTCAGCGAAGGACCAGGTAACTCTTAACCCTTATTCCCTGGTGCATCAGGTTCCACGTCACAAACTCACCGGCCTCGAGGCGCTCTCTCACCTCGCTGTCTTGCCAAATGAATGTGTTCACCATTGTGTCACGTTTCAATCACTGCAGTTCAAAACCAATGTTTATGCTGATTGTGTTCATGCCCACTGCAGGCAAAAAAACAGAGGTGGTGGGTTTTCTGACCTGTGGACTCGGGGCTCTACAACACCCTTCATCTGGGAAATGCCTGAGCCTTACCAGACTAGAGAAACCTCAGCAATTTCATATTTATAAAAAAGAAAAAGAAAAAAAGGAAGGCAACTTGTCAGCGGGGGACCAAGAGATCTAGAGGAGCGCAGGGTATGAGAGAGAAAGCATTTAAATTGCCGAGGCACAGAGGGAGAGGAAGAAGGAAGACCGAGGGGAAAAAACTCAGAGGCAGGGGAGAAAAACAGCATCAATGAGAGGTGGAGATTGAGAGGGCACCATTGAAAGGACAGCGCAGAACAAATGAGACGTACTCCTGAATTCTACAAGACACAGAGGGAGCGGAGAGAAAGCAGACGTTGAATGGTGAGGTGCAGGGAGTGGGGGTGTCAAGGTGTTGTCTTGCAGGTTGTCAAGGACGAGAGGCAGCTCAATTTTGCTCTCTTTAGATTTTGGTTTCCACGAGACAGGCAGTAACGAGGGCATCCCAGTGCGCTATGTCACGGGAGCCTTGGAAGGAAGGACTCCAGGCGGAGATAAGGTGCTTTAACAAGGCCTCGGTGCCTGCTCTCCTGTCTCCACTCAAACGGGCTCGTTTCAAGGAAGCTGACAGGAAGTGAGCTCCTACAGGGCATCCTGCATGTTGCTTACACCTCGCCGGGCAGATCAGAGGCACGAGAGCAGCGCTGAGAGTTACAAGTCACGATAAACTCCTTATTCCTCTCGCTGCGCATCTGCACACCAGGACGGACCAGAATAACAACACACCGTGAATGAGGTGTAGCCATTCCGTTAAATGTGCAGTGGCCAATGTGAGTGTGTGTCAGTGTGTGTGTGTGAGACGAGGCAGGTGCAGACGAGCTTCCGCTAAGGTCAAAGGTCAGCAGATAAGTCCCGCAGCCCTGACTCAGGCCAGGCTGGTGGCAATTCAGGGTCACTAATCTGTTTGTTGGTCGAGTGTGTATGCTGCAGCAGGACAAGTGCATGTACGTACACACACACAAACACACACACACACTAGTGTATGTGTTCACCATCCGCTGAAACAATGGAGAGTACTGTTCCTCTGAGCCACAGCTGATGGAGGATAAGAGAGGCAGCAAGCAGTTCCAATAGGGTCTCAGTAATCCATCATCATAAGACAGGATCGGGAGTGACCACACACAACACACACACACACACACACACACACACACACACACACACACACACACACACACACACAATAGGGTTGTGAAGGTCAGTAGAGCGTGTCATTGTACAAAAAGACCACACACAGGGGACACACATACTGTACACAAGATAATCAGAAGTCAAGTCAGACCAACAGAGAAAGATGAAAACCAGACGCTGAGACCAAACTTAGCTCTCAACATATCATCATCTCCTGTTTTTCTGTGAAACATTTGGTCCAAAGAACGAGCAGAAACTTCCTGTGCCTCTCCGTGGAGGTGTGTCTGTGCCCGGGGCCTGTCACTGCATCAGCCTCACTTCACACTCGTCCTCCGCGCCGGACGCTTGTGGAGACGGGTGTCGTTTGAAGCCGGTTGTCGTTTGAAGTGCAGAAGACACAGCGGGAACAGTCGTCAGAGGCTCGGAAGTAAAAGGGGAATCATTTGAAGTTTCCATTTGTGGCGATCCACTAAGATCTTCTGCATTTCTTGACCAATGCTACATTTTTTACATATTTTTCATCAGCTTCTTCTCTTCTGTCACTGGGAAGTTTGCCCCCCCCCCCCCAATACATGAATACATTATTAAGAAGCTTCTATTGCGATGGACTAATTTACCAACGGTGCCGTCATCCTGGAGGATATTTTCTTGGATACTAATGGGTAACAAATGGATGCGAATTGGCTAAGTGAGACTTTAAATCTGTAACTGCAAGACAGTTTCAGAACGCTTCACATCTACAACAAATATCTATAATTCATGAGCTGGATAAGCCGCTGAAACAATCACTGGATATTTCATTCTCATTAACTAACAGAGCAAGTAGAGTCATCAGAGTTAAATGACCCAATGCAGCTGCCATGCAGTTGGGTTTCAGTGGAAAACATGGTGGTTTCTAGTCCAAATCAACTGAAATAATAAGACATTTTCAAACTAGAATGGCACAACCGTCCCCTTATGAAACCAAATATGATAAACACTAGATTGGATTTTTATTTGGATCTGCACCAGATTGCAAACAATCATAAATATCAACCCTCTAAGATACCTGACTGATTTCACACCCTGAGGAATCAGTGAAAAGGCTCTCTCTCAATGTTAAAGAAAGTGTTATCGGAAATTCTTAGATCCGTCCCTTTTCCCATCCAGATAGTGATTACCTATCTGTAACCAGTGCCTTAACAAATAACCACTTATATAATGAACTCTGTATGAAAGTGATAATTGCCATCATTGCTGTATGGCCTGGTTCAGGTTAAACCCTTTGAAAAACAAACACATACAGCATAGAACTTATTTTATTATCTAGTTTGACAGCTGACTGAAAAAATGTAGGAATACACAACAATTACTTTCGTTGAATATCTGTCGTAATTGGCAACAATGGTGCCGCCCCTCTAAACCGAAGTCCTGCATGTGATACATGTCGCCATTTTACTTTCCAGGGTGAAATATTGGAATTTTCTGACATTTCATCTTGCTCTACCGTAAATCAATTCTTCTTCACTGATCTAAAAACAGTACTTGGCAGTGGCAGTACAGCACAAGAAGTGATTTCCCGGGAAAAAAAGTTTTATGGGTGAAACTAAAATACTCTAAAGATTGGTATTGGATTGGTATATGGTTTTGTGTTCTTGCCAATGGCCGACCCAACATTTTCGGCACTTTTGGAGGCATTTCCGATGCTGCTATCTGTATCCTTGGGTCGTGTTCATGTTCATGGGAATCGGTTCAGTCGTTTTTGAGCAATCCTGCTGAACCTGCTGACTGACAGGCAGAGAGACAGATGGAAACACAGCCTTCTCAGCAGGAGGTCAAACTCAGACACAGTGTAAGTGCAGAACATTATCAAGATACTTCCTGAAAGCGGCCTTCCCAGATAACAATGTCAAATGTCAAATTCACCCACAAAATAAAAATTCTATCAAAAGGTCAAATCGACACAAAACCCATTCTCAAATATCACAGCCCATTGCCGGCAGACACTTGCAGCCTTGAAAGCTCCCGCACTGTTCCTCAGAAGGGCAAACACTTGCAGGAACATTGCAAGATCAAGATAAAGATTTCAAAGAAAAAAATCTACGAGCGTCGTTGCAAAGTCTAAAATAATTCTTGGGGTGGAGGAAAAAAGGGGGGGCGAATTCTGAGAATACAAATAGTTCATGAATCATATATATTAAGTTTTGAGGTAAGGAAAAAAAAATGCAACTGCTTAAGCAAGCAACATGTGTAAAGTGTAAAGCTACTGTAAAAGAAAAACAAGTGTGCATGATCCGCAACAGCAGTGACTAATTTGCCGAGCCCTCTGTTACTTCATTGCGTAAGTGAAATTTCAATATGTGGCCGCGCTGGTAAGATGAGCGGACTCAAGGCAAGACTCCGTACATTAGCATGATTATGAGAATATGCTTCTCTCCATCACATTCTGTGTTCGGAACTAATAGTCTTCCTGGAACCGGAGCCTGAACGCAGCGGTGAGGGGTGAGGAAGCGAGGGGGGGGGGGGGGGGGGGGGGTGATGTCAGGTGGGTAGCAGAGTGAGTCATCACCACCGCCAGGTATTGGCCGCATAAAACTCGTCCTCCACCGTCTTTCTTTCCAGTGTTTCTGAGTGAGAGAGAGAGAGCAGGACAGAACCTGGCACGCTGCCGTATGGGTATGAATCCTGGTTGCTGCACTGGAATCAGTAAGATAACTTCAGGGGAAGGGTGAGATCTTTGCTTGGTTATTTTAGAATGACTTTACAGTGTGGAGCGCTCGCTCTGCAGGTAGCAGCTGCACACTGACTGGCAAAGAAAGTTTGTTTTTTAATTAATGAGCCAATTAAAGAATCTCAGTCAACCAAAATGATTCTTTTAATACATTTATTTAATTTTTTGGGTAACTAATTAGTTTTTTATCCCTGCTCTTTGAAAAGCTGTTTTTGATATTCAAACCTTTTCCCTTCACACCTCGCCACAAACATTGATCTGCAGTTTTAATGGATTTCTGTTATTGTTTTTTATGACATTTTCCAAACACATCAAATTTAGCCTGAACATCATGGCTATTTTTCTTGCCTTTGGTTCTGCATTGGTAATGGTTGGTTGGTTTGTCACCACAATTATGCAAAAAAACGACTAAATGGATTTCGAAACTTGGTGCCAGGATGTAACCTGGGACAAGAAAGAACCAATTATAATTTGACGTCGATCCAGACAAAGGTGGCGGACATTTTTTGACATTTTTACCAATTTCCAAAGCATAAAATCATGGATCTCGATGAGAAAAATCGGGCATATTTAGGGGACTGATATCAATGAGTCTGATATTGGGTGCAGTTTGGATTTAAGCTGACTGTTGGGCCATGGATGCGCTCTACTGGGTGCCAATCGAGATACCTCTGCCAAGGAGTTACGGTTTTTATTAGCATTTGTTTGTTAGTTAGCAGGATTATGCAAAGATATATGCTATTTGCTTTTTTGGGCTGTCGACACGACTGAGTGACAGCCAGCCCTCCGTCTCCACTTTACTCTCTGTTCTTATTTCACTGGCTGAGTTAGACCAGTCTCCGGAAACCAGTGGTGCTGCAGAGCTACAGACAGACAGCATCACCTCCAAAGGAAAGAGCACAGTAAAGGAGCATGCTATGTGTCACCGTCTGGTTTATTTAACTACTTCTCTTTGGAGTATACAAAACATCAACCAAGGTTTTTCCCTGAGTGAAAGTTTAAACATTCTTGTTCAACCCTCCCCTTCATCTGCAGCTCTGTGTCATTACTGAGGAGGATTTATGAGAGAAATCCTGAAGGGAGCGTGTAGCTCTTATCTGCATTCTCTCGTCGAAGTCTATTTCATGGGGAGAACATGCAGTCGTGACACTTCGTTCACCAGGCGCAGAAAACTGATGGAAGTAACGAGAAACTGAGGTGGAAACGTCCTGGTTCGATAGCAAGTGTGGATCCACTAACCGGTCTAATGTGGTGTTAAATGACCTGTTACAACTTCTGATGCCGTCGTTCATGCTGCAGGGGAAGTGCGGGTACAGCAGTGAGATGCTAGATGCCTGAGGTATAAAATAACATTAGCTGTAGAACACGAACGCACCACACACACAACACAACACAACCTTCAGCCACTGCAGTACGCAGTATGCAGCATGATGAATAACTACACAGTTAGCTATACTTCCCAGTAAAGCAGATGTGTGTGAGTGTGTGTGTGTGTGTGTGTGTGTGTGTGTGTGTGTGTGTGTGTGTGTGTGTGTGTGTGTGTGTGTGTGTGTGTGTGTGTGTGTGTGTGTGTGTGTGTGTGTGTGTGAGGAGCCAAGGGAGAGAGGCGAAGTAGGCCAGCATGAATATAAAATCACGCCTGCCAGGCAATAATGTGGGCTACAAGAGGAAGAGAGCAGTGTGTGTATTTTTTGGTATGCATGTGTGTGTGTGTGTGTGTGTGTGTGTGTGTGTTGCAGCTTTTTGAGTGTGTTGCCAGAGCGAATGTGCAGATGAAGGTGTAGGAGACGAAAGCAAGGGTTTGTAGGATCACTCGTTTATCAGCTCTCAGGGATGTTGAGGGCGTAGACACTCACCAGCACACAAACACCAGGTAATTTAAACAAAGCAGCTTGTTATAATTTGGAGAGCAGTGCATTGTTGGGGGCGCCAGACTGGCACACACACACACACACACACACACACACACACACACACACACACACACACACACACACACACACACACACACACACACACACACACACACACACACACACACACACACACAAAAACACACACACATAAACACACACACATAAACACAGAAACAAATGCGCACATAGCCGCAAACAATATTTCGTACAGTGGTTTTGATCCAAATGTGTCGTATGAAGATGCTATAGAAATGATACCCCCCCCACCCCCCTTCTCCCAACAGACACACACACTCGGCTCAGACACACATGTTGGATATTTAAAAAAAAGACAAAAGATCCAGACACAATAGCTTTGCCCAGCCTGACACGATTGTGTGCAAATAAGGAGCATAGAGGAAGAAAAGAAGAATGTATATACGCGTTCTGGTACCTGCATATGAATAGTAAGTGCTGAATTAATTATTTATTAGGCTTTGTTTAATAATAGGAAATTCTACTGTATTTGGTGATACAATAATAACAAGCTGGGTACAGTGTCACAGATGCAAGGACATTTGTTCTTCTTTGGTTGTTTTTACTCTTTTTAGTAAAATATTTCCATTTCTATTGTTTTACACTGTTTATAAGGTAAATTATCAGCGTTCAAGTATTTCAGTTTGTGTTTTTTTTTTATAAAACAATCTTGGGATTCATTCTCATTTGTTTTTAATATAAAAAATCTTGGGAAAGTTAATTAATATTTCAAAGGTGCAGGTGAAAGTCACTCACAGGTCAGATCCAGTGAAACGACCCCTTCAACTCTTTGAACCCAGTAGTTTAAACGCACTTCTCATTGGTTCAGGTAGATTCTGATCAGTCGTCTCCTCCACATGAATGAACAGTGGATAAGAAGACAAGCCGAGTCAGGACTTCTCCTATTACTGCATTTGTGAATCAATAAAACCTAGATCAATGAGTATAATTATTATATATGTTTGATTAAAAATACATAAAGGCTGACACTGAGGGCATATAGCACAGAGGGTTGGTTTAACAGAGACTATGTTTGGAGTTCAGCAGTTGGGAATGACCAATGTTTTCCATGTGTAATAAAACATTTTTGAATACAGAAAACTCAGTGAAAGAGACACAACTTGACTACAAAATCCACAACACAACCACAAAAAACGCACATGGGAAACACAGGGTTACTTTCTGCGTTTGGGAGCCGTCGTTTGTGAAATCCTGGACAAGCCTAAAATGTGATGCTTGTCTGTTAGAGGAGTTAAGGTACAGGTGCTTGGAGCGCAATGACTGGCCTGACCACACAAAGTGACCCCTGCTCGTTTCATTGCTAACATCTGTCGTCACTCACTTCTGTTGTGTTGAGGCTTTGTGATTGTGTCTTCCATTGATGGCCTTGTGTGTAACGTCTCACCGCCCGTAAAGTGACGTCTGGCGTCTGATAACAATTTCTGTATCGAGGCAAACTGAACTCAGCCCGATGAGAAAAGACTGTTATATTCTTTATATTTCAGAGGTCAATATGAAATATAACTCAGTATATTTATGTGACAGCTCGGAGCAGTGAAAAAAACCCTGCAGCTGCCGTACCACTCACTTCTACAACTCATTCATACGCTCCTGTCACTGTCGTCACAAATGCCAAACAACCAATCCTGTGCTTAGAATACAATCAAAATGAAGTAGTAAAACATCCCTCCTCCCTACTTCTCCTCTCCTCAGAAGGCCTTTTGTCCTCCTCCCTTCGTCCTTCAACCCTACATCCACATTTAGAACCACAGTTAGCTACAGCACATTAGAAGTGATGGCAGACACAGGCTCCGTGCTCCAGCTCTCTCAGCTTGAAATGTGGCAAAGATGAGTGGAAGGCGACAGCGAGAGGAGCAAAGGAACCGGGGAAAGGAATGGCACCGCAGACAGCTCCATTACCTCCTCACAATAGGGATCATCCAGCAGCCGCTTCACCCAACCCGGGCGTCAGGGAGGGAGCGAGAGGACGAGATTACACCGAAGGGTTTCGGGAGATGGATGTGTTCTCACAGAGAAGATAAAGAATGGGGAGACGGGCGAAAGAAGCAAAAAGGTGCTGTTAAGCAAGAATAGGACTTTTTTTCTCCTTCTTCTTGTGTTTCCCTCCCCCCCGATTCCCAGAAGGTGCCCTCACCCAAATCTGACATTGCTGATCCTCTGAGAAATCCCAGCTTCTGGAAATAGCAGCTAACGATGGATGAGGAGGAATTCAGAGAAGTGGAGCAGAATTGAGGCAATCTAAGACGCAGAGAGGTGAACGGTTTAGCCCGGGAGCTTAACTCCTCATACACTCACACACACAGAGCCTACAAATCAGACCGGTGAGAGTGTAATACAAATACCTTTTTAATTTAAGACACAGACACAGAAATGATAATGAAACAGGGACAACTAAAGTGGCCCTCAGTAGAGCATTAAACCACATTTAAATTCACACCAAATTTCAAACATTAATGAATATCAGTCTAATTTGATCAGATTGTGTATTATTTTTCAGGAAATCTACGAAAAAGTTGGGAAAAAAATCCCGCAATTTGAAAGAAAGTGACATTTTATTTAAAACGTTCCTCCCTAACTTATAACACATCTTCCCTCCAAGTTCGTGGTAATCTGTGTAGCTGTTTTCGTATAATATTACTCTCTTGGAAGATGTATTCAGGACACCACCTTAAAAAGACTCATTTGTCTTCGTGGCACGATCGTGGTGAAGCTTACTAATAAGAAGATTCTGTCATTAAATGGGACAATTTAGCCGTTTAGATTTTTAATTGCTTATTCTTCTTTTTTCCCCAGACCCTGCAGAAAGCGTTTCTACATTTGTCCAACATGCCTTCAGAGCACGGAAGCTACAACCGCAACCGTTCGCTTCCACATAGCGAAGTTAACCGTGCTAACGAGCCGGCAAGAGCTAATCTCACAGTGTGACAATTGAGTGATGAAGACAAATGGCCAATTAAAGCTCAAAATGTCAAGGTATGGTAACAGGATTGGTGCTTAATGCAAAAAAAAAAAAAAAAAAAGAAATAGTGTGCACACTCTCCCGTTTATAGACCGTGGAGCTCCCGCTGTGTTTCACTCCTCAATCACCAGGAGCAAAGAGAGGAGCGCAGCGATACCGACAGCAGGATGAGGCTCCGCGGGGGGGGGGGGGGGGGAACCCATCAGACCCCCACAGAACACCATACGGCTGGACCCGTGTTACACTTAAGAGGGAGAGAGCACCTGAATGACAATCACGGACTTTTCAATTTTCCATCTAAAAAAAAAAAAGAGTCCGTGAAAGCTTCTCATCGTCTCTCTCGCCGCAGTTCACCGTCGTTCCCCCTCCATTACTCTTTCTGAAGTCAAGATGAGGATCCTTCTCACAGCATCTTGTTTCCTTCCATCTCTCCTTCACCATCTCCTTCACCATCTCTCCTTCACCATCTCTCTCTCTCTCTCTCTCTCTCTCTCTCTCTCTCTCTCTCTCTCTCTCTCTCTCTCTCTCTCTCTCTCTCTCTCTCTCTCTCTCTCTCTCGCTCTCTCGCTCTCTCTCGCTCTCTCTCTCTCTGGCTCGTGCTGCATGGGGTCAGGATGATCCAGCTGTGTGATGGATGGCAAAGTCACGTATGACCTTGCAGTGGAAGCCACACCCTCTGTCCACCTCTAAATCACATGCTGCATGTTTGTGTGTATCCTGAAATGGAGTGTGCATGTGTGCATGTGTGCGTGTGTGTGTCCACGAACTGAAAAGTGGCAGGTCACCCCCATGCCAAAACAATTTGAGTAGTTTTTATTCCAGGGGTCAGTACTGGCACTGCTGCCTCCGTTAGCTGATGTCACTCAGCGGCTGAAACCCCTCCAGGCACAAACTGCCTCCCTCTGCAGCAGCTTATCTTTCCCAAAAATAACCCCCAGCATCATCTCCCAAAGTCCTGCGGAGCACTTGGAGAAGTGTGCGTCCTCTTCCCGTCACATATTTTTTTGTCCTGAAATTTCTGCGTTTTCTCCAAATACGTCTCTCCGCTGCAGCATTTCCCTGAAGCTAATGTTTGCCCCCCCCCCCCCCCCCCCCTCCTCTCTCCGTGAAGACAAGATACACCAGCAGTCCTGCTCCACAAAAGCTAATCCAGAATTCAATTATTGTATGACTAATTATATTTTAGCGGCTGAAGTGATTGATCAGTTATTTGATCCCCCCCCCCCCAAAAAAAAATCATGAATAATTAAATGAGTCATGAATCAATGTGTATTGTTAAGAGCCAAGGGAAGTGCAGTGTTCAGTTTGGACACAAAACACCTTCAATATTAATACAGTTTGAAAACAAAGACAACCAGCGCTCTGTAGCAGGAGCGGCTGGGACTCATCAGCGAAAGCGACGTGGTCGATCGTGACTACAACGAGTTCACGACAACACGACTGACAAGTGATTCTCCAGTTCGTTCCAGTTCTGCGTCACTGCGTTGGGCTTCAACTCAGGTCTTTACTCAGTCCCTGCAGGTCACTTGTACGCTTTCAAGGAGAAAAGCTGCCTCCAGCATCAGCACAGGCCAAGCAAACGGCCCATTCCGAGCAGAAAGACACAGGAGCTGCACTAGTTCAGATACTCGGGTGATTCAATGATTTATCAAGCTAATAATTCTCTTGTTTGTGGAGATTTGCTGCTTTTCCTTCTCTAACGAGACAGTTAACTTGTTATGTTTGATTGTTCTCATCTGGCAATGTCACATTCGATTATTTTATTATTTTCTGCATGAGACAACAGTTGGCAGATTAATCAATAATGAAAATAATAATTAGTCGTTGCAGACCTAGATTCTGATCGGACTTTGTTTGGGCTGTTTTAATCGGAGGTTTTTCCAATTTAATGGAGGTATCACAAAAACGGTAATATTATATTATTTCTGTAGAAACAGTAGAAAACCATTACATCAATAATACTAATAGAGACGACTGTTGCTGAGCCCACTGATGACTGGCCTCCACATTATTTCTACACTGTCAGCTACTAAATCAGATTGGACATAAAGCAGGTGGGATGTAACTAATTACTTATTATTGTGCTGAATATGTTCTCATGTAATTGCATTATCTAAAGAGGGGATTTAATTAAACTTTCATATATGGAAAAGAAAATCATCCGGTTTGAAAAAACTGAAGCCTGCAAGTTTTACTTCGAAATTTACTAAAAATAATGTTCAATGATCGAAGGAATTGCCAATTAAGCGTCGATCAACTGAGCAATTGCTTAATTGATCATTTCAGATATAGAGTCACTGGACCTCTATAATAAAGACAGGTGATGGCAAAAGTACAAAAATCAGAAACACCACTGGTGATGCTACTGTGACAAAGAGCCTGTTTTTCTGACCGAACAAAGACCGCCAAAATTCACTTTGCATGAATTATATGTTGCAGCCGCATTAAAACTAATGTGGGACATGAAGAGTGCTGGGAAACCACACACACTTCTCCATGCGCAGTAATAACACAATGTCACAAAGCTGCTGATGTTCTGGTTTTGTTTATGAAAAACTCCAACAAACACGTCCTTTTTGAAACGTACTCAACCAAGGACACGCATTCATTATCAGACTGTCGAAGTGTGTGAGAATGATTTTCTCGTCTTCATGACGATGCATGTGTTATTTCCCTGCACGGCTACGCGAGGAGATTACAGCGCTGCAGGGGAACAGTTAGCCAGTACCCCGAGTCTGCAACCACGGGGCAAACGTGGAAAACCGTTCAATTCAAACAGAATGCTGCACCGATGTTTTAAACCACTACGGGGCAAATTAGCACACAGAAACGTATTAGGATTTTAAATTGGATGAACTATTCCTTTAAGAATGTGATGTTTCAATCAGCTCATCAATGTCACTGCTCTGCAAGCAGCTCTCGGAATCTGTCCTCTATTTTCCCGTCATCTTTGTTTTTCTTTAATCTATTATAACTTTAAGAAAAGAGAAACCTCAATCGATACGTGTGCAAATGATTGGACATGTGCCTGAATATCAACATGAAAATATTTAAATGAGTGTGTGTATATTTTGGGGGAAGTGCAGGCCTGTACGTGTGTGTGTGTGTGTGTGTGTGTGTGTGTGTGTGTGTTATGCTGACTGTGACTCTGCCGGCTGTGGACTCAGTATCAGGTGACCTTGGTGATTGTGAAGTGTGTGGACAAGAATAATGAGATGTTTGCCAACAGGGATTCTGTGGGAACTCCAAAAAGGGAGTCAGGTGAGGATTGACACAACGCCAGAAGAAAATCGGAGGGAGGTGAAAAAGAGCGGAAACGCAAAGATCAAGCGCTGCGACCGAGAGTGGAGACAGACTGTGCCACCGATCTTTTCTCCTCTGCCAGAAAAACCCGATGCTTTGATCCCCCCCCCCAAAAGCATTACAACTAGATAAAGCTGTCTAAAAATAAGCTGGTTCAGCGTTTAGCCAGATGGACTGACAGCAAAACATACCTCTGCTTCAAATAGAGGAGATGACAGTACAGTTCACACACACGACGACGAACATCTCTCGTAACCTGGTTTCCTCCTTCCAGCATCCATCTTCATATCACGTCAAAGCCACCAACCACAGCCTTGAGTAGAAGTGGGCCGACCATTAGCTAGACACGTTCAAGGTTTCAATCCACAGAACCACCAGAACAGTGAGAGAGAGGGAAGCCCTGTCCTCTAACGGGATGACCCAAGCACCCGATCATCACACCACAGAGACTTTGGTCCTGCAGAACCACGTCTACCATAGCAGATCCCTAACTTTGTTTAGCCTTAACCACAATTGATGACCTATAATCATCGACCCAAAAAGAGATATTCATGTTTTCTTCTCCTATGACCCCTCAGATTTATCTCACAGCCCCATGGAGGGGCCTTGACAACCACCACTGATCTCCACTGCAAGGGGGGGCTCCACAACTTTATCTCCTTTGTAATCAGAATGACTTTCAGATGTTTGTGGTCCACGTCTGTCCAACTCTGACAGATTCTATTGCACCTATAACCAGCTGTCAACCTGTCTCTTCTCAGCTCTGCTCCGTGTGTGTGGGATGGGGCTCAGACAGACACATGGTGAAACAGAAAGCAAGAGGACAGAAGAGAAACGCCACCGTTAATAACAAACACAAAGCCGACTGAGCTGAAATCAAACGATTGCACACATATTGAAATGCACAGACAGGCGACCAATTTAAGACAATAAAGCAGAGAATGTTTCAATGAATTAAAAAAAATGGACATGACATATGCTGTTGCTTTCACAGCCTTCACATCTCAACCCAACAAAGATGTTGGTGTGATGTGAAAACACGAAGTGAGGTAATATCTTTTGGGGAAATTGTGTTCATCCCTGCATCCAGAGGCTTATACAATCAAAAGCAAAGAGGCACTGTGCGTCTAGTCTGGCTGTCTCATCACTTCAGACACCTGAAATTGGATTTTATGTTGAATTTGCTCATAAACCCAAGCTTATTCCCTGGTGATGCCACGTCGCTGCAGTACAGTGTGCCCCTTCTTCGGTTGCTCCGTCCTGATTACTGCAAAGTTCCTCAAGCCGTTACAACAGAAAAGCACCTATCAAGGAAACGGAGCGACGGGACAGACAAAGGAAGAGCGTGAGAGATGGAGAGAAGGGCTGTTGCAGAAGTCCGGAAGTGGAGAGCAACACCAGGTGGTCGAGCGTCTGGAGGCAGGCAGTCAAAGAGCAGCGTTGCCTTGACAACTGTGATGCCTTGTTGATGGTAATAGCTGAGCACCTCGCCACCAGCACCCCGTCCACACACTCAGTATATGTGATTTTTACGAGCGTGCGTTGTATCTACAGAATCTAAAGGTTAACATAAATTATCCTTACAATGTTCAGCACTGATGAACTGATTCTACTCTCTTGTTTAAAGCCGTGTCAGCATCAGTGAGGCCAGAATTCAGGCCTGAGGTTTTTTTTTTTTTTTAATGTCCTCACTCTCCTCTTCTTCCTTTCCTTTGCACAGACGCTACAGTTCATCACTTGCCAAAGGCCAGCATCGTGCCATATAGAACGGGGAGCATATCTGATCCAGCCGACAAGCCATCTGTTCACCCCAGCCGCAGCAGGAGCTGATCAATACGGCCAGGGTGGATTCAGAATGTGGCTGCTGTGGTCTCCCACATCGACGGGAATAATGGATCAGCTCTTGGGTCACAGTGGACTCATTGTACCAGCAGCATGACCGCTGAGGTTTCCTGCCTCCACACCTCTTTGTTTCAACTCTTTTAATTAAGGAGCTGGGCAGCAGAATTCCCTAACAGGCTTAGCTATTGGCAGCCTCGCAACCAGAACTGATTGTTCAATTCAGGATTTAGCAAGTAAAGCTTTATAATGCAAACACAGAGCCCCTTTAATTTGTCAGGCGTTAGGGTGTTAATGCATCGGACCAACATTCCCGGATGCGGCGCGGGTCTGAACCATAGACTGTCTGAACGCAGGTATTTGTGTGAACCGGAGGACATTTCAGCTGAACGCTCTGATGAGCTCTCACTGATCTGATGTGGACCAATCCAGCGTCCTCTCCTCTTCCGCTGCATCAGCTGGTGATTTCTGAGCACATAGCCACTGCAGCATCCTACCCCCTCATCCTCCTCCACTCTCTCTTCTCCTCCCCCACCCTCCCTCAACCCCCTCTCCTCCTCCTCCTCCTCCTCTCCACCTGCTTTTAAATGCATGGCGCTGCCCTGCCAGGCCGGTCTTTGCAGGCAGCAATCTCTCCTCTCTGCCCCTCCAGAGTGAGGGAGAAGGCGCTGGAACAGGATGGATGGTTATCGGCCTGTGCAGCCAAGGGGGTGGGAGGGGGGGGGGGGGGGGTTGAAGGGAGGGAGACAAGGTCGGAGTGAGCCAGCAAAGACCCCCTGCTCCTCCGTGTAGTACCAATAATCGATTGGGAGATGAGGGGCGACCTGAATCCGGATGGCTCATCAGTCTGACTGAGAGGGAAATGGTTTAGCCCAGCTGTAGGCTGTCCTGCTCCCAAGCAGCCACTGAGTAAATAGGCCACAGCCAACGCCAAAACCCCTGAAATAGTCCAAATCCAGAAAATCTGGCTGGAAATCAGATCTATTATCCATTATTCTACTTCTTCCTCACAACAAAAAGAACATAATGAGACCCCCCCCCCCCCCCCCTTTATTTTTTGTCATGGCAGATATTTAATATCATGCAGTAAACGCCATTGCCTGATGCATGGATAGAAGGGGGGGGGGGACAAGCAGCTAGGGAGCATCCAGCACACACGCGTCCCAGATCCTGCTGAGGCACTAACCCCCCCCCCCCCCCCCAGACCCGCGCCTGCTGTACATTGCGCTCATGTGTTTCGTAACGGGAACCACCAGTCTTGTCAAAACAAGTAAAGGGGGGGAAAAAACACCCGGCTGGATTAAATCCTCTGGTGTGTTGTGCAGCTCAGGCCTCGGATGGAGGAGTAAAGATGGAGGGGGGGGGGGGGGGTGCTTGGCAAACGTATATATGAGATCCATAAATAAAACAATCGCAGCAAACGTGAAGGCACACACAGCTAACCCACCTCCTCATCACTCCTCTGCGCACAGGATGCGGGGCCCTGCCTCCAACAATGGGCCTGTGCGTAATGTGCACACATATGTCGATTGGTAGCATAATGCTAGTCGGCCTTTTGTCCGTGTTGGATGCATTTTCACGTCAGTGCTCGGAGCCGCAGCGTTCTCTCTCATCACTGGGGCACATTCGTCCTGTCTGTGTGTCCGCGTTGTGCGCACCCATGCAACCATTTCGCCGTTTGCCACCAGCTGCCTATGCATCACTTCAGGGCAACACATCGGGGTCAGGAGAGGAAAAACCCTGCTCACACACACTTTCCCCTCTGCGTTTGACTCTGGATGTTTTCCCCATCCTCGCTGCAGCAGGAGCTGGTCATTGAGTCATTTAGTCAACAATGGCCGGTGAACAGACTCCCCTCCGAACCTCGGTGGGGTCACATGCTCCATTCAAGCTCCTCTATAGGCTTTTACAATAACACAGCTTTTAATTATTCTCCAAACCTACCACCTCGTGTTTGCTCCATTATTTTTAATCCTGCACAAAAAAAACAAAATCCCACATCGATGCCCTGAACAAACAAATGACATCATCCTCTGGAAGCCACACAACCAGGGGAGCGAGGCATCGTAAATAAAACATAGCGGGTTAGGGCGCAGTGATTCTGCTATGGCCGCCTCTGTGTTTCCCAACCCCTGCTCCACACTCACCAGGTTCAGCACCGTCTCCACGATGTCCCTGTTGCTAACCTCCCCGACCTGGATCAGGCCCACCAGCACGGCGAATTTCATCTGGATATTCCTGATCGGGACGGCGGGGTTGATCACCCCGGCGGGGAGGACCATGGAGCCGGCTGCGGACACCATCCTTTCCCCTGTGACGGCGCCGGAGCTAGCGCCCGCCGCGGCGACCTGCTGCTGCGGCTGCGGCTGCGGCGCGGAGGAGCCCGGCGGAGGGTGCGGGTCTCGGTCCGTGTCCGTGAGCGAAGAAGCGGAGCCCGGTGGTGCTGAAGCCGGCTTCTCGCTCGACATTTCCCCTCTGGAAACAGGGAGGAGAGGAGCGGCCGCCGCTGTCTCTCACACCTGCCTCTACGAGCGCTGCACAAAAACATGGGCATGCGCAGGGAAATACAAAATAAAAAAACCAAAACAAACAAAGGGAGATCTGTGGTTTTTAAATCAAATCCTCGGAATTCACCCTATCCTCCTGAAAACATGTAGGGATTCATAGGGCTGGAAGAAGGATGGAGCTCTGACAGGACCCTCTCTCTCTCTCTCTCTCCCTCTCTCTCTTTCTATGTCTCTCTCTCATTGGCAGGTTGCAGTCAGTGCGGTCGTCGAGGAGAGAGAGAGAGAGAGAGAGCGAGAGCGAGAGAGAGAGAGAGAGAGAGAGAGAGGATGTTGACGCCCCCTGTCTGCGGTAGTGCGCGCTCGCCACGCATGCGCACCGGGGCCCTTTCTGGGAGGGTGCCGGAGCGGAATAACATGGAGCCGTCCATGCATGGGTTCACACAGAGCACAGTCCAACCTCAACAGCTGGGCGTCTGTTTAGTTTTCTCCTCCGCAGTTACTTTTTATTTTAATGTGTGTTTGTGTATTGGTTTAAAATAGGTAATGTCTCTGAGGTAATGCAGAAAATGGATTAAAAGAGGACGCCCATTACAGAGTAAGAGTAGTGTAAATGATTGTTTACAGGACGGGGGGACAAGATAATGGCTCTGAAAATTGATGATTGTAGGAACGTAGATAAATACTGAATGATTAAAGTGGTCGGAGTGCATCGAGGTAAGTAGCACAGGCATAAATTATGTACAGTTAAGGTGAATGAAGAATATACATATAAACGGCCGTGCAGCAGACGAAAACACTGATATGAATGCTATATATGCAACTAAAATCAGATACGTTAAGGTAATCATGCACGGATAGGTGAGCAGTGAATCTATTGTAGCGAAAACTGGAGACCGGGGCGTGAGTAGGTTGGGTGGAGGGGGCACTTTTGGTGCGGTCCCGGGATTAAAACGACCCGGTTGCCAGACAGAGGCTGTTTACGGATTCAGAGCATCATCTGCCACTACCGTCCTGACATGCTACTTGTTTCTCATAAGCATACACGATTGCTCTCCTGACACTCATCTCTTCTATGATGTTTTTTACCCAATGACTTCGCTTCTCTTCTTCTCCACTCCTGCAGTTATTTTTACACTTTTTTTCTCAGGCACCCTCTTACCTCAACCCCTTCAGCCGTCTTGTTTTACAATTCACATATTTTTAAAGGCCCTAGTGTAGAATATACAGTCTTTAGATTAACATTGTATATCTCTGCATAGCACGACGGCACTTTTAGTAAACTACCCCCCTCTGTTTGGACTCCTTTGATTTAGTATCAGTTTGAAAACCAGCAGCACACATGCCGGGCCCGGTGCCATTAGGGGGCTCAGACACCTCACTTTTTGCCCCCCCCGTTTAAGAAAGAGCTGCGAGCCGCTTCCCCTCGTTTTTGGCAGCATTACAGCACAGTAGCCTGATGTTGCTGTTATTTATCCTTTCAAAGGTATTGCAAGGTTAAATCAAGAGTGCTTACAAAGATGGACGACAGGACAGCTTCCCAAAAGTGAAGCCAAAGCGTCTTGATCGCCATCTGGTGGCCAGCTGCAGTCAGGTCATAAATCCTGCCTCCTTCATGTTCGCGGATGGGACATGGACCAAAATAAGTGCACGTCAGATAAAGTTTTCTCATAGGTGGTTTCTGTTATTTTAGGTAGTTCTTATTACACAGTCAGGTTGAAACGTCATCATCAAACATCATCTGTGGGTCGTGGGAGGAAGTGGTGATGCGTCGTCCATGTTTATATACAGTCTATGGGTTAAATCTATGGTTTTTATTGTATGAAAAGAAATTGCCCCCCTTGTAGTTTTTTAACAGTCGCTTCATCCTGGCGCCAGACTTGACACGTGCACATGTGCTACGTGTGCAAATCGTGGATTTATTGATGAACGCAAAGTCCTGCCTCCTGGACTGTGCCTGGATATTGATCGCTACACATTCCCTTCAGTTCATGCACTGCACGGACACACAGGTCCAGTCGGTGTCTCTTATAAACACATCCACACTCACACTCCTGCAGTATCCTCCGGTGGCTGCACAGACCATGGCTGCTGGCTCACTACCTGTATGCACACATGAGCCCGATTCACACTGCATGTGTAATTCTAACAGGACACATCTGCGGGGGTAGGATTTCCATCAGCAAGGAAGCTATAGAGGTTGATTCTCTACTCGTGCGTGTCTGTCATATTATGAGTGTGTGCACGTGTGTGTGTGTGTGTGTGTGCGTCTGTCTGGGTGTATTTTCACATAGGCAGCGACAACAGTCTCTTTGATGTCCTTATTTTTCTTGAGATGCTGGCTGTTGACAAGGGCTGGCAAGTTGGGGGTGACATTTTCTGGCTGGGTGTTTGTGTGTGTGTGTGTGTGTGTGTGTGTGTGTGTGTGTGTGTGTGTGTGTGTGTGCATGTGCGTCACACTTGCTGCGTGTGCATGTGCACGCGTGAGATGATTAGAGAATTTTACAGATGAGCAGAGGCCATCTCCTGTTTTTCCTCGACCTAATCATCGGCACAAAGGAAATGAAGGAGACAATCACACGCACTCCGTCAACTGCACACTCGCACACACAGCTCGGATCCGTCACACGCTTCACTCACACTCAGAGAGGCAGTTCCTCAAACCGGCACATGCTATCTTGCTCTCGGACGTGCACGCACTTGTGTTCCCACACACACACACACACACACACACACACACACACACACACACACACACACACACACACACACACACACACACACACATGGCGGGCTCTGAAACACACTCCTCATTGTTTTCAGACAAAGGCTTGCTTCTGCAGCTTTGTCATGATTCCACAAAAGACTTTAACAGAAAGAGAGGTCTTAACCGGGATCTGGTTGGTGATTGGGTAAAAGCACTAACATTGTTCTCCTTCTCTTTCTCTCCCTCACCCCCCCCACTCTCTCTCTATCTCTCTCTCTCTCCCTCCCTCCTCCACCTCACCTCTCTCTCTCTCTCTCTTTCCCCGCCCTCACCTCCAGCGGAGATGCAGTACTCGCGGACACACGCAGTCGTTCCTCCTCTCTGTCCCCGTGTACCTTTGTAGGGAGATGTGTGTGTGGAGGTAGAGCCAGTGTCTTGTGGGGGCTGATGATCAGAGTGCTGGAGCTTCTGAGGGGACCAGGACTTGGGGAGGATCAGGCAGGGGGAGAGCAGCGGAGGGGACATCTGTCACAAAGGGTTTGATCAGTGCAGACTGGAGAAAAATGAAGTTTGTTTCCAATGTTTTTGGGTGTGTGTGGTTGTGTGTTGGATTTGGTGTGACATCACTTAGAGGACAAAGTCTGGTAATTCAGAGAAAGGTCGTGCCCACATGATGCCACAGTTTTTTTTAAATGTGAAATATTGGGATCCTGAGCTCAGTCTGTGTTGTCAGAGTTAATCGAAAATCCGACTTGTAGATTTATCAAGCGCTGACCTCAGTGCCACAGGTAATTACTTCTTGTTTTCACTGGTGGATGTGAATCATCACCAGGAACCATGAGCGTGGGTGTGCATCCATGTGGTTGTGTGTGTGTGTGTGTGTGTGTGTGTGTGTGTGTGTGTGTGTGTGTGTGTGTGTGTGTGTGTGTGTGTGTGTGTGTGTGTGTGTGTGTGTGTGTGTGTGTGTGTGTGTGTGTGTGTGTGATAAGGTGATAGAGAAGGGAGATGGAAAGAAACCGATAACAGAGTTGGCACAACACAGACATTTGCTCTAAATTATATATATATCTGTCATTGTTTTTGCATAATTCATAATAGTTTACTTTCAGCGTCACGGTGGTGCAGTGGTTTTCACCTCTCACAGCGATGAGGTTGTGGATTCTAACCTGTCACACAGGCTCTCTTCATGAATACGCTGGTTTCCTCCTGGTGCAGCGGCCTCCATCCACAGTCCAAACACGGCCTGTGCAGCTTGGGGTTAACTTGCAGCTCTGAATCGCCTGTAGGTGTGAAAATGAGTGTGAATGGTTGGCTGTGTCCATATGTCAGCTCTGTGATAGACTCGCCTGTCCAGAGTGGGCCCTGCCTCCCCTTCCTGTTCTCTCTCCCCTGGCTGAATGTTGTTCTGCGGTTTTATTACCTCCAACAAGGTTGTTTTACGTTTTCACCCCAGTCAATATTTTTACATTCAACACAGAACAAAAGAGCTCAGACAAGACCCAGCAGGATGAGTATAGAAGGTGCGAATTACATTTGAAATGTGGGGATTGCATCCAATCCCCATCCGCCCCGTGACAGGGGAAGGCAACATCAGATGGGGTTTGTTTGTTTGTTTCTCACTGGGATTTACGCAAATACTACTGGACGAATTCCCACAAAACCTGGTGGCAGGATGGTACATAAGACAGAGCTCATTAAATATTGGCGAGGATTCCTACAGCAGACAGCAGATCCAGGATTTTTTTCTTTTCGCAGTTTTTACCATGACAAGAATGGGTGTTTTGGGATATTTTCACCAATTTCCCAGGGAATAATTCATGGGTCTTGAAGAAAAAAATCGGGCAAATTCAAAGGACTGATATGTATGAGCGTGTTATATTGGAGGAGAGGGGACTGTTGGGCTTTGGTGGAGGGAAACACACTGCGACTGAATGTCATTCTAGTTTTTGTATAGTTTCCTTTGCTTTACATACAAAATTATTTTTTTTTAATGATTCAGTGTCATCCTTTAAAGCAGTTTTGTTTTGTGCTGTTTCCTTTGTTGGGGAATTCTCTGGAGACGTTACCTTCTGTATATGCAAGGCAGATTAAAGCTATTCATTGTATATCATTTAAAAAGAAATTACATCCTCGAAGATCTAATGAAACTTTAGCTGGATTTGCATTTGAACAGGTGTTAACTTCTTTCTCCACCGGCAGTTTTTATCACGTTTGCTGAAAACGAGACTTAGTCATAGACTCCGAGGGCATTAGACCAGATTGTCTCAGTTGCTCCTTCGCGAAGATCATCTGCAATCTGGGGACTAATTACTTCCAACACGTGGGTCATATTCCCTGTCGCATTCACTCGGTTACACTAATACTGGTGGAACTGCAGAGGACAATCCTCAAAGGACACCACAGAGTATCTTATTAAAGTTTTAGAGATTAAACGAGTGGCTCGGTCGGACGGAAAGAGTGCACGAGGAGAGAAAGGAAGTCATCCTGCTAAAGTCTCATAACCTCGATATTGGTCATTGTCCTGTTTTAAGGATTACACGCTTCTCTTATGGTTAAGAAGATTAGACTTAGATGAGGTCTTATGAATCTCTTTCAAGACGCATCTATATGAACTCAGAAGTGAGCAGCGATAAAGGAATGAACCCGCCTGCTCTGTCTGAATCAGGGAATAAAAGACACTCTGGAGATGGATCAGAGGAAAATATCCCAGAAGCAAATATTTTTGAAACATATTCTTCTGTATAAGCCGTGTCACAGCTCCTCATCTTTCGTTACCCGGCCCCAGTAACAGTCCATTTGTTCTGGAGAGTGTCACCAGGGATGAAGGAGCCAGGGCTTTGACAGGGGTCACGACCTGGGATCAAGGACTTGGCTCTTTGACTGGGCTGCAACACGGCCGCTCCTGAACCGCAGCGGTGGCCCATGAATAATCCAGCCGAGATGAAACAGGCACTTGGGTTTGATGGGAAAATCGTACGTGAGGTGTATAGAACCGAAGGCCAGCTCTGAAAACGTACACACGAAGAGAGCAACAAGTACAAACAAGATTTGATTGTCGACAAATCTGTGGCATGTCTTAAAATACCAGAATGGAGATGTTACCTCAATATATCAAAAGCCTTAGATACACGAGCTGCCTCCAGAAATCTCAGATATTTAACCTTTTGGTTTCTACAGGAAGATAAATAGCCCACTGGGATATTTTGGGATGATTTATATGATATTTTATAATTTCCAGCCCCAGGTTGTGTATTGCCAATAATTTACATTCAAGTCACAGAGCTAAGAATGTAGTTTATTGGCTGGAAATCGTTGGTAAACGAGGAAGGTTATTTGACAGCACTAAACGCTGTTTAGAAGGTTTCCCCAGAATCCTCGTAGACTCCCCTCCCGAGGATTCGAACCTTATTACCTCAGACAAAGAGGTTATGTGTTTTCTCCCCTGTCCGTTGCTTTGTTTGTTGGTTGTTTGGTTTGTTTATTAGCAGTTCAGAATAAGGGTCGGATCCATGATTTTTCTTTACTCTCTTCAACATTGTTTATTGAGCTTCTCACCAATCTTCCAGGGAAGGATTCATGGATCTTCACAGCACATTTAGGGAACCGATATCTATGAGTGCGGCTGGTGCAGCTTGATTGCATTTAATGGGACAGTTAGGGTTTGGTGGCGGTATGAGCTCCACTGAGTGCCATTCCAGTTTTTAAATCCATCCAAACAAAGATGTTAGCCAGAAATGACATATAAAACTAGAATGGCACTCCACAGAGCCAAGGCCCAACAGTCCCCTTCAATTCAATCAAGCTGCACCAAATTTCACACACTCATTGATATCAGTCCCCTAAATATGTTTGATTCCTCGAAAACAAACTCCTTCAACGACTTCAAATAAAACTACTGAATAATATAAGAAGGTCTTTGCCCTTGTTAATAGGATTAAACTGGTAAAATGGGAAAGTGTAATAGAAAACACATGAATCTTTGAGTAATCGTGGTATTTACAAGGTTTAGTTAATGCTTGTATAGTGTTGTTTTTTTCATCATGGCCATGCTCAATCTTTCAGCCCACGTGTGATCAAGGACTTTGTGAAACTCCACTTGCTCCCCTTTAAATAAATACATGTATTGTATCCGTTGATGGAGGTTACAAGGCTCAGTGTGCACAGTGTTGGTAATATCATCATGCCAATGGTCACCACACACTCAGGTACACTGTACACACCACTGCCAACATGGCCTCATCAATAATTCATTCACCGGATAATTTATTCATCCATGACCTTATCGTGGTTGTCTGGAAGAAGACGCCGGATTAGCCAGACTCGGAGCAGATTTTCCTTTTCCCGTCTCTTCTTTCTCTCTCTCTCCGCTCAGTTTTCAGAACATCAACATTGAAAGTGCATCAGTGCAAACATCCACTGAGCTCTTGAATGACAGGGGAGTGATTTCTTTAAATGCTGGTATTTCTGAACTGTTCATTTGGCAGTTGAATAAGTGAGGACGTGTTGAGATGAGCCATCGCTCCTTCAGAGACCAGAACTGACTAGTTTCTGATGTTTATAGTGATTCCATCAACAATTTAATTATATGTCATTCTGCAATATTTTTTAAATCACTTAATCTTATTTTCTAAAAGAACATTTTTGTGTTTATTACCAAGTGGTTTTTTTCTGGCACTCTCCGATTTCTGAAGTTATACATTTAAATAGCCTATTGAAATGTTAATTAAAAGTATATTAAGCTATGATTACATTGAGGGATCTAAATATCTATTATTTAATTACTTTTTTTCTATATAACTACACTCCTACACAGACTTCAACTTTTGAACCAATTTTGTATATTTACAATAATATGAAAACAAAAAATATGCAATGAAGATATATAAATGTATTTAATTTGTCTAATATACCCGACTAGTTTAAAAATGAGTGGTTTCTGATGTGAAGTCCTAAAACAGTTTGTATAAAAGCAGATGAGATCATTGAAGTTTCCTACAAACTATTATAAGAGTCAAAACGTCTTTTCTTCACTATAATTCAGTCAAATCTGAACATAAGTGCATTATACACATATTTTTAGATTTAGTGCTTCTTACACTTACCAACTTCATCCTCTCCGATAGTGTCTCTGATGTCATTCAGAAATCCTCATTGTAAGAACTGACGCTCCTGTTCACTCCAGAACTTGCCCGGGATTTATGGTGTTTTAAAGTTTTCTTCAGTATCACACTTCTCTGGTGACACTTGTCTGCTCACACATTATTACAATGAAATTACTAACTGCTAATAAGTGATTCGGCAAACTTTAAATATGAGAGCTTTGACCAAAATGTAAATAAACATGGGTTTTAAAATGATATAAGTTGTTTGCCCTCAGTTAACTAACGCCATGGTTTATCTACTTCCTGGTTACATCCATCAGTCGCCCTGAATTGTGGGAACTGTAGTTCAAAACCACAGCACATGATTGTCCCCTAAGTAAGAATCACAAGGAAATAACAGCACTTACTAAATCCTTACTTAATTATTTGTTATAGTTTTTCATATTTCATTACAATATCAATATTTAAGATTCCTACTTTAACTCTACTGTCCAATCCCCATGGGTTTTATAAAACAGGGTAATCACACTGTTTATACATGAACATACTTAAACTAAATAAAAAGTAACAATTGTAAATAAAGATTTATTGGACAGGTTGGTAGCTGGACATGCTCTTCCTGTTTTCTCCAGAAGAGGTCACCATCAAGTTCCTCTGCAGGGTCACCACCATAGACTGTGTGAGAGGACAGTGATGACACACACACACACACACACACACACACACACACACCACACACACACACACACCCACCACACACCCCACACACCACACACACACACACACACACACAGCTACTCTAGAGACTCCCCTTCCCTTTATACTCTGTGTTTACAGTACATGACAAAACACTGTGTCCGTTAGATTGATGTATTTACCAGTAGCTGCACTTTCTCATGTCTTTTTAAATCTTATATATCTCATCATTCAATATGTGTAAATTCATTCAATTGCGTGCAACATAATGTCTGTCTGGACCCCATTTATGTGTCTGTTCACAGTACGAATACAAATAATCGAAACCCTTAGAATTCTAAATTACATTTGTAAGTATACAATGTCATTTGTTCCACTGTGTTTCACATGTCTTGCTCTGAATGACAATAAAGTGAATCTTGAATGATCCTCTGCATTGTATGAAGTCTGTGGCCTCACGAAAAACACTCACTCAAGCTCTCTGCAATAAAGTGGATGGAGTTTGGTGAAATCGATGTTGATTCCATTCGTTATTATTCCTTTTTCTTTCCCCCACGATGGTGTAATTTGCAACATGGTGTTGCTGATTAGTCCGAGCCCATGGAGTGGTGGAGTTAAAGTAGTCCCAGTGTCTGTATTCCAACACCTTCATCGTCCTCTGTGAGACGCCCCCCCCCCCCCCCCCTCTAACACAGCTAAGTAGGTAAATGTGATTGAGTATTGATCCGAGCTGTGCTGGTTTAGATTCGTGCTCATTCATCCACTGAAAGGACACAGACAGTTAAATTGTCCTCAGGGAGGAACCCCCCCGGGGCTCTGACTTTTCATTCACTCACTTATCTAAAAATATTTTCCATGGCATACTTTTCTCATTCATTCATGACCTTCAGACTCCAGCGGAGCAACAGCACCACTCGATGGACAAGACAGCACAGGACAAAGGAAAATGTAATGTTTCCCAGTATTTACTCTGATTTGTTCTTCTGCCGAGGAGGTCATGTTTTATCTGTTTGTTATTCATAAAGGATTAATGCAAAAACTACTCCACCGATTTCCATGAAGTTTTGTACAGGGGTTGGGCATGACCTGAAATTTAGGGGCGGATCCAGGATTTAAATTTACCTTTAACGTTGTGAGTTGTCATTTTGCATCATTTTCCTTGATTTGAGAGTTTGAAATTTGGTGTAGATCCAAATAAAAATCTAGATCTAGTGAATGTAAATGTGGTTTTACAAAGGGGCTGTGGGCAGAGGTCTAGTCTTAACACTGTGCCCTGTAACATTAGAGCAGTTGAATGAACAGACACTGGAGAACACATTTGTTGAATTCATACATTTTTTTTTATTCTCTTGTTTAGAAACAACGGTTCTATTTTCCGTCACTTTGTCAGAAATAACCGAGCACAAATCAGCCACTCAGCTCCAGTCGGGGGCTCAAGTCAAAGTCACTCACTCACTCTTTTGTCTGTCTCACACACACATATTTACACACACACACACACACACACACACACGAGAGGTTCTCCAGCAAGCAGCATCCACATGGGACTTTGGTGGCACTGTAGAGATACTGTATCATAGCAACACCATAGCAACACTGCTCAAAGCGGAGACACAAAACAAGCCAAGGCGGAGCAAGCTCTAGTTTGCTATTGCTTCAGTAGGATGCTGTGTGGGAAGTTCACATTTCAGCATATCAATATGATAGGTAGGTAAGCAATGAAGGTTGATCTGCTGCCACAGCACAGAAAGCGTCAAATATTGTGAATTACAGCCGGTTCCAAACTGCTGGACCCCGCTGTTATACAGACTGTATGTATATCTAAAATGCAGATACACAGGTACATCCATGCACACTCACACACACACACACACTCACACACACATGCAAATATTGAAACAAGCTTCCCAGAAGCAGTGAAATGGTCTCATGTCTTAGACATTGTATAAATGACAATAAAAACACAATGATACCATGTACAGAGAGATAATGACAATAATAACTTTAAAATAACATTTAATTTAGATAAGATTAACACTGAAAATAATGACAGGGAACTAAATCAACAGTGATATCCAACTCAATGTTTCCATAACAGGGTTAAAGCACGTGTATGGACCCGATGAGTGTTTCCCAGTTTCTGTGATCCGGATCCCTTGTGTCCTAGATTTTTCCTGAAACTAGCGCACTTTTCACAATGTAGTGCTGTCATGTACCCACACTGTACTGGTCCTAGTCATTCCTATGGATCTTTACAGCATCTGTAGAAGGCTCAAGAATAATATAGAATAATTAAGTGCATGCTATAAATGTAGATATACAAAAATCCAGATTCCACTAGTTTGTTAAAAGATTAATCAGATAATAGTTGTAGATAAGATGTCATCATCAGATGTTTGTCAATGTGGCTGTTTGTAGCTGACTGTGTTTAAAATGACAAAAACAGACTGGAGTGAATATGTCCTGTTTCAGGTCTGTTCTATAAAATAGAGGACATTGTTGCCTCTGATAAGGACGTTGTGTTTTCACTCGTGTCTTTTGGTTTGTATATTTGTTTGTTCTTTAGCAGGATTACATAAAATACTGATTTCCAGAACTAGACAATCATGTGTAGGATTGTTGGGCCTTGGTGGAGGTATGAGTCGTCACTCCAGTTCTGAATAGCTTCAATCAAACTGTATATTTCAGTCAGGCCCTGTGACACTTCAAAGACCTGGGAGTTAAAATAGATTTTTCAGAACTTTGAAAACTTTGACAATACACGACTACAAAATAAGTTATAATCGTGTGTGAGCTTCAGTTAAGTAATCTATTACAATGAACTGAATTAAGGTGTTGCAGACTGTGGCAAACATCTCATGATTAAATCTGCCGACGCAGTCTGTTATATTTGATGGATTTTAAAGAAGAACCCAGTAATAAACACTGATAAATATTCACTGTCTACTCAACCTTAACCTTCCAATAACTGCACATGGTTAAGAGTTGATTATGTGAAAGGAAAAACTAAAATGTTTGTTCTATGGTTCACTGGAAAATAAATTAGTGATTGGATGTTAAAAGACGCCTGTGCATGATTACATGATATAAAATACTCCTCTCCCGTCTGTGTGTGAATGACTGTGACTCAGTACAGTATGGTACAGACAGGCTCCGTGGGGCTCAGCAGCATGAAAAGACACCAAAGTCCATTTCCTGGATGATTCCCCTCCAGGATCAGCTGCTCCGGCGGTGTGACCCGAGACAAAGCTTGTTTCCCGGGGCTCAGACCTTGGCCTCAGTGCTCGTCTGATCTGGAGGGAGAAAAGAGGAGCGGATCCTCTGGACTTCATTGACACACAGGTGACCGAAGGCCTTGTTGTACCATTCTGGAGATCTTCCCCTGTGACGAGAAACGGCAGATAAAGCACATTAATGATCGCGGTGTTGATCGAAACCTTCACTCTGAGGACACTTGGAGTGAGCCCACACCTGAGGTCCACTCTGGAGATGTGTGTGAGCCTGGTCCTCTCCGTCCCACAGGGCTCCAGGAGGTACTGCGACTCCAGCACAACCCCCCTCACCGCTCCCATGCGTGGGCTGTCCTCGTGTTCCACGGACACGCTCACCAGCGCACAGGAACCTCTGCACAGGTCCGTGCGCCACGATCTGAGAGAAAGTGAGGGTTTCATGAGACATTTAATGAAGATATGTGATTAATGTCTGGAAAACTTTTTCTAACTAATAATTATTTCATTGAGCCAGGGGACTCAAACCTCTTTTTTCCTCTGAGAGCTACTTTGACAAAATGAAAGTGACAGAAAGCTTCTTATGTTTTATAATATTTGTAATATTTATTCACAGAGCGAACTTAGCTAACTCATGTCTGAAAAACAACCCTAAAAATTCCAATTCCAATTAAACTTACAAGTTTTCTGTAAAACCAACAAATTCTCATGTTACTTTAGAAATGTTCCTGTATTTCAGGATATATTCAGGCAGAATTGATTGAATAGTCCTAAAATATTAACTAAATAATAATGCTGCTCATTATTTTCATTTATCAGTTGATAACAGCACACAAAACATGCCACTGAAATCCATCAGTCCTGACCTTAGTACCACATAGTCACAGTTGGGTTGAGGTGCCATGTTGCAGCAGGAGTACTGGTACACATCCGTCTGTCTGTCCAGCGGCTCCAGAACCTTCTCCTGCTGTAGCTCAGTCTGCCACAGGGGGCGCTCTCTGAGCAGCCGGTGCAGCACCTCACTGGGAGTTGCGGGCACCTCCACGCACACGCGCCACTGCCGCAGAGGGTTGCCATCTCCCACCTGATGCACAAGCACAAGGCGTGTTAGGTTTATTGTGACAATTTGCACAAAGGAGCTTTATGTCCTACATCATAAAGATGCTGATATTCCCTTATCACTCGTTCCACACTTCAGAAGCTCAGTGACGACGTACCTTTTTAAAAGCCAGCTCTGTATTGTCAATAGTTGAACGTGACACCCAGGCTTTGCTCTTGTCTTTGGCATCTTTCAGCAGGTTCTGGACCAGGCGTTCTATGTGTGCATGGTAGGATCCTTCCTCATCCTCCTCCTCTTCGTCCTCATCCACCTCCTCCTCGTGAGCCTTGCACAGCTCGTCCAGCGGCGGCACCATCAGCTCGGCCTCCATGTAGGAGTTACGAGACTGGGTCACCATCTCCTCTGGGATCTGGGGAACAGCCGGAGAACGTGCATCGTGTCACGTAACATCAGCTCAGGCCTATTTTTAAAGCAACTGTACTAGTTCTTTTATTCTAACATCCAGGGTCCTCTCTTCTTTCAAATGTTGTCCTCCTGCGAAGGCCTTTAAAATCCAACACCGGTCACTTTCATGTATTCTCGATACAGCACAGTATCCTCTTAAGAGGAGTCAGCTGTTGATTCTAATATGAATATGAAAACTCCTCGAACCAAATTAATCTCTAACACATGGTAATGAAGTCTGTTTCTCTTTGTCCCTGAAGAGGTTTCCACTGACAGCAGCGAGACAGTCTCAAGGTAATGATGGCGTACAGCTTTAGAATTGAGCTCATTGAACACAATTACACAGCGGAAACTTCCCTTGGCTTCGTGTTGTTGGTTATTTTCATACATAAAGAGGTGGTCATGTATTATTTCTAAAATCAGCACAAAGAATATATATAAATAAATTCTGTCCTATTTCTCTGTGAAGGAAACCAACTACCATCAAACAAATAAAGAAGTAAATCCTGACCTGGAACAGACGCTGGCTCTCGGAGATCATGTGTGCCAGGCCCTGAGTGGCGGCCAGGTTCTCACTCAGGTCTTTCTGATCGGGACGGCCCGTGGTGTACTTCTTCTGGATCGACCTTGAGAGAAATAAAACAGAGATTGATATTGTCCTGGTGGCGACAGAGGAAAACAAGTGACCAAAATAACGATGACAGTAACTATTATTATTATTGTACCACTTCTATTACAAGTAGTTTTACTGGTGGGCGTAAATGCAACAATAGCCACAATTAAACCGAGTATAAGACAATAAAATAAGATTTAAGTATCAAATAAACTGAATTAGATGAATAACATTCTAACTTCTAATTCACTTCAAATGACAAATAACAAATTTGACCAAATAATCCTAAACATATCTTCAGTGTTAATAACAGTAACGGACTGGGACCACTGAGTTTTTTCTCGGAGCCTTCACCAGTTCAAATGTGCACCTTGGCGACAGCGTCTCGTTCTTCAGGATGCTGAGGTGAAAGAGCGAAGGCCCCAGACACACGGCCAGGTTCATCGGCGTCATCTGGTTCTCCTCCACCAGGGAGGTGACGTCGCGCAGGAAGGAGAGCAGCGCCTGCAGAACCTCCCTGTTCTCGTCCGGCATCAGCAAGATGGCCGCTCTGACGGCCTGCAACCGCTGCTCCTTCGGGACGTCTAGAGAGAAGAGGAAATGAGGAGGAAAAGAAAAGGTCACATTTCCCAACATAATACAAATATAAAAGATTATCATTTTGGGACGCTGTTATTAATTGATAAGTGGCCGTCTAGACAGTGATCAGAAGTGCAGAGAGACAGGCAACCCCGCTGGGAATCCAACAGTGGACATTTGTGATTATGTGGTATGTGTGCCTTAACCAATCAGCCACCACCACCCAAAATATGATGTAGTCTCCGAGTGGACATGTGCACATTTCAAACATAAAGTATTGCTCATAGTAAGAAGCTAGAATGTAAATTTCATATCTGATATTGTTTTTTGAAAGACTTAGCTAATGTTATCCAGAACTGGCCTAAAAAAGCTCACCTGCTGTATTTTGAACATGATCGAAAATATAATTATAAAAGTATTCAAAGTACTAATTTGACTGTAGTGTGTGTGGTGTGGAGGCAGATGCAGTGTTTCACAGCAGGGATTCATCGCTCGGAGGCGACTTACATTGGTAAATGTGCAGGAAGGTTTCCCCCAGCTTGCTTGTGAGCAGAGGCTCAGGCAAGTCTCTGAAGAACTGCTTGACCATGTCGGCCACGTCGTAAGCTGACTGGTCCTCGTACGCCACGGAGTCAGGGGACAGCTCGCACTGCTGCCTCAAAGCCTGGATACGAGACTTCACGCCCGATTTGCGGAACAATCCCACCTGAGGGGAAGACGAAAAGAAAGCAGCGAGGGGTTCAGTGGAGGTTTCAGCTGCCTCGTATGTAAACAACAAATATTAGCACAATGCGGAGAAAATCCCAGTCTTGTAAAACTAACCTGGTCCAGACAGTGTGTTCGGAGGTGGCTGAGGGCCTGCTGTAAACACAGAGGGAGCGGAAAACCACAGCGCTGGACATGCACGATGAGGGGAACACCAAACACACTCTTCTCTTTGTAGTCGGGCACCTTGATGCGCTTCATAAACTTGGGCACAGACCTGGGAGCAACAGACAGAACGAGGGAAGTGCGTGAGAGAAAGAAATGTCTGTGCTTTCATTAACTAACTCTTTATGTCCAACAGGATTTCCCTCTTGGGGATAATAAAAATAAACAGGTCGGGTCATAAAAACACACTGATGTGCCTGTGATTGCCAAAAAAAATTGGAAATAAGGTAATAACAATAAAATGTATTTAACTCTTTCAGACAATTTTAATGTCTGACGTCACATTTAGTAAATTCCCTGCATTATAAATCAGTGTATGAATTATAGCTTTATTTATCAGCAGTTTGTAGAGAACAGTAGAAAATATAAGGACAAAGAGACAGAACCATCTCCATGAGGTGCTGAAGAATGTGGACCCACCATGTCCAGCCGTGTTTATTAGACATGGAGTATTTCTCCATGATGGCGGTGAGGCGGAGCAAAGAGAACTTCTGCAGCAGGCTGAGCTGGCCTGCCGATTGGCTGCTGATCTGCAGCGAGGATGCCGGCTGGTTGAGATGATCAGAGGTTCTGAAACTGGGCCATCGCAGACTGGGCCGGGAAGAGAATAAATGAATAAAGAACATTAGAGAAGCATAGTTTTTTCTTTCTCACAAATTAGGTCCTATTATCGTTGTTTTGGATGTTTCCTATATCCAATCAAATCCTTGTAGTCAAACACAATAACTGCTGAGGTCTGGAAATGCAGAAACACAGGAATACAGTTAGGAAGTACAACCATCACACGTCCTCATACTGGCCCCAGTAGTTTGATAAACCTTCATGTTTGGCCAAACATGAAGGTTATCAAACTCCAGCAAGGAAAACGAGAGGGAACAGTAATATTATTACTCAATAACTCTTGATTGTTAACATCCCTCACATTTTATAGCCCATCTGCCTGGTTCAGCTTTGATTTGATGGGTTACTACCCGCTGTTGGATGATTATTATTTCAGTTGCTGTCTCTCTTTCAGTTTCTTCTTCTCAGTCTTTCCTCCAAATAAAGTTTTTGCTTGTTGACAGTCAGTCTGACGGCTATTCTCTCTCGCTGTTAGACTTTTCTGCAGCAGTGTTTGCAAATCTCATAACCATGAACTTTTTAAAACAAAATAAAAAGTTGTAATAAAACCAAATCATCTTTAAAACACTTGAACTCACCGTGGTCTCGTCAGCGAGGCCCCGACTCCAGAGTCCCGCCTCTCCCGACAGGTCCCTGTCGAATCTGTATCATTCAGGGAGACGCCGTCTCTCTCACATTCGCTGGGGGTGGTCCGGCCCTCCCCCTCCTCCTCCCCCGTGTCATCCTCGGGCAGAACGCTGCGGCTCCAGTGGTCCACGATTTGTTGCAAACCGCTGACGTGCTGGATGATGTCATCCAGGTGAGGGAACATGTTGTCCTCGTTCTCCAAGTCTTGCAGGTCTCCGGTGCTGGCGTACAGGTGCGAGCCCGGCACGTTGTCGTACACGCTCACCCTGCTGCCCCGCGGAGCTCCGGGACAGGGGGGCTTGGAGAGAGGTTTGTTGGACCAGGGATCACCCAAGCCGTTGCAGGGTGTAGAAGGGTGGGTCCGTGTCTGACGGCCATTGTTCCTGTCATCAGGGGAGGGCGCCAGGCTCTCGATGGACAGAGCTTTGGGGAAGGTGCCAGGTTTATGGTCTTTGGGGATGTGAATGAGGAGGTTTTCATATGAATGAAACTGGTTTCTGCCAAACTGACTCTGCCCCTCAGTCCTCTTTCCCTGAGAAGGCAGCTCCATGTCCTCCAGGTACATGCTGCTTCTCTTGCTGGCCGGGCGAGGTTTGGTGAACCCCGGCTCCTTCACATCGGGCATCACTGCCTCACTGCTGGTGCTCACTCTCACCATGGACTGGTCTATACAATCATTGGTGAGTGTGTCAGCAGGAGTGTCTTCATCAGTTTGGTGGTTGTTAGGACTGGGTTCTAATTGGCTGATGGGAGTACACTGGAGCACCTGCAGTGCATGAGGCTCCTCCCCCTGTAGCACCGGCCCACTGATGACGAGTGCCGGCCGGCGGTTTGAGCTTTTCCGCATCGTTGACGGCCCCCAGGTGCGCATCACTTCCATGCGACGCAAAAAATCTTTGGCTTTGCTCCGCCCTCCTTGGCCATGGCGGCTGCTTTTGATTGGCAGGGAGTTGTAGTGTGAAAGCTCACTGGGTGGTTGGTAGGAAGCGGAGAGGGACGCCATGGATATGGAGTCGGGCATGGCGGAGGCCGAGTCCTCACTGTGCAGCGAGGAAATGTCCGTGATCTCCTGCTCACTTAGGTCTGTCAGGACGCTCTCGCTGCTCACTGTGCTGCGCAGACCCTCCCCCTGACCTGTCGGGCTGTTGTCATTGGTGCTGTCCAACAGGAAGTCTTGCAAACGAGACCAGCGTCGGCTGCTCCACTCAAACGTCCACCGTTTACTGATCGCCAGCGGGTCATCTTCATCGGAGTCATCACCCTGTGGAAGGATAAAGGTATCAAGGAGGAGTCTATGATAACAGAAATAATTGTGTACACACATTTATTTCTACACTAATTTTAGTGAAGACCAACGAAAAATCATGATTAATTATTACCTCTGCCAGAGAGATAACGTTTTTCACCCCTGTCCTTTTAGAAATAAGATTATACAGAAACTACTGGATGGAAACTTGATGGACAGATGCAGTACGGGTCAGGGAAGAACCCAATCAATTTAGGTGCAGGAATTTCATCTCTTTCTTTCACAATGCGATATTGGATTTAATTCATGGATCCTGATTTTATCTAGGGAACTGATTTCTATGAGTGTGCGAGTCTGTTGGGCCTTGGCAGAGACATGTGCTCTACTGAGGGCCACACGAGTTTTACAACAAATAAATCACATCTAAACATAATGTCACATGGAAGGAATGATTGATGATAGTTCAGACTGGGACTGAAGTCATTAACTGTGGTTCGGTGGGTCAATGTGCAGCCGTTACTCTTCATCGACCCAGTTTGATTAACAGAACTTCTTATCGGCGACCAATGAAAATGCACCGGGTTTACGTGTAAGAACAAGAAATGGAATCAAATGGTGAGTCACATGTGTACATGGCCACGACAAAGAATGAATCAGCCTAACAAAGACTACTATAATAATAAGTAATGAATAATGAAACCTTCACAAAGATATTACAGAAAACATTGTGAAAAAGCTGTGAATGAACAGGTAAAATAATAATAATAACAACACTACTACTACTGCTGCTACTACTAATAATAATAATAATAATAATAATAATAATAATAAATTGTCTTACTTTCTTCTTGGGGTGACTGACATCCAGTTTCATGGACGCACACTTGTTCAGAGTATTGAGACGTCTGCAACACACAGTCAGTCACACATGTCAGAGCTGGTAGGTTGGATATATTCACTCTGCTCACATTCATTGTCTTATCTTTCTTTTCCCTCCTCAGTCTGATCATTCGCAGACAAGCCTCTTCATCCCCTTCTCTTTCATCTTCTTCCCTGTCTATCCCTTTCTCCTCCCACCCTCTCTTCCCCTGGCATCCTCAGCCTCTAGGGGCACATCCCCCCCCCCAAAAAAACACAGCTGGCTCCTCCCCCACTTGCCTCCCTCCTCCCCCACTTGCCTCCCTCCTCCCTTCATCATGTCACCCATTCCAATCCCCTTTTTTTTCACGTCCATCCTCTGGAGTGCTGCGGGGGGGGGCAGAATCCTTACCAAACCTTACCCTGCAGCCTGCCCCCCCCTTTCCCACCCACATCCTCCCTCCTTCCTACGACTCCAGGGACGTGAACAGCAGCTGGGTAGAAGGGTGGTGTCCGTAAAAACATGCTTTTTGAGACCTTTGTCATTTGAAAGATTTCAGCCTCTAATAGCACAGTAGAAAAAACCCTGATTTGTACAATGTTTCTCTGTCCTGGCAGACAAGGAGCCGCTTGTTGCTGCATATAAACCTGAAGAAGAGGAAGCAGAGAGCTGTCGTATCAACTGCTTCAGAGTAAACACACGAGCTGGAAAATACAGTAGTCATCTGCAAACCCTGTATTTCTCCTGCAGCGTGGCCACATTACAGATTTAGACTCTATGCTCCGTACACTGCACGAGTCTATAATCTTAAATCAAAACGGTTCTTTTAAAAAAAAAAACTAAGGTTGGTCTTTTTTGGAAAGACCTATATGCGTGAACAAGAGAGACCTCATTAGCAGTGTTTTACAGCTCCTGACACAGGGGGGTGTATTCACTCACAGTATATCTGTCAGGAATCACTAACGCTGTAATTACCACACCCTCCTCTACGCTGGGCAGGCAGGGGCGAGCGGCGAGGAGAGAGAAAGATACGGGAAGGGAGGGGGGCGTGTGGGGAAAAAAACTTCAATGATTTGAAATATCGCAGAGATGTGCAGACGTACTTAAAACACACTCTCAAAGCCCCATCTGGTAGAGTACATCGGCTTCCCCCTCACGCCGTCCTTGTTACCCTCAGCCCCCCGTTCGCTTTGCCCCCTGAGGGTCTTTGCTCTTTGAATGGGAGATCAGAGCGTGGCGGAGGGGAGGGGAGGCGACGGGATCAAAGGTTGGGTTGTCTGAGCGGGAGACAGGGACGGGGAGTTCATTAAGGGTCAGGGTCAGACAACTCGTGATTAGTGGTGAGCACCGGGCCGCAGGGACAAGTCGGAGTAGCAGAACCAGCGGGACCAGAAAAGGGTTTTGAGATTGTAATGGTGGTAAATGATCGGCGGAACGCGTGTGGATGAGAATGAACTCCTCGTGTGCGGCTGCTGGGCGAGTGAATGAACTGTATGAAGATGTGTGTTTGTGGATTAGTGTCCTCACCGACATAACGGCTCCACCAGATCCCGGTCCAAGAAGTCATGGTCCCTTTTCACTGAGGAAATGTCAACTGGAAACTGGGAATCTGCACGAGAGGAAGAAGAAAGCGAGAAAATGACAGTTGTGTTGGTTAATGACTGACGGGAGACAGGAGATCTGAGGGTTGGCCAAGTATGGTGCACAACTGCTGCCGCTACATTAACACCTGTCATCAGCACGTGAAGTTTAGAGAACACGCATATTTTTAAAACCCTGTAATAACTTGGATTCTACACAATGCCAAAGTGACTCAAGCCTTTTATTTTGGTGATTCTCTGTGTGCGGAGCATCACGTGCACCCGGAAGCCGCCACAGAGGCACAGAGGCCGGCCATTACTGGCGCTCACAGCATATTTAGTGTGTGTGTGTGTGTGTGTGTGTGTGTGTGTGTGTGTGTGTGTGTGTGTGTGTGTACGCGTGTGTGCGTGCGTGCTGTTAAAGAGGGACTGCTGGATTTAAAGAGCTGCTTCTGAGATTACTGGGGCCACTTCCTGTTTGTGCCCGATGGTCATCATATGAATGAACGCCTGTAGTTTTACAGAAAGGTGGAAGGAGGGCGAGGTGGAAGAAGGGAAGGAGGACAGAAGGCGTGAAGTGAAAAGAGAGAAAGGCAGGAAGAAAGAAAAGCTGTGAAAATACAGGCGTTGACTGGGGGATGACAGAGAGAGAGTGGTGAGTGAGTTGAGGGAGAAAGGTGGAGGAGAGAGAGAGAGAGAGAGGAGAGAGAGAGAGAGAGAAAGAGAGAGAAGCTGTGAGAGTCCCAGCAGTGATAACAAGGCCTTTCCCATGACCTCTCCCTCTGGACAGGAACTGAAGCCTGGAAATAGAACGCTGCGGCACAGAAGACTGGGGGATACGAAGATGAAGGGATGGCAGAAAGAGAAGAGGAGCAGCGATGAAAAAAATAAAAGAAAGAAAGAGATCAAGAGAGCGAGAGCGAGAGGAGAGAGAGAGAGAGAGAGAGAGAGAGAGAGAGAGAGAGAGAGAGAGAGAGACTAGAAGCGGGCGGTAACACAAGGAGAGATGTGAAAGAGACTTGTGTTTTAGCAAGGCAGCTGGGTAAATTCTGGACTTTGGCTCCCTCTGGTGTGTGTGTGTGTGTGTGTTGTGTGTGTGTGTCTTTGTGTGTGTTGTCTTACCTTCATAAAGCTGGGCGTACTGTGGAAATCCTGCTGCTCTAAGCCAATCCAAGCCTCCTTAGCCTCAATCTCTGGAAAGCAAAAATAAAGCAGTGGAGGCATTTTGATTACACACACAGATTAGATGCAGATTTTCAGTAGGATTTATGGTTTTACTCTGTAAAACTGAAAAAATGAAGTCAACAGTAAGGAACCTGAATCCTCACATGGTTTCTTAGAGGAGGTAATGCTCATATACTGAATTTCCCTCTTGGAATCTCAATCGACTGATGTCTTCCAGCCCAATCACCAGCAATGTGAACTATTAACTTTCTATTATAGCATAAAACACAGAAAATGAAGAGTCAAGGAGGGAAACACAGAACCTAAGACCGTATTTGTGTGTTCCAACTTTTTTTTTCCCATACAGGGGAGGAACATCTTAATTTTCCTGTGGGAATTCACTGAGCCAGAAAAGGCTGCACAGTTCACACAGCTAAACATTAAATATCCTGTATATACTTCCAAACAATATACACTCTGAACCAGCAGTCAGGTTTCAGCTGTAAATGCAAAAACATTTTAACAGGCCTTAACACATGGCACCAAACCCTATTAGGTGCTGCCGCCAACATCACTACATGTTTTACAGGTGTCTGTTTTTACTACTTTTTTCCACCCGCTTATAATATCACTCAGTCTGCTCCACTGGCAGCTCTCAAATGTGCATACGAGTGTTTACATGATTTCTGTAGAGCATCATTCTGCAAAGCTCTTGATAATAATAAAACATTTTATTTCATGACACTTTTCTGGACACCCAAGAACACCTTACAATGCATTATGGGCTATATAAATAATGTAATAACTAATAAAGCACCAAGAAGAGAGCATACGTCCACCGAGACCCAACAGTCCCCTTAAATTCAATCAAGCTGCACCAACTTGCACACACTCATAGATTGTTTTCATCTGGATCCATAATTTATTACCTGGCAAATCTGCGACAATGTGTAAAATTGCCCTATATTGCAATTTAAAGAAAAATTCCTGGATCTCCCTGTAACGACCAGTACCGCATACTTCCACTAAGTTTCATGGTGATCCGTCCAGGAGCTATTGTGCAATGTTAACATGTTGGGGAAATTATTATGTATAGGTAAGAACCAATAAATTGATAGGACCAGTTCTGAACTTGCACACAATTATAACACGATAAAGCACGAAGAGCAATGCCTTTGCATCTGCCTCGTTCTACAGTCACTGCTCTTCTTTCACGGCTCTTTCACAACATTCACTCTCACTGGTCTCATTCATGGCTTTTAAAGGCGCTGGCAGCGATTCGGAGCGGCACCGCAGAGACGCCGTGGACAAAGTTCAGCGGGGGCAATAAAAAAAAGCCTCCGTTTTCGCCATCAGATGACATGAGAACGGTAGCAGGAAATGATCCCGTCGCCACAATCCAGCAATTACATCCCTCTCCCAGCATTCCCGGCATAGCTGCTTCTCTCTAAATCACATACGAAGCAACGCGAGGTTGGATCATGAAAAATATTTTTAAGATGCTGAAAATAGAGAAATTCCAGAGGAGGAAACTTCCCGAGAGGAGACGCGGGGAGAGCTGAAAACTTACTTGAAGCCCTCATGGTGCCAGTGATGACATGCTGCTATTTTTCTCTCCGGCGCTCAGACTGATGTTTCCTCTCCATCCCACTCGCACGTCCACTCACTACTACCCAGCTCTCCATCAAGTGGCAGCTCTTTGTGCCCTTTCCTCCTCGCTGCCTCTCCAACCCCTTGTGTTTACAACTCGGCCTCCCTCCACCAGCCTGCCCCGTGCCCGTTTTTCTCTTCCCTCTAATTTTCTCCTCAGCCTCCTCTCTCGCACTCTCTGCTTTGTTGGGATCCACGTACAAGATCTCTCTATTTCTACGGCTCTCTCTCTCTCTCTTCTATTCTGCTCCTTTCCTGTCCTCACTTTGCCCTTTTTGGCTCATTCTTGTGTTCATGTCTTCCTCCATCCTGAACATCACTGTCTCCACGTTTCTTTTCCCTTCTCTTAGTGCTTAATTAAAAACTTTCAAATGTTTTCCTCTTTAACCTGCATTTTCCTAACCCTTAAAGATAATTGTTCCCTCACACATTTTCCTCGATCATCCTCATCCTCTCTTCCACTCGGATGCGACACAACGCCGCATCTTCTTTGTCATGAGCAGAGCTGCTGCGGCCCAAACTCATCCCGAAGGAAATGACTCTTTTCAGCTGCCGTTTTCATGAGCCCCCCCCCCCCCCCCGAGGTAACAGACTGACGACTGGTGGATGTTAACTTCACATGTCAGCTGAACCCGAGCAATAGCAAGGACTCTCTGACCTCATCATCTTCCTTTGCATTTACTGTACGATTCCGCCGACCCCATCAGCATGTTGGAGAACACACACATACACACATACTGTACAGTGCACACACACACACACCAGTCCAGATGTTGCCTCCCAGTGAGTCAGAGAATGCCAAACGGATGAGACAGGCAGAACAGAGGGCAGAGATGGACAGACCCCTGGGACAAAATCACAGGGAGGAGGACACATCACATCCCGTCACATCACGTTATGTCTTTACAGTAAAGAGCTACTAATCTGGAGTTGTCAGCATAATGCCACAGACCTCAGTTTTTGACCTTCATTAAAAACACATCAGTGAGACACACGGCTGCACAGGTTGGTCCAGTGAACACAGGAGCTGTGGTTTACTGCCAGTCAATCAAGTGGCCATGAATATTCCCTAGTGAAGCAAATTCTCCAAACTGTTTCTGCAGCAAAATGAACACGTACACGTAATCTCCTCCAATGACCATCCTGCAGGATTTACTGCTGTAAATCTCCATAGAGGTTCAGCTCTGGTTGTTTCTGTCTACTCAGCTGTAACTGCACACTGTTTGCATGCTGTTGCACAGACAGTGGAAATGCTACCTTATACGGAACCTCTAATCCCTCCATCTTCTCCAGTGTTTCATTGAAAAGGAATCAATACCCGTAAAGCCGTTGTAGTGCCCAGATAACGTTTTACAAAAGCACAAAGTTGTGTACTTCATTACAATGGTGTGCATTTGTTTGTGCGATGCATTTTAGTGCTTGTGCACAAATGAGTTGAATGTCAAAGCCGCCGTCACCGTGGGAACAAAGCGCTGCTATTCATCTGTGCAGGGATTTAATCAAGAGATTAATTAGTACACAAATATGTTGTTAGAGGGCCACAAAACGCACAAATGCGCACAGTGAGACGGAGCTAATCCACGCTGCCAACTGTGCTTTTCCTTCGGTTTATTCCGTGGCGCTACATTCCTGCTGCGTAGGATACGACGAGCCACTGGAACAACAGCAGGGAAGGCAGACAGATGGTATGTGTATCAGTTAGAATGTGAGCGTCCATGTACGGGACGTGGGGGCTGAGAGGTAACGCCTTACATAACCAGGTGCTCGCCGAGTTACATAACACACAGAACACAAGCAACCTACATCCTTCCTTTTACTTCTGGACCGATGACTTCAGCTCCATCTATCCTCTGAATTTCATTTTCTCCCTTCATCCAGAGCCAGAAAACCTTGACTGTCTGACAACCTTTTCTCCGTGTTATGTCTGACTATCACTGGGTCTCAAGGACCCTGAAGTGGATGACATCAGTTCCTGTTCTGAATTTCCCATGCGTCCAGAGCGGCATGCGAGCTAAGAACAGCCACAGGAAGTCTTTGGACTGAACACGTCAGTCGGACTTAGCGGGAATAATTGTAATGAGGCACACTAATGGATGATGATCGGTAACAGAGAGGAGGGCGAGGGAAAACTTACTTAGTTCATTTTACAAAGTTTAATTTTAAATTCTGTTTATTTTAATGGTTCCACTCAGACATAATTGATTAAATAAAAGATAAACAGTAGAGACGAGGGACAGAGAGACATAACTTCAAGTGTGTAAAGACTGTGTAGGCATGAAGTGAGTAATAGTCCACACCACACACACACACACACACACACACACACACACACACACACACACACACACACACACACACACACACACACACACACACACACACACACACACACACACACACACACACACACACACACACACACACACACACACACAGGATGTCTGGAAAGCAGCCATATTCCCACATAAGCTAAAGCACTTAGTCCTTCATGTTTAAAGGTCACAGAAAAAAAAAGTAGTGAAGAAGTCGGAGAAGTGATGGGATGGGATGGGATGGGATGGGATGGGATGGGGGGGGTTTGAGGTTAAAGAGAAATATGTCGGCCCTGTCCCGTATGGTTCATCTGTGGTGATGTCTTGCCCTGAGGAATGTGCGTTAAAGCAAGAGTCCACTGGCATGAAATCAGTGCCGGCTCATATGGAGCCTATAATATATTACGACAGGTCCTGGCAGGAGCGCTGTGAGTTGGTAGTTGACCATAATTATTCACGGCTCTGGGGTTATGGTGAGATTTAACCCACTGCAATAATAAAGTGGGATATGATGAGATTGTAAGAGACACGACTGAATGTGATGAATTGGTGATTTTTCCTTTTTCTCCAGCAGAGGGTGTTAAAGTAGCATCTGGCAGCAATGCATTTACATTACAGTCCAATTATTACATGGCTCCAGGCTGTGGTTACAGGAAGGAGCGGAAGGGGATTATTTTATATGGGCTACGTCTTTCAATTTCAGGGATTTGACCATTTATTGTAAGTTGGCTGAAACGTTAAGTGCTCGGCTTGGAGTAGCAGCCAGTGGAGTACTTGTGGTTTGCCAGTAGCAATTGTGGGCATGGTGGTGAGTGATAGACAGATACATTCAATCTCTAAAAGAAAACACAGACAGGTGACAAATTGAAGGAATAAGGAGGGAGGTGGCTGAATGGGTTGTGAGGTGAATCATAGATTACACTGAGGCCTTCGCACTAGATTTCCCCTCAACTGAAAACTTGAGGGCCAAATAAGGGTAATAACTTTAGGATAAATTGCGTTTTATTCCTCTGAAGTTCAAGAGAATTGAAGAATCTATAGCCAGAGGCACTGATGCTGCCAAAACATCTGGACAGCCCCCCTAGTGGCTGATTGTGGTATAGGCCATAAACCCTGCCTCAAAGTGTTGGCAGATGGGACATGGAGATGGCAGAGCTCGTATCTGTAGCGTTTTGGCTTCATTTTTGAACCAGTGGGAGGAAGTGGAGACATGTTATCCATCTTTATGGGTGAAACCACATTTGTAACATTAGTGTATCATATCTATGGGATAAACACTAACTGTATATAGTGTAAACCGCAAGGAAATGATGCAAAGCTTTATACAGATGCATGTAAATCAGACTATGATGTTGGGTTTTCACTTTAAATGAAAATTTAAAAACAGACATTAAAGTGTTTTTTTCCATGGACAGAATAGGTATTTTTGACTTTGTGTACATTTGGTCCGCCATAGCAGGAAATAATCACTTGTATTATAATTGAATGCACGCCACTTAAGACAGGAAGTTCCAGGGTCCTGACAGCTGTGCATGTCTGGTCCCTGGCACAGCATCCTGGGAAATTGTTAAGTACATTTATATCATATGTGAATTTCCTGCTAAGACAAGTCAAAATGTCTTCTGTGAAAACAGCCAATACTTGTTTTAATTCTTTGCAGCTGAAAGCAGCTCCTCTGTTTCCTTTGAGGAGAGCATGGGAGAGCAGTAAATTATTGACAACACACGCAAATGTCTATATTAGTATATATGCTGACTATTTATACTCAGTTTACTCCGACTGTGTACTGAACACTCTCTTAGCTTTCTATTTAGAGCTACTTGCCATTGGCTCAGGATCCAGCAACTACAGGTTAATTTCCACCAAATGTTCCAGGAAATGTCATTTTCTAAGAACTTGATGAGTTGTTTCCACAGTAGGCCAGAGGGAGATTAAGCTAATGAGTCTGCTGACATATCAAAAGCTCAACAATCGCATTTCTCATCTTTATACATGAGAAAATACAGCCTGATGAGGAGAAGATTAAAAAAAAAAACACCTGGACTTAGTCATCAGACCACTGGTCAAGAAATCTCTTGGGCCTCAAACCACGAGCAAAACAACATGGTTTCAGTGAAAAGTTTTGAAACACGCATTTTCTGTGGAAAAAACGTCAGCGTCCTTGACAGATCAGTTTCACACAGGAAGATCCCGAACCAGCATTAAGTACGTTTCAAACGGGGAAGTTTTGGAAACCTGAAACCCTCAAACAGACCTTCAGTTGTGATCACAACACTTTCACATTGTCACCTTTCTTTGCTGATATTGTGAACTTGTTAGTGGCTTTTTGTCTTTATCCACAACCAGCAGACACAGAGCAACGTCTGCGTCCATTTAGAGTTGTCCTGGTGGACGCCTGATGAACACAAGTCCAACACTCACTTTCTTTTTAGCTCTGGTCTTGGTCTCCACCAACTCCTGAGTCAAATTTCAGGCTTTTTAATTACCAATTGCTCCACTACTAACTGGCTGGTGGCAGACTGTGTAGTTTTGCTGGGCAGGAAGCGAATCCATCAGTGTTAGCATTTTTTCCATGGTGATGATCAATACAATGACGATAGCTGCTTTAAATCCTCACCCATCTACATGTGGACCATGTGCATATATAAATCTAAATGGTGAGAGGGGCCATGCATTACAGATATGAATCAAAATCTCTTGCTTTTGAGTGGGATCAGATGTTAGGTCACTGAGTTCTTTTTTTATTTAAGTCTGTCTGACAGTCGACCAGCTGCTGAGAAGTGGAATGCAACTGGGATGTGTGTGTGTGTGTGTGTGTGTGTGTGTGTGTGTGTGTGTGTGTGTGTGTGTGTGTGTGTGTGTGTGTGTGTGTGTGTGTGTGTGTGTGTGTGTGTGTGTGTGTGTGTGTGTGATAGAGAGAGAGAGAATGAAAAAGATGCAGAATCAGAGGAGAAAGTGAAATGAGTGAAACATCATCCAAACATCATCCAAACCCAGCACAGGCATAAACTTGCTCCTCCATCTCCATTCCTCACCTGCAATAACCGTCATGTCACTCACTCTCGAATTTGTGAGCAGGAGGGCTAAAAAAAAACATCTATCTTTGCATGTTTCTTCTCGTCTTATGAAAATTGTAGGACAGAAAAAAACGCACAAACACGTTACAGAAACGCAGAATATCGCAGCTGATAGAGGAAACTAACTCATCCTCTACATTGTATTCAGCAGCCAGTGGAACGGGCCAAAGCCTCGGCTGCGACAATTTCATGAACACAGGGATGTTCTGTTTACTCCCCGGGAAACACGGCGCACGTAACAGGAAGTTGAGGAAGTTAACCACAGAATACAAAGCTCGGTGAGTTTGGTAGGGGAGACACAGACAAAAACAATAACACTACAGTGCCTTCAAGACTTGTTATGACTTCTTTGAGATTTATGAAAGATATATATTTTTTGGAGGAGAAATGTCCAACTGAGTAAAACCAGAAGGAAGTGGGAGCACTGGCAAAGCTTTAGTGAGTGGGCTCTTGCCAAAAAAGCATACTATGATGAAACAGAAGATTGATATTCTACTTCTAAAAGTCATTCCTGGTGTTGTGAAAACGTCTGTGGGAGAAGTCAAATATTGAAAAGTCCTCATTGAGCAAAACTTGCATGAAAAATCATCCGTCATATATTTTAAAACGGAAACAATTTCTTTATCAGAGCTAAAATGGCTCAAATATGCACAAATATTTCATCTCTAGTTCTGAATGGACACGTGAGACGATCCATCCTGATGACATCGATTATCTATTTCTCAAGCGAATAAGGGAGATCTTGACATTTACCTAAATAACATGGATCCAAGCTACGTTCACAAACCAGCAGAATCTTCAGAAGAATCTGTGGCTGTGCCGTCTGGTTAAATGATATCACATGTCTCTACTATAGGGTCTATTTCATGCATGATATATTTTGATGTGAGCTAACAGCATGGCAGATGAGAAGCTGGTGCTAAAACAGAACTCGACTACAGTGGTTCGACGACGTCTGAGCAGATATTTCTCAAAGCAAAACCTTCTGTGAACTTTGTTGGGCCACAAAAAGCCACAATGTCAAGTCCATTCATGTTCCATCTCAGAAATCTGGAGAAGAAATTCAAGCTTCATGTAAAATAAAATACATCAGTGGATTGATAAATTCCTAGTTATAGTCTAATCAAGTCAAATCCGGGCTATAACTTTCTCTATTTCTCCGTCTCTACCTTGTTCCAGCTTCCGAAGCAGCTGCTGACGCGCGATGATGCGTGAGAGGCGCAGGGCAGAGCGCCGTCGGGGGGTGTCGCCCAGCCTCAGGTAGTAGTCCTGACAGACAGGTGTCATGGCCTCCAGACAAGTTCTCTCATTGGTGCTGTCGTCGTCACCCTCGCAGTCATTACTCTTACTGTCCTTGGCACTTTGATCCACACTGTCTCCACTTTCCATTCTCCTGCAGTTTGCAGCATCAGTGTCAGCACTCTGCACAGAGCCCCCCCCACTGTCAGCGATGGTTGCACTCGTAGGGCGTTTCATTTCTCCAGTATCCACAGCACCGATGACGTTTTCATCCTTCGGAGTTGCTGCTGCGTTTGCACCGTCCGGATTGGAATTTTCTGCCCCTTCATCCCCTGCAGCACTCGCCTGGTCTGCAGCTCCACAGTGAGCAGCCGCACTGTCCACATCTACTGCAGCGTCCACATCGTCCATGCTGCCGTCCACAGCCTCCGGAACACGACAATATAATCCTCGCTGAGCTACAAGCCTTCCTCCCGCTTGCCCTGATGAGTTTTTGTGCGAACACTCCTCGTGAATTCCTGCCTCTGACATGCCCTCACTGGAAGTCAACTCCCCACCCGCCCGCCACAATCCTCCTTGGAGCTCGTCCCAGTCGAGAACAAACACACGGGCTTCATCACACCAGCTGATTCAGATGACCCACCTTGTTCTTCTCTCACACACACAGACACACACACACACACACAAGTACATGCTCAGACTCCTCAGCTGAGATTGGAGGGAGACTCCCAAACTCTTGTTTCCACAAAGTTTTGGTCACATGATGATAAACATCCAATTAGAGAAATGTTTAGGGAACAGTGCTTCCTGACACTCTGCCTCTGCCAAAGAAGCAATTGTGGTACAAGCCGAGGCCATATGAGCGTGCATGTGTGCGTGTGTGTGTGTGTTGTGTGTGTGTGTGTGTGTGTGTGTGGTCAGTGGAGAGAACTACTATCCCAGCAGCCTAATGTGAAACGGGAAAGGGCAGAACAATAGAGAATGTGTGGGTGTGAGACCGTGCAGAGGAATGTGTGTAGGACCAACGCTACTGTTGCTAATGCTGAGTGGGACTGTAATGCTATTGAGAAATGTTCTCTAAATCCACGGCATCAAACCACATCACATTTATCATAACCATATTCTGTGTGCGCCGCTCACTCTCGTTCCCTGCTCGGGCCTCAGACACCAACCACATGTAAAATCTGCCGTATAGCAGCTGCAGTAAGAAACGCTAATGTCTGAAATGTGTGACTGAATGCTGCCATACAGTCCCTGAGTTAGCAGATAAACGTATGGAATGCAGCGAGAGGAGGAGGAGGAGGAGGAGGAGAGGAGGAGGAGGAGGAGGAGGAGGAGGAGGAGGAGGAGGAGGAGGCAGGTTCATACTTTGACCTAGTTCGGCAGAGTAGTGATCCGCCAGGACGAGAGGATATAGGGGGGTGATTTTTAATTCATTTTAAGGGGAAGGGAAGGGTTAGGAGGTATAAGAAGGGGATGTGGGGGGGGGGGGGGGCTCACGTGAAAAGTAGGTAAAAGCAAAGTCAGTTTTAGGTCAGCAGTCTCCCACACCCACACCCACACACACACACCTGATCTCACAGTGGAGGGATTACCCAGAGGCGTTTCAGTCTGCTGGGGGTACAGTGTCAGAGAGGTGTGAGGGAACCAACTGAAATGAGCCTCCGCCACCGTCGTGCTCAGTCAAACCCACTCAGAGACGGTGGGACGGATTAAATCTGTCGTTTGATTTGATTTGATTTGATTTGATTTGATTTGACTGCCCTCTTGAGGCAAGCTCAGAAAAAAATGAAATCAGCCTAGATAGACAGATTAAATAAATAATAAAATAAAAAAAATTATGTCAAAACGCTGCGCGACGCTCAGGGGAAATATGACCAAGCATGCAGAGCACAGTAAAGTGATAGTGAGCTGAAAAGATGTGTGTAAACGCACTGGGCTGTGGTGAGCACTCAGTAATAATAACTCAGTCTCAGTTACAGCGGGACGAGACTGGAACTAAACAGGAAAACTGACGAGTAAAGACTGGAGAACTAAACAGATACAAGTTTATTCGCAATACAGCAGATTTTGATTATTGAAACCACCCATGAAAATATGAGCAGTAGTAGAGTAGAGTTGCAGATTTCATTATTCCGAAATCTGCGTATTTTCAATCCCCAGGGTCCTGACTGTCAAAGCCCAGTGACCTTTAACCTTTACTCTAAAGTGTCTCAGGCTGGACTCGGGCGCAACAGAGTTTTAAAAAATCAAAATTAAAAACCTTAAAAAAAGTTGACATTAATCATAAAACGGAATTATCAAAACGCTTTTCTTAAAGCAAACTAGGTATTTGCTACGGCATAAAACCGCTTCAAATTAATTTTGAGGGTATACAAACTAAAAATGGGGAGATGGCTGTTGCACCTTGTAACTCTGGTGTCCCGTCCTGAAACATTATGACGGCATTCGTCACAAACCAACAACCAGAGCCGGAGCGAGCAGCTATTAGAGACGAGCTCGCCATCCTCAGTGCGGACGTCAGGGCAGAGAAAGAAACTGAAGAGGACGTTGTTGAAGGAAACGAAGAAGACTCGCTTAGAGGTATAGCAAATAAGCCAAACAATTCGATGTGATTTGATAAACATCTCGCTCTTACATCAGGCTCAGACCGCAACTCGTACTCACGACAGCGAGCGACACATCCCGCCTGTAGGGGGAGCCAGATTATAGCCGAGAGCTTTTATTGAGTCGCTTTCATCTGATATCAAAGACATGCAGCGGCATCTCGAATTTCTCTGGGAGAAACATGAGAGGATTTACCTTTTTGAAATGTTTGAAAGCTTGATGCCACCTGGGGATTATCTCTGAAAGCACAAGAACTCTTCTGAATTTGTCCTTAGATTCATTCAGTGCCTCCAGACATCGAGCTCTGAACATAACCAACTGAACAAATCGGGTTTTACTCACAGCCAGACGATAACTTCAGTAATGCAGCGAAACACACAAACTGACAACTATGAGAACAATGATATGTTGGGAAGAGGTGATTTAAGGTAAACTCTAAAGCAACCAAGACCCACAAATCCCTCACGTGTGGACTATATTACTATGACCCATGTGATCTCAAATTCATTCCTCTTTCAAACTTTAACTCACTGACAGCTTTTGTTTTGTAAATATCACATTCCAGTTGTCCAAAAACAGAAATGACACATTAACACGTAAATCAAACAGTTTGAAATGAAATACATTTGACTCTCACGCATGAACCTCTTGATGTGATACTCCATTGCTTTGAATAATTCATAGAGTGGAAAACTAAGAGCAAAATGAAAGCAAAAGGGTCTAAGGCCAGATGTGCACATTTGAAGGAACCCCCCCCCCCCCTGATCCAGACAGATGTGAACCGTGTGCCTTCTGAGCTGATGGGTTCAGCAGTGGGGGTGAGGGTTGGTGGGGGGGTTGGGGATGTGGCTGGAGGAGGATGAAGGGGTGAAGAGGATTACTGGGGCAGCAGGTGCTCCCCGATGCTCCATTTGACCGACAAGTTCCTCTGCTATTTGCGTGCAAAGCATCAGATTCATAAGTTAGTGGGACACACATGCGTCACGCAATCCTGAAAAATGATCCGAAACAGAGTCAAGGTTGCACTTTGCTCATGCGACTGTTTCCTGCATGGATCTGTGTTTGGGAATGTTAGTCTCTTAATTTATATAAGTGGAGGGTGAGAGGGATTCTATTAAAGCGAGGAGACAGCTGCACCTCTCTGCATCTCCCTCTCTCTCCTCCCTCTGTGACGCAAGGCTGAGAGAGAGAGAGAGAGAGAGAGAGAGAGAGAGAGAGAGAGAGAGAGAGAGAGAGAGAGAGAGAGAGAGAGAGAGAGAGAGAGAGAGAGAGAGAGAGAGAGAGAGAGAGAGAAACAGACGTCTCCAACTCTGCGCACCCAGTCCACGGAGCAAACTGTCTGACCCTGCAAACTTGGCGCATTGGCGCGTACATGCAGGACCATTCCACTACATGCAGATAATAAATCCACAATCCAAACTGCGTGCTTCTGGACAAGGCAATAAATTGAAACCATGGAAAATACAAACACACGCAGGCTGGCAGCTGAGGTCCTGGCTCGACTCCTGCAGTGGCTGAACATGCCTGCGCCTTTTTGGACACTAAATTTGACAATGACCTTCCCAAAATATCGGGGAGCGCGCTGCGTGCGCATGGCGCCGCAACAACGACCCAACACAGAGGCTACATGTCTTTATATGCTTCTATTATTATTCAGCAAAGTTGCTAGAATATAAGCTGTATAATATTTAAAGTGGTAAATCAAAACATGGGATCAATAAGAAAACAGTGACCATGCGCAAAATATAAATATCCCTGTAGGCAAGACACGCTTCTGTTTTATTTTCGGACCTTATCACGGTTCATTGCGCTGCTGTGCCAGTGATACTAACATGTGACAGACCGGTGTCGGTGTGAATGACAATCTCCCACACATTAAACAACTTTCAGTGCCTAGCTTCGGGCTCTCTGACCTGCCAGCCGCCGCTCCCGGACATTCCTCCACAGCAGATCCCAAGCCCGGGACGTGGAGTCCCGCAGCTGCTCGCTGATCGACCGCCGCAGCTGGAGCTTGGCAGACCTCCGCCGGCTTGTCATTGCGGTGCGACCGGGCGCATATTCCCGGACTAACTCAAACCAGAGGTCCGTCCGTCAACGCACCAATTATGTTCCTCCTCGATGACTTAATTCCAAAGCGACCGGGACGGGGACACCGCCGGGGCTGCTGCGTCCGGGCTGCGGCAACGGTCGTCACCGCTCCACCTGGTAATGAGCTCCGTGCGCGCTGCGTCACCTCCCTGCAGCAGCAGCAGCAGCAGCCGAGGATGAGCTCCTGTTTTGGGGCAAACTACAGAAAAATGCTACCGAGCGAGTCGGTGCATTCGTGTCCTGGCTCCTGTCTGTGGAGCGGAGGCGCAGAAATGTTTCATCACAACTTCTGCATGTGAAGCTGGAGCTCTGACGGGGAGAGCCAGATGTGGGAGGCGGTTCCCCCCCCACCCCCCCACTCCCCATGTGCAAGACTCTCTCTCTCTCTCTCTCACACAAACATACACGCACACACACACTCTCTCTCTCTCACACACACAAACATGTTTGTACTCCTATCTTAGTGAGGACACTCCCTTTCATACATTCCCAGCCCCTCACCCTCACCATCCAAACTAAATGCCTAACCCTCACCCTAACCTAAACCTAATTATAAACCTAAACCTAAAACCAAGTCTTAACCCTCAAACAGCCCATTGGAAAAGTGAGGAACGGTCAGAAATGTCCTCACTTTAAAAAAATGTCCTCACTCTGTAGGGTCTCAATGCTTAAAATGGTCCTCAAAGATACATAAGAACAGGAAACACACACACACACACACACAGTGACCTCAGAGAACATTACATTGATTGATTTACATTGATTTTCTGCACTTACTGTAATCTTGCCTGCCCCTCCCCCTCCCCCGAACCAAAGCTCATCTTAACTTTAACCTTAACTTAAACCCTTTAACATGTCTTCACCTTAATATGTAATGTTTTACTCTATGGGGACTTTTGCCCCAATAAGGAAGAAAAGATGATGTGACTGAGTGAAAAGATTCAGAACAACATGAGTAATACCTGGACCACACACACACACACACACACACACACACACACACACACACACACACACACACACACACACACACACACACACACACACACACACACACACACACACACACACACACACACACACACACACACACACACACACACACACACACACACACACACACACACACACACACACACAGTCCCTTACCCTAACCATCACAACTAAATGCCTGACCCTAACCTATATTTCTAACCCTTAAACCACGTCTTAACCCTGAAACAGCTCATTGAAAGTGATGACTGGTCAAATTGTCCCCACTCCGCAAGTTCTAGTCTAAAAACGGTCCTCACTAAGATATCTGTGCAAGTACACACAAAACACACATCTTCTCCAAGACCCAAACCCACCCACCCACCCAGACAAGGATCTCTTTCAATCCCCTGACACACACACACACACACACACCAATAACACACACTCACAACATGCAACCGAGCTGTGTTGCCAGGAAAAGCTTTTCCTTCACATCTCCACTCAGCAGCTGTACACAATGTACCAACACACATGTTGGACATTATTTAGCTACCGGGTTAATAACTGAGTATTTTCCCTATTGTTTGCCCATATTTTCAATTGATAAATATTTACAATGAGTGAATCCTCAAATCTAAGGATCTGGATGCGGTGATCATTTGAACATGTCTAGGTTGCCAAAGGAAATACAAAAACACAACAAAATCCTTCAGAATCCATTAGTGTATTTGTGGGTTTTATGTGTCTGAATATGTGAGTGCAGCTTGATAAAGTGTGAGTGTATATGCACCGGTCTGCCTAACAACCTAAAGTGAAAGTGCATAAACTGGTGTCATCCCGGGAATGCCAGGCAGAGTGATCGGACCGGCCAGGACGCTCTTCAGCTGCCGTCTGCCTGACACTGTCGGATGTCCTGTTTGTGGTGTTGAGTTCCAGGTCAGCAGGGATCCATGAGCAGAGACCTGATTCAACGTTTCAGCCCGTTGAGACGCGTTTGACATCCCGAGCCGTCAGCAGAATGCAGCGGAGGTTATCTGGACACTGAATGACACTTCTACTCGCTGGCGTATACCTGACATAGATGGAGCTATTTAAACTATTGTGGATGAACAAGATTTGTTCTTCATAGAAAATGTGACAACGGCAGTCAGGCTGATTCCCCATCAAATTATACAGCAAACATGCTGAAGGGAGAATGTAATGGAGTCTGGAGGTCATGGCCCAACTTCTCCTGCCTGCTCTGCAGTGACCTGGTGTCCAATAACAGAGTCGCTGTGGAGAGAACCAGTGATGTATGTATATTCCTGCATTGCACTGCAGAGACATGGGGGAGATCCATGGCTGGCACTGGCAGTCGGCCATAATGAGAGGAGAAGAATGTACAAGGAAAAGTTGAGGAGGAGGATTTGAGGAAAGAAGGAGGTGATGGGAGGCTACAAGACGAATGAAACGTCAAACATCCAGAGTGGGATCAGAAGAAAGAGAAAGAAACCTTGTTCAATGACGGAATGTGGAATAAAATGACTGTGTAATGTATTAATGAAGTTAGTTTTAGTAAACGATTGATGTGCTTCTGCTAAAAAATGCTTGTTGCAGAATAGTAGATATTTCCTGCCTCTTTCTATTTAATAAAGATTTAGCTTTGAATTCATGTTTGATATATATATATATAGAGTATGTTTTTAATAATGTTATGCTGCTACGTCTTGGAGCATTAGCGATGGAAGCAAAAAGTAAGTGAATGCATGTGCATCCAGTTTGCATATAGTACACATGCTATATAGTGAACTCTCTGTGCAAATGCAGTCATGTGTAGTCCACAGGATTAAGGGATGAACATTATCACAGCTAACTAAAAGCACAACTGTGTTATAATCAGAAGATTAGGAACCACTGACATTTTCTCTAAAATCCTACATTTACTGCTGATCGAGTTCTCAGGGAGATTTATTGAGGAGAGTCGATACACGACTGCAAGGAGCCCAGAAAACATTTGCTGCGTCATCGTTTTAAGCTGCAAAGAAAAAAAGGTCAAGCGCTCTCCCCGATTGGTCCTTTTCTATGTTTTCACGAGGGAACTGCCTGTTATTTAAGGGAAAGGACTGTGGGTAATGTGTGACACCAACACTGTGCAGCCCAACACAACCTTTAACTAGATCGGCACTCAGTACAAACCGCTCTTACGCATGATTGTCGAGTGCAGGAAAAATCCTCGAATAAATTTTACCAATCACAGACATTAAATGAAAATGGAATCGACATGCAGCTCCCTAAAAGTAACGCCAAATCATTGCCCCCTGGTGGCCGGCAGCAGTATTGGTAATAAGCCCTGCCTCCTCCATGTTAGTGGATGGGACATGGACCAAACAGAAAGTATACGTACAAGTTTTCTGTCACTTTAGGTAGTTCTTATCACACTGATGTTTGTCCAAGTATTCACTCTTTCCAGTAAGTTTGGTTTTAATTAGTTATTTGATGTTATAAAATCTGGGTGACACATCATGATTGACACCTGCGACTGGCCCACGATTGGTCAAGTGCATGTATCGGGGGGGGCGTCGACTCAGAATCTGGCTCCACATGACGTCATTGGCACAAGATGGCAGCGTTCGTATACAGACATAAGAGGAGAAATGTTGTCCGTTTGTAATTACCGCCTATGGCACTAGCATTTGCAGGCAGTGAGAGATACAGTGTGTGTGTGTGTGTGTGTGTGTGTGTGTGTGTGTGTGTGTGTGTGTGTGTGTGTGCGTGTCTGTGCGTGTGTGTGTGTGTGTGTTTAAGGGGAGACAGTGGATCGAGTTTGAGAAACAGAACAAGTTCGGAGGAAAGAGGTCACAGGTCTGACATTAAACACTTTGTGGAAAACATTCTAAACCTCCAGTGCAGTGACTTTGATCTATTTCTCCTCTGTGATGTTACAGGCGTTGATATGTGGAGGTCGAGCTGGTCCTTGAGGTCAACCTCTACTCCGGGCAGAGAGAGAGAGAGAGACAGACACCACAGGAACACTGTCTCGCCATCAGCAACCAATCAAAACACCAACCCAACACATTCCAAGGCTCAAACAGCCAATCAAAGCAGCACAATGGACTTGTTCTGGACGGACTCGGGATCTGATTTTCAAGAACAAATACACAGCGGAGCACGGGCGTCTCCACGGGGAAGAGCGATTACATTTTTACAGTGGTTACAAAAATGGACAGGGCTGGTTTGGAGAGGACTCCTGTTTTCTACAGGAGACTGAAGAGGAGATGGTGGAGCCAGAGGAGGAGGTCAGGTTTCTGCCCCTTCTTCATGTCTCCAACGCCAGGTCATCCGAGGTGAGGGAATTGTGTCACACCAGCAGACAGCTGTGTCACAATTCAGAGCCGACTCCCGCGGAGGCTGCATTTGAAGACTCACTGTGTCACTACAGCGCAACTACACTGTCTCGTTTCGGAGGCTCCTTCAAATGTGGCCGACAAACGCGTCCTTCTATCCCCGAGAGCCAAACCTATCCCAGGATTCATTGCGCTTCGGCAACTAACCATTATTCAAAGAGGCAAGGGATGAGACGTCGGTATCACGCTTCAACTCAATTGAACAACTAACAGTACACATGTTAAAAAACCCAGGGGCATTACAACTATCCCGTCTTGTCCAACTGCAGAGCTGTTGATGGGTGACAGCAGACCCGAGGGGACGAGCCTCTGTAGATCGTCTCATTTCGACTTGGACTTCGTGGGCCGCGTAGACCGTGTCGTCCAAAAGAGGCGGCCCCTGAATTGAGATGCAGCCAATGATGCTTGAAACCTTTTTTCCGATTTTTAGCTGATGTCACAAACACTCCTGCAATAATTTTCAATTCCCAAGATCTGAACATCATCACATCACTCCTACTCGCTCTACTCTTGTATTTATAATAATATTTTCCAGACATTTGTAGTTGAGGATTACATTTAAAACATTTTGTTCCCTGCTTTGACAAAAAAAAAAGTCTCTTTTCCAGTATTCTCCCGGGTTTTCTTTCACTGAGACTCTCCCGCATTTTGTGATAATATTACTGTAAAAAGTCACAGTAGCTGCATGTGCATGCAAAGTCTGGATTTGGGAGTTGAGACTAATTAAAGATTTAATAGATCACATGATCCCCCTGCTCAGCAACCCAGTATCCTACCCTGACTCGTCCTCCTCCTCTTCATCCCTGCCACTGTCTCCCTGGTCTCTGTCTTCTATTTTCAGCAACACTCAGTCATTCAGGCCAAGCTGCTCAGCTCTCTCGACTTTGATGTTTGAGCTGGCAACACACACGCAGGCATAACTCCCCCCCCCCCTCACCGTTGTGTCACCTCAACTACAGCTCACTTAAGATCTGGAGGTGCGCTGCGATCGAAAACTCACACGAGGAATCCAGAGGGAGAATCCTCTCAATGCAACACAAGAACCATGTGTTCATCCCGTGAGAGGAAGCTGTGGGGAGCTTGTTACCTGCTGCAGTGAGAACCACCAGACTGCTTAAAGTGGAAAACACCCAGATTAAACGAAACCCTTGAACAGATGGCACCGTGTGAGCGTGACCTAAATTCCTCGCTCATACTATCTGTTTTTGGTGAGACCCTGAGAGAACCCCCCCCCCACACACACACACACACACACACACACACACACACACACACAAACCATAATTATCGTACTATGTATAGTAATTCCATATGTTGCTCACTTCCTCAAAACGCATGCAGGATTCAGATAACAACATCTGTTTATGAGTTTACCCATGACCACGCACTTCACCTGCAGCAACCGAATATCAACTGCATGAAAACTGAAAACTTCTATTTTATAAGAAACATTAACGCCTAATAAAGGAAGTAGTAAATAAAATCTTAAAATATAAACGCAGAGAAAACCTGACCGAGCTTTAAACATGGAAGCTTTAAGAAAACTGTTGCTGATGTTTGCATTCAGACGTGATATTGTGAACTTGACCCTTGACTTTTATACATCAGGGAGACAAAGTGATTGACAGGTGTAAAAGGTTGGCTTGCAAAAGCAAAGAAAGGGAAGGTCGGGGGAAGGGAGGAGAGGAAATGATGAGGATGAGAAAAGAGCCGGTGTCTCTGGAGATCAGAAAGGAGACAACGCAAGTAAAGACGCAAAGTGAAGCCACAAAGACGTAAAGTCATTTTTGTTGAAAGCAGAAACACGTCTTATTTTCCAGCGGAGGACGGAGAAACAAATGGAAACAATTTAGATTTTCCTGCCTGACATTTGAGTTTGATCTGCGGGCTGGACTTAAATGCAGCACGGCACGATGAAGAAATAATACATATTTCCAAAATTTTTAGGATCCATGTGCTTCTCATGTGTCATCACAAGACTGAAACGGCAACATCACAGGGAGCAGAAATTATGCACATCTGCTCACATGGGCTTGAACCAACAGTATGAACGTCTCTGTCAATATTTCTGCGCACGCCGTCGAGGAATTTGGCTCCTGTGAGTTCCTTAAGAAAAATGGGCCGTGCAGGAGGCAAGTGGGTCAGGAGCTAATTCGGAGTGTGTGTCCGACACACTTTTCACAAACAATAACAACAACTTTCCTTGTCCAGCCTGTGGAGATAAGGCTGCTGACATTGTCCACCTCCCATTCAGGAGACTGGATCACCTACGGCAGGAGAGATGGCTATCGCTCTGACCTGCCTGAGGCCAGAGGACGCAAAGCGGAGGTCTCAGCCTAAAGAGCAAAAGAGGGGAGATGATACAGATGGGAAATACAGGAAGGCAGGGCCGGGATATGGAAAGCAAACACAGCCTGAGGTATAAAGTAAATGAGGGAACGATAGTCCTCACATTTGGGGGTTGAAGAGCTGAGTGCAGGCTGCAGACTGTGGTATGGAAGGAGGAAGACCTGGGGCAGGACTGGGAGGGGGGGGGGGGACAATAGCTAATGGACAAGGAGGAAACTCCACAGGTCATGGGAGCGCAGATCACATGCAGATAGGAGGTCCTGCTGCTGGGTGTCTTGTTTTAAAGGCACTTAGGAGCCATATACATATAGTGAGGTTTGTAGCTGTTAAAACAATCATTTTTAAATCCTTCCTCCTTCCTCTTCTCCGTGCTGGTAAAAGGTTGCAGGACCACACACAAACACACACACACACACACGTGTTCCGGCAATACACTCATACGGCATGTGTCGCCATGCACACACAAATACACAAGTAGCAGCGGCTCACGTGCACGTGTGCGGTGCTCAAACGCTGCCACACATGATGGTATTTCTGTTGCAAACAAACGATCATGAAATGCTCTCTTATACTGATGAAGTGAACATGGCCGCTATTATCACAAACATAATGGGTTTATAATGACAGGGGAACATTAAGACTGGAGAGTAATGATTGTGGCAAAGTGGAACAGCTCTCACTAGCTACACTTTACTTCACTAGATATTCTGCTACTGATGAATCAGTGCATGTAAACCCTGTGGGTACATGGTCGTCCTCTTTGCTGTGTGGGTACTGTGATGTCTAAGAAAGGCTACTTGGTCCCATGTGACGAGTCCGAGTCTGAGCCGCAGCCGCCATGAGGAGGTAGAGCTGGTCGTCTAACGAGACAGTCGGGGGTTCGATTCCCCAGCTCCTCCACGTGCCCCCAAGACACTGAACCCTAGATTTCTCCTGACGGCTGCTCTGGCAGTGTGTGAATGATGAGCGATAGAATAGAATAGAATAATAAAAGCTCTGCGTAAAGAGGCATTTTATGAATATGCATGTGAATGTGATTTGTAAACGAGTCTGATATTTGCTCAAGGATTTGGTGGAAACACAACGAGGGGAGTTTAATTTGCATGCACACCGTAAAACATTTGTAATAATCCCTCACTGCACATGAAAATGTGACAACAATTATATTCAGGAGGCATATTTTCATGAACAAGAGGAATGATCATCAAATTTAAGGGCATCTGACATATGGGCACCAGACCTTTATAATGCACACAGAAAAAACAGTGCTTTAAAATCTTTACAAAAGTCTGTGCTCATGTTTCTTCAGCAAATAGCTTGAATGAATCGAGTCTAACGCAGAACACATTTTAACTGTTTCAACAGTAAATGTGTGTTTAATTGTGGTTATTTTCATTTGTATTCATTTTATGTAAAGAAAAATAAGCATCTTGCAGACTGGAATGCAGCAAACAGTCGCCGCAAAACAAATCAAGGTGGAAAACAGACACAGAAAACAGAACAAGAAAAAAATAATCACTGTGCAAGGTCGAGTTACAGTTGAAACAGACAGAGGAGACAACAGAGGAGAGAGAGGGAAAATGAAGAGGGAGAGGTGAAGGAAGAGAGAGAGAGGGAGAGACTGGGACTGAGGCCAAATCCACTTCCAGACTTGTTAAAGCACCGACCGATGCACACTTCTGCAATATTTACCCCACACACACACACACACACACACACACACACACACACACACACACACACACACACACACACACACACACACACACACACACACACACACACACACACACACACACACACACACACGGTAACACTAATGAGTCACCGTCATTAAGTTATACAGATTTATTGCCTGTTAATTGCTGAGCCGACTGCTTTTCTGTCTGAGGTATCTTAATCATAACACGCAGTGGCAGTGGCAGTAGTAAAAATAAAAAATCTCTCTCACACACACACACACACTGTAACATTGGACAATTTAAGCACAATTCAAAAGAAAACGTCAAGGACGTAACAGCTGAAACGAGAGAAAATATTTGTGTTAAATGTCGGCAGGACGCTGCTTCTATAGAAATATGTGTCAGAAGTTGGGTGCAGCCACAGATCATCTGAATCCCTCCAGTCAGACATATTAAAAACATATTACCGGCATGCAAGGGACACGCTAAAAGGATTGGCGGGCCATAGGTCAAGATTACCCGCAGCCTCCCAAGCCCTTTCCAATAACATGTAAATTCTGATGGATTATATGTTATTTTATAATCCTGGAGTTCTGTGGAAATGTCGGGAATGTCTGTCGTGTGTGTTTGGTTCAGGCCAAGGTCATATGTAGCTTAGCAGTCGCTCTGAAATAGCAGCACACATCTAAAATATCCTTGAGTGGTCATGTTTACCAGCAGTAGTAGTGTGTGGTGTGCTCCTCCTCGTCTGGAGGAGGCTTGTCTGAACACACGTGGATTATGGAATAAACAGCTGGAATCAAACTGGATTTATATGCTGGATTCAAAATGTCAATAATGAAAAATGCAGCAAAATTTCAGCCTCAAAGCAAATGTGTATATGTGGAATAAACTGCATGAATGGAGTTTTATTCACACAGGAAATAAACCATAAATAAACTCATAGTCACAATGTTTTATTTGAGAGACACATGAATCTTGCAGTTAATCTGGTCTGTCGTATCTTTGCTGGTGTGGTAAGAGGAAACATTGTCCTTTGTCACTGCTGGACAATACTAGGACTTTATATGAGGAATAATACAGATCTAATTGTGTTTTTTTATGTCATAGTCCTTTTTTTTTAATGTGCAATACTAGGAAGTGACCTCAAAGATTAAAAGATGGTTGAAATGCAAATAAATTTGAGATCAAGTAAAGCGCTTAAGCATCGAAACTAAATTACGGTCATGTGACGGAAACATTATTTTTTTTAAATTTCATCTTTGCAGGGATTTTCCTCAGCGGCTTGAGGGCAGATGCATTTCAAACCAAACACTGTCTTGGTATGTTTTCCCTTTCTCCACCACACACACACACACACACACACACACACACACACACACACACACACACACACACACACACACACACACACACACACACACACACACACACACACACACACACACACACACACACACACACACACACACACACACACACACACACACCACTCAATAAAAAAAAAAACATGTGGTGTGTTTGATTAGAAACATTCAGTCAGATAAGAATGAGACACCCCCGAGCAGAAAACAGGTATGAACTCCAGTTGTTGTGGGAGGAATTCCCTGTTTATCTGGCAGGGAGCAGAGTGAATGTCAACTATGCGAGTTCAGATATGTGCACATCATATCTTGTCGCATTGCAGCGGAGACACAGACCACACAGGCCGACCAACATGGTCTGATTAGACGGGATTTCTGTCAAACAGCCAAAGTGTTTCCTCGTATCAGAGGAGAAAATAAACACGCTCAAGTGAGAAAACAAACCTGAGGCACGAACGCCCAAACAATGAAACTAATCTACACTCCTCCCTCAGCGCTGTCGTGTTTGGATGAAGTGTTTCTTACACACACACACACACGCACACTCTCTCTCTCTCTCATCGTATGCCACTGACGGCATCACCTCTAACCTCCCAGCAGCCTCTGGGGCCTCATTACCCCCGCTGCACCTCTCCTCCACGGACAGTAATGTGACCCCCTGGTGATGGTGGCACCACCGGAGACACCTCAACTGTAACAACACACACGCACAAACGCAAACGCACGCAAACACACGGATGCGCAGCCTCACACACACACATACAGACAAAACATACCAAAATAAACAATCCCGCTGTGCAGGGAACGCAACCCTGTCGCCAAGACATCTCCCCGGGTTGCACTTAACTACAGTCGCCATGACGCCTGTGCACGTCAATCAAAAGGGACGCACTCTGAGGATAAGAGATATGGACCGGGGTCAGAGTTGGACTCATTAATCATCTGCTCTCGACTCTCGTATCACCGACTCTGGAAACTCGAGTCCGAGAGGCAAAAGAGAGAAAAGACCAAATTTTGAGACCAAAGACAAAAATAACGTGAATGTCCCTGTTAATAAAACAGATATTATGAATTAGAAAAGCTGTTTTTGTTCTGGTGGAGGAGACAATGAGCTGTGTGTGTTATCACATGACAAATAAACCCAATCTCAAAATTTGTGTGTCTTTTTGTATAGGCTCACTTAAATATCTGTGTTTATACACCTGAGTATGCACATGTTGTGTATGTGTACAAGCAAGGCCCTGAGTGTGTGTGTGTGTATGTGTGTGTGTGTGTGTGTGTGTGTGTGTGTGTGTGTGTGTGTGTGTGTGTGTGTGTGTGTGTGTGTGTGTGTGTGTGTGTGTGTGTGTGTGTGTGTGTGTGTGTTATTGCAGAAAACTACTTCTGGGTGGTGGAGGTTTGATGTACAGGCTCGGAATCCTGTGGGAGACATTCCCAGAAGTCCAGTTTTATCCCGAAGTGGGAATGCAAACAATCCAACACAAACGATACCGAATGAACACAACCCCCCAAATACACACACACACACACACACACACACAAGTGCACACTTTCTCTTCAGGGTTATCGTACCTGCTGATCCGCTGGTGATCCTTGAAGCGGCCTGAAATGAAAATAAACAGAGGGTAAGAAAGAAGTATAGGAGAACCACAAGAAAAACAACTAAACAAATACTAACACTGCTCATGGACATGAAGACTCCAGCTTCGGAGAATGTAAACTCAATATTATCCAAAGACAATGAATCAGTTTCCCTGATGCACAGCAGCGCTGGGAAAATGACCCAAGTTCTAAATCTGCCAACAGAAACAGATTCCCTGAGAGTTTAGGCCATATGATCTTATGAAAACTAAAATCTTATTTATTTGAATATTAACCTGACTTATTGTAATCAACAGGAAGTAATATAAGTGAAGAATATCTTGTTTCCTTTGATGACGGAGCAACTTGAACCATAATATATGATGAAATTAAATTAGAGGGTATTGGAGAGGATGTGTGTGTGTGTGTGTGTGTGTGTGTGTGTGTGTGTGTGTGTGTGTGTGTGTGTGTGTGTGTGTGTGTGTGTGTGTGTGTGTGAGACCTGGTTTGGAGAGAGAAGGAGAAAAGAGGACATGACAGAAAAGGTAATGAAAATAGATCATAAATAATAATAGATGAAAGTACGTGATGTAAAAAAAATAACAAGGGTAGAGTAAAAAAAGAAAGAGTTAAGATAAAAATAAGGTTTAAAAACAGTAACGGTAAAATCCAGCAGCAAAAAAAAAAACCCACACGACTTAAAACTCCAGTTGCTAGAATATTAACACAGGAAATTAAAGCTTAGACCCAAATCGTGAAGAGCACATTACAAACATACACTGACACTTAAAAAGTCCCAGAATCCACAGGAAATGACAAAGATCAAGTAACTTAATGACCCAGATTAATTTCCTAACCAGTGTATGAAACATGATCCCGACACAGCTACAGTCTCCTGAATGCCGCCGCTGTCACAGGAAAAAAAACCACATCCCTTCGAAGACTCTGGGATTTACCAAATGATCCACCTGCAGTTTTGGGAAACTCGTGCAACATTCTCATGGGTTTTCCACAACTTTTAAAGGTCGGAGTGTTCGCTATGAATTAATAATATTTAAGTTATCGTTGAAAATCCAACGAGAGCAGTGATATTACTTTTGTTTTAAAAGTCTGAAACCACCATAGTTATTTTTCTAAATAGCAAGGAATGAAAAATAACTTACCCTCAAATATTCTCTTTCCTGAAACCACCTCATAATAAACTCACTATGCAAAGTAATCAACAGTGTAAATGAGCTGGTTTTGAAAGTATCCAACTACTTGAGCAGTGCTGACTGGTTCTGAGTGTGAAAAAACACCAGTCCAGTTTAATATGGAGGCTCCACAAACATTGGACCTGGGAAAAAAAGAAAAAAGGGAGATTTTTCTTTGACTCCTGTTTTGAGTCAGTAGAAAAACTCCCCGGTCTGTCAGTTCCTGTTGCTGTATTGATTTCAGAACTGCCCGTTCTGCACGTCTCGTCTGCACATCCCACTGAACGCCTGATGCTGGACAAACACAACCTCACTGCCGGGTGGATTATTATACTACATCTTCCTAATCAACCAGTGTAAGAAAACTGAACAACGAGACATTCTGTGCACAGGACGGAAATATGACACAAATATATATATTTTTTAATTATGAATAACTGCAACTTCTCTAAATTCGGAGCTGAGAATCAACCACATATCTTAGTGTGTGTGAGTGTGTGTCCATGTCAGTTTGGACAGCTGTACTTTATCAGTCACGGTGAGGCGAAAGTAAACCCACTCCTTAACATCAGTCTGATCCCATGGCCCCTGCTGCTCTCACTACCTACCTACACACACCATGCACACACACACACACACACACACACACACGCACACGCACACGCACACGCACACGCACACGCACACGCGCGCACGCACGCACTATATTCTGCAGAGACATGCCATCTCTTGTGGAGGCAGAACAATGAGCCTTGAACTGCACTACTACAGAAGAGCTGGTCTCAGAACTTTCAATATCATGTTAAGTCAAACTAGTATTTTCAAGATTACTTTTACTTTTAAGAAAACATGAACAAGAATTCTAAAAGTTGTTAACAGCTTCTGAGTTTACAGGCCAACAGATGCAAATGCAAGACAAGTGAGCAGATTCCGTGCTGATGACGACCAAATGACGACCTTGATTCTGGATTCATCGATGAAAACACTGTTTCTCAGATCAGTTCCAGAGTCTATTTATTCTTGACTAAAGAGGGTTGTTGGACTTTTGAACCGTGCAGTGGTTTATTGTCCGTCATGTTCCGCGCTGCTGACACAGAGAGACGTGACCTTGCATCCAGCTGGAGGGAGCAGAGCTGCCTCATCCTTTTTCTTTCACCTCATTTACACAACAGCAGGAAACATGCAGACCGAATGGGGAAGCACAGAGAGAGGGAGGAGGATGACAGAGTTAAGGGAGGTTTATTTATAGGAAACAGTCAAAAGAGAAAGTGTAGAAAACTTTTACTTTCCTGTAAAGAGCTTTGGGTGTAAAAACATAAACTATGCTGAGGCAGCGCAAAGATAGAAAAAGGGAAACAATACAAATTTAAAAATGAAAAGCCATCCCTCCCTTTCTACTTAGGCTATGCCAACTTTTAAAAATTCTAATAATGCCATCTCATAACGATGTCATCAATGTGTCATTTATATCATGTGATGACAATTGAATAATCTAGATCATGTCTCACAAGTTATTAGTTGCATGAGTTAATGCACTGCTACACTATATTTTATCTGATTTTATGACTTCTTTTTTACTTCATCATGTGATGGGGAATCATTTCATGATCAATATATGCATTCCATTGTCTCTATTATTTGAGGCGATATCTTGAGAATTGTCTTAAGACCCTGTTTGTTTTGGCCTTGACTGATCAGCTCCAACAGTTAATCATCTGAATATAACCTCCAAAGTAATATTCCTACCAAGTTTGGTCAAATTCCATCTGTGCGTTATTTTGTTATTCTGTGCATACACAGACATATAGGGGGGGGGGGGGGGGGGGGTGGACAACACCCTGTTGATTCTAAAGCAGTTTGTTTCAACACAGTCGAGTCATGGTCACGACTACACAGCACAAAACAGGTCTGAGCCTTCAGACTGTTTCAAATGCAGCTTGGTAGAAGAATCTGAACTTCACACAGTTAAATAATCAAATGATGTCAATCAGACAAGGTTGATATGAATCAAGAAAGTGAAAGTGTTGTTGTTTATCTCCAAACCAGCGTGCACACAGTTTACAAAGACGTAGTGAGGCCAGAGTTAGCAGCAGGGACGGCTACATGTTTGAATGAAATCTGTAAGATGATCAAACTGAGATACGCGTTATATCCTTTTAGTGTTTTATGTTTTTAAGTGTTTTTAGGTGCAGCTGCACTCTTATTCTGTGTTATTATTCTGGGCCTTACACAACATGTCCTTGTTTGTTGTTTGTTGCACAATGTTCTGTTCTGCTGCTGCTGTAGCACTTTGGCACAAGAAAAGTTTCCCCATGGGGACAATAAAGTATATTTGATTTGATTTGATTTGAAATCACAGACATTATTTCTATTTCTGAGCGTTAACCTGATGTTATTATCTGTTGGAGAGGCAACAGTGAACAGAAGCCTCGTAGCATCTGTGATTAAACAAAGAAATCAAGTCACAAACTGATACACAACTGTTTCTGAGCTGGAAACCAGTCGTTGCCACAAAGAGTCTCTGGCATGAACATTATCAGCTGGTCCCAATACAAAAACACACAGAGAAACACCGTCTGGCTCACCCTGGCCCGTCGAGCGTCGAGGTGAGTGGGGGACGAGAGGGACGAGCGGGTCAGGGGCCTGCTGCGAGTCAAAGGTCGTGAGCGCCGTCTCGTCAGTGGCTCACATTTGTCTGGAGACCTGCAGCTTCCCTGATCCTGACTCTGGGCTTGGCTCGCCGTCCTGGCCACAGCAGGGGCATCCTGGGAGGACAGAGAAGACGTACAGTCAAAAGCACGACACAGAGAAGGTGCAACATAAAACCATTATTGATCTTGGAAACAGCTCCAATCGAGAGCTTTTCTGGAGGCATGATCCTCCTACGCTGGGAGATATAAAGAGTATGGATGATTTATTTTCCCTCATTGTAAGAAACGGTCTCACTCTCTGTCCAGTCTTCTCTTCTGTTCACTTGTTTGCTTGTGTTATTTGCAGTTGTGTCTCAAAATGAATGATTTTATGCCCAAATTCAACACATACTGTCATGTCTCACTGCAGCTGGTGTAACTGCGGAGTGTTTCAAGATATAAAGACGCTGCTGATGATGTGTCCCCCCTAACCTTATCTGGGACCATCCTCATCTTCATCTTCACTCACTGAAACACTGGAAAGTCCATGAGGGACTGTAGCACTTGAGGGCTTCCCGCTTTTCCCTCCTGTCCGTTCCCCTCCCGTCCAACATTGAGCTTATGACATGGATGTGTGTGCAAATGGGAGAGTGTGAGTGTGTGCGTGTGTGTGTGAGACTGAAAGTGAAGGAGAAATGGCATTAATGTCCACAAATGCAGAGAGAGACACGATTCGCCTTCATCACAACACACAATGCTTGCTTGTGTAGAAAATTCCCTTTCTGACCTCGTAGCACATTTCCATCACAGAGAGGGCGCGATGCTGTCGCTAGTTTCCCAACAGTGTGGTCACAGTTAGATAACAACATCAAGGACTGTGTCCGCTGCACAAAGAAGCTTCAGTTCAAACCGAAAGTTGGTCAATGTCTCAACTAAACTGTACTTTCACATTCATTATTATAAATTACAGTGATTTTTTGCGAAATGTGGGAATTCTCCTTTTTCTAATGGAAACAATAGAGATAAGGAGTCTGCAGCTATAGTCCCATCGTCTGTACTTATACACGTGTGGTGCTTTGAGCCAAATCTATGCTAACATCAGCTCAGCATTTATCTCCAAGCACAGAGCTGAGGCTATACGATCAATCGTATCAGGACACCTTCCTAAATGGCGCCCAGAGTACGTGAATGAAGTAGAAAGACTCAAGGAGGAGCAGGAAGCTCATCAGGTTTGAGAGCCGGATGTAAATGTGGGCAATGTAGTAGCTTCTAGCCTCGGGTCAAATCAAAATGGCAAAGTGGCGCCAAGTGTCTTGTGGTTTGCGATGTCACAGGTACTTTCAGAAACGTATTTTGCTATGATTGAAAAGGTGCAAAATCAAATGTAGTGGCACCATTATCTACTTTTTCTACCCCTAATATCAAAAACATGTTTTTACCCCTTAAATGTTACATTTTGGGGCTGAAGCTCCATCGGCCCCAATTCATTCTGGACGTGGAAGTTCTCTCTATATGTGAAATTCTCTGGTACTAGACAAACGTTAAGTGATCACTAAAGCTTTTAAGTCATACCAAGGGAGTTAAGAATATGCGTGACACTTTCATGGTGATCCCTCCATTATAGAGTCAAATATTTCACTTAATACCACAATTGTGAATATCCTGTACCAGGGGAAACCCCAGATCAGTGTAAGGATTCACTGTCTGGGAACCGCGGCGGTTGTGAAGACGTGTCAGTCGATGCTGACAGACGTCCATCCAGCTAAAAATATCCCTAAAATCCCCAAGTCTCAAAAATAGAGGTATTGGCTGGTTTTATGAATATAATTGGCATAATTGAGCGTGTGGTTAAATTATAGTATCTGTTCAGAGTAAAGTGGCTGAGGAAAGAATGAAGAGATCATATTTTTTAGAGGGAACATGAATATTTCAGGGTTTTTTTCTATGTTTAGCTTGTGACAGAAAGTTCAGTAATTGGACGGCACAGTGGAAGAAGAGACTGCTAAGAGAAGTTATGATAGTTCATAAGAAGTTCTTTTTTTTTTTTTTTTAATTCAACCAAATCTTAATTCTTTATCACTCTGCACCCAAATCCACACATTACTGTTTTGGGCTGAGGTCATTTAATCTTAATTACCCAATAAATATTTGACATATTTGGGATAAACGGTCTCGCTGCTCCTCTGAACATTTTTATTGATTTATCTCCTTTATCGATCATCTTATTGTGCTGCATTGTGTATTTTACCCTGAAGGGTCGCCGCACGTCATCTAAACTTACTGCAAATACAATTTACTTTAGCGGCACATAAAAACACTGGACACATAATGGGACACACTGAGCTAAACAGGTCTGTTTTATGGCCGTTTTTCTCCGACGTGCCAGACGGTTTGATTGAGATTAGCCTGATTAAATGCAGCTTTTTTATAAGAATTCCTAAACTTCTGTGCTGTTGGTTTAAGAGCAGTTTGAGGTTACCAGATTTACACTGGGTAAGCGTAATGAGGCAGCTGGAATGCCCTGTGAGAGGAGAACAGGGGAGCGCAGCACAGACACACATCTACAGACTGTTCCTCCTCCAGAAAATCATGTTAAATACACCTTTAAAGAAACAATATGCGGGAATAGGCCGAGCTCTCGTCATCTGTGGTCTCTGAGGGGGGATTGGTGCAGTTTCCAGATGGATGCCAGACAAATCAGAAAGTACCTGATTCATGAGGGGGAGTTAATGGCAGAAAAACAACAGGCCTGGAAACTGTCCAAACTATTATTCTTAATGAATCCACCCCATAGGAGAGACTGCCAACCTGGCAACCCATTCCCCTGAGTAGGCTCTCTGTCCACCATGTGTGTGGTTCCCTGTATGACTTCATGGTTAAATGTGCGTGAGTGTGTGTGGCCACGAATAGTGTGAAGTAAAGTGTTACTGAATAGATCTGAAGGTAACAGCATTCCCTAACTTCAATTAGATTCTTATAAAGTCTCGTGAAAATGGATCTAAGTCATGTCGTCCATTTATTATTTTAATTCAAATTCCATACAAATGTTTCTGTGACTTTAAGGTGTCCTCCGTTAAAACCCAGTGAGAGCCAACCTTCATTATTATTAACTTTCTGAACTCAAGATTGTATTTCTTAAAGAGGTGAGTATTACTTCCGCCAAGGAGGTCATGTTTTCGTCTTCGTTTGTTTGTTTGTGAACAGGATTGGACAAAATCTACAAGAAGGAATTAGGGCAAAACTTGGTGGAAGGATGTGATACGAGTCAGGAATGAAACCATTCAAGTTTGGGGGCAGATCCAGGTTTTATTTTCCTTTTCTTTAACATTTTTAGATTTAGTTTTGCAACATTTTCACTGATTTCTCAAAAAAATACTTAATTGAGGGGAACAAACAGGCACATTTAGGGAACTGATGTGTATTAGTGTGCAATTTGGTGCAGATCCAAATAAAAATCTAGTGAATCGAAATGTGGTCTCATTAGGGGAATGTTGGGCCTTGGCGGTGGTGTGTGCTCTACTATGTGCCATTCAACTTTATGATAACTTTATAAAAAAGTTCTAAATCATATTAAAATGTGCATAATTGAGGTGAAAAGCAGATGCAATTTTGAAAATTATATTTTCTTTTCATTCGTTTTTCAAACAAATGTCCATTTTATGTTCATGTCTTGTTCAGCAAATTAAACAGAACTAACTTGAAGAAAGTATATCTGCATAAAATAGCATTCTGCATCAATCTTTCTACAGTTTCTACAATTCTTCATCCAGAACTACAGATTCAGATTGTAAAAAACTCCCTATGTCATCTTGGTCTGTTAATTTCCTTTCACCCTTTTAGCTCCTGTCGATTTTTTTTTACATCTGGTCATCTGAGCTTTACTCACCACGGCGCTCTGCTGCTCCTGCTCAGCTTTGGTCTCATCTGGTCGGGAGGAATCAGCCCTTTGGATTTCCTGGTTCTCCTCATTGAGCCGAACCAACTTGTTCATCAACAGCTCCATGGAGTCACAAGCAGCAGCCTAGAAACATTCGGGTTGAAAAGAGATAAACGCAGGTAAATGTGGCTCATGGGCAAACTCTGGGGTTAACTTTCCACTGGGGCCTTTCATTTATGCTGCCCCCCCCCCCCCCAACACACACACACACACACACACTCCTCATCCACCTACTCCACCCATTCGTGCTTTTTCAGTACACACAGTGAACCCCACATCGTGGAGGAGGTGACGCCTTCTTAATGAGATTATTGCAGGGCGAAGACGAGAGGAGAAAAATGTGTAAAGATAGGTGCTGGCAAGGAATAAGCTGCTTTTGCTGCATCTAAAAACAGCAAAGCGCCCAACGCACGTCATGTAAATGTGTTGTATTTATCCGTATCACAGTTATGCACATACCTAATTCCCTCTCTTTTCCTTTCCACCCATTGGTCGTCGGCTCTGACTGAGACACTTGTTCGCTGGGCTTCCAGGAAATGAACAAACCGCTTTGTTTCTGGGTTCCGCTGCCAATCCCAGAGTCCCAGAGGCTGATAGCACAAATAGGGCCTCTTTGAGGAGCTAGAAGTCCCAAAACAGCCCCCTCACTCACACACACACACACTCACCACACACACACACACACACATACACAAGTATGTCCTCACCCACCCACCCACACACACTCGTGCACACAAACACACCCTTCTGTCCACTCCTATTCCCAAACCCATCTTGCTGACCAGTTTAAAAAAATGTCTGCAGTAACAGCTTTGGCAGTAAAGCCATTTCCTGTGTGTTGCAGCCCCCACATCTCCAGATTCCTTCACTCTGGAACACAGAAGGCTGCCTATGTGCACCAGGCTGCTATTTTTACCCTCACTATGAGGGACAGAGCCGGGGCGAGGGGAGAACACGGGGAGTGGAGGCTTTTCGGTGGCACGAGTGACTGCAAACATGAACACACACACACACACACACACACACACACACACACACACACACACACACACACACACACACACACACACACACACACACACACACACACACACACACACACACACACACACACACACACACACACACACACACACACACACACACACACACAGGGTGGCATGTGAACTGTGCTAATGTGAACCCACATCATTGCATATCCTGACACACATTTGCACACACTCACTCTTCACAGTGCTCTCAAAGTTCATGAAATGTTAATGGGATTCTGTCCAAAGTCTTTACTGACGACCGAGCTCTTAATGCATCACTGGATCTCTGCCACACGGCCATTTTATTAGTGGTCTGAACTGTCCTGGACAGGCTGAGACGCCTATTAGCTTGATACACATCACTATGAATAGCTAAAGAAGCTGAACCATGGTGTGTGCTGCCACTCTGGAGTAAACAATACACAACGATATGTTCTGTAGGAGAGGAAACATCATAAAATCATGTGTGAAATTATCTCAGAGTCAGTTTTCCTCGGCTGAATCCTGGGGAATTCATTTGCTATGTACTTTTATTTTCGCATTCTATCTATGGACCAAAATATTATGTCATTCAGTGGAGCACATTCCTCCAGCAAGGCCCAACAGTCCATGTTAATTCAACCAAATTGCCACAGATTTCACAATCTCATAGACATCAGTTCATGTGCCTGATAATAGGCTGTTATGTCGTTTTTGTGTAATCCTGCTGACAATACAAACAAAGTCCAAACCTGAGGTCGGATATAAACCAGCTCTCATCCTATATTCTTTCCGGTCATTTCAGAGGAATTATAGTTATGTTATCAGACTCCACAGCTACGACCACAACAAGCAACTGGATCTCAATCTTCTAATTGAGAAGGGAAATCTTCAGCGCTCCGTTCTGTCACAGATATAAAAGATACGCACGTCTGCAGCAGTCGCTTCACTTGCAAACTCGTTCAGATGATTTTCCAAAATCCAGAGAAGCGTGTGGGACATTCCAGCTATCAGGCTAAATATACCAGTAGAAATGAGTAAGTCATGAAGGATGGGCAATTACACTTTTTGTGAACTGCGAACAAGAGGGTGGTGATTCAAGAAGCACAAGTCAATCCTTTGTTCATCTTTAAAAATAATATATAGTGTTGTGCACTCAATAAAAAATAATATTCAAAATATGTTCTAAAGTTGATGAAAGAAGCGGACTTGGTTTTACAGGGATGTGTCCGAAAAACTATTCACAACTGGGTCATGACTGTAGTGAGTATTACAGTCAAGATTATTATCCTCATTCCTCTTTAAAGGCCAATTAAAAACGTGTTCCTTACTCTACATTCCACAAATTATTTCATCTGGCAAAGTTGTTACCCGCAATGAGGAGTGTGCCAAGATATTCCAAGTATGTGGAGGCACAATGGGGCCTCTCAGACTTAACAGGTATTCAAATGAGCATTGGCCCGAGCCTGTCAATAAGTGACTTTAAAAAGCCACTTGGTCAAACTCTGAGGACGACGTTCCGGAGAAGCAGCGCGGGGAGAACAAATCCTTTCATTTCAGGCCAAGAGGGGAGAGCGGTGTGCCAGCGGAGCGGCATGGGAACGTGCCAGCGACTGACGGCCGCTCTGACAGGTGTGAGAACATGGTCAGTGGCCGGCTCACACTAGAGGATGCCCACTGGTAGAGTAAATGCCGGGAGGTGGAGATGCCAACATGGGCCAGGAGAAAAAATGAGAGGAATGTATGATTGAGGGGTTTAGCAGCCAAATATTGCTTTTTATTCAGGTCCCACACATAAACACACTGTTTTCTCCCTCACTTCAAAAACTCATATACCAGAGAATTCAAGCGGTAGTAAGAAATACCTTTATGACCTGAACAGGAAACAAGATCAAAACCGTGTTTAGATTATAACCTCCACCAAGGAGATTATGTTTCCACCTATGTTTGTTTGTTTATCTGTTTGCAGGATTAAACAAAATCTTCTAAACTGAATTCCATCAAACAAGCTGGAGGGATGGGATCTAGGGCGCAACCGTAATATTGTGGTGCGGATACAGATTGAGGGGCGGCTGCTTATGGAACCACTTATTTTTACTTGTAATCTTCTACTATAAGAAATAGACAATGATGTGTAGGATTGTCCGGCCCTAGAATAGTTATGCGCTTTACTGTATCATTAGTTTTCACCTTGATTGATCGTCAACAGCACAGAAATACAGGGAACATGGGGACAAAGTAGGAAGTGGATAATAGTGAAAAAGTTATGCTATGGCCGAATCGGGGACATTACGACCACATGTTTCTGAATCTTTGCGTCTTTGACCGAACCTCGAAAAAGAAACAATATCCTGTCAGTGCGTGTGGACCCTCTGCTATGCTGCACCAGGTAAATACAGGACTGAGTCGGAACACATGTATGTAATCAATGTTCCTAGTTGTAATGAAGAACGTATACATTAATTTAAATCATCTGGAGAAGAATCACTGGACCTGAACTACCTGCAACAATTAGACATTGCTGCCCTCTAGTGGTGTAAGTAGGCTTCACAAAATTGGCTTTTGTTACTTGAGAAATCTTTGGTATGTGGCAGCAGTAAAAACACAAATAATAAAAAGTAATGAGGGTTCAGTGTCACAGTCACGGCTCATTGAGAGAAACTTGAGCTGTTATTAGTTAAAGCTGCGTTTGCTGCTTTAACAAGACGAATGTATGAAGGCCTGTCTGACGTGTGACGGCATGAAGCTGCTGCATTTCTGTCTTTCTAGAATAAGACGTCTCTGATCCTGTTTTCACACTATTCCTGTCTTTTATTCATTTATACTTTACTTAACCAGGGATGTCCCACTATGATGCTGTATGAAATTAAATACAAAAAAAAACAGCCAACAGACCGGAAATCAATGACAAAAATGATTTATGGGAAATAAAAACGCTAAATGGTCAAATCTGTGACAAAGCTGTGTGAAAAGTGATGTTAAAACATTTCTCAACCTGCCAAGAGTCTTGTATTTCTCACCTGTTTCCCATTGTTCTCCTCTTCCTCTCCGCCACCTGTGGACTTGGCACTGTCCTGGCTGGTGGGCTTCGGCCGGCCAGATGCGGAGCCGTTAGGCTGGGCAGCCTCTCTCTTCCTCAAGCACTTCCTGTTCCTGCTCAAGTTTCTACGGCGACGACTGGCCAGGAATTCCTTATATTGTAAGGTCTCAGAAAAGTTGTCATCCTCGTCATTGTCACCCTCTCCCTCCTCGGTGCTGGGCGAGGAGGACTCGCCGCCGTCAGAGCTCCCGTTGGACAAAGTCCCCTTATGGTCACAATCATAACCGTCGCAGAACACGATGACGCTCGGCTGGTGCTTCACTATTCTGAGCCCGTCTGATGAACAGTCTTCTGATGGAGACACACTTCCTTCTTGTTGCTCGGGTGATGTGGCTCCACAATGAGAATTATTATGAGCAGCAGCAGCTCTGTGCTCCAGGTCCGACACCTCCGTGTCTTTTCCATTAGCCACTTCTGAGCTGTGTCCATTCTGCTTTGAGTCAGGATTAGTTGGATCACAAGTGGAGCTGTTATCCATCTTCATCTCCCTCCGTCTTTGGTCCTGACTGGCCACAGGATCTGGAGCAGAGTTTAGCAGAGGAACAGGTTCAGACATGGTTCTCCTGTGGCTTTGAGTCGGGAAGGGAACTTGACCTTGCTGGCCATCCAGAGAGAAACCCACAGCCTGGGGGTAAATATCCCTGTTGGGCTGCTGCTGAACAGCTGCTACTGGTCCTTCAAGCATTACCAGTTTACCAGTCCTCATCTGGGAGTTGTTTTCTGGTGAGTACACTGTCGCCTCATGATCCGGATGAATCAGCAGATGTGATGAAGCTGTGAGTGGACGTTTTTTTTACACTTTGGCCGACATTTGAATTCTCCCAGAAAATTCCTGTAATACCTGAGCTGGAGACAGAAGGAGAGAGAGAAAGAGCCTGAATGTAAATCTGGGCAAATTGATTCAAGTTCACACATGCACACTAAAGAATAAATACATGTAATAATCCAGCGTCAGTGGTTTCTGTGGGTTAAATGTATACTGTGCATATGGATTCCGGTGTGATGCTTAAGAAGAAGGAAAAGTTTGCTTTTCAGGATCAATTCATAATTTTTGTCCTGGAACATAAAGGCCTTGAGGCAGTGAGACGTGGTCCTCTACTCTATTACTTTACCAGAGTTTGAAACTATACTGGAATCACATACTGTTAAGTTTAAAATAAAATAACGCATTACAGTAATCATACCTAGGTTTGGTCAGGTTTTTATTTCGAATATGTTTCAAATATTAAAATATCCGTGTGCTTCACCGACAAATACTCTAAATAAATAAATCCTGTCCGAAGAGGAGTAGGAAGAAGTGAATACTTATCGCATCATACCACCTATTTTTCATATTTTATCAAAACATCTTGTGAAATGCTGCAATATTTCAGGGCTTAAGTGTAAATTGTAAAGAAAAATGTATTTGCAATGCAAAATAAAACTGTGTAAAATATGGTATCGCCTATTATTTCTATTAAAATCTGATTTGTTATAACTGGACACTGGATATTTAAGAAGCACAGATGTGATTGGTCCACGCAGGCCAACGTTTGAGTTCATAACATCCCCACAGTGAGAAGCTGTCAGACCTTTTCTTTTTCCACAAAAAAAGAAAAAGAAAAAACATTTTGCTCAAACCCATTGTTTTTTCCTGGAAGATATTTTTGGCTGCGGACAACACACCCTTCCCTCGCCTGACGTGTTCCCTCACACTCACAGTGGAGGGTCTGAAAATCAGCTTCAAACCCTCGAAATTCCTTCACTTTAAAACTTTCCTTCAAGAGTTTCTTCGTACACACATGCAAACAAAGAGACATTTGTTCCAAAGCCATGTGTCAGCCAGTCTGTGGAAAACTCTAAAGTGACGTAATACGGCCTGATGTGGTAAATACCCAACAATTAAAACAAAGGGGTGTCTGTAACTTTGACGTCTTTTCGAGGGTAAAAATATATTACTAACCCTAACCCTATAGTTACTATATGAAGCTTCTAAGTATCAGAGAATTCATATTTCAACGTACCAGATGTTTTAGTACAGGAGTTGTGTCATCCACAAACGCATCCAGAAGAACCCGGAGGTAACGCAGGTATCCAGCCACGGCAGCTCGGCGCTCGTACGCTGCATGACACAGACGATACAGAAAGAGAGTGACTTTACGTCTGAGAATATATGAAACGCTGTGAGGGGGAGGAGAGAGAAAGAAAAGGGCTGAGGAATTCTTCTCCCTCCTACATTACCTCAGCGAGGAGACTGGGGGCTCCACAGGCAGGTGTTTGTGCTGCAAAAGTATATGTGTGTGTGTGTGTGTGTGTGTGTGTGCATGCATGTGTGTCCATGTGTGTGTGTGTGAGTACGGAGTCAAACTTTTGATTCTCATGTGAAGTAACAGAGGAGTGGTGTAACTGATCAAACTGATTAAATAGCTGCACGTACATTTGTCTGATCTTATCCAATTGACTTTGATTAAAAAGGCTTTGGGTCTGCGTTGCCCCGTTCACCTTCCCCGTTCCCCCCTCTCACCCGCTGCTGTATAATGTGTCTGCAGGCGAAGGATTTTTCACCTCAGAAGCACATTCCTTGACAACACATGAGGTAATGCCTCAAACATGTCAAACTGGCCCTCTCTTTCCCTTCATACCTTTTTGAAACGGCAGCGTCTGTAAGTCCTATCGCCGAGAAGAAGGACTTATGGTTCTTACAGATCTGTCGACACACTGCGGAATTCCTCAGGTTTGCCTGCAAACGGTGAATTATCATGATTTTAGGGGGGAATGTCCTCAGTCAGGACTAAAGACCTTCTTCTTGTACGTTAACACTGAGGATGATTGTGCCTGTTGAGGCTTGTTTGACCCTCAAGGTCACGGGGACAGAAGATCTGGTCCATGTTGAGGAGTTGAGAGAACACTGCTTCTAATCGGAACTGCTCTCTGTTACATTTCTTCACCCACAAACAATGAAACCTTTTTGTCATTGTGACGTCAACCTGTCTGTAAAGTGTCAGAGGTATTTGCTGAGGTATAAAGAAGTGGGATATAATTCATCTAAATACACAGAAGCTCAGCACCAGTACAGTAAATGCACAGCGGTCTAATAAATGCTAATTGGAAAAACTCAACATTATATCTTTTCAAATGAAATAATCTTGTAGTGATATTTTCTCTTAACGATAAAGCATCAGCACAAGTGGAATAGTAATCACTTCATAAGTCATCTTACCTGCAGGAACTTGATACCCCCCCCCCCGCCGGCCTCCTGGGCTGTTACACTGTCCCGTGTATTCACGATGATGGATGCATATCAATTTAACTCAAACATTTCGATACAAGCAGCGCCAGCTTGCAGAGACACGCTCCTCCGTATGTCACATTCCTGCGGAGAGGCAGTTACCTGGGTGAGGCTGAAGGAGAGCAGGGTAAAGAAAGGAGACGAGAAGAGAAGGCAAAGTTTGACAGATTTATGCAGTTTACATAAAGTGAAAACAATTAGAGAAAAGAAATCAATCAATCAAATTTTATTTGTATAGCCCATATTCACAAATCACAATTTGTCTCATAGGGCTTTGACATGGTGTGAAAGTGGAAGATAATATCGAAGAAGAGAGAAAATGTTACTTTACAACTCCGTCATTGTGATATAATGTTTTTTTTACAGTTTATTTATTCTATCCATTTATTTTATTTTGTTAAATTAGGACCTTAGAACTAATCTACCATTTACAGCTCAAACCTTCTCACTACAGCATGACGTGCAGCCTTGTGAGCTTTGTTTCTGTTGTACGGGATTAGCTGTCTCACATTCCTTGGTGCCATCAGACTGTTTGGTTGTAGTCTTCATAAACACATAGAAATCTGCAGCAGTAAAGAAAAGACGTTATCTCTCCAAATCCATAAAGGATACAGCAACAATAACCGGCTACTGGGCCTCATTTAAACTCTCAACAGACCCTGAGCTTCCTACCACCTACACAGTGTTTGTCCTGGGCTGCACACACATACACGCACACACACACCCGTGTCTCCAAGACTTTAGAGACATAACCTTCACCTAGCCTTCACCTAGCCTTAATATAACCTTAACCTAACCTTAACCTAACCTTAACCCCAAAACGAAATTTAAATGTTTGATTTCTTTACCCTAGAATGATCCCTTTATATTTAAATACTTTATTTAGATCAGGAGCAGGTCCTCTTTACGGAGGCCACCATATTTTTTACAGTAGCCCAGACAGGACAAACTAAACACCTTTTGAGTTTTTATGACAAGTGAAGGCTACCACAGGTTCTCCTTTCGGTTTGGAAAGGGAGGGGGTGGGGGAGGTGAGGGGTGTTCAGCTGCAACGTGCAACTTCACCACTAGATGTCACTGAATTCTACACACTGAACCTTTAAAACATGTCCTCACACATTACAGGGACTTGCTTTTTGTCCCCGTACCGTAATGTGACTGTGTAAAAAGAAAGATTTAGGTCCCCACAACATGTTATGAGTAGAACACACACACACACACACACACACACACACACACACACACACACACACACACACACACACACACACACACACACACACACACACACACACACACACCTTGGTATCACCAGTGGTGGAGGTGGTATTCAATCATTTTATGTAAGTTTTCACTCAAGTAACATTTCTACGTAGGTAAAAGTATTTGCTTTTAAATATACTTAAAGTATTAACAGTAAAAGTACTTGCTGAGGGTCCAGGTCCATCTCAGGTGGTTCCTCACCAGCACACCTGCAGCTTCTTCTTCTTGGTTTAATGGCGGTTGACAGAGCAGCTTACAGGTGCATTACCGCCACCTACTGGAGTGGAGTGTGGATTAACAGATTTGCAGCCAGGAAAGACAACAGACTTTGACGTCTTTTCTGTATTTCACAGTATTCCAGTGCTTCCACTGTTAGAATTTGCTTTTCTTTGTTTTATTTTAATTGTAAATTTAATTTATGAGGTTTTATGTTGTTTATGACTTTCGCCCTCCGCCCTTTTGGTCCACTTCGACTTTCCGTAGCTCGTCTGGAAGTAGCGGCGCGGGTATGTGTGAATATTTCGCGGGAGATCAGCAGCAGCCACAGTGACTTTTAACTGTCAACACGAACCATAACCATAACCATAACTCGTCTCTGAACTCAACACCATGAGTCTGTGGGTGGACAAATACCGACCGACGGCTCTCGGGAAACTGGACTTTCACAAGGAGCAAGCGGCTCAGCTCAGAAACCTGGTGAGGAGAGAAACCACCTTGTTAGAGCAGATCCACACCAACACGTTCAGGCTACAGGAGACTAGTTGTGCTCAGGAACTTCGTTATAATCGGTCATTTACGTGTTAATCTGCGTTTCCATTTGAGCTAGCTTGTTTGAGGTAGCAGTGTTTATGTTAGCTTGAATCACATCGTGCTACACGTGTCGTTTCAGCTTTATTGTTATGTATAATGTTGATCGTCACAATAAAAGCCACTGGCTGTAACCAGGAGGAGATTTTGGTTCATGTGTGAGGACAATATTAAAGTTAAATGTCACCCAGGCGTCATTTTACTGCATTAATTGTGTCAATAGCAAGGAAATACATGTCATAACAAACTCATTGTGGGACATTGGACACATTTACAAGTGTAGCACGTGTTTTTCTTTCAATCCCATTCAGTAAATAAGCCTCTTTATAGCATCTCTAGCTCTTCCTGCATATACTGTTTACTGCAGGCTGATACATGTTATGATAGATTATAGTTATGAACAAAAATAACAATGATAAAGTGTTAATTTCTTACAGTAAATACAGTTTTGACAAGTTCCATGATTTCTCAAATTTCTTTTGTTTGTTTTGTTTTTAGAGATTAAAATGAGGCTTTCTTCCGATGTTATTGCACTTACTTTAAATTAAATGATCTTTAGTAAAATAAGCAATTATTACAAGTCTCGCTCTCCTACACTACAAGCTTTGAGGCTTTAATGTCTCATTAGCTGATGTTTCCTAATGACGAGTGTTGACCTGCTTTATTAGTCTTAAAAGTATTTTCTGGTCTGATGTAAGTTGATCTATGTCTTTGTGAACGTTTGCTTCAGGTTCAATGTGGCGACTTCCCGCACTTGCTGGTGTACGGCCCATCGGGGGCGGGGAAGAAGACCCGCATCATGTGTCTGCTGCGGGAGCTGTACGGAGCCGGTGTGGAGAAGCTTCGCATCGAGCACCAGACCATCGTGGTGAGAGAGTCTCAACACCCATCCTGACATCAAGTCACATGTAGTGTCTTTACTTCCAGTCACGGTTTAGGCCTCAGATGAACGTCAAGCTGATTCACTGTTTGTGGGTTTTTTAATTTCAGGCTCCTTCAAAGAAGAAAATTGAGATCAACACAATAGCCAGCAACTATCACTTGGAAGTCAATCCCAGGTTCCATTTCCTGCTTATCCCCTTTACTCCTTCACATTCTATTTACTTCACTGCATCCAACATTAACTGTGTGTCTGTCCTGTGTTGTACAGTGACGCAGGAAACCAGGACCGTGTGGTGATTCAGGAGCTGATCAAAACTATCGCTCAGTCTCAACAGATCCAGTCGAGCACCCAGAGAGAGTTTAAAGGTAGAAAAGACACAACCCACTGGTGTCAGAGGCTCATCTTTCCTCTAGTTGTCAGCTGTCCCTGATGCCCCCCCCCCCCCTCCGGTCATTCTTGTAGTAATCGTCACACTTTTCCCTTCTCAGTGGTGTTGCTAACGGAAGTGGACAGACTCACGAAGGATGCCCAGCACGCTTTGCGTCGCACTATGGAAAGTACATGTCCACCTGCCGCCTCATCCTCTGCTCCACCTCCACCTCCAGAGTCATTGGGCCAATTCGGAGCCGTTGTCTGGCAATCAGGGTTCCTCTGCCCAGCACGGAAGAGGTAACATGGAGATGGCAAGTCGCGTATTTAAAAAGCCCAACATTTGTCTCGTCTTCACCTCTTCGTCTTGTTCCTGTTTTTTTTTTAGGTCTGTGGTGTTTTGACATCAGTCTGTAAAAAGGAGGGTTTGATCCTCCCGCCTGAACTCGCCAAGCAAATCAGTGAGAAGTCTGGTCGCAACCTCCGCAAAGCTCTCCTGATGTGCGAGGCCTGCAGAGTGCAGCAGTAAGTCGTCTCTAAACTTCCCGTCATTCTTCCGAAGCATTATCCGCGGAGTAGTATAAATTATAAAAAAAAGGTTTGTTCTCATTCAGGCTTTTTTTTATTTCCTGCAGGTATCCGTTCTCAGTGGACCAGGATGTCCCAGTGACGGACTGGGAGGTGTACCTCAGAGAAACAGCCAACGCCATTGTCAGCCAGCAGAGCCCTCAGAGGTAAGAGAGGCAAAGTGTAAGAGAGCAGAGGCTTGGTTGGTTCTGTTGGAACTTAATCGGACCGAATCTGTCTTTGTTCCAGGTTGTTGGAGGTCCGAGCCCGACTGTACGAGCTGCTGACTCACTGCATCCCTCCTGAGATCATCATGAAGGTACCATTTACCATCAAAGTGCTCAGACAGTTCGGAGTAATGTTCAGGATGATAAGTATTGATTTCCCTTGGCCCATCCTGTGACAGGGACTGGTGACGGAGCTGCTGAGTAACTGCGATGGTCAGCTGAAGACAGAGGTCGCCCACATGGCGGCTTTCTACGAACACAGGCTGCAGCTGGGAAACAAAGCCATCTACCACCTCGAGGCCTTCACAGCCAAGTTCATGGCCATCTACAAGAAGTTCATGGAAGACGGTCTGGACGCCATGATGTTCTGACTCTGGACTTTATTACTGTTACTTTTCTTGAAGTTGGAGATCAGACGCACTAACAGTTTATTTCTTTCCTCTTTGCTTACACGACGAATATCAGCTGACAGATTTACATGTGTGTTCTGTTAGGCACTGCGGCGACCCAAGTTTGAATCTTGATCATCTCACAGTTTGTGGCTTTATGCCCAAAAAAGTAGCACTGGACAGTTTGTAATCCTTCACTCTAGTGGTGTGAAAACGGATCATACGTACGGATATGTAGCCAAAGAGAGAAGCTTTGATGGTGACTGTTAGCAGGAAATAATCTGCATTAAAAACATACTGCAAGGACAATAAATATCTTCTGAACAGTCGACACTAGAAGATTTACAATAAAATGATTTGTTTCCGACATGTAAAAAGTCTGATGTTGCTCTTTGCAGTAAACACGAACCATCAACTGTATTTCTTTTCATGGGAGTTCGAATGACACCCCCTTTCCCAGTACTTTAGTTTCAATTTTATTAAGGGTTTAATCCTTTGAGATCTAATTCACCCAAAACTGTCGTCAGTGTTTATTTTCTACATCTGGTTCATCTGTCAGTTGAGCAGAAACAACAGATAAACAAATAACAATAAATAAAAACAGTCTGTGACTGTGGCAGCATGATGGAGTGGGTCATCTCCGACCAGCATGAACTCCCCTTCAACAAGAAGTTTTGAAAAGTCCTTCCTGTGATACACACCATCAACTGGGGTTGATCATTGTTGTGGTAGTTAAACCTGGATAATAAATAATATATGAAGTTGCTCCTCAATATTAATCATTGCACAATTTTCTAAAAAACGAGATGTAGCCAAAACTCTTGATACATTTACAGGTTCATCAGCTGTTAAATGCAGCAGCTACAGGTAACAAATTCACATCTTTAAATAACACTTAACAGTGGTCACACCCGAGTTATGAGGATTTCACCACTTAGTACTTATTCAAACCTCATTTAGAAGCAAGTCAATAGACGAAGTATAATTACAAACTGACATGAACTCTACACACGCTGAACAACGAGCTCAATATCATTTGTTGAGACTCATTTATAAAAAGACAAAACAATAAACCAAACAATCCTCAGTAGCACTCTTTGTGTCTCTTGGTTGTGTAGTAAATGATGAGGCACAGGGTGATCAGCACCCCCGAGCCCACCAGAGTCAAGAATCCCAGCACAGGCCTCTTCACCAGCACGTGGCAGCCCAGGCAGGGCTGAGGGGAGCTGGGACACTGCTGCGGGGCGGCCCCCTGGATGGGGAAGCCGTTGTGCTGGATGATGTTGCGGTAGTTGGAGAGAGACGCCTTGACGATGACCTCCTCGTGGACTTGGCCGTACAGACCGAACCCCGGGTCCCTCTGGTCGCTCAGTGCGTACGCAAAGTAACCCTTCAGGTTGACGCCGTCCAGAGTGTACGCTGAGGAGGAAACGCCAAACAGGACGTTATTCATTTTGATTTATTTGTGCATGTGAAGGTGAGGAGGTGGACTGGATGTGACAAATTTTAACAATTGTAACTTCTATGATGACATATTGTAGATACTCTTATGTTAATGTTAGAGGTAGAGTTGTTTATTCATTTCATAAATATTAATGTCTTAAATCTGCTTTATGAGCCATTTATGAAATATGAATATACTTATTACAAATATAAGAATATGAAGAGTTAAAATAAAGTGTTACAGCAAAACCAATCTTAAACACTCAAAGTAACTGAGCAGCATTTTGAGTTTTGGTTTGTTGTAAACTAATTTATGTCACTAATTTAAAAAAGAAATCTCAATCGACATAACAACTTAAATATAAATCCAACTTGATTCTCACACATTGCTATTTATAGAAAATAACTAAAATGATGACAATATGGTCGTAAGTTTGAGTTATAACACTATAGATGTTTATTAGAATATATTTACATTGTTTTTCATGTATTTATTTTGGTCTGAGTCAACCTTCATAACAATCTATCCACCACTGAGTGCTGCCACTCAGTGGAGACAGAGCAAACTGCAACACAATAACATGACAGAACAACCTCGTGTGACTTCTTCAGAGTAAAACTAATAAACTCCACAAGGACAGAAAACTAGATAGTGAGTGACCTGACCCAGTTCAGTGCAGAGTGTGTACCTCTGTTGATATTTGTGTGTGTGTGTGTGTGTGTTCTGAGTCAGCTGACTGTTCAGAGGTCAGTGACCTAAGTACTCGTGTAATATTTAAGCCCTGCAGAGGCAGTTTAATGAAAGTTAGAGGGAAGATGTCCTGCAGGACTAATCACTAAACACACAAATAATCTGTTAATCACTCACTCAGGGGAAACTTCACTTCACTGTACTATACGTGTATTTTGTATTGTTTATTTATGACTTTATTTTTACTTTTGACCTCCACCAAGGTTAAGTTACCGCCCCCCCTCCGTTTCTTTGTCAACAGGATTATTCAAAAACTACTGAAGCGAAGGAAGTGTTTTTTTGAATTTTTCTCTCTTTAACATTATAGTTTTTTTTTACATTTTCACAGATTTCCCACAAAATTATTATAATTATTATAATTTGATCTCATCATCTCAGCAGTGAAATGTGTGTTTCTCACCTTTCAGAGCCTCGTTGATGTAGTTGTACAGGTAGTAGACTCTCAGGCTGTCCTTGAAGCGGGCCGGGTCTTCCTGGACCCCGTTAGCCATCACAAACACGGGCACGTCACAGTAGTGCTCCTTCACCTGGCGCAGCAGAGGAGCAGTGGCACTTTCAAAACACAGGTACCTCTTCTCCAGGATCCAGAATCAATGGAAATATAAATATTGTACTGTGCACATTTTTCCACCTTCTCAGTATGTGCACTGAGAATTTACATTTTTCCACACAGTGATTAGTAAACATGAAGAATCAACAAGCAAAACACGTTTTCGAGTGAGGGGGGGGGGATTTGAGGTTGTAGTTCTCCCTGTTTTTCTCAAATCAAATCCTGCAGTGTCGTCTGTCCTGAGTCTCACCTACACATGTACACATGACTGTAAATGAAGAACAGACAAGATGTGAATGAACCAGCCACCAAACACACAGTGACTCCTCCGTCCTCTCTCACCCAGTTGAGGGCTTTCCTCAGGCCCCAGGGCACCACAGGCCTCGGGGACATGATCCACGTGGTGTCGATCATGTGTTGGACCTCCAGCATGGCCGTGTAGGTGTACCTGCAGACGTGGTGACAATACAGACGCTCATTATGGGCTGTAATCTCGACATGTCACTGCATTAGAGCAATATGATATGATTGTCTTCAATTAGTGGTTAAGATGCAAACAAAGCATCTTTTGTTGCATCTCATACCTTCACCCTCTCTCCCCCTTTGTTTCCCGTCTGTCACTATCAAAATAAAGGCAACAAAATGGATTTAAACTTACGAGTCTTCCTTCGCATGTGTCACCAACTTGGTGCTGAAGTGACTGATGGCGAAGAAGTCGTACGTTCCTTTAACCAGCTGCTTGTCCTCTTCATTGAAGACCGGCAGCCTGTGGGAACACACGGAACAACTGGGCTTTTACACAGGAGACGGTATAACAGGAGAATTTACTTTATTGTGTACAGTTCTTTCAAAATGACTTAAACAACCCAAGAGACCATTGATCCCCTTTTAATGCAGCGCTGGGATGGAACTCAAGACTCAATAAATCGTCAATAATCTGCTATAGAGAACGTGTGGTGGGTTTTTGTTAAAGTTTTCAGGGTGAAGTCGGTCAGAGCAGAAAATGATCCTGACTGAAAGCTCTGAAATTTGAGGTTTCATTAAAAAACTGGGGGATCAGTAACGAATTCAGGATCATCCAAGTCCTCAGGAGACCATGAGTGTCAGAATGAAACTACTCGTACTCCAGTGAGTTGAGCTGACGCAGCCAGCTCCTCATCCCCAGAGGATAGTCCCCGCTGCCAAAGATCGGCTCGGCGAACCAGCCGACGCGGAAGTCCAGGACCCGTTTAGCTGGTTCCACGTCCTCACGGCTGAAGGAAAAGGCCGGTTCCACCCAGTCCATGTGCAGAGCCAGAGACACCTGAGACACAGCGGTAAACATGGCGGCACAGGTCTGAGACATGTCTCTTGTCGACTGAGGCGATTCCAGCTGTAACTAATTCATGCACACGTGTTACATGTACTATAATTGTCAAGTTCTAGTGTACAATTGTTGTTTTATTTGTATTTTAAAATCCAAGAAAAAACACATGATGCTGTTGAACTTAACAGAATCTATGAAGGAATGACACAGCTGCTGAAAAACTGAACTCTGTGTCTGTACTGACCTGTCCTCCCTGCGTGCGTCTAAACTCGCGGTCGTAGGCGCGCCAGGCCAGAGCGTGCGCCCGCAGCATCTGGTGCCCCTCCTGGTAGCTCACCATCTCGTCGTTGGGCTCGTTCAGGGTGATCCACATCTTCACGTGGGCTCCGAGTTCTCTGTAGCAGAGTCTGGCGTAATCTGCGAACGCCTCCGGAATCTCCCTGACAGAAAAGTCAAATGAAGACATCTTTATTTTTTACGCACTGAGATGTATCACATGTGACATTCATCACCCGCATGGTAGTTTTGTCACGGCTGTATTTGGATGTTGAAATGTTAGTGAGTTAATTGATCAGTTAATCAGTGTTAAAGTATTTTTTGGGGCCAAAATACCCAAAATTCACAGACTTTCACTTCTCAAATGTCAAATGTGATTTTCTTTGAGTATTTGATATAATACAAACTGTTTGAATAATTGAATTTCAGTTATCTATCTATCTATCTATCTATCTATCTATCTATCTATCTAACTCTCAGGCCTCTGACATCCAACCGACAAAAACAGCTTCAACCTCCATATCCAGCATCAGCGTCTGTGTCCCCACCTGTTCAGCCACTTGGTGATGGTGTCCAGCGGCGCCGGCAGGCTGCTGCGCTGGCGTGTGTGGTGCCACAGCGTGACCACGGGCGTGACGTTGGCCCGCAGCAGCTGATGGGTGAAGCAGCGGTAGTAGCCCAGCAGGGTGGTGTTGGGGTGAGCCACATCGCCCGTGGGCACCAGGGCCGACCAGTTCAGAGAGAAATGGAAGTGGTTTACTCCGACCTGCTGGATTTCATCCACCTGCAGAGAGGGAGGAGGTAAATATCTATACGCAGCAACTTAACAGATCATTTTTCTGCAATTCCTACAGTTTGTATCTCGGTACTTGAACTACTCCCTGATGTTTTCACTTTCTTACAAATATGTATCATAAGTAACGAAATGTTCAAGTAAAAAAGCTAAAATGTACGGAGAATACTTAGAAAATCAACGTTTCTTCATTTCAGTTTTGTTTATGAATAAAAAGGAAATGATCCCTCACTGACTTCCCACACATGAACACTGTTAGATAGATACGATCTTTTACCGTCCAGGAAATCGGAGTCAATACAGAACATTAACTGACTTCAGTCACTTAAAGGTCCAGTGTGTAAGATTTAGGTGAAAGGGCTCTATCTAATATATAAATAAATTGAATATTAAAATACTAGTCATGTTTTCACTATGTGTTTCATTTAAAATTTACAAAATGGTTGTTTTCTTTACCCTAGAATAGAACCTTTATATTTAAATACTTTATATTTACATCGGTAGCGGGTCCTCTCTACGGAGGCCGCCATGTTTTTTTTACAGTAGCCCAAACTAAACAACTTTTGAGTTTTTAGGACAACTGAATGTTTCCACAGGTTCTCTTTCATGTTTGGAAGGGGAGGGTGAGGTGAGGGGGTGTTCAGCTGCAACGTGAAACTTTACCACTAGATGTCACTAAATTCTACACACTGAACCTTTCATCTTTAGTGCAGTAAGAGTTGTTTAAATGATCAGTGTTTGAGCGGGAGAGAGACACACTTGTTGTCGGATGGTGACGTAATCAGCACAGTGTGCCGTTCTCCGTAAAGGCGGCGCGCTGAAGCCCTCCAGCTTCATCAGGGCGCCGTTGTTGGAGATGTTCCAAAGGTAAACACTGGGGTCAGCAAGCTGGCTGGGCATCATCTCCACCTGCGACACGGGGGCAGGCCGCACAAAAACACACACAAAAACACACACACACACACACACAAATGTAAACATGCACCTGCTCACCGCCTAACGCTGCGTGTACCTCACACACACCAATGCAAATAAAGGCCAAATAGGGCAAATGGACAGGAGGAGTGGGTCCTGTGAGGTGCGGGCGCTGTGAGGTTATCTGGTTCATGATTAAGAGAGGATTCATCGTCATGGCCGACTCTGAACTGGACTTTCACCATGAAAACTGCAAGTTCAAAATAATGGAGTCAACTGTGCGTCAGAGAGCAGAGGAGTGAGTCTGTGTTGTTAAAATTAAGAACGTGTAACAGAGCTGTGAATTTAACGGATATTCAGGACCTTCCTCATTCAGCTGAAGATAATTAATAGTAGTAGTTAATTCAAAATGTTGTGTTAACTAATTAACACTCTTCACTAATATAACGCTGAGTCAGGTAAGGTAATATGTAGTTAATGTTTTTCTCTTTGTTTCCTGTTTCTGAGGAACTCTGTTGTTGTGTTGTTCATTGACAGTGTTCTGTCCTTTACCGCCCGTCACACCCGAGCCTCCGTGACTCTTCATCCTTCCACAAACACAAAGCTCTCTCTCTTCCCGTCCTCAACACAAACACACACTCGTACCTGGATGGAGTTGGCAGATACGCCCCAGGCAAAATCACACGGGAAGACTCCCTGCGCTGGTCGGTTCTCTGGAAGTTCCGGGAAACCGTTTCTTTGGATGACGTTTCTGAGGGAATAAAGAATGATGATCACTTTAGGAGGAGCTGAGAGGGAAAAACTACATCTGGAGATTATATCACTGGAGATTATATCACATTGTGGAGTTTTAAAAAGGCCTTTAAACAGATCATAAAAAATAAAGTGTAGTTATTTCCTGGCAGAAAACTAAAGAACTAATACTTTTAATTTGAAATAACTTTGTTACATAACTTCTTTTGCTTAGATTTGTGTTATTAGAAAGCTGCTTATTTTATATTTGTGTACAATGACAAGTTCTCGAACCTACTGTTTATATGTGTAGTGAACACTAACAGATGTTTCATGATATTCAAAAGGTAAACAATTAAATTCATTAGCGTAATTTGGTCATTGGCATTAAGACACCAGACTTTTGTTTGTTGTATAAAGTAATACGATTTGTTCACATTTAGTTTAAATGTCACATTTGGTGTGAATATTTAAAAACACTTGACTGAAAGGATCCGATTTCAGTTTAATATCTGCAGTAGTTGTTTTCCACTGAAGAAACAGTCAATTATTTACCTGCAGTAGAAAAATGGAACGACTCAGCAAAGTGACTAAATTAAACTTGAAAACACAGCGATGGGTTATTAATCATCTGTGCCACAGTGTTGTAAATTGACAGTGTTGTTCGTCCCGTGTGGAAATCTCCACTCGGCGGTGTTCACCTGTAGAAGGTGGCAGACGTCTTGGGCTCCCGCTTCATGTCCAGAGTGTTGAAGTCCACGTAGTAGAGTCCTCGTCGTATCCCGTATTCTCTGTGCCACTCGAAACCATCGATCAGAGACCAGGCTGTGTATCCAATCACATTCACTCCGTCTATGACGATCGCTGCATGGGACACACAGACACAGACAGACACAGACAGACACAGACAGACAGACACAGACAGACAGACAGACACAGACAGACAGACAGACAGACAGACAGACAGACACAGACAGACACAGACAGACAGACAGACACAGAGAGACACAGACAGACAGACACAGACACAGACAGACAGACACAGTAGAGACCACTCGACACAGACAAACCACGACAGAACCAGAGGACCAGGATACACAATCAGACACAGACACAGAGAGACACAAAGAGACACAATCAGACACAGACAGACAGACACAGACAGACAGACAGACAGACAGACAGACAGACAGAACAGAGAGACACAGACAGACACAGACAGTCACAGACAAACATAGAGAGACACAGACAGACACAGACAGTCACAGACAAACATAGAGAGACACAGACAGACACAGACAGTCACAGACAAACACAGAGAGACACAGAGAGACATAGAGAGACACAGACAGACACAGACAAACACAGACAGTCACAGACAAACACAGAGAGACACAATCAGACACAGACAAACACAGAGAGACAGAGAGACACAGACAGACACAGACAGTCACAGACAAACACAGAGAGACACAGACAGACAAACACAGAGAGACACAAAGAGACACAATCAGACACAGACAAACACAGACAGACACAGACAAACACAGACAGACACAGACAGACAGACAAACACAGACACAGACAAACACAGAGAGACAAACACAGACAAACACAAACAGACACAGACAAACACAGAGAGACACAGACACAGACAAACACAACAGACACAGATAAACACAGACAACACAACAGACACAGAAAACACACAGTCACAGACAAACACAGAAACACAACAGACACAGACAGAACACAGACAAACACAAACAGACACAGACAGAACAAACAGACAGACACAGACTTAAGTGGTTACTTCTCTTAACGTCTCAGTTGCAAATGGATCCATGTCCTTATTAGAGATTGGATCTCCGTGCTGCTGTGATGGGTCAGAACTCACATTTCAGGGCCTCAGCGATGAACCTCTTCAGGTAGTACATGTGTTTGGGGTCTTCAGTCTTGGTGCTGCCGAGGACGTACCTGTGTGGAGCAGCAGTGAAAACAACGTGTCCAGCAAACACCAGAGCAACACACAGGAAACACCACGACACCAGACACCTACCAACCACTCTGCACCACAAAGATGGGCGGCCTGTCGTACTCGGCGTTGACCCAGTAGAGCAGCATCCTCAGGTCCAGATCCTCCTGCTGCCCAAACTTCAGGCTGTCGTTGATGAGCTGGAAGCTGAGGGCCGCTCCGTGGGAGAGGGCGAAGAAGTCCGCCGTTCCCCTCACCTGCTCCCTCTCCTCCCGCGTGAAGGTGGGCAGCCGTGATCCCAGCCTGGCCCTCATGCAGGGGGGGTAGTCCCCGTCTGTGAACAGCGGCCGTGCGAACCAGCCCAGGACGTGGTCCAGGGAGCACTGGCACTCCCGCAGGCTCTCCAGGCGGGTGCGGCTGGGCTTGATCCAGTGAGAGGCCAGAGCCATGGACAGCTTGCCCTGCTGACGGGGGCGGTAGTGTCGGTCGTAGAGGTGCCACACAGCCGCGTGGGCCTGGGGACAAACAGACAGAGAGAGAGAGAAGTGATGGAGGAGGAGGAGGAAGGAGGAGGGGAGGAGAGGAGGGAGAAGGAGGAGGAGAGAAGGAGGGGAGGGAGGAGGAGGAGGAGGGGGAGAGGAGGAGGAGGAGAAGGAGGAGAAGGAGGAGGAAAAAGGAGAACATGGTTATGAAATGATGAGGGAAGGAGAAGGCAAAGTTTGTGAAGGATGGAATGAAGAAAATCCATCAGTTAAACTTTTTTTCATGTCTCAAACAGTTTCATAAAGGTTAAAAAAGTAAAATAAATAATATATATTTTTAGATACTTTACTTTGATATCTGTTCTTTTTTGATTATATACTTTTTTATTTAAGTACGGAGAGAAATATTGTTCTTTTTATCCATCTGCTCATCAGCTACTGTACATTAAAGAACAGGAAAATACTTTAGTCCACAGTTTATAAACTAGTTTGTTTTAACTGCAATTTCTATAATAACAACAGGTCGGTCAAATATTATTTAATAACAATACAAGTGAAGTACTTTACTTTTGATGAGATAAAATAGACTTTTAAATATAGAATGAAATTGTTGTTCCAAGTTGCTTCATGATAACAGTGACAGTACGTAAGAGTAAAATAGAATAAAACAATACAGTATTAAGTATAACATTTATAAGTGAAAATAAAAATATAAAGTGTATAAGAGTTAATACTGAACCAGTGCCTAATAAAAATAAAATAAGTTACTATAAAAGTATAGGGCAATAGAAAGTACATAGTACAATGATAGTGAGTAATATGTAATAAGTAATATGAAGTAATATTGAACATGATATGATGTTATGAGTATTTGACAGGTTCAGTTCAAACAATTCTTGGAGATAAACATTTAAACTACACAGATACATAATAATGTATATGATGTGAAACCACTTGTCCCCTGATCGGTACCTTCAGCAGGTTGTGTCCCACCCTGAACGGCAGGTCGGGGTCGCTCTTGATCCCGGGGGCGACCACTCCGGTTCCGTACCCGTGACGCGCCACCACGAACGGGTTATCGATGGTGATCCAGAGCTTCACGTCGTCCCCGAAGGTCTGGAAGCAGAAGTCCGCGTACTCCTTGAAGATGCCCACCATCTCCGGGTTGCTCCAGCCGCCGAGGGTCTGCTGCAGGTGGTCGGGCAGGTCCCAGTGGTACAGCGTGACCACCGGCTGCACGCGGATCTCCTTCAGCCTCCGGATGAGCGTCCGGTAGTAGTTGGTGCCGATCTCGTTGTGGCTCCCGCGCGTCCCGTTGGGGAACATGCGGGCCCAGGACAGGGAGAAGCGGTAGTGGCTGACCCCGAGCTGCCGGATGGCTCGGATGTCGGCGTGGATGTTGTGGTAGCTGTCGCTGCCCACGTCCCCGGTGGCCATCCGGTTCCCTCCGCGCGTAAAAGTGTCCCAAATGGAGAGCCCCTTGCCGTCCTTCTCGAACGCGCCCTCCACCTGGTACGCGGCCGTGCCCACCGCCCACACGAAGTCCCGGGGGAAGGTGTCGTAGAGGAAAGCCTTGTCTCCGGGATAAGGCATTTTGCTGAAGCGACTCCACGTTTTCAGGCCAGCGTTGGGTTTGGCGGAGCTGAGGGGGGCGAGGAGCGCGAGGAGGGCGAGCAGGGCGCGCATGGCTCCGGGCTGTTCTGGCCTCGGACGTCCAGTGCTCCACTCCGCGCTTCACCTGACCATGCTTGGAGGGGTTTCGGTGATTAAACAGGGGACAGTGGAGTGAAGCCAGCCAGCTGTGAACCCACCGCACGCACCACCTCTCCAAACCTGTCAATTATTACCCAGAGCGCCTGACGCACGAAGGTCTCCAGGCACAACTTGATGGTGCGAGATCCCGAATGATCAATCTCCTGTGGAGCGAGGGCGCAGTTTGATCCATGATGTCTCATTGAGAGGGACCGAGGCCGGAGGGTGACCCAGGTGCCAGAGCCTCCACGTGACCTCCACGGCACCATCATCATACATCCTCAGCTCATAATCTCATATGAGGCCATTCAGGTGTCACATGTCACAGCCTCATCTGCATCTCTCACTGGATCAAGTTCAGCAGGCAGATGATGGGGTGAGAGGGGGGTGAGAGAGGAGGGTGAGAGGGGGGTGAGAGAGGAGGGTGAGGAGGAGATATGCAAACAGCAGAACCAGTTACCCATAGTGCACCACGGTCCCCCTGCTTCCTTATCTTCCTGCTCTCAGCTCCTGTTGCTCGGAAACTCAGGCCTCTTAGTGCATCTGGACTTTGGTCCATGATACAACACCTGCATTAGTATGTGTGTGTGTGTGTGTGTGAACTTGGAGTTACTGAGCCTAAACTATTTTAGAAGATATATAAATAATCTTAAATTAAATTGTGTTGAGCCGAAACTTGAAAAAAATGTTGCTTGACAGAAACAAATTAATTTACCTTTTACGATAATATTTCAATCCAATTTATTCTAATTACTTAGTTATTCGAAACTATTCAAAGTTTTGTTGTAAAAAAAAGTCAGTTTTATGATATTTTACAGAGAAAATGATCAAATAATGAGAAGTTTGAATGGAAATAAAGATCTGAAGATCAAAAACAATCAAAACAGTCGGTGAAAACTCTTCTTTGTTATTTACACAGATAATAAAAGTGAAACAATATTAAAATGGGATCAACTGTCAACACAACTTCAGTCAGAGGACAACACACTGGTGACCTCAGCAAACTGGTACGTTTACGTTTCTGTCATCTGAGTGAACCAACAATATGTGATGATGTAATCTCAACGAATAAGAAAATACATCACAAACATAAAGATAATTTCTCATTTGAAGTGAACTAAGATAAAATAATAAAAAGATTTTTTTAAAACGGGGGTTTCTCTTAGTGCCAGTGGTTTGGTTGATTTATATTTAAACCGTCCTGCAGACGTATATATTTCGCTGTTGATCCCTATTTAACTGCACAAAGCAAAAAGATAAGGATAATTAATTGGAGAATTAAGTTTCTAATTACACTTTTTTTACAGTCCATGTCTTCGTCATTGAGTGAATCTGAACAGGAACTGATGTTCAGCTCAGCGAGCGACGGAGCTGAGGACGGTCGTCGTTCATTAGATTTGCCTCCGAGAGCAGGTGTGTGTTTTATCTGCTGTAGGAAACCAGCGTCAGTGATCAGAGTCGGTCATGGATCATAACCAGGGTGTGAACGTGGTGAGGGAGGGGGGGGGTTCCACTGAGGTGTGCAGCGCTGGAAAGTTCAGATCTCAAACGTACGTACATACATTCACGTAAAGCACAGTGAGTCTATGTATAAACACAGGAGGAACAAATAAAATGGTGCCGGCTGTTGATATACTGAAATAAAAATAAAAAAATCATATGACTGCTGAGAGGTTTCCTTAATCTGTGGGTTTTAGGTTTTCATCCACATCAAACATGTGGTTGTTCCCGTGTTGTCTACGTCAATACCTCAACTGCGTGAATGAATTTCCTCTGGTTGTTTGCGAGGCTCCAAAACCTTCAGAAGTCATAATGATGTCACTTTGCCTTTTTCTGTTTTAAACCTGGTAACAGATAAAAGATGCAGCAGATTCATTTGCTCAGTTTCTGGACAAACAGATGATTCAGAACCAACAGCTTGTTCAGCAGCGACATCTCAAACTCTTCCCTGTGACTTCAAACCGTCTTTTCTAACAGGTGAGATTTAGTTAGAACCAAAACCAAAGAGCCAAGAGCCCGATTGGTTTATGGGTTGGCCGATATCATGTCACAGATAAATCAGTATCTGTATTTTTGTTTGCTGATATGAAAACTGAACTTCAATAGAATAATCACTGCAGAAAATCATGTTTTCTTACTTAATATTCAATAACTTTGATTGTGTTTGTGGTGTCTTTTAATTTGTAGATATTTATAATAAAGTTTATGGTTTTAGTGCTAAATATTAAGAATCAATGACATTTCTTTGTCATTAGGTTTTGATAACGACATCTACAGAATCATTGCCTAATATCACCTTTGCCAAGGAGTTTATGTTTTCATCCCTGTCGGCAAGATAATGCAGAAACTACTTGACAAATGACTGCGACAGTGGAAGGATGCGGTTTGGGTCAGTAAGAACCCACTCAACTTTGGTGCAGATCCAGGTTTTTTTTTCTTTCTCCAACATTGTGAGATGCAGCATTTTTAACATTTACATAGATTTCTCAAAATGATGGATCATGTTGAATAGAATCAGGCAGATTTAAGGGACTGATATTAATGTGCTTTAATATGGGATTTTGGAGCAGATCCAAATCAAAATCTACGTCTAGTGAATTTAAATGTGGTTCTGTTGGGACTTGGCAGAGGGATGCCAGCTACTGAGTGACACACAAGTTTTTTTAAATCGGTACCAATACATTTTTATCCCCTAATATCGGTATCAGCCCCCAAAAATCATTATCAGCTTCTAATACAACCTTTAACAATTTAGGCAGGTTGTGATTGCACAGTGTGTTTAAAAAGAAGAACTATTATAGGTGTTGATAAATTAAGGCAAAGCCAAAAGTAAATCTCCGGTATTTAGAAAAAAAACTTGAACTGTAGCCAACGAGCTGCATTCGTGACGCGAGGCTCTTCGGCCTGCGTCTCAGCTGAAGGAATCCCGGCTGCTGGCGTCGACAGGAACGAGTGAAGACAAGTGAAATAAAGAGAAGTGGAGCGTGTCAGGTTTTATAGAGAATTATATTGATACAACGGAGGATGTGACTGGGCGGATGTGAAGCCAAGTTAAATCAGCAGTAAAACTACAACCACGGCTGCTCAGGACTTCTGTCTACCGGTAAATACAAACCTAAAAATGAGACGCACACTACAATCGATTTTAGAGGCAACTCTACGCTCGGACAGGTTTCTGACATTTTTTTTTTAGCTTTTCAAAACAAGGTGTAAAAAACAAAACAAAACAAAAACGTATTAATATACAGAGCTGTAAACAAAAACAGATGTTGTCTTTTTCAAAGTAAAATGACACAATTAAGGTCACACAAAAAAAGATAATGGTTAATCTCTTTCAGTTTTTAAAAGTGGGACACAGAGGGAAGTCTGATAAGCAACGCTGCTTAATGGGAGCATTTTAATAATAATAATAATAATGATATCGGTGGGTGAAGGCTTTGCAGCAGCACCCCCCCCCCCCCAGTCAGCATCGAACACAACAACAGAACATGGAACAGACACGAGAGACTATTTACAAGAGCGTGATCTTTTTTGTCGTTTTTCTGTTAAAACCGTTTCTACTTAACGTGGCGGACATCTTCACAATGCGACACAATGCAACAAACCACAGCTGATGATACCGGATGTACTGATGCTGTGTGCGTGTGGTATATGCAAGTGTGTGAGTTTGTGTAACAGTAGGGAGCATCGGCGTATGAAAAGTTTAAAAAGTTCAATGTCCATGTTTTTCTTTCCTACGTCATTCGTCCACGACTTTAGAGTAGACACAGTATCTTCTTCTTTTTAGCTCATCTTCTTCGCCCCGCTGCCTTCTTGCGACCCTGTGGGAAAAACAACAACAAACAAAGTGAAAACTCTGGACAGGATCTGGGTTTTTAAAGCTGCTCTGAACTACTTGGTCTAAGACACAGAATTCCCTGAAATGACGAATGTAATCCTTTCTGTACCTTCGGTGTTGGCTCGTCCGCCTGCTCCTCCTCCTCCTCTTCTTCATCCTCTTCCTCCTCCTCCTCCTCCTCTTCTTTAGCAGCAGCTGCCTTCGATCGGCCGCCACGACTACAAGGGGACACAAACTCAATCAGAACGATTCATCATGCGACAGGAAGACATCGTGTAAAAACATGACGATGACACATCAGCACCACCCACATGGGCACAAAGCTGCAGCCTGACTCAACAGGAAATTAACGCTGCTGCGAGCCAGAGGATATTAAACTCTCGACCGATTTTTTAAAAAGTATTGAAATAAGTGATTTTTAATCTTTTAATCGTCAGACCCTGGAGGATTTGGCCAGAGCGTAAGAGCAAACACCAGATAGTTAGAATCTCACAGAAAAGAGCGAGATTCTTCTTCTACATTTTTTTTTTAAATGGCAGTTTGCAAACAACTTTTGGATGCTTTACTGCCACCTTCTGAACTGGAGTACGGAAAACTTGTGTGATTGAACGTGACGACAGAAGAAAAAACAAACATGGAGGAGGGCCGACGTCGTGTGGATGAAATCATATCATTGAGCCTCTTACACTGGTTTCTTGGCGGGCGGCTGAGCTGACTTGGGCGGACGTCCTCTTCCTCTTCTGTGGCGTCGACTCTGTTGACTCCGAGCTGTTCAGAGTGGGAAACAACAGCTGAGTCAAGACTGAATGTAACTGACAGAAATCAATCTGAATTATTATTATTATTATATGAATGAGTTGAAGACGATGATTTTGTTCTTACCTTGTGAGCAGGCGTACTGGTTTTTCGTGTTTCTTCCCTTGATCCTCCGTCCTCCTGGCTTTGTCTCCTCCGCCTTTTGTCCTTCCCTCCCATTTTCACTGCTCTTGTCCTCCTCCTCCTCCTCCTCCTCTGCTGCTGCTGCTTCCTCCTCGCCCTTGTCCTTGTCCTTGTCCTTGTCCTCGCCCTTTTCCGTGTCCTTGTCCGTGTCCTTGTCCTTGTCCTTGTCCTTGTCCTTGTCCTCTTCCTCCTCCTCCTCCTCTTCTTCATCCTCTGGTGGAGGAGCTGCCTTCTTTCGCCCCCTCTTCCCCTTTGCGGGTGTGTCCTGAGTGGCAGCGGCGGATTTCGGAGGCCGGCCCCTGCGTCCTTTTTTCGGCGGGCTGTTCTGCTCATCCTCCGGCCGATTGTCTTCGTCCCACTGCTCCTCCGTCTCGGCAGCCGCGGTCGTGTTGGCCACCGCCTTCTTGCGCCCGCGTTTGGGCTTGCTGTCCTGGTCCTCACTGGAGGCCACGCCGCGCTTGCGACCCCGGGGCTTTTCAATATCCTGTAAAAGAGAGACAGGAGGAAATGGTTGACGGCTGGCTTCCTGCTGCAGAACGTGTGATTGATTTTTTTTTTTATACCTATACCTATAATGAAGACTACAGTTTTTTGAAACAGTCAAAATCTATGTATGCAATTTATATGTTTGGAGGATTGTTAAAACTTAAACTGAAGACAAAAGGGCGATGCAGCAGCTATGGAGCCTGTCATGTGCGACAGTTGACACAGTGTTCTTGCTGATGCTATCTTGACTTCAATCCAGCTGGTGTTTGCTCAGTAGAATCAAAACACAGAGGCCCAAGGGTTTATGACAGGCGACACTTCACTGGATCACAGCAACACGCCCGTGTCTACTTGTGCCAAGATACCGTGTCAGATAATGTTTCATGTTTATTTGTGCAGCAACAGTGAAGCGATCAGGGAAATGTCCCGTTTTCATCGTTTGTAACGTTATAGTTTCACAAGATTTGCCGTTTACGGTCAAATTGTATTAAACAACCTAATTGTTTACTGTAATACAAACTAAATTACAGTTACTATGATAAAAATAACTTTCTAACTGGAGTTGGAGACACCCAAGAACAACTGAGTGATATTTTCAGGATGATTGCTGAAGCGGTTTATTTATACACGACAGAAATTATCAAGAAAACACCGATGATCATTTTCACTCTGATTAAATACATAACTTTCCCTTATAATGCAGCTAAAGAGCATGAAAAGAAAACATAGAAGCTGTTAATTTATTATAGTATAGACACATCAATGTTAGTATATATAATGAGGTGTAATACCTTGTCGGTGCTGTCAGCTCTTTTTAGGCTGAAGTCCTCGTTTTCACTTTGATCCATTTCTGTGCTCTCAAGTCTGAAATACAAGAATCACTCAATCATTACTATTTCACACAGCAGAGAAAAATGTAACTCGAGGTGCAAAAAGAGATGCAGACACCTTTTCTTTCTTTAGTCCTGTATAACCTATGTGCATAACTCAGTGAACAGCTTCACGCTCTGTGCTGTGAGACCGTTTCCTTGCACCTGGATTCAGTGCAGAATACTGGCTGACATCAGGGTTTGAACCTGGATTTGCCTTTAGACAGATGTGTACGGCATCATGTTGTTTTCTACCTGGCCTTGCTGCGTTGTGGGGAACCGGGGTTTGACGAGGAGTCCTCGTTGCTGGCGGTCTCCATGCGAGAAGCTTTACTCTGGATCGGTTTCCCTGCTGACGCTAGCGGCTTGTTGACTGCCCCTAGAACGTTTGCAGACTTGGGCTGGAGGAGACGAGACGAGTTTAGCTGAAATGAGTTCCATTCAACAAAACACAAAAACAACAATAATACATAGAGATTTGATTAGGCTTACCTTTCCTGGTGTGAAGAACGCCTTCATCTCTGGTGGGAGAAAGTTTTTTGTGTTGCTGAAATTCTGAAAGAGAAAAACAACAACCACCTCCAAAATCAAACACAATGTGATCATTCCTCTGGAAACAAGCCCAGGAGGTGAACTCAAAACACTGGTGTGTAGACACAGGTTCCTATTGGCTGCCACAAGTAGGAAAATATATATCAGTTGTTTATCTGTGTTTCTTAAATGCACCTATCGAAGAGGTTTACATGCATACAACAAAAACTAATGACGTACAAAAAAAATGCTGTTTTAAAGGGTTTTCAGGAGAATGCTGTGGGTGGGGTGGGGGGGGGGGGGGGGGGGGGGGGTGGAAGCACCAACCTTGTCGGGTTTGGTGAAATAGCGTGAGGGCAGCACCGGATCTTTCGGAGACTCCAGGCTGTAGGTGGTGCTCTTCGACATGACAATGTTCATGGCTACGTCACACACTGTGTAGAGCTTCTGCAGAGGAGAGACACACACGTCTGGTTAGGAGGATGATACTCGGACGGCATTTATATGAACCGTCCTTATATTATAAATGTAGATGAACTTGTCGTGTGTACCTCGTTGGTTTTGGCATCGGTGGGGGCCTGGGCGTCTTTCGTCTGTTTGATGTTTTCTACCATTTTCCTGATGAAGGCGTGGCTGTTGTTCTCATTCTTGGCCATGATGATCTCCAGCACGAACCACAGAGCCCTGACAAGGAGGAGAGGTTTGGCATCAGCACACCGGGCAGCCATGATTGTTAGCATTTGCCTTTAAAGCTCTTGGCAGATGAAATGTATGAATAATGGAAATAATAAAACAGTAGCCTGTGACCTTTGTAATCAGCAACCAGGACTTTGTCACTCACTACTTACTCTTTAATTTCTTTGAGCTGCTCGATGTCTTGTACTTTGACGTAGTCGGGGTCGTGGGCCAGCAGGTGGATGGTGTAGGGCACCACGTACTCCGGCAGCAGAGAGAACAGCTTGTCTGTGGAGCACACAATGTAAATATTACAATTGTTACCTCATAACAACAGTGCTACGACTGGAATATTCTTATCCCAGCCTCTTTGTTACGGTGAAGTGCAGAGCTTAGATTATTTGTACACATCTGCAACAGAGGTGGCCCCCATCGAGCCTGATCTCATGCATTACATAAAGAGCGAAATAGAGAAAGACACAGAACAACTGGCAAGATGCTTGGAAAGTCTCTTTTGTGCCATTTTAAAAAGGCAAATTGTAGTCATACCAAATATTGATTTGATTGAAGTTTTTCTATATTATTGGTTTGAAGGTAATTAATAAAGATTGATTGGTCAGGTCGTTATTTTCAAAAGAATCTTTGCTTTTAGTGTCTAAAACGTTTACACAGTACTGTACTAAGTTTCAAATTTCATGCAACAGACCTTCTTACAGCTGCTTCAAACAATAAACAACAACTGTCATATGATTTTTTTTATCTTTACCGCTGAGTGCCGCATGCTGTTTGAGATACTCTCGCCGAATGTTGACGTTTTTCACCAGGCACTGGCGAGCATGAGCCCGCCTCTCTTTAACGGGGTCCTTCGCACACAGAGCGAACACGGCCATGTACTCCAGAGGCAGCCGGAGGCGGCACAGGCCACGATGGAGCTTCTGGGAAAAACACTGCCGCACCTGGTAGCACTCATCCTGTGGAGCAGAGAGAAAACAAAGACAATGAGGAGGAGGAGGAGGAGGAGGAGATGAGAGGGTTCCGAGAACGATTGAGCAATGCATCATTTAAAAACAATATCAAATCAAAACTATGATGCAAAGAAAAGGGGTTTTGAATAAGAGGGGATATGAGGCAGTTCTTACATTGATGACGAGAGCACACAGCTGATATTGCTCCAGTGTGATAATTTCGTGGTAGCAGGGCTCCTGTGCCAGCTTCAGCAGGGCGCACGCCGCTGCCAGCCGCAGCCTCGACATATCTGGTTTACTGGAGGATGAGAGGAAGGAGACAGAGACAAGGATTTCTTTATACTTCTGATAAATGTGCTTACGATTAAATCCCCTGCGTCCCCTAGGCTCCACAATACCAGAAAAACCCAGCGCTTCACTGAAAATTACATGATTCTAATCTGGAGACAAAGGTTTCTCTGAGCTGCTCTAGAAACGCACACACACTTTGTCTAATGAAGAAGAATAGGCTTTATCATTTACCCCATCCTGCCTTGCTCAGTCAGGTCTCCGTCACTGTGGAGAATAGCAGTCAACATCCTCAAGGTGGAGTTGCCTGATTTGCTCTGGTTGTTCTTCACTCCCAGCAGCCACCTCACCATCAGCTTTATTCCCTGGATCTGAACAGAGGAGGGTCAGAGGTCAAAAACCATATAAAACATTATTATGATGTGGAAATTGATATAAGTAATGTTCAGGAAAAACAGAGTTCACTGCTGACCTTGGCCAGAGTCTCCGTAGATACTTCATCATCAGGAACCCAAAGTTTGGTCGTCTTTTTGCCTGGAATCTACAAAAAAAACAACACTAAAAATCTGACATCACATGACACAAATCTGTCCAAGGAGCTCAGAGCAGTATCGATTCAGGCTTTCACCAAAATACGAAGTGTTGAAAAAACAAAACAAAAGATCACGTGCGTACCCTGTCGTTCATGAGCAGATCCTTTACGATGAAATTGGCAACGAGAGATTTGAGCGGCGCGGCGAACTGCTCTGGGGCCAGCTGAGCGAGGTGACCCAGGGTGGTCAGAGGCGTGATGAGCTGCTCCAGGTTCGCAGGGTCCAGACCTTTGTGCAGAGGCTGTGGAAACACGTAACATTTCATTGACTGGTGGAGGATCGACAGAATGTCTGCATGTCACGGTCAGAAAGACACCGTTCAGTTTCTTCACTGTTTTCCTGATAACAGCACATGAAGTCAAAACTGAGTTTTGCTAAGGGTGGGATCCTTTTTAATTAAAAAAAAAAAAATTACGTAAAAAAAAAAAAAAACAATTGAAAAAGTTATAAAGGCTTATTTGTGTGTAGTGGTTTTTGATTTCATATGTTAAAAAGTATAAAGACAAAAAGATGAGACTGACTGACCTCAAAGATTTGGGCGAAGTGTGTGTCTCTGTTGGTGAACATGGTGTTGATGCAGTGGATGGCATACTTCGCCTGGCGAGGGGGGCCCCTCTTGGCTTTGGCCTGCAGTACCGGCAGTAAAACACTTGGGGGAGCAGGAGAGGAGAACACATTTAAAACCCAGCAGTAAGAATAGTGTTAACTTACAGAGTGCAGTGTTGCTCTGGGCCAGTGTTTCCGTCAGATATATATTAACACAGGGATTTCTCTGTGTGACTGGCACACATCCTGCTGTAAACATCAGCGAGGCGATGGAAACGTACGACTTGATGTGAGGGAAACTCTCTTCCATCTTGCTGCCGGTGTTCTTGAAGATCTGCAGCGCGGCCTCGGCCACCTTCTCATCGTCCATCTTCAGACATCCCAGCAGGGACTCGAACGTCTCCGCGGAGTGGAACGACACCGGGTGTGTGAACGACAGCACCTGTGGAGAGGAACGACGACAGCTCAAACATCCAGACGACTCCTGATGAATAATGATCAATACTCTCTGGAGAAGTGGCTGTAAATAAACTCGCAGGAAAGATGGGACACGTCTTCACGTCATCATTATTAATGTGACAAATATGCTTTTATGACTACAGTGACTGCTGCTGGCTCCGCTCCCAGGGCAAACCTGCAGGACAGCACGTTCCACTTCTGGATGTTCATTTTCTTCCCGTTTGTCATTCTCTACATATTTCACTCAAGCCCAATAGAGAAAAATTGAAATATTTAGACGTCAATTCATTCTGACGCCGCAGCAGCAGAACTGATCAGAGCACAGAGCCTACGATTCAGACCATTTAGTTAAATGGAGCAATAACATGAGATAATGAAATGAGTTCCAACATCATACATTTATCATTGATACAAAGTGGTACGCAGCTGCCATTTCTACCTTCAATAGTTCCAGTCCTGCTCTGATGGCCTCTTCAGTGGGAACGCCCTCTTCCTCATCATCCGCTGTTCCATCTATCGATTTGTTCACTTGTTTTACCAAAGCACTGATGGATGATGGAAGAGATGAAAGAAGGTCAAATACTGCGCGACTCAATCTCACCGCGACGGCCATTTGTCATCTGTGAGTTAATATGACGGAGTACCTGATGGATTCTGTGTCGATGTGCACTGGGGCGATCCTCTCCAGCAGGAACTTGACCATTTCCAGGAATGGATTGCTGGGTTGTTTGGGGCTGCCCAGCTTTTTAGTGATGTCTCTCTGAGGGGGAGATAAAATATAGAAAAATTAAAAGGAAATATTGGTAAAAAAATGTATAATCATTCTGAAATGCAGAGAAGCTGATGGCTCTCTGTGAGATGGAAGGATTGTCAGGTTTGTAATTTAGCTATTTTTTTTTAGACCTGGTAAAGTATTTAGAGTCTTATTACAGTAAGATTATAACCTCTACTTACACTTAAAATACTGTTGTACCACAAAAATGTAGCGAATATATTGAGCAAAGATACAGAAGATGGTGAAATGAAATATTCTACATAGGTAGTTTGAAATTGTTTTTTTTTTTCTTAACATTTTGGTACCAAACACATAAAAACTAGTTATTGCTGACATCCTCTTGTAACCATGAATCCAAGCTGCCACCATGCTTTGTATAATGAAATATAAAATATCACAGTTTCAAATACTGATTTAATGTTCAACAAGTAATGAAAACAGGGCAACTAAAAAAAAAAAAAAAAAAAAAAAAGGAATCAAATTTAGAGACATTTCCATCTGAGACTGAAACTATTCAGGAGTCCACCTACTTCATTTTAAAAAGAGCTGGTGGAGAGGTGATAGAATTTCTCACAGTAACTCACCACACAAACTTCCGCTTGCTTGCAGGAGCAGCTGGGACTGACTAAGGTTTCCAACTGATCTCTGATCCGCTCGTCATCTTCCAGGACCTGAGCCAGCTTCTTCACAAAGTCCTGGGCCTTACCCGGGTCCGGCAGGTTCCCTTTAGACACACAGGATTCAAAGCTTATTGGGGGTAAGGTTTTCCAGTTTTGATTTTTCCCCCCCCTAGATTATTAAGCTTTTAATTCAAACCACTAGTTGCTTGTTTAAATCACTTACTTGTGATCACCATGACTTTGGCAAATACAGCTTTGCTGGATGCTTCAGACTACAATAAATAACAAAACAACAAAAACAAGATTAGAAACACAAGGCGAGGGTACATTCATTTATCTGCTTGCTGTTACAGAATCATCAGAATTACCTTGGGCTTTTTAACCAAGTCCAGCAGGTCTTTGACGTTATGTCTCAGCAGATTCTGGCACTTCCACATCTCATTCAGAGCTCTGAGGCACGAGGAGGAGGAGGAGGAGGAGGAAACAAAAGGTTGGACAAACAAATGTGGATGAGGTATTGTGGTAGCACAGTGGCGTAAGAAGTGTATTACTATTCCTAACCAATAGATGAGTTATTTGAAAATAAGTTATTTCTAGATTAAATTACTATACGTTTCCACTAGTCCAAAAACCTGCAGACATGGACACAATCAGTATTTACTTCTGGGTCAAACGGCTCTGTAGGACAAACAGGTTTTAATCCGCCCTGGCTCCGATCAGCAGTAATGGAAATGACACACAGAGGTGAACGTGCCAATTTGGCCAGACAATGAGGTGAGAGAGCGCCTCAGTGTTCAGTGAATTCGTGACGTCGAACATGACGCAGCTGGGGGAAAAAAACTAAAAAAGGCAAACTCCTCTACTGGCAAAAGGGAAAGGAATCAATCACCTCTTTTAAGTGGGTTTATCAAAGTTTAAATAACCGGCTAATTTTGGCCTAAAAGCCATAATTTCCTTTTCTTAATCTTCCCTTATTAACAACATGAACAGGTTTATCTTAATCCGATGCCTAAAAGTGTGTGTGAGAGTGAGAGTAACTTACTTGACAGCATTAGTGTCCAGGGTGGCATACAGGTAATAAAGACACTTCATCCTCTCTGAGGTTTCCAGGTTGTGAGGAACCATGTACTGGGCGAAGACGCGCTCCACCAGTAACCTAAGCACACACAGATACAAATTTAAAGCTGGAAATTTAAAGTACGGGAGTTTTAAAAATAAAGCAACATCTGTGAGCCGTCGCCAAATGAGTTCACAAAATGCTGATGACGCCCATCAGAGCAAAGTACATCTCCCTGTATTTTGCAGTAGACCAGCATTTTTAAATCTGGCTTCTGTGGCATTATTCCTGTGCTTGTGCATTGATGCATTTTATCCCAACCAGCAATGAATGGTTTGCCAGCGCTGCAAAGGGGAGCGACCATACGACAGAGACAGAGCAGGCTTCAGTAACCAGGATTATGGGAGAGCCTATAGCGGAAAAAACCTCAGGAGGGGAGAAGTTTTGGAAGCTCCAGTTACACACACTCAGGAACTGCCTGCTACAATACAGGATTTTCCTGTTGGCAGCTGAGCAGCTCCCCTGCAAAAGAGTCATTCAGAGATTAACTGCACCTTCAAGCATTTCTCTGAAGTTACATCTGAGACAACTGAGCTCTGTGAATTTGTTGTTTTTTCATTTAGTTTCTTTGCAGAGGTGCCCACTTTGCCTCTCCATGGCTCATTGACTTGACGTTTCACAGAATGACTTTCAACAGACCCCGGAGAGCTACTGCAGGTTCTCCATGGTGGTGGAATAACAAACACCAAATTTTCCAGTTAAATATGAAGCGTTGATTCAAGAATGCAAGAATCTCAAAGCGTCTAGAGTACAACCAGCATCTTTAGGAAACAGATTTAAATACTTGGAAATACTTCCTCCATGGGGTGTTTTGATTTTCCTACACTTTTATGACAACTGACAGAAACATATGCTCACACATACCTGTCATCAATGCTGTTCTGGTAGTAGATATGAAGAAGCTTGTCTTTGATCCAAGATATCTGTTTAGAGGCCTCCCTGCCTCCTTCTCCCTGCAGTGAGTACTTCCTGTAGATCGATGCCAGACCCATCATGGCTTCCTTACGTACACGCCACTGATAACACAGGAAGACAAGGAGAGACAACTAGTTAAATCTGAGCTTTATTAGTTTCTACATTGGTCATAAACCCTAGAAGAAAAACTATCGCTTAATTAAAGCTGGGCGACAGGATCGATGTAAACACTGCATAGATAAAAAAGCCCTATATATTGCTGACAAGCTATATTTCTTGACTTGGCACAACAGCTATTTCTTGCCAAACATGCAGCAGTCCTGTAGGAATGAACAGCCGTCTTCCCCAGATTAGCACAGCGGGGATGGTCGAGTTAGATAAACACACCACATGTCTCGGTATCAAATGTTGGATAGTAAGACGAGGGGGGAAGGAGTTTTCCCTGAAAGGAAACTTCATGTGTCAGCACAAGAAGAAAAAGGGCGAACTTAAACATGGCCATGATTTCCCACAAAGTGGATGAAGCAGTCCAACATGCAGCAAAATGCAATATGACACAGATTGGTGATGTAGAATGAAATCTACGCTGAAAACAAGAGGCGAAAAGACGAGAAATACCACAAACTACAGGATCTAATAAAGCAGGCGGAGAGGCAGCATCATTAATTAATTAGACCCAATCGCTGGAACACGCAGGAAGGCTCACAAAGAGGCATCGAACCGTAACATAACTATGGGCTTTCCTCCTGCTTACCAGACACCTCATATTGCCCATTCTTTATTCTTGAAAGCGAATAACATTGTGCTGACAGGTAGTGTTGAAAATGAGATGAGGATTACTCATTAAGGCTGAGAGGTCGACAGATTTGATTATTTTTCTGCAGGTCATTTTTCTGTTCTTAATATATTAGTGATTCTTTAAGCACAACAACAACAACAACAAAAACAGACTTTGTAATTCATATCATAACAAATATAATTATCAGCCGATATGAAAACAAATCTGAAACTTTCCCTGCTGTATTGTCCTGACCTACATACAACACATTCAAAACTCTATGAGAACATGCAAACACATTCACAGAATTTGGCCACTTACTCTTTTGTCCAGGGTCCTCTCCTTTACAAAATTGAGCAATGCATCATTGACTAGAGACAAGTCTTTCTTGGCAGCGGTTACTATAGAGACGATGACATCATGGCGAATGGCCTCCTCTGGGTCATGTGATCTGACCCTCAAGTATTCTGGGAGAGAAACACAGGAACAAACGAGTGGGATGTGAGGAAAAAAACTAAAACAGCCACTTCCAACACAGAAAACACCCGGCGACTGCTTCTCGCTCAGTCTGAATTATACACTCAACTCGCTACAGTGATTTCAATGGGTTTTACATAAGAGCAGGTTTTCCAAAATTTCTATTTGCTCAGAAGTCAGTTCATATCAGCTGATTTACCTGTGAGGTCCTTGGCCAGGTCCGGGTGGTTCATGAGACAGTGACTGGCAAACTTAACACACTCCAGTCTGATAGGCACGTGGATGTCATTAAACCTTCAGGGGAGAAAAACAAACAAACTTCACTAACTGCAACTACAAGGCAAAAAAAACACAAACAGCCTTGAGCACATTTGCTGCATACACACACATCCAGGCTTCATCCACACTAATGTTTTCATCTTACAGTGTTTCAGAACTAAAATGATCTGTGTTTTTAGCTCCATATTACACGGAGCCATCTGAAAACACATATACCATGACTGTTCATGTTCACTGAGCATGTCGGTGTAAACAGGGAGCAAATTGTCTACTCTGCAGTTGGTTTGTTTTGTTACAGAAAATATTACGGATGAGGAACAGCCGCGGTGAAAGTAAGAGCAGGGATTTCTGTTCTCGAGCAGACGATGAGGTGGAGCTGTTACTGACAGTAAGTGCTTTGGCCTTCACCGCTGCTGGTAGAGTCATGACTGATAAGAACCAATCGGGAAGCGAGTGTGGGTGTATTTTCAAAAAGCAACTGCGTTTACAAATCTCTTCTTGAGTTTTTGGTAGTATTGTGGACGTCGGCTCAGGCGTAAACGTAGCAACAGTTAGTGTGTGTGTAGCTGCAGCTTCTGAGAGGGACAAATTTCAGCTTATCCCAAAGTAAACATAGCAAAAATATCTTCTCAAAATTCAAAAAGACTTTATTTAAACAAATAAAAACTAATTAAGCAAAGCAAATCCAATTATGGCACGAGACTAATAAGAAACAATAACAGTTTAAAAACTCTGCACACGTCCCTGAAAGTATCAAAATACAGGTACTTTAAGACTTCTCCATGGATCGCAGTTGCCACTGACACAATTCTGAAACCCACCTGCCCAGGTAACACTGCCAGAGTGGTTTGTTCTGCGCAGCCAACTCAGAGTCCTTGGCTCCAAACATCTTAGCCAGCAGCTTCACCACCTGCAGCCTCTCGTCATTATCATTACTCTGCAGAGACACAGCGAAGGAGACAAATCAGGCACAGAATTTGTGGATTGTACAGACGAGCCAAGTCATTTACATTAACTCCACTGGAAACATAAATCTTTTCATAACACACAGAGGCAGCAGTTTCTTTGGCCGCAATGTGGTTTTTAAGAAAACGGTGTGAAGTTGAGGAAACAGCAGAGACAATTAGAAGCAGAGACAAAGGAGGACAAGAGTTAGGTTGAGGGAAGGAGTGAGGATGAAAGGATGAAAAAGCAGCGGGGTGAGAAAGAACAGCGAGAGGGAGTGAGAGGAGTGTTGCTGGTTTACTTTCACAGGAGAAAGATGAAAAGAGCGAAGGTAAGAGAAAGAATGAGCGAGACAGAATGAGCGAGACAGAGAGCGCTTGTTTTCGTCAGTGGGGGAGAGATTTTATCGCAGCTATTATTTTTGAGGAGGCAGCAGTGATCTACGCTCCCACCGAACAGTTAATGAGCGTTATCCATCAGCAGGATGCCTTGATGAGACACTGCAGAGGCAACATTATGCTGACTGGCTGCCTTATCTTTCTAATATGAAACAACAAACCTACACAGGGAAGAGAAAATGTGAATTTCTGCAGTTAATGAGTCGGAGAATTCAGGTTTTTAGTCTGGTGTGTCGATAAACTCAAAATATCAACATCAGCAGTAGTATTGCTGCTGCTTCCGTTTCTGTACGAGCAATTGATTTAGAGTAAACACAAGATTAATGACAATTATTATCTCTGCAGATGAGACTATGTTTTTTCCCCCCTGTCCCTCTGTAGGTTAGTTGGTTTGTTTGGTTGTTTGTCAGCAGGCTCACAAAAACTACTGGACAGATTTACATGAAACTTAGTGGAAAGAAGCGACATGAGCCAAGAAAGAAACCATTGAATGTCTTCTTTTTCCATTTTCACCAATTTCCCAGGAAATAATGAATGGATCTTGAGGATTCAACTTTGTTGCAGCTTGATTGGATTGAAGAGGATCCTTGGCCATTCTAGCTTTACTTATGATATGAACTGCAGGATGCTCAGAGAGAAAAACAAACGCTACAGCGACGGAAGCTTCGATGTTTATCTGAAAGAGTGATTTTACCTTGAGTTTAAACTCTAGCTGAGGCAGCACAGAGAGCAGCAGGTGGCTGTCGATGTTGTAAAGCTCCAAGATGAGGTCAAAAACGTGCTCAGACAGATCACTGACCGAGGTCTTTCCCAGCATCAGCACCTGGTTGAAGAACTGATGAAGGAGAAAGAGAGGGAGGAATAATGTTTTTAGATTTTCTTTGCGACTCAAGCAGACTTTTCTGATATGTGGCTCCTGGTTCATTGCCTTCAATGCAACTTTGAAGCTGGTCGGTGATAAGATGAGGCTGGGCATAAAAGTTTGGATGCATCGATGTTTTCTGTTTAACAGCTGATTTTAACATCCACTGTATCATTTGGCTTCATCATTTGCTCTGATATGAGCCTCTTGCATTGCCAAGTAAATGACAGCATGACCCGCCCTGGTTCCGTGGCAGCATTCGTATCCTGCTCTTCTTGTTAGGATACACGAGGCAAACTCTGTGGTTACAGCTCACACCTTTTCAAAACGTTACAGCAGTGAAAAGCATTGTTTCTGAATTTCATTACTAGTACACTAGATGAGGAGGTACATGATTGCAATGTATCCAGTATTAAATGTAGGAAGACAATCACCACCCAGCTACAAAGAGCAAAGACAAATTAAACAAGGGTGTGTTAATCTTACATTAGTGATGTAAGGCTCAATGGCCTGAGCAGTCCTCTTCAGCAAAGCTTTGGCCAGGTCATAAGCTTGTTTGTTCAAATTCTAGACAGAGAGAAAAACAACAGGTGAATACAAACAGCAGGTCAGAAACATGTCCATGTGTGTTTGTGACAGAAACTAAAAGATTGTTCCTGAATCTCATTAGGAAGATTGAAGCAGACTGCATTACCACTTGTGTCCTGCAGGGGTCTCATTGAATTACAGGGTATGGAAAATGATATTGGCTTTAGTCTACTGATGATTTGAACTCAATTCAGATCATCATCCCATACTGAGCAGTTTCTCATATTAAATTCATGTTAGAACTAAGAGTGTGTGTGTGTGTGTGTGTGTGTGTGTGTGTGTGTGTGTGGCTGTCATGTCTGCCTCATTGTGCACATTACCTTGTGTGCTGGCACCAGGTTGACCAACACTGTGTCCAACAGCTCCTGTGATACAGTGTCTCCCTCGCAGATGATGGAGCTCATCAGGTCCACCATATGCATGTGCACCTTCTGGTTGTGGCCATTGCTACGGAAACGGGGAACAGAGCAAGAAGGGTCAAAGGGCAAGATAGGCATCACTGCATGATTTTAAATAAGACATTCAACACTGCTTCCTATGGGTCAAATATTCCTACATATTTCTGTGGGTGTAAATCACTAAGCTGGTGACCAAGCTGCAGTTTGTGCACCACGGTTGAGATTTACTTTGATGGAAGCAGTGGTCTGTATAGATTCATGTTGTTCGCTTACTTAATTTCTCATTCTGAAAACAAACTGTGATACTATGAACCTGCACATAGACTTACACTGTGGGTGTACTTGATCATAATGACCTGCATTAGAGGGGGAGGTAAAGCTTATTACCGAGATTTGTATCTCAGCAACTGTTGTCCAGGCATTACTAGTCTCATTACCTCCCATTCACTGAATTGTAGTTACACGCACACCCACACAAACAAAAGGGCTGCATTCCCTTGCACCTTCTAGCTCACTGCAAACATTTCAAAAGGGAACCAGAGTTCTTTAGATTCATCCTGTATGAAAAGGCCATTGTGTAAGCACAACCTTGACCCACACACACCACACACACAAACACACACACACAAACACACACACACACACTTTGTTCCAGTGGCAAAGATCCAACTCTAATGCTGCAGAATTCAGCCCTGAAGGTTGTGTTGAGTGGGGTGAAATTGAGAATGGGGGGGTGGGGTGGGGGTTCGGGTGAAAAGGGGAACGGGGGGAGGGCAATCAAAGAGAAACAACCACACTTGGTTGGTTTCATGATGTAGCAGCAGAGACAACCTGAGGTACTAAAGGAAGAAAAGGCCACACAGGCTCATTCTGTTATGTTCAGGGCTGCCAGAGCTAAACACATCATGAATATGTAGACAGAGATATGAACAATAACACTGAACAGGGGGACCATGTAAGATTTGATTCAAAACGACTTACTTGATGACCTGGAAGAGGGTTCTGTAAAGCTGGGTGAATATCTCATTGCTGTCTTCGAGCTCAAAGCAAATATTGTAGGACTTCACCCATGCTATGTTCTGAACAATGAGAGAGGAGGCAGGACGTTAGTGACAATGCGACTCACAATGCAAATGCAAATTAGGAAGGTGACAGAACGAGTGCGGTGAGGGTAGTGAAGGACCGCCGTGTCCAAATCAGTCAAATCGACTTTTCTTTAAACACTCAGCGGAGACAAGTTGAGTGAAACGACATAATGTGCAAACAGTAAACATATATACACGTCTGAACACGTGTGCAAATAGCATCCATTACAAACAGTGTCAGTGTTGTCCCTGTAGACCACTGACTGTAAAGGAAACCAGATGACCTGCTGACAGAAACAGATGCACCAGTGACGTCCTGTCTAAACAGACCGAACAGACTTTTTGGGCGTTCAGAACGACTATTATAAAAAGGTGGTCACACAGTTTATACTCTGCAGCGCAGCGTCCTGCTGCATAAGCCAATGATAATCATCGAATAAAAATGCAGTATTTAGTATTATTATTTGGGTGCAGGCGTGCAGCAGCAACTGACTGACTCACTAAGTGCCACAACGAACAATCATTAGCAAATCAGTGTGGAGCACTTTCAGCTGCAGCTTTTCACTTTTAGCCGGTTCAGAAAGTCATTGGTACCGGTTAGAGTAACCGTCGTCACGTCAGTTATCACCATATCAGAACTGAGAATTGTACAGAATAAACCTTTTCTGCAGCTCCAACAAATCCAACAGAGTGAGACATCTTCTCTCTCGTAGCTCATGTCACAGCCCTGTCACATGTGGTATTATCCCGGCAGCAATTTACATTCCAATATTTATGTTTTTGAATGATGATCTTCAGTATTTAGGTCAAGAGGTTCATATAAATTAAGGTTTATGAAACTAAGAAGTCTACAGCTGTGTTTTTTTAATGTTTCAGGTACACAGGCTTTTTTTAATCAATATTAAACTATCTGCAGATGACTGATAATAAAAGAGTTAACACAAAACCAGGGCCAAATTTGCTTGTAAATTAATTATTAGGGAAAAACCCAAGATACATTTGTCACTGTGCCTCTCCCGGTGTACAGCCTCCGTCTGGGCAGCAAACTAAGAGCAGACTAAAGAGCTGTGTGTCTCACTCACAGGGACATTCGGCCATTTCCACAGAAAGTAACGTGTCCAAAAAGTTGTTTGATTTATTGCTAGCTGCTTCTTTGGAAGAAAAAAATCAATAAATCACTGCAGGGTTCTAATAATAGAAACTGTTCGTACATAAAGCATTCATTCAAAAACAAACAAATAAAAGCAAATACAAGTGGACTTGAAAACAAAATATGTTTACCTCCAATTAGACTCAACTTGCTTTGATTTCCCGAGGGAATAGACTCAGTAGTACTCAGATTCAAGTAAACTCAGATACACAAACAACGACTTTAATAGTAAAAAAAAAGGTCATAAAAATACTGAGGGATTTTGGCTGATGATGTTTGAAGGGCTAGTGAAGGCAAACAACATTTTATATGATGTTGCCGCCTGGAGGAGATGAAAAACTAAACTGCAGATATAAACATGTTTCCTGTAAGCAGCGCTGGGCAACTAACCCAAAGTGATATTGATTGAAGTCATATCTCCCAGCTCTACCTATAAGCTTCTGTTGCACAGCAGGGAGACAGTGCGTGTCATTTTGTCACCACTGCTTCCTCGGTGTCTCCACACTCGTCTTCCACATTATTTATTCAACACATGGTTGCATAAGATAGCGAATTTCCAGAGGTCAAAAACTTCAATTCAAATTATCAAATAAAACACCTGACCGTGTTTTTCTATGCACAGAATGAGCCGTAAGGTCAGGAATCCATACAGCAAATGAAGTCCGGACTTGGTGGAGTTGTCCACATTAACCTTGGGAGAAAGTGTCCCAGCTGCCATTTATAAACCGTTCAATAAAAGATCACTTCACCAGCAGAAAGCAGCCACCACCGGTTTCTCTTCCCTGACTGACTAACAGTAGATTACATCTAATACAGAGGGAGGAAACTTTGCATCTACAGTGAACAGTGTAAATTAAGTGAAAAGCAAAAGTGAAGAAATGTCAAAACAAGTTGTTACAAAAACGCATCCATCCCAAAACTAGACGCCTTCATCCACACAGCTTTTTAACTCAGATTACAACTGAAGCCCGGCTCGATTTTGAGGAGAAGCTGTTTCAAGGAGATTTGGCCTAAATTACCAAGGAACTTATTCATAACATTTCCTACATACCATCAGCTTGTGTTTAAAAATCCCCATCAGTCATATTTGTTATAAATCACTCTGCCTGGAATAATAACGTTTTGGCAGAATGATCTTTTTCCGCAGTCAATTTTAAATCCCCATATAAATCTTTATCGCATTTACTCCTCCCTCCATTATTTTCAATCAAATATTGTATATCAAATATATTTTCAAATTTATTTTTAGTGTGTGTGTGTGTGTGCGCGCGCACGCGCGCACGCACGCACACACACACACTAAAGGTGTCAGGTTTCCACATTGCACCTGTTAAAATGACATATTGGACCATAATGGCTTCCAAACAAAAAAATCCTGCTCCCTCATTCATGTCTTGAATCAGATTATAGGGAACATAGATTTTCTCTTTTCAGCTTAATGTGACAACAACATCAAACTATATCATCCTGCACAGGGAAGCTAAATCATCCCAGTGAAGAAAGGAGAAGAAAACATATTTAGCTTTAAGTTTCTCTTCCCTTCCACATTGTGAGTAAGAAATTTAAAGTACACGACAGGCTTTAAAAAGTTCTGCTTTTCTTTATGAAATGTACCAAGGATTGTTCTGAGGAAGAAAGTCACAGTTCTCTGTAACATCCTCGACAACAGAGAGCGGTTTGTTTTTCCAAGTTCCCTTATCTTAAGAAATCTGATCAAGTCACCCATTTTCAGGAAAATGTCTTGGTTCCTTTTTATAAATGTCATATTAATATTTGAGCTTCATAGTTCTGAATCAGGAGATCCTTTGGTTCTCGTCTCATTTTCACTTTGTAGCTACAGGTCGTGAGGCATTGATTAGGCTGCCACCATAAAAACCTTCTGTCTTCTCAGCCAAAAAGAGGTGATTAGAGATCTTTGAGTTCGGGAAACTTGATCAAACGATTGGAAGAAGAATTGCAAAGGATTCAGACTCAAGCAGATTCACCCCTGGAGTTCGATTTGATAAAGTCACTCACCTCGAGCAGGTAGAAGTATCTGTTGAACTGGGCGCTCTTGGTGTCCTCCAGTCCTTTGAGCTGTCGGGTGATGAACATGAAAATGTCCTGCAGACAATAAAGAAACACACATGAAGGCTCCACACACACACACAGTTGTAGTCACTTGCCTAACTTTCAATAGAAGAAACTTAAAATAGCTGAACACACAATAAGAAGCAATTATGCATGTAGTGAGTATAGATTTGTGTCTGGCTAACAAACAGCCTGTACACTGATCTATAAAAAGATTCATGCCATTATAAGTCTTACGCCACATGCGGCACAAAATTAAGGCCTACTCCAGGGAAGATGCAATTAGGTTAGGTAATTAAAGCACAGAGCAAGAGAACGTACCTTAAGTTTTTCTGGGAAGGTGTAAGGTGCCTCCGGGGCGTAAATCCTGAATATGTCCGCGAGACAGCAGGCCACCAGCAGACGGACGTCCTTGTCTGGGTGTTTGAGGAAGAAGTCTGATGCCAGGTGGAGGGCCAGGTTCAGGTACAGCTCCTTCTCCTCCTCAGAGTCCTGGTCCATGTCCATGAAGGTCTTCACGACCATCTGGACGAGGGGTGAGGGTTTTAAATGGAGAGAGTAGAGATCAGTGGTTTTTTTAAGCTTAATAGTTGTCTGTTTATCTAACCTAGGGAACCATAACTATAGGGCATAGAGATCAGTTTGTTCTGATGCACCATGCAAATACAAAAATCTAACATTTATATCAATAATGCATTGGTCAATTAATCATAGATAATAGTCGGAATCACAACATTAGGATCTCAATATTTATACAACAAAACTCAAACATTATGACTAATAATTGCTGCCGAAAGGGAGAAAGACACCAACCTTGAGCCTGCGGACCATTTCCTCCTTGGAGATCTTGTCAGATATCTCCTTGACCCCCGGGGGGTAGGTCACCTTCCCGTCTGCGGCTCGAGCTTTAGAGTGAGCCATCCTCTTTAGCTCTTCACTGCCTGAGGAGAGAGAGAACGTTTGTTATGAAACACCTGAGAGCAGGAGAGAAGGTGGGACGGAGCAGAAAACAAGGACTGAAAACCCACAAATCTTAGAGGAATTGCCAAGCAACACTGTTAACTACTTGCAACCCAAGGGAAATCTTTTCTAATGCAGTTACTGGTTCACAGCCTGGTAACAGCTTCCTACAAACTGAAATTGCTGTATTCAGAGTTGACTTCTCACTGCGAGCTGCTGCGATAATTATCTCCCACAATTCATTACTGCTGCCAACAGCCTGTCAAGGATTATACCCGATTCATGTTTGGGGCATTCATATAATGCAAAATGGGCTTTGATTTTCCATTTCAATTTAGTGCACCTCTCATGGCCACATAAGTCACACTGCACTTTACACGGCTCTCTGCTAGAAAAGTGAACCGCCTGACCTCGCTGCTGCTTTTTGTCCATTTGAGAAATAAAATAAAAAAGAGACAAATATGTTCAACTAATACTATTTCAGCACGACTCAGCCACTTTCACAGAGTCAGGGTTTGTAGGCTATAATGTAAATTCAGCCTGACAGCGGTCATGTCAGCCACGTTGACGACAGCCTGTTGGCAAACTTAATTTTATGTTGATTTGTTAGTTGTCAGCAAGAGAGTTACAGGAAGACAGTTCTGAGATCAGTATCTCTCCCAAGGACACGTTGACCGGAGAGGAGATAGGGATCAGACCACCAACCGTGTGATTAATGCGACAACCGGGGCCAAAGCAGAGCGACGTCTGAGTCTCTTAGTTCATCTTTAAGCACATCCTGGAAATATCGAACTAAGGGCTGCAATTAATGACATTTACTATATCATTCACGATTTTTCAAATGTGAGGATTAGCTTTTTAAAAAATATATATTATGCCGATAATCTGAACATTTGTGTTTTTGTCCATTAGTTGGAATTAAAGCAAGATGAAAATATCACATTTAGTTTGTGGAAACTGGTGAGAAATGTTTCACAGACTAAATTACTACTGTGTTTTCTTTGTATTAAGTCATCATTATCTATATCCAAGTCATCTGTGCTGAAATCAAATGGCTGGTTAAATAATACAAGATTTTTTTGTGTGGTATACAGAAGCACCATTGTTAATGTTGAGCAGCTGTAACATGGAATGGACTATGGGTATTTCACACTGGATGTTAGTCATTAGCTGAGATGTACAGTAAAGCCCTGACAACCACCAAAGCGAGCCACTTCTTACGATCGGGGATTTTAATACTTCTTGAAAATAGCTCCCAAGAAACATCATCTTTATGGCCCTTATTTCGTCGCAGCTTTGTAAAACAGATGATGTTTGTGTACCTTGCATCTTCCTTTTCCAGATTGTTAACCAGCTCCATTCTGTCCTGGTTTAATGAGTCTTACAGTAACAGTTTCCTCCCCTTAAAAAAATATGTTGCGGAACAAAACAACTTGTGCAACTCGATGCTATTTCCAGACTATGTGACAAACCGAAAGCTCCAAATGAGAATATATGACATTGCTTATTTACATGTTATGTTTGTTGGTTGGTTTGTCAGCAGGATTATGCAAAGAACTGCTGGAAGGATGGGACATGGGCCAAGGAGGAACACACCAATTACATTTTGGGGGCAGATCCAGGAATTAAAATTTTCTTGAACATTGAGAGGAAGGGCATTTTTCAACATTTACATAATTTCCCACTGAATAAATCAGGCATATTTAGAAGACAGAAAACTATGAGCAAGTGCAATTTGGTGCCGCTCAATTACGTTTAAGGGGACTGTTGTGTATATGTGTTTTTCTTTAGGCTTTTATGTGTTTTACTCGACAGTCATGTCTTTATATTGTAGATTTATACACAATTTACTATGTATTTGTACTCTAAGTACTAACTATTTGTGTTTAAGCATCTGTGTAAATACTTCTTTCTTGTTTATACATGCGTCATGTTTTTCCCCCATCAACCTGCAGATGAAAACATACATTGTCCCTTTTGAATAAATAAACATGAACATAAACAGTTGGGCCTTGGTGGAGGGATCCTCTACTCTGAGCCCTTCTAGTCTTTTCATGATTTTTATTACAAACTATAGACCTTTTATAAACATCTGACATAGATAGATCCATAGTCCTTTGGCAGATTTCAGAGTGAAGTGTAGAACTACTGTGTAAAGACAGCACTTCCCACAAGGTCAATTTTGTCTCGTTTTTTTTCCACTCCGGCTGCCATGTATGACAAGTTTGGCACTTAGGCGGCTTTCACTGGTTAACGACCAAAATTGACTGAAGTGTAATATGCCTCAGTACTCGAGCCTGCTGAACATATAAATGGTGTTTCTGTCCTGCTCCAATATCACACCCCACAAAATCCACCCAAAAACTTGCATGTATACTGTTAATAGCTGCTTTTACATGAATGAACAGACGATCTGCTTTTCTTGTGTGTGATTATCTCATAACACATTTATCTCTGAAGGACAATTGATTATTGTGAAGGAGTGCGGGTCAATAGGTCTGCCGTCTGACAAAGGCTCTTTGTGGCTTTGATTTAGAGGCCAGACTGCAACATTGAGTTTTTAATCGCAATCCAACAATTTCCCGCAGTTGTACTCTGGCTTTTATACACACACGCACACACACGCACACACACACTCACAAAGCCAAAAGCACAAACTGGACACTGGCAGGCAGCCAGCTCGCTTGATTCTGACCTTCTGTTCCACCACACAGCTGCTGCCAAATTTGAGTCCATATCTCTCTCTCTCCATCTACCGCATTGACACAGAGAGCGCTGGCGGCCAATCAAAGTAGAGTAATTCTCGACTTAGGATGGTCTGGGCACCATCCATCTGGGAGACTTTCACTTTGAATAAGAAGCTGAACCGAGTGATCACACACACAGGCAAACTTTACCCCACAGTAAACCTCCCGAACACGGGCCTCGCTCTACTCATTACTACCTTATCACAGTCAGAACACATTTATCCCCCCACTGAGTGTTTTCTATCTGTCTGCTGCGTGCCCCTTTTAGCCCTTAAACACATCTGCCAGCAGAAATATGAAGACTCAGCGCCGCTCTCCTAACCTAATCTGAACCTCGACACTGACACCCCCCCCCCAGGTTTTAACCCTGCAGCGGGGAGAGAGTGTGCGACAGGCAGCAACCAGAGGAAGGACTCCACTGGACACCAGAGGGTTGTACGAGTGAACTCACCGACCTCCACACACACACACACACACCAAGTGAAGGAAAGCCCACAGCTAAGGGAAGCATCAGATTACCCCCAGATGCAATGACATGAAATAAGACATTTACCAAACAAATTAGTCTCTACCAATCTGTGAAGCCCATTTAAAAAATAAAAAAAATGAAGCAGAGGAACTAACACAAGTCCACAGGTTATTAAAATGACACAGTGAAGTTTGGTTCAACCTCCTAAGAAGAACACTGCTGAATCACATGTCTACAGTTATTATGCTGCTCAGGCATTTTTGTTTCCTCTCCAGTATCCAGTCAACACTGAACTACACACTACCATTGGGGCTTTTTGCAGAGAAAGAATTTGACCAGACAGAATTTTTTTTTGCTCTGTTTTTCTTTCAGTAAAAAGGAAAAGTGAAGTCTCTGGGCTGCAGCCAGCAGAAGGAAACTGCAGCCAGAAGTATGACAGCGCAATTCCTGATGAAACACCCATCTGTGAAATGTGGTTGTGTGCAAAGCCATTTAATAAAAGATAGCGAAAAATATGTACAAGCTCAAACACTGAGTTTTACTTGCCGGGCATGAGTTATATTCAATTCCAATTCGGCTTTTTTTGGAAGTCGTATTAAATTGAATTTACTTTAGGTTATTCCAATGAAATACCATTGTAATAGTGTTTAAATTGGGGTTAGGCAATAGGACAATATCAATAAGTCTCAAAAATAAGTTTCATCAATAGCCATATAACAAAGGCTCAATACATTTTTGATAGAATACTTGTGAACTGTGCAGACACATTATTCATATGCATCTGATTTGTTTTTTTCTGTTTATAGATTGTTTATCATTCTCTAAAGACACAAACTTCAATCAGAAGCAACAATCTTATTATAAACTTTAAATAATAATGTGGAATTTACCGTGATGATCATCAACATCAACTGATCTTGACTAGATTTGAATGTTGATATAATTTAAGAATCACAATCAAGTTGTTTTCACATACAGGGAATTTGCTTTGGTGTCATAACAATGATGATGGATGTAAGTAGAGAAGTGAGAGGAAAGATAAAGCAAGTTGTGGATGAAATAGTGTGAGTATAAGGAGAAAGATAAATATAAGTACCCAAAGTACAAGAGCAGGATCACAAGAGAAGGCTGTAATAAAATATGACAATTAAAGGGTGTGAATAATGAATAGTTTCAGAGCTGTACAGAAGTAAATATGCAGAGCACCCGGGTAATAACGACCCTGAGTTCCCCACTGACCATCTGACAATAATCAATAATCGCAGACTGATAGCTGTCAAACCTCACTTCACTAGACACCCTGCTGTGCCCAGAGAAACACCTCCTCCTGTCTTTGTGCTTCTCCTCAAACCCCCCGGTGTTGTTTGCAAACCTTATTATGAATAAAACAACAAGAACCATGTGCGCTGCCCTCAGAGATCCGCAGCCCGGGCTGGAGGAGCCTAACCCCGGCTGTGGTGTCTGAGACGCCGCCGATCAGCCGCTGAATAAACCATTTACGCTACGAGGCGACGTCTCTGCAATAAAAAAATAAAAAAAACAGCCACGCTGGGAGTCACAGCGACAATATTTAGCCCCCGAGCAGCAGCCGGGTCACTGTTAGCATTAGTGGTGTTTTCTCGGGGGGGGGGAGTGAGCGCAGACCGGGGGGGAAACACTGCGTGGATGTGCGGGTCTTTATTGTGGTGGTGGGGCAGCGTGTCAGGGCCGAGGACCGCGGTGCAGCCCGGCTCCGTGCGGCCGTAATGTGGCTAATCGAGTTAGCTGCAGTTAGCCAGCTAGCTAGTGCGCACAGCGGGGCTAGCGTTAGCATTAGCAGCAACAATCTCAGTGACAAGAGGGCGGACACTGGACAAAACAGCCCGGCTCAACCGCCGTTATACCGACACCCCCGACCGCGGCGAAGCTCCCGAGACCAGCCGCTGGTCACCGGAGCTGCCGGGACACCGGGTCTGAAGAGTGGGATCGTATATTCTCTTGCTAACCCTATTGTTTTTGTTTTTTTTCGCCGCAGGACCAGGTCGAGCAGCGCCGCGGATCGAGCCGCGGCAGCCGAGGAACACGGGCGAGCGAGGCGGGCTGCGCTTCAGCTCGCTGCCCGGGGGAGGAGGGAGGGAAACCGGGCCACTCCGCGGACACTCCGCCGCCCCCGGGCTGCGGCTCGCTTTCCGCCGCCGCGTCCGGAAAGCGCCGCCGCGTCCCGATCCAGCGGGTCGGTGCATTTCTCTTACCTGCTACGGTGAATCGGGATCAGTCGCGTCCTCCTCTGCAGCTCTCTTCCCCCTCCTAGCTCCAAAATGGCGCCAATATGTGGAGCTCCGGAGCCCATGGGTGCGAGTGACCAGCGAGGGCACAGCGCCACCTATAGAGCGTCTGTATGTAGGGCTGTGTAATCATGTCACTCCACATAAATAAACACTCATTATTCTTTTTTAAACGGTGTTTATTCTTTCACTGTTTATTCCATTGGTCATTTTTGGCTATTTGATTTAATTCTGTGATTTTTTTCCCCCTGCCTAATTTAATTGTGCAATAACAAGTTCAATTTCATATATGTGCAATACAATTTATTTACATTGTACATTATTCTTATGAGTCCTTGTGTTTATTATATTTTTCCTTAATTATTTCGTTTACTAATACAGATTGTGTATTTGCTGCTATAAAATGGTAAATGTACTCTAGTCTTGATGACCACTCATAGCACTTTACAGTACTTCTTTTGACATTCATACATGGGGATCGAACCACCGACAGCTGCCCACAGTGGGAGGAGAGGGACCAATAAAAAAGTATTGTATCTTAACTCACCTCATCTCTTTTTCTTTTCTCTTCTTATAATTTGACAACTGAACTGGTATGTGTAAAGAATTTTAATGTAATTTCTTTCATTTAGTTCATAAATAAAGTTTCTTATAGAGTGTGTACAGTTTTTTCTTTAACCGGTGCTGCTAAACGTTTAACATCTTAAAAATAAATAAACAGATCAATAAAACATGAATTATTTTCTATCAGGTAAATACAATACTGCAGTCTGACCATTGTGGAAAATAAGGAGAAAAAATGACTCCAACTAATTTATTCATGTAGAATGTGTTTAGGGAAATTCCAAACCAATGCATCACTAAGTGACATTTTGACAGTTGCCTTTACTGCCTCTTCTGTGATTTGTTTCGAGAATCTAGTTTTTCCTACCGCACCTGAACGCACCAGCAGAATGAGGTTTTTTCCATAATAATCTGATAAATGAAACAAACACAAACATAATGTTCGTCCACGTTTCCTCTGTGTGAACTGTGTTTATAATCCATTCACTGAGAAGACAATTCATGAGTCTAAACGTATTTAGTTTTTAGATTGTTAAATGTTTCTTAAATTTGTTTTTGTCTTGACACAATTGGGACCATGTTGGAAATAACTTGTTATCCTATTGATTTTGTTTGTCTTTTTCTCTACTAATCCATAAATAATAAATCAATCAATGTGTCTATCAAAATGTATTTGATCAAGTCATTGTGTTTTCTATTATTTAATGGAGCCATTCATTTCTCCCTAACCTACAACAAACATGTTGAAGTTGATGATTCTATCGATTATCGCTGATTTTACTTTTCCTGAAAAAGCCACATAACTTTTAAACTACAAATTTATTCTTGATATTCTAAAAGGAATAAAATGTCTCAAAGATCAGCTCCTTGCTTTGTCTTGTTTGTCTTTATGATGGCGCTCTGGTACACCTGAGCTGTAGGGGGCGCTCCAATATAATGTTTCAAACTTTTCTACAGAGCAACCTAATTGCGTCGTGCACGCTCCGTTCTTAATCAACCAATCAGCGCCGCAGCTGTTTAAATGTTTGCAGGAAGAAGCATGGACGGGTTTCACGGCTCCAGGATGGAGGGCTTCCTCACCACGCTGCCACCCTACAGCCACTGCGGGGCCCCGGGCGGCACCTGGGGGAAGCGGGCCGCTTCATGACCCCGCACGGCCTGGACTACCTGGAGCTGTGCAGGGCCAGCCTGCCCCAGGTGGGCCCCGGAGCTATGTCCGCCCCGCTGCTGCGGTGGGCTAACACCAAGGAGTTCGGGGTGCAGGTGAACGCCAAGGTGGATAAAACCGTGCAGTGCTCGCTGGGCCCCAAGACGCTGCTGGGCCTGGCGAGCGAACGGCCCCGGGGCCTCGAAGTTCGCTCAAATCCCGTTTCAGGATCTCGGCCCCGCCACGCTTCCTCAGGCCCGTGTCCCTCTACCCGCCGGTGTTTGACCCCAGGTTGTTCACGATGGAAGCCAGAGACGAGGGGGGTGCGGGAGAAGCCGAGGCCGCCGAGCACGACGTGTCAGGCTGGGGGGGAGAGGCGTACCACTGCAGCGAGGACACGGGGAAGAACTTGAAGACAAGTTTCAGACAGTCCCCCAGGGGCGCCATCTCCCAGGTGTGTCCAAAAACACGCTCCCTGCACCTGGGGTCACGTGTCCTCTGATAACCAGTCACATACATTTACATTTTCATTTAGCTGACGCTTTTATCCAAAGCGACTTACATTAAGTGCATCAACCATGAGGGTACAAACCCAGAACAACAAGAATAGAGAAAATACAATTTCTTCAAAAAAAGCAAAACTACAAACATCCTCCAGATACAAACCCAGAACATCCAAAATGAGTCCTTATTGGGGGTTTGATGAGTACATATGGAAATACTACAAAACTAGATTTTAACACAATCTTAAAATACAGATGCCCAGAACTGAACACATGAAGATATTAAAATCAGATTTCATGCAGACATGCAGGGCCTCAAGAGATGTGGTAATCTTCAAACCCTTAAGGCTCCTTATCTTTTTACAACACCTGTCACCACCAAGGGAATTCAAAAGTGCTTCAACTACGATTAAAAACAAGATATGAAAGGCATCATGACACATTAATAGGATTTATTGAAAGATTAAAATGAGTTAAAAGAATAAAAAGTACCAGACAGTTCAGAAAATGAATGAGGGGAGGCTGCTGGAGGTCTGGGATCAGTCTCCTTCCTAGCAATGAAAGTTTAGGATTTACAGTTTTGATTCAGTAAACTATTAAAAAAAGAAGAACAAGCCTTCATCACAACACAATCTGCTACAAGGTGTCCGCACAACACGATTCCCCCCTGTTTGTTTTCAGTTCCTGGAGCAGAGGTACGGCTTTTTCCACTGCAAGAAGTGCAACATCCGGTGGGAGAGTGCTTTTGTATGGTGCATCTCTGGAACCTGTAAGGTAGGTGGTGCATTATTAACTGCAATGTGCCATCAACATGCACCACATCATGTTTAAATCATGTTCACGTAGACGATGCTCATTTCTCTCTGGTCAGGTGTACTACAAGCAGCTCTGCCGGAGGTGTCAGGCGGGGATAAACCCGTACAGTGTGGAGCCCATCATCTGCAAGGTTCATAAACTCTGTCCTGCATGAAGAGGAAATGTTCATTTTAAAGAAGTTTCTTAAAGCTTAAACATGTTTCCCGGACTGACTTGTTCGGTTTCTTCTCCCGTCTCAGGGCTGCGGTCTGACTTCCTGCTGCTGTGAAAAGAAGTACAGGCACATCAACATAAAGAGACCTCACCGTCAGGACCTGTGCTGTCGCTGCAAGGGCATGAGGCTGTCCTGCGACTCCACCTACAGCTTCAAGTACACCTTCTGAGCTCCACGCTCTGTTCCGGAGTCACCCGTTCCTCACGTGGCTCCGACTGCATCTGTTAAAGAGTCGAGGCCCCATCACGTGTGTTTGACCTGTACGTGTCATGATGGGCAGTTGCCTGCAGTTACAGACTTTAACAGATTTATCTGTTCTCCAACCAGCGAGTAGCTGAATTTCAAAAACAGCTCTACAGGGCTCTGTTTCCCTCCGTTCATCCTGGTGCCTAAGTTCACGTGAAAATGTTATTTTGCTGAAAGAAAGTTTAAGAGATTAACATTGCACCTCAAATGTGAAACTGTTGTAGATTATTACTTCCAAGGTTGTGTCTGCTTGTGTGTGTGATGAGTTTTTGTTAATTTCTCAACAAATGGTTCAAAGCTCTTCATGGAAACAATCAGCCATAATGTTAAGTGCTAATATCTAAGAGCAGGTGAAATTAAAAGCATTCTGCAGAAGTTTTCTATCTGCCACACTCTGAGTGCCCTTCTCATTTCATTGATGTTTGTTTGTCGGTAGAATTACGCAAAAGCAATTCAGCCAATATATACAAAACTTTGTGGAGGGGTGGAACATGACTCATGGAAGAACCCATTACATTTTGGAGTGGATCCAGATAAATGGACCGACTCAGGATGTTCTTTACTTCAACAAGAAATAATTTAAGCCTAAGTGGAGTGATGCAGTGTCAAGAATCTTTCTGGTATTGAAGTTGCTCTCATTCTTGATGTGTTTTAAAATAACTTTGCACTTTGCAGCTCAGTTCAGGTTTGACTCTTACTGCTTGAAAGCAACATTCAGCTCCTAATCAACAAAACAATGATTTATACAATTATATTCTTTCAATGAAACACGGGTTATAACAATGACTAGTCCTGAATTCTAAATACAGTATTTTTGACGAAACATCAAATTAATAAAAAAATGACGTGAAGATTAAGCAAAACACAAGAAGTAATTGATATGTCTTTACTTTGACACCGACTTGTACAGAGCATCAACTCAAAACAACTTCACAAAGGCTGTAAAAGTATTTACAAGGTGAAAAAAACAACTACAGTCTTCATCTAAAAAGCTTTAAAAATGTGCAATTTCATGTTTGGCATGCACGCACACACATTCTCCCACACTACTGGGGGGGGGAACACATACCCGCATGAGCTCAAAGCTCCCTTTTGTACCTCATACAAACATGATTGTTAATAAATAGTTCCAACACTCCATACAGTACACAGAAGATGCATGCATGGCAGTTTGAGAGGACAAAACATCAATATAAAACCTAGGTCAAATGAGTTGATTTATAGCTGATCAGATATAAATAGGGAGAAGACATTTGTACAGCGAAGGGGAAGTGACTGCTCGGGGGGGGGGGGGACGAAGGAGAGTCACAAAAAGTGGCAGACGACAGGAAGTGTTGAACTTCAGTAGTAGCACAAGTTTAGTTTTGAGCAACAACAGAGAGCGCTGAATGTCAGCCTTCCCTCACGTGTAAGGTAACTACAAACCACACACAAACATATGCTACTATGGTTGTGTGCCCATATCTATTAACAGTATACAGACAAAAGACAAAAATATTTGAGTGTATACATGCACCGTCCTCTTGGCATGTGAACATGTAAGGTCAAAGTGTTACAGTGTCGGACAGGGAGATATATACAGTGTGCACACTCACTAATGATGCTACGACTAGCCACAGAGGAGTGTGCGTCACGCACAGATAACGGCATGATTAGTCCACCATTGTTTACAACAGTAGCCGGAGGACAAGCTGACACAGAATATAAACAGAGCGAAGGGCAGCATTAGGAATTACTCTTGAATATTTTGCGTCCGCTCTTTGTCAATCAGTCTTTTCAGTCAGTCTGGAGAGGGCAGACTCTCGGGGAGCAGAAGGGACGTGGGCGTACAGTAGAAAGCATTCAGCTGCGTCATGCATTGCACGGTTCCTCAAAACAGCAGACACAACAGGAGAGAAGAGTTACTCCAGATTTTGGCTTTTCCCCTCTCGGTAAAAGTGACGGCCCTTTCTCTCACAGTAACAAAAACAGTAACGAACTGCCCTCCTGTAACATTGTTTTATTTAATACCAAAATTCCATTTAGTGCAATAGCGAAAACTGTAACCAGTTATAGAACGCAGTGTCGCAGGTAGTTTCCTCACTGGTGATACAACCAGCCAATGGTGTCCTTCCTGAAAGAGGCAGTAGCAGTCAATCAAGTTCATCAGGTCTCGAGTTCCTCTGGAAGCAAGTTCGAAATCTGAGCCGAGCAGATTCTGTGCTGAATGATAAGAACTTCAACTAGACGCACATCAATTTCACAACATGTAGCTGTAAAGCGAAGCTCGTTCTCAGATAGAATAACATCAAGTCATCTTTGTCAGCATACAGCATTTTGTAGTATCCAGTGGGTTCAGTGAAACATCCCATTATTTCTGGGTCATGAGTCGCTCTTCTTAAACCGTTAAAATCTCCAAGTGTCTCTGGTGTGTCATCTTCTCCTTTTCAGATTGAAAGATCTTAGGGTTGGTCAGAAGTAATTAGTTCTCTGTCATGTTGAGTTTAGACGTCTCAGGTCTGAACGTCTGACGGTTCAGCATTCAGGAGCCCCCCTACGTTCAATAGGGGCAGGGCGGCGTGCCCCACCTTCCCCAGGTAGCGAGATAGGGGCGTAACGGCTCCACCGAGGGAGCAGCAACAACCCCACGCTGCAGCCTCTCCTGGACCGGTGGGGCGGGGAGGAGGAGGAGGGGGAGGAGGGAGGAGGAGGGATGAAGACGGGACAGGGCCACGGGTTAAGACTGTGTCGGGGCCAGGGTGCAGAACTGGGGACGGGCTGGAGTGTTTGTATGGAGAGCGGGGGATGTGTGGGAGATGGGAGCCGGGTGGGGGCATGGGCGAGGCGTTTGTGTCATGGTGTGAAAGTAAAGTGGGTTCTGAAGCTACAGTCAGCAATCTGTCTGATGTTAGAGATGATATCGAGTGTCTGGTGCTGTTTAAATGTGACAGCGGGGATCTGTGTGATGAACGTCCTCTCAAAGGATAATAAAGATTAGTGTTCTCATCAAGATAACTCCTCCTCGGCTCTCGTGTGTGTGGCAGATTAAAATCTGGTCGGCCTGTGGTGTTTGAGCAGCTATGTGATGAGAAAAGGTCTGGAGGTTTGGCAAAATCAAGCCAAGAGGTATCAGAGTCTGCAGTGGAGGATGAGGAGAGGAGAGAAAAGTCTGGCTCACGCTCTGAATGTGGTTCTGGCTCTAGTGTAGGGCGGGGCGGTGGGCGGGGATCTGCCTGGAGCTGTGCATCCGGGGCAGCAGAAACACAGGAGGAGGCAAAGGCCAGGTATGAGGGTGCTGGGCCTCCTCTTCCAGAGCAGAGGGAGGTGGAGGTGGTCTTGGAAGGGTCAGCGGCTGCAGTGATGGGGGAGGTGAGGGTGGGGAAGGAAGGGGAGGCGGGGAGCTCCTGAGGTCCTGTCAGAGGCTGGTCCCGGAAACGCTGGAGTCGGGGAGGTAGGTTGTGATGACCCGGTAACCCTGGGCGCGGCGGATCATGTCGCGGATCTCCCCGTTGAGTTCCAGCAGCTTGGAGCAGATCAGGCTGAGGTCCTGGCGGGAACCGACCAGGGCGATGGTTCCTGTCTGGCCCAGCGTCTGGTGGCGAAAATAGATGTTGAGCAGCGTCTGGACCTCGGTCTCTGAGCTGCCACCGAACACTCCACTGGGCCACTGCCTCCTGAAAAAGAGATGAAAAGGAGGGTGTGAGGTTAATACACAGGTTTAAAGAAAGAGAGCAGTTTATTATGTGTATATGTTTTGTGCGTAGATGTCACTGTGTGTTCACTCATTTTCTGGATGGCTTTTTAAGGGGAGAACAAGGGGATGTTTGATGTCATGTTGATGAATGTTGGGAAAGAATCAAACCGTTTTTGATTAGGTCAAATACTGGGATGGTTTTTATGTATTTCTAATAGTGGGAGAAAATGTTGCAGCTCTGGACAATAAATGTGTTTTTTTATCATCTGAAAAATCTAGTGTAGCAGCTTTGTAAACAGAATTGTTACTCGCCTGCACTCCTGGATGTAGCGCACGGCTTTGGTGAACTCGAGGTTCTTAAGGCACTCCAGTATGGCCTGAACGGCTGCCTCTGAGGTGGGGAAGCTGGGCACGACCACGGCTGCCGCCTGGGTGGCGTGTGCGTGAGTGTGGGCCAAGAGCTTCTGCTCCAGGTCGCTGGCCACTGCCGCCTCTGCCGCCTGCAGGCTGGTCTTCAGATCGGTGAGCTCTCGAGACATGTTCAGCAGCTGCAAGGGGGGGGGGGACAGATGGGGATTTAGTGTGTGTGTGTGTGTGTGTGAGCTTTAACGTAATCACAGTTCCAACAGCATTTAGCTAAAACATGAATAAGGATGAAAAATCCTCTCATAACAAACTGACAACTCTGTTTAAATGAATTTGTCATTCAAGTGTTACAGTAGTTGTTTAATTTCCTTTATTTAATTGCATTAGAACCACTTTCATCACATACACAGATATATTGAGCTGTACAGTACAGAAATTGAAATGATAGAGCTCATTTAGAAGCACTCAGCGCATTAATGTGCACTTAGGTAAGCAGGCTAAAATTGGGTTTCTTTAGTAGAAATATCTTTAATGTCATTAAATCAAATACACTTGTTTCAGTTATCAGAGTAGTGGATGAGGGAAACTAGATTTCTAGATATGGGAGAAATTTGTATAAAGTTCTTCATAAGTTTACACAAGACTTTAATAATACCGAAGAAAATTCTTGCTCCAAGAAAAATAAAATAACCTGCTGTGTTCATCACAGGATGATGTTGAATTCATCATTTCATCTAAAGAAGGATGTGAATCTATTCAAATGTTTTATTGAACAGATGTTGAAACTGTTGCTGTCGGTAGGAACAGTTTTGATGCAAGATAATCACGAGTAAATATTTGTTGTTATGTTATCTATTCTTTACGATCCCAGTGTGTCTCTAAAGTGAATCTTATCACATGTACAGAGAACAATCAGTTGAATAACCTGCTGCGTTACGACTGTAAGTGTCATCTTTATGTGAAAGTACGAGTTGTCTCACCTCAGGCACAGAGCTGATGGCATGAACCTGACCAATGAGCGAGCAGTAGGACTGGAAGAGGAGGAGAAGCTGGAAGTGCAGCTTGTAGAGCCTCTGACAAAGCTCCAGTTGCTAAAAGACATTAAAGAAGGAACAGAGTGAGATTGATCACACAGACACAGTCACACATGCACACAAAAGGACCACAAACACACAGTAACACAACTAGCTGATTGCCTTGTGCTAAGTTAATCTGTCCCAAAGGAATCTAAAGCAGTGAAGTGAAGAAACGTGGAAGAGGACTTACTGCAAGAGACTCCATTTGCTACACAGCGAGAGAGCATGTTAGGGAATCAGAGTGAGGTGAGAGGAAGACAAAGCATCAAACACATGCACAGCACAGCATCAACTATTCACAGTCAAGCAAGCAAGAATTAGTCAACAGTATAAAGAACCCAGAAACTGTACATTTCAGTTAGCTCTTGGTGGCTAGGAGGAAAAGTCAGGATGATCAAATAGATAACAGAGCAAACACGCAAAGGGAGCAAATATCTCAGCGTAGAGGAGCAACGAGGCAAGACGAGGAAGGTTCCTATATGTTGAGTGAGTTTGTGTATAAATTCTACATGTTTCTGTTTGTTACAGTAAATAAATACATTCCCCGTTCGCACCTTCTCCTCCGAGTCTCCGGGCTGGCATGAAACTATGCTGTCACCAGGACACCGTGGAAATGTGTCCTTACAGTTCCTCAGCCACTGAGGGGGAAACATGTAAAACAACAGGAGTGGGAGGAAGAGGGAGGAGATAAAGGAAGGTTAGTTAGTCACTCATTTCAAAGATGAAAAACAAAACTAACTTAGCAATAATGTCTAGAGGCTGACTTACCAATACAGCAGCCTCCTCTTTGGTGTTGTAGGTGTCCAGGTACTCCTGCAGCTCCAGTGCACTGAACTTCATCTTTTCAAGGAGACCATAGGACATGATCTGCAGAGAGAAAAAGTTGCGTACATTTGACTTAACTGACTAATTCAACATAAATCCTGTTTCTACAATTTTTGCAGGTAACCATGAGCTGATCCAAGCAAAATGCTTCAGTCAATTCAGTTATGTCTGCCAGCAATGCTCACCGTGTCAGCATCGATGTAGATTGTGGGACAATCGGAGCAAGTAGTGAGCATCTGTGATGACCTTTGGAACTTTGATCCAATGCCCCTCAGGCCCTCTCCCAGGTAAGTAGCAACATCAGTCGTCAGGGTGCAGAACTTCCCCTGGATGTTCTGGGTGAGGAAGAAAGGTCGAGGGATTATTGTACTTTTTCACACAAGAGAACCAGAGAGATAAAAAAAATATATATATATATATATATATATATCTACTGTCATGGAAATTTCTGTAAAGCCAAGCACAAATCATACAGTTGTCTCTCGGCAAGTTTAATTCGCACCTGCAGGTGGACTCAGAGTACAAATCACTAGAAGGACATTATACAATGAGCCAAGACTTAGAGGAGAATGAACATCTTTATACACTACAAGCCCCTCCCTAAGAGGAGCCAAAGGTTTATCAATCAGCTTCTTTGATCTCTGATCAGGGTGTGCAGACATCCTGTCTCTGTAGTGACTTCTTTCATGTTTCATCTGTCCCAGAGATCCCTTATCTTCATTTACAAGACAAAAGACCCCCTCCCTGTATACACGTAAGAAATCCCTGCACCCTCCACTCAAACCCCTTGAGGGACCCCTGCAGTGACCATTTTGCCAGGTGTCACACAAAGGGTGGAAGCCATAAATATCTTTTACCTTAAGCAACACTTAAAGTTAAGTTAAACCACGAGAACCACATTTGTTCATTCATCCTTCTACAGATATGTCTGTTTCATCTATTAATTATAACACAAATATAAAAACTGCCAATACACTACCTAGAGTGAAGAGTTGTGTATTCAACAAGTAGGTCCACTGATTTACCTTAAAGAGAGAGGAGAAGACTTGGAACGTGTACACGGCGCAGGACCCATCCGAGTCTGTCACAAGCTGGTTGATATGACAGCGCCACGACTCCTCGGCATCGTCACACACTGTGGGTTGGAAGGCTGCCAAGATGGCGGAGAAAAATGGAGAGGGGGGAGGAGGAAAACCAAGGTCTTCCAAGTCATCTACATCATCACGTAAGCTGTCACCATGGAAATGGGAAAGAAATGGGGGCACAAAGAAAAAAAAAAGGTTTTGATACCTTTCCCCCTAGAAAAAGTGCCCAGCTGCATCATGGGATTATATGAGCTGGATAATGTGTTCGCTTATATGTAGAAAAAAATAGCAGAACATATAAAGCTTACACCTAATGGACCTAATAGGAATAATTAAATACTAATATCTAAAATGTCTTTGCAGCAGAATTTATTGGGAACGATATAATAATAACAACCTGATCTGTCCATGTGTTGTTTACACAAACATTATGGTTGTGGCAGATTGAAATAAACTCATCACTGCAGTTTAACGGAGGTTTAGGTCCAACCTCCGTCAATCTGGCTGCTGGTAAAAACTTCCAGAGAGATAATATTCCATATAGTTGTGTTCTTGTTCTATGTCTCCTCTGTCTCATTCACCTGGGCAGACAGTTGGGGTCTAGAAAGTCCAGCGGTGGTTGGCAGTAGTCTGGGTTGAGGCGGTGGTCCAGGTTGGGCAGCTGATCCTGATGCTGCCCCGGCAGCTCCAGGGTGAAGCTCTCGCCGCAGTCTGAGCCGTGAGGGAGCTCGTTGGTGCTCAGTGACAGCTCGTCGTCCTGGGCCTGAGTGTCCTCATCATCACCATACACCCTCCCCTGAGGAGACACAGAGGTTAGGTTTTCCCAAGGATAGCAAATGTATATGTACAAATACAAACAGTGTGTATCTTTACTAAAGTGTTTTATCCCTCACATGTAGGCCGCTGAGGTCATCAATGAGGCCCCCATGGCCCGGTGTGGTGGCATTGAGCGAAAGTGGATCGGCAGATGTGTCATAAGAAGTCGACAGAGAATCAGTGTGATTTGTCTCCTCTGACGGAGAAGGGTTAGTCTGGAAGAGGAAGGGAAAACAGGAACATCAATCATTGTGATTTATTCTGTCAAATTATGTCTTTACACTTAATTAGGGGACTCGAGTTGTTCAGGTTTGTGTTTGCACAGATCCAACAGTTAAGGCTACGTACGAGCTGAGAGTGAGAGAGGCTCTGGCTGGTCGAAGACTCCTCTTCCTCCGACGACTCATCCGAATCGTGGGGGTCCTCGTGACCCAGGCTGGGAGTGCTGCCTGAGTGCTGGCTCTCCTCTAACAGGTCCCCCAGCTCCGTGCTGTCCAGAGATCGCCGACGCACGCCCCAATTAAAGTTATCGACAGTCTCGCCCTGAATAAAACACACGCAAATACATTGGAAGACAAGTGCAGAGGCAACAGTTGCAAGGAAGGAGAACAATGGTTGCTGAGTAAGAGCGTCTGACGACAAGCACACGATGCAAAATGAACTGTTATTCATGGCATGGAAATAGGCTGGAAAGGCCGTTTGCATCCAACAGGATATTCTTTCGCCCATTAAGAATTTACAACATCATTTATCTCCATTACGACAGATAGCAATGTAGTTGCAACCAAGCTGTGAGAGCAAAATGAAGCACAATCAACATGTTTGTTTTTTCAGTGGGAAACAAAGGAGCCAGCGACACCAAAGCGCTGATTAAAGCTGATGTAAGTGCTCAGTGTGAGACACCTTACCTGGAGCTCCTAGGTAGCGAGGGGAAGAGAGAGAGACACAGAGTTAGACGGAGAGAGAGACACAGAGGAGGGGCAGAGAAACACATTTCAAATATATTGATGTTAAAGAAAGACAGGTGGAAAAACTAATACACACAAAAAAAGGTAAAAGGGAAGGAAAGAGTCAGACACTAAATACTGTTTACTGTATGTCAAGTGAGCATGTGGTGATATACAGTGATATGTGAATGTCACCTCTCCGTCCTCCAGCTCCACATCCAGGAAGTCAAAGTCTCTGAAAACCCTGAACTGCTGCTCACTGGCGGTGTCATCGAGTGTGTCGTCTCTAGTTCCGCCCTCCTCCGATGACACGCCACTCTCTCGCACCTCCATCATGTCCAAGTCGCCACACGATGAGAAGATCACCTGGCGAGAAGGATCGAGAAAGGTAATTAAACTCATCACAGACAGAGAGTAAAGCTCTTTAAAAATGATTCTCTGTTAAATTCTGGAGAGACAGGAAGACGTTGCTGAATTGAACTATTTCAAAAGTGACTATTGTAAAGAAGAGACGGGGACGTAGCTTACAGATGGGTTCTTTGTGAGTCCAACTTCTTGTCCACAAAGAGACAAAACGTTCACCAGCTTCTCTCTGGTTCTTTTCTGTATGTAGAAGAAAGACAGTGAGCGATTAAAAAATGTATTAATCAAAGAAGGAATAAACATAAACTCTAACATACTCAAGATTGTCCCTCTGAAGTTTATTGGCTTGTTTTTGTATCTGCTTCAGCTGTTTAAATAACCAATAAATAAGTTGTGCCCAGCTGTTTGATGACTTTTGCATTTAGTCTCACATAGTTTATAGTTTGTGCAATTTAACTACGGCAAGTATCTGCAGAGAAATACGACTCTGATGTAAAAAAACAAAACAGGGCAAGTGCCATTTTGTTACTGGATAAATCAAATCAGTGGCAGCTTTGATATATGTGCTTGTCAAAGTAATACAGTTCAAAGCTAGAGTGGAAATACCAAGCATCACTAAGATGCCAGGTCAAAGATTTACAGTTCAAGCTACATGAATAAATTCACATAAAGAGACAGGTTGACAGTTGTGACAGATCTGCAGTGGTGACATGGCAACATGTTAATGCCACATCTAACTTTACCTGAGATGACTGTGGTCGCCTCCAGCTGACGGGCACCAGGATGGTGTTGGAGTTGGATCCAGAGGAAGTGGAGGAAGTGCTGCGGGTTACAGCCATGGCTCTGGCTTTCCCCTCTCTACCCCCTGAACCCTGGAGCTCGTCAAACCGACGGCCAATCACTGGAGTCTGTAAAGAAAACAATTACGACGTGTCATTACCGAAATTATTTCTAAAAAGCATCATACTGCTAAGTGTCAGTTTGGTTTTGTTGCTTCCTCACCTCCGAGATGTCGAAGGTGAAGTCCAGTGTTTTCCCAGGCAGAGCCTTGGCTGAGCCGTCCCACACCCTGCTGACCTCGAGGTTGGAAAGGTCACCCTGCGTGTGGCCGTACGTCGGATGAACTAGGCTGGCAGAACGTGATACCACGAGTTTTAAGATGTTCAGAGCATCCTTCCAGTGTATGGTCTGTGGAATCAAACACACAGTATAAGAGGGACTGCAGTGCATAGTTTACCAGAGTCGTAGTGGATTGAGCTTCAGTACAGACAAGCACTGTCGGACGCTAACCTGGACAAACTTCTCAATGGTCTTGGTGACATCAGCATTGAACTGTTTGACGTGAACAGCAGTCAGGTCCATGTGACTGAGCAGACAGTAGATGATCTGGAGGAGAGACTGCTGCATGCTGGGAAGGCCCTTATCCAACAGCTAAGAGATGGAGAGAGACATTTAGCTCACGACAAAGCACGGGACCACAAAATTAATCAAAATTAATCTCCGGGCAAAGTCAAGAGTTGAATGACAATTACTGAACCAGAGGTGACAAGAATAACTTTCACCAACATGAACCCTCACTGCCCCTGACTGGAGAAACGGATCACTTACTAGCTGCCCTCGCTTCAAATACTTATAATAAATCCCTGTAGCTACACTAGGAGAAAGATCACCACCTACATCTAGAAATAAAGGAATCACTGCATATTGAACAACACTTACCTCAGCCATGTAGGTGACCATGCTCAGTGTGATGTCAGAGAAAGCTTCATGGAGGTAGCGACAAACCACACTGACCCAGGAGAAAGGGTCTCGTGTATAGGAGCGCGTCTTGTAGAGCGTCATCACATGGGCCAAATGTGACAGCTTGGTTTTCTTCTCCACCAAACACACCTGAGAGGCAATGATAGAGAGATCATGAGAGAGTGTGAAAAGCAAAGGCAGTCAGCTTTAAAACTGCAATGATTTATATGCAACTTATCATCTTTCTTTTCTGTGCATGTTTATTTCTGACACCTGCCTAATAAAGCCTAACATAAAATAAACTAAATCAGACTGAGCTCAGGTGATGAATTGCATTGTACCTGTGCGATCCTCTCCGCGCTCTCTTTACAGAACTGAGTGGGGTGGCCAAAGTGCTGCACCAGGTGAGGCAGCAGACACAGCACGTTCAGAGGGAAACCTGCGCAGAGAGAAGAGGTCAATCTTCAACAACACCTAGAGGGAATACAAGCAACAGTTTGTCCCTGACTCAGCTGAATCCGCTCTAAGGGATTCTAAAATGACACGGGTTGAACGTCGTGAGCTGGCGTCCTCCATCGTGATCCTGCACGTACCTATAGACTGTGAGCTGTCCACCACAGGCACACGGGACACTGGCGTGAGCTGGCAGAAGAGCTGCAAGGTGAGGTCGGAGGTGGACTGGGAGGTAAAACCCTTCAACAAAAGCTGCTGAATCCCAGAGAAGCCGCTCCACCTCAGCTGAGCCTGCAGCTTCTCAAGGCGCTCACGGTTCTCCGCTCTGTCTAAAGGAACCTGGGAGATAGAGAGGGTTTTTTTTCTGGTTTAGCTGACGCTGGTAACAGCACTCAGTGACCTGAGGCATTTGTATTTTAAAGGCTAGGAATTGTACCCACTTGACATGAATCAATAGCTAGTTCTGGCACTGCTGAGTGCTGATAGCTGCTTTAGCAATTCTGCAACGTAGAAAGTGTGTACGTGGCTCGGTTGTTCAAATGTCTCATTTCAGTGGGGAGCTTCCTCTGCTTCTTCTGTAGTTTTATCTCTGTTTTACAATTGTATTACTTTCGCTCTAAGATCAGTGAGTTTCATGTTATCTACCTTTGAAAGCAGCTTGTGAACCAGACGAAGTGACATCTGATATTCAAACTCAAAGTCTGACTCCATGAGTGACACCGCCACCCAGAAGACCGTGGCCAGTATCGATGAGGGATGAGAAACGTGGGCGGGGTCCGAGAGAACACTGGGATCGATACGATTGGTGGATGACGTGCAGGAGCCAGCGGTTCTTCCTGATCGGGAGAGGCCGTGACTGTTGCAGGCCTGTAGATTGAAAATGAAATAAATCTTTGTGTCACAATTAAAAACAACAACACAGGACACACACAAGATCATACGTCAGCAGAAAAAAATGATACATCATGCATATTGTCAGATGTACTGTGATCAACAAGTATCAGAAAGCATTATGTGACATAAAGAGAATCTTCCTCTCTTGCCTGTATGCGATCCAGAGTTGCACTGCGAGGAGGATCGAACGACGGGTTGTTACATTCACCAAACTTCTTGGGGACGGAGTAGGAGCGTTGATGACGTTGTGATGACAACCCCGTGAATCCTGGGCCAGGGAAGTTCAACTGGCCCGTGCTCTTCCTGTTCATCAGTTTTTCACTAGTCACAAAGTCTGGTGAGGACGTCCTGTGCGCCACACGAAGAAGAAACGAATAAACCAGAATACGGTAATTAATGTTGAGTCTCGTGTTCCAAAATAAAGTTTGGATGAATATTTAATTTGATGTCAATTCGAATTCACTTTTTAGAAATAGCAGAGGCGTACCTGGTTAGAGCCGCCATAAGGTCGCTGTTCTTCAGACATTCTGCTAAATTCACCACCACTGACTCCAGCGTCAACAGCACCTCCATCACATACCCCTGAAACACGTGTTGTTTGATTCAAAGGGCACAAAAATCTGCTTCCACATACATTCTCTTTTGCAGAGTAAAAAAAAAGATGTGCAGTGCTGAAATACTTCTCTCCTCTACTGTCTCCAAACCAACAATCTCTCACTTTTGCCGTTTCTCACCTGCACCTCATCTCCATGTTCTCCCACCACCTCCACCAGTCGTGAGATCAGGTCAGAGACGGCGTGGTTGTTGATTGGCTGTTTGAGGGCTCTGAAGATCTGGAAAGAGCGGCCGGCATAGTGACGCGAGGAGCTGCACAGAGCTGTCTGTAAAGCCACATCACTCAGCTCCTGCTCCAGGTGGAAGTCTGTCAAAACAGATAAGGTACAAAGACACATGAAGATTCAGCTAAACCCACATAAGGCGTCTTGACACATTTATGCAGACGGCTTATAACTTTTAAGAGGTGATGTAAATGTGTTGGAGAAGATTGGCATTCATTATTATGCATTTCGTGCCATCGTGTTGGATTTTTCATTTCGTCGAGGACAGATTTTCAGATATGACTCATAAGGTAGCAGCGTGCCCTGATATCTCTGTTATTCATTGAAAGGTATCTAGCAGTAACATGATTGGCGCCTCACCAGACTTGGACTCCTTGAAGACAGAGACGACGTGCCGTAAGAAGTTGGACAGCTGCTCCGAGCTCTTGGAGTTGGGGTTCTTTGGTGTGATGTCCTCGTGCACCCACAGCGGCCCAAACGCTCTGAGCAACAACAACACAGTACTCCAGGCACTGTATACCCACCACCAGTAACACCACATACATGTTACACAAGCACTAAATAAATAGATGTGCACAGCGCACACACGGCGTGCTCGACAGAGAGATTTACACTCACACACACACGCCTGCTTGGACATGTGGTGTCCTCTAGAAGTTCACAGAACATTGGCGGAGCTGTGTGTACCTTGTGGAGAGGAACTCAATGAGTTTGTTTGTCTTCTCATCTGTCTCATTGGACACATCTTCAAGATCCTCCAGGTCATCAGGGGTCACAAGAGGCAGATTTCCAACACTGCCCGCAGTGCTGCCGCCCCCCAGACTGGCTGAGGACGAGTTGGAGGTGGAGCAGAGGCCTGAGTCGGCCACTGGAGAGGCCTGCCACTCTCGCAGGAAGTCTGGTACATCTACGAAAATGATGATAGAGAAAATAATTCAGATTACTTTTAATTTACACCATGGCTTTATCATGTTTATGTTTTATGTACTGCAATGTTTCAGTACATTTCCCCAGTGATTCCCATTTAATGGTAATGAAAAATTAAAAAGCGTAATCAGGAGACGACATATCCCTTTGACAAACCCTAAAAATCAAAAGGCACCAGTTCACCACATGAAGTTTCATGCTCACTAAATGATTACAGATGCATTGACAGACAGACAGGTGGACATGCTGAGCACTAAATCCCCACACATTATATTCCAGGAGGATAATAAATGTGTAAATGGATTCCACTTACGGGACTGCTGGTACTCTGTGTGGTAGCTGGACTTGATTGTGAGCGTCTTGTTGTCACTGATCTCTCTTGTCAGCATCAGAACTGAGGCTATGACCTGGAGAAAAACGATGAAACTCATCTTCAGAGACTAGTAAAACCTTCCATGTCCACTATCTGCAATTTCTCAGAATAAAATTGTAGAATAACGACATAGAATCCCGCTCTGACCTGGAAGTTGTTGTTGCAGGAGAGGGCGATGAGGAGGTGGAGAAGGAGGCGTTTGCTGTGTTCGTAGACCTCTGGCCGGTAGTGGTCCAGACCTGGCCAATAAAATACACATCCAGTAAGACAACAACAACATTAGGATTCTGCACAAAGAGCTGAATATAACTGTACTACACTGACATGTATTTTTAGTCCCTACCCCCCGGAAACACAAGCTTGTACATTTTTAGAATTTAAATACACAAAGAGTATTTGAATTAACACTAGATACTGTTCATGTACCCTGAAATGTTGGGGTTGAGTTTCTTAAATGGCCACAATGGCTTGTTGTGCTTCACTGGTTGTTATGACAATTCGCAACCAGTGATCCAGTGTCTCCTGTTTCTTGTGGACAGCACGTACACCACTATATATAACATTTCTTCCAACGAAAAGTTTGTCAAATGAAACAATGCAACATTGATTCTTAGACAGTTGATTGCGCACAGGGCACAGATTGATTGATAACACACAGCCTGAGCTCGACGGTTAGAATGCTGAATATGCAGAACATAATAATGCATTTCTGACAGGTCAGGTGTGTAGCCACGTTAGGTAATGTGGTAAAATGCAGGCCCTTGGGAATGTGTCAGTGTCGTCACAAGAGAGCAGCCTGTACTGAAATGCATTGTCAACGTGGTGGAGATAAAAGCTCACACTGTCACGCCATTAATTTAGTCGAGGTCCCAGACGACACAGACACACCTTGAGGTTATTCCTGTGTGAGATGAGTAAACACCATCTCTGGACGCACAGCGAATGATTGATTGGGTTTTGATCTTTTCTTTTCGGTTCTCATGGTCTCTTATGAGGAAGACACGCCCTCTGAGTTGACATGTACATTTGACAGATGTGTGTATTATGAATGACATTTACGCTGTGTACGCCTCTTGCTTATCTTTCCAAAATGAATCAACTGAAGACAAGAGTTGGTGACTGAAGTTCTGTCTATGAGTGTACATTGTGTATTCCTACCCAAGAAAAGGGCATGGAGTAGCAGGGGCAGGTGCAAAGCCCAGTCTTCTCTCACACTGTGGTCCACCACCATTTCAGTCATGAATATCACCGCAATGTTACACCTGAGGACAAACACATGCACATTTTTGTCAAAGCACAGAGAACATGTCAGTGTAAAGTTGTAATAAGAAAAAAATAATCTTCTTCACTTAGTTCGATAAAGAAAAAAGTCTTAAAAGTAACTGGTGGTTCTCCTGTGATGTTTATGAATGTATGCATCCTAAATCTAACCCGAGTCATATTTATGACCTTTTTTAAGTAAGTGTTTTTTTTAAGTGTCTAGAGGGACGAAGATAAATGCGTAAAATATTTGTTCTCTACATATCAGAGCTGACTCGGTTTCATTCTGTGCTGCAGTTTATCAACCATCTGTGAGTAGGTGTGACTCGTCTAATCTGAGAGACTGCTGACTCGGCTGATCTGCTGCTGATAATAGCGTCACTGTTCCAAATCTGAGCCTGTTTTCTCTCTGCAACTTTCATAGTTGTTTCAGAGCAGATTTGTCGGCGCAGTGTGAGTCCGTGTTGAGTTCGCTTGTGTGTACCTGTGCAGTGGTCCTCTAGGTGTAATGGTTTCTGGGAGGTAGTCAACCAGAGGGGCCCAGCAGCCACCGTTAACAGGCATAGGTAACGGCTGAGGACGGTTGGTCTCCAGAACACTCAGTAGCCAACCAGCATATGGTGGGAGAGGGTCATCTACAAAAACAAAGATTTTGTCAATAATATTGATATGCACATGTCACATGGGGCTAATTTTGTTTCTTGTCGAGTATAAACACTGGAACCACGGCAGTGTGATGAATGTAAAACTAACTGTAGTACACAAACTTAATAGTATGGCTCATAACCCAACCAGCAATCAAGCAAAAAAATCTTAATTTAATGTTTTAAACTTCTACACAAAAAAAGATATAAAATCTATATAGAAAAGTGCTGGTAGGTGAATGTTGTTACCCTCGGAGTCAGGCTAGATGTTTCTCCACATTTCCAGTATTTACACTAAGCTTAATTAGCCTTCTGGTGGTGTGTAGCATACAGACGTCATTAAGCATTAAATTACTTTTATATATAAATGCATGTATTTCCTAATATGTCCGAATCTAGGAACCCCTGGGCAAATGACATGAAGTGAAAAGAAGTAAATACATGAAGTGAAAAGGAGTCAATGCAACCTCTGCAACTTTTAATATTAAATAATTAAACAGTAATTTTCTTTTTCTTGTTAAAGTGATTGACATAAAATAGTTATGGTTTAGTCTAAAATACTTGTGTCAGGTCATAGACTGGCCCAGTTAGAGAGTCCCCTGCTCAGACAGCTATGCTCCTATGATCCTTGTACTTGGCTAGTTACATCACTGCTTAGTCACATAAAGACAACAGCAGCAGACTCATGTCTGGAAGCCTCCCAACACAGATGCTTGCATAAGATCGACTGTGGTAGAGGTTGTCCAGTGTCTGTGTGGTGGGTCTTTGCTTGAGTCCAGATAAAGTGACAGACGAGCTCCAAAAGACGTGTGTTAGTTCACACTGTCCTACACTCCACGACAGTCCCACCATAAATGCTGTTTGCTCTGTAGGTATGTGAGGGGATTATTGTCAGTTAGCATTTATATGTCTTAAGCTAAAGTGGTGAACAAATAGTGACTGACAAGAAGAATCCATATCCCACAGCTCCCTTCAAAAGACAGACAGGTGTGACTCCCCTCTGGCGGTTCAGTACATTTTTTCCCATCCTTTCTCACAAGAACCAAGAGAACTTACTCTTTTCGTCCTCGTAGGAACCTCCTGAGCTGTTGCTGTAACGAGACTCGAGTCTGTTGTGCGCCCTCGCCCTTCTGTGAAAAAACGACATCACAAGTAGGATTCAGAGTTTACAGATTTACTGTGAACAGTTTTATTCCAACATGTAAAACCACATTCAGATATTTTTTAACATAATTCTAATTAGTATATGTTAATAAAACTGTATTGATACTGACCGCTCTTCCTCCCGGACCAGCTTGTTCTCATCTGTGTCTGGCAGGTTCTCCTGACCGGCCACCACAGTGTTACTGCTGGAGGTGGTGCCTACACATGAGAGATATTCAAGATAACCTTCAACACTACAGGACTGTCAGTGCCAACAAGTTGTCGCATAACAAGCTGTCAACTTCTCACACAGAGCCAAAAGTCATTTCATATCATAGATCAGTACAGGAGCGTCTCCTCTCACCGGTCTGTGAGGTGGAGGCTTTGTTGCTGGCAGCAAAACGGTAGAAGGGAGGGTTGTCACAGTGCAACACCACTGGGTTGACTGGGTCTGTCTGCTGCAGCTCAAACAGGAGCTCCTCCATGGTCTGGATGGTGTTGTTGCGACACAAGTAGATCACCACCTTCTTGATCTAAAACAGATGAAAATGTGTTTCTCATTAAACCCTGCTCATTTGCATGTAGGTATTTATCATGAGATGTAATACACACATCACTTTAAACTTACATAAGGCAACAGTGTAGTGTCACTACTGACTCCACACAGGCTGATAAGGAACTGCAGGGTGATCCGTAAGTTGTTGCTCCACCTCTCGTTGGACACGAGAGCGTTCCAGGCGTTTTCAATCTCTGGGCCAGGAACCTCGTCTCCATACTGACGATGTAAATAAACAAAATCAGTTAAAAGGCAGGAGATGTCACTGGGACAAAGAGTAATTTCACAAACATGACTTCTCACCTTAGCAGTCATGAACATGAGGTTGTTGAGCACCAGCGAGGTCGCCTGCAGGGAGCCCCAGCCGTTACCTCTCAGACTTGGGGATAGACTCATGCCCCGCGCCTGACCGCGAGGTTCCTCCTCTGGTGTGCACGGGCTTGAAGCAGGGGGTAGGAGCCCCGTGTCCACCAGCTCAATGTTACTAAGCCAAGGCAGCAGGTACGACAACATGATCTGTCTGCCATTGGAGTGGGTGGTTGAGAAACGCTGGCTCACCTCTGTAAGAGTTGAGAAATGTCAGAGAGCAAATCTAACATTTGTCTTAATCTTCATGCTTCCCTATTTAATGGATTAGAACATAGCTTTCTCAAAATACAAATTACAATCACTGTCTGTGCATTGCCTGTGTACATCTTTAGCATCAAGTCTTTACCTGAGAAAAGAGGCAGCGTGAGCTCCGGGTACATGCTGGCCAGCTGGATGGAGAGCTGAGACAGGTTGACGCTGTAGAGGGGAGGCAGGGGGCCGTGTGTTCCATACAAAATGTTACCAGGCTTCTGCTCCACCATCCGCTTAGAGTACGCACACAGCTTAGACTCCAGCACCTGCAGACAAATGCATCAACAGGATTAGATTTCATGCTCGAGTTCTCCTTTTCACCGCGACGTGTGCAGTTAATTACATGTCTTCTGTGTGTTTTGTCCATGTGTGAATCTACCTGCATCAGCTGCATGGATATCTCATATATTTCTCTGCTGGTGTCGGAGGCTTTGAACAGAACCAGATTGAGCAGGGTCACAAGGTCACATGGGTAATTCCTGGAAAAATAGGGAGAAATTATTACATACCTGTTAAAATAAAAAAATGTGTACAGGCAGTGTGGACAATAATAGGGTAGGGAGTAAGTGTATGCTGCTATGAGACAACTAGAATTTTGTAAGTATGTTTTATTCAAAACAAAAATCATATGCTACTTATGCTACATCTGTGTTTCTCGATTTGTTATTTTTAATAATGGCAAAGCGTCTCCAACATAAAGGTCAGAACACAAAGAGTGGTTTCCTTGGATTTGATGGATCCTCAGTGTAAATGAGAAAAGGTGATCCCCTACCTGTTACCACACACGGTGGCAATGGCTTTGAAGCAGCCGGACGCCAGCTGGTACGATCCAGTGAAGCAGCGGTCCACTGCCCAGTTGAACAGATTGATTTGGTCTGGATTCAGTTCAAGGAGCAGGATCACCACCTCACACCCCAGACGGTGCACCTGTAGCAAACAAGTGATCATGAAGAGGGAATCCACAGATATATGGCCATAGCACAAAAAGAGCAGCCGTGTCCAGGTTGACTGAGATTTTAAAAATAACTTCCTGTGGTAAGCTGAAATGCAGAAGGTGTGTAAGAAGAAAAAAAGAATACAGAAAGCTGCTGTGTGACAAGTGAAGGCAACAGTAGGTCAAAGTGTTGACGTACCCGTAAGTCGTGGCAGGCCAAGATGTTGTCAAGCCATTTGTAGAGATATCCATCAGTAGAGAGACCCACGTTGTCAAACACTGGACCACAACACAGAACTGCTGACATAGCCTAGGAGACAAAAGTCAAGTTGAGTTAATGCTAAGGTTTCTGTAAAACACCATGTGAGGACAAGATGATAGAATAACTCTGGTTTGGGCATCACTTACCTTGAGAGCACAATACTGGTAGCGAGTGATCTGATGGTTGCGGTCACTGTAACGGTCAAGGGGGGTGAACATGACACTGAAGGGTCCAGCCCATTGGCTGAAGAGGATGAAGAGGTGGTGTCTCAGGGACTGTTGAGGGAAGAGGAAGCGCCTGTGGTGGACTGAGTGTGTGAGAGCGAGAGCGAGAGCGAGAGAGAGAGAGAGAGAGAGAGAGAGAGAGAGAGAGAGAGAGAGAGAGAGGCAGGGTCATACAGGAGACAGACCTTTGAGTAAACTTAATTTGCAATTGTAATCATGAGCGTTTGTACAGACTGCCATTATAATTTTGTTGTGGCTACAGATTACGTCCAAAGCCACGGCTGCAGAGTCGACTACTACTAAAAGACCAATGTATTATGTATTATGATGTATGTTTCGTATCATAAAAGAGGAATAAAAGGACTTACCAGGAACACATTGGATGAGATTAGCCACCATCGCACTGAAATGGGCTCTAATGTCTTTAAGCACATCCAGCTCCTTCTCATTCTCAGCCTCCAGAAGCATCCGGGTTAGATCCACATACTCCAGGAACAAGGCACCCAGTGCCAGGGAGTCACGCTCCAGTGCTCCGTTGGTGCTACAGATGAAGAGAAGGAAGGCTTCAGTTTACAGAAACCATCTTTTATATTTGACAAGGAATCGTATATATGTGTATATTAACAACAACTGGCTGTAAGCAAGTCTGAGCGCTACCTGTCACTGATAACTCCTGCGTTGGCCAACAGTTCAAAAATCCTCAGCAGCTGCAGCCTGAGAAGATCCCTCCTTTCTCTGCGTTTCTTGTTCTGAAAACACAAACAGAAATATATGTTAATATAGATATGTTATCAAGGAGGTAATGTTTCCCCTGCGTGTGTTGATTTGTCTGTTTGTTTGTCAGCAGGATTACTCAAATCTACAGAACATATTTCCACAAAACTTGGTGGAAGGATGGAACATTGGACAAAAAGGAACCCGTTGACTTTTGGGGGCAGATCCAGACACTTTTCTTATTGTGAGAGGGGGATTTTATGACATTTTCGCAGATTTCCCTGAAAATCATGCATGGATCTTGATTGAATTTACAGGGACTGTTGGGCCTTGGCGGCGGGATGCGCTCTTCTGAGTGTCATTCTACTTTATACTGGCATAAAAAGAAAAATGACTTAACTTTACATTAGCAGTACAAATAATCCATGAGTCCATTTTCATAAATTATAAATTATTTACTTATGGTGACCATCTCTAATAGCATACACTGTATATGAGTGGAAAGAATAACTCCTGTATTTAAAATACAAACATTATAATGGATCTACAAGATATTTCCTGTCCGAGATCAATAGTCCTGTTCCTCGTCCACTCTGTCTGTGTGTGTGTGTGTGTGTGTGTGTGTGTGTGTGTGCGTGTGTGCGTGTGTGTGTGTTACCTCTGGCCTACGTTCCAGTGCTTCCTTCATCAGTGGATGGAGTTCTTCCACCAGCTCCCTGTAGACACACAGGATCAAAGATGGTACAAACCAATCGATTGTCTGATCGGCAGAGTTGCTAAATGAGTCTGATCAAATCCCCGCCCCCCCCTGTACACAGAGGACGGTCAGATTCAATAGAACAGGGAAGTTTGTAACAGAATACCTATCTTGTGCAACCCAAATGTCACATTCCCTAAAACCACTAATCCTCATCACACTGATGTGAAAAATGTGTCTGGAGAGACCTTAATCTCTCTGAATAACAAAGGACGCCCTTTTGGAAAACATTTTAGGTTAAAAATAGATGATCTCTTTTTAAAATGAAAATACCTCCTTTTCACAATGGAACCACTGTACTGTGAACAAATGTGATACACGTCTGTTCCTCTAAAAATTCCCTTGTAGAACAGTGTTGGACTTTCTTCCCTGGACGTCAGAGAGGTATGCAGCTCATCTCAGTTATGAAGAGAATGTACAGATAGATGATGACAAGTGATAGATCAAGACAGCATCAAATTGACTGATGAATCGTATCTTTCTTGTGTTGGATATAAAGACTAATCTAGCACATCATCCATTTTCGACTGTATGTGTTCTGCATTCAGGCTTTGTGTGTTCACTCCCTGACACAACAGTCGCACAACAGTATCTAACAACTCTGGTATGATTCTTGAACATGCTGTTATGTGTGTTTTGTGTAGTTGTGTTCTTGCTCCGGTACCTGAAGACCAGAGCGTTCGTGCATCCAAATCCTAGAACCAGAGACTCCGTGATCTCCAGACTCTCAGCTCTCATCAGCGGGACGAGCTGTTTTAAAAGCCAGGCCACTGAGGGAGTGCCTATCACCTGAGCAATGAACAGAGAAAATACACAAATAGCGATCAGAATGACGGATAACTAATCAAAAACTAAATCTCAAACTGATGCAAATTCATGAAAATCAAAAGGATCCATGCTGTTGTATGATAAAAGAGTATTCTTTACAATTTAAATCTCATTGATCAGGATGGATGGATTGGATGAGAGCAACATCAGATTAAATATTTTACAATCAATCAATCAGTCAATCTTTTAAGCAATGATTAATGTTGGATTTTGAACTCTTGTTTGAACATGTGAGTTCAGACAAACTGTGGGAGACATTTGAAACACTGATGGTTATCCTTTTGAGCAGGAAAACACACACCTTGTTGTCGTAGGTGACGCTGCCATCGGGCGTGGTGGCTGTGATCTCCGGTGTGGAAGCTCTGAGGTGACCCGGGGACATGATGCTGGGCTTAGCCACACCCAGACACATGATCAGGTAGTTACGCCACAGTGAGATGTAGTTGTCACTGGAGCCCGCTGTGTTGGTCTTCTTAGCGTTCACCGGGCTGCTGTGGAAATAGGTCAAAAAGCAGAATATTAGGTGGTCAGATTTCATCACCTCATGTATGAGATATGTGGTATTGGTTGGTATTTCGGCTCTTCAGTTAGATGCCTTAAATGTACAATGTAATCAAAGTGTTTTCATGTACTTGGGGTCAACCAGAGGAAGTAGAAGCTGTAGCCGTGTAAAGGCGTAGGGCCAGGCGTATCCCAGGGCGATGGGGCAGTGTTTGGGCAGGTGCTCCTGCCGCAAGAAGATGTGCAGACAGAGCACCCATGGGTCCTTCAGGCACTGGGCAAAGATCCAGACGTGGCTCGGGCTCTTCACGTCATAGGAGCTGCTCACCAGTCGAGCCGTCCACTCCACGAGCCACTGGAGGTCAACGTGGTGGTTGAGCGGCAAGGTGGACTGAGGGAACAGAGGGGGACGAATTTAGGAATGATACACAGCAGTAATTTGGAAGACTAAATAACTCCATAACTGATCTGATGTATTGATGTTACTGATGAACTCACCGAGTCAGAGACAGCCACATGAACAAAGCTGTCCATTACAGCTGGGCTCAGCTGGTCCATGACCTCTATCATTGGTTTGTCATCATCCTGGAGGGAGAGACATTTATAGAATGAGCTATTTTTAAAACTGCGTCACAGAGTGTGACAGAATTCACGGCTGCATCTCTAGTCACACCTACAATCAGATGCCTTTTCTTGCATCCAGCTATTTACATCTCCTCTTTCCTTCTGTAGTGACTATTTACCAGCAGCTGTCATTGAATTTATCTGTTTTGCCAAGTCACTTGTCAGTTTCCTGTACTGTACCTCAGAATGTCCCAGAGCTGTGAAGAGGCAACGTATTTCTCTCAACACGCCAACCGCCAGCTTCCTCGTGCTAATCTGACACGAACAGAGGAGCAGCAGAGCCAGGCCCTCCACCGCATGCAGCACTGAGCAATGAGGGCTTCGTTCTGGCAGTCTGGGGCTTGACTGACAGAGGCAGAAGAAACATTGACCAAAATTAACAGGGATTTCTGCGATGTTGGTTTTTATAAGTGAACAAATAACCAGGTGTGTCTGTAAATGAGTTAAACTTAGCGCTGCGATGTACAAACCTCGACTCCGCCTCGCGTCTTCCCCTGGAGCTGCAGAGCTAACCTCCACTGTGTGAGCAGCTGGAGGAGAAGCTTCACAGATGCATCCTGCAGACCCTGATGTGTGTCTTGAACCTGGTAAAGTTTGGAGAGGGACCAAGAAGAAGGGCTGTCAGTGTCGATATTCTAGCGTCTGAGATTATTTTATAAATATGTCTTTAGTCGTGTTTTTCTTGTTGCCTCAGATTGGACACAAGGGTAAAATTCAACAACCTACTTAGATGATAGAGAACAATTTTGGATTTTGTGTGATTCTGGATACATTATTAGTGGTAGTGGTGATAAACCCTAACCTCACGTAGAAGGAAATGTGTGTAACCAAACAGAACGTCTTCCCTCCAGTCTGAGAAATCCAGTAACAGGCTCTGCAGGGAGTTCTGGGAAATGAGACGAAGCTCGTCGTCCATGTGCACAGTGAGTCTGAGGGACAGAGGACAACATAACAAGAGAGCAGAAGAAACAATTCTTAGTGATTTAGACACATAAACATTTAAAAACGCAACAGGACTGACATGAGACAATGACATTGAGTAAGTAGGTCCCGTCTTTAACTCACCGTGAGAGCAGGTCAATGAGCTCAGGTTTGGACATGCCATCAGGGAGGATCCGAGGAATAGCAGCCACGCACGTTCTGAACAGGTCAATTTTAGGCTTCCGTTCACCACTGTCAAGGATAGAGGGGGATGTAAAGCTTTTATTCACCTTCCCTAACTCAAAATACAAGTTTCCTTTTTAAATAAAAATTTTGAGTTAAAGAACGGCCTTCAGCACAAAGACGAATAAACGAAACAGTTCCATTGCTGCACTTTGTAGTTACATACGTGATCATGTCCTCTGGTTCTTTGTTGAGCATCTGGGCGCTGGTGAGCATCATGCAGCGTCCCACCTCCTTGTCCAAATGTCTGAGGATGTTGTCCAGTGCCTTTCGTACCTGGGAGTAGTACAAGGACATACCTGAGGGGAACCAAGGTACATGGAGTTAGGAGACCACAGTCAAACTGCACCAACATGAGCAGCCCACAGACACAAACAGACCTATTAGCTTGGCTTCCTCTTCAGTGAGCGTCTTGCTGAGATAAGTTTTCTTCTTCTTCAGAGAGTTTCCAGAGGGCAGGGTGGCTCCTGTGTTGGGCATAGGAGGCTCTCCGTCCTTCTGCTGCAGAGCATCTGCTATCACCAGAAACGCCCGCAGACCAATGTTCATACGCTGAAACACAGACAAAGCTCAGCATCCTTAGTAACAGGCCACAGAGTCTGTCCATCAAGGGCAATGGGGAATTTGTGGCAGGGATTGAGCGAATGGAAGTGCTTGAAGAAAATATTTACTTGTGTACGTAAATGTTTATTTGGGATTATTTGAAAACACATTCGATACTTCAGAGCTGCTCAATAAGGTATGTTTTTGGTGATAGATACAACAGCATCTGTTATTCAAGCAGTTTATTGACATTTAATCCTACATTATATTGGACTGTAAATATGTCAGGGTAATCAACAACATACTGCATCGGTGAGTGTATATATTGTCTCTACTGTTGTTGCTGTATCTTTACGCCACCAGATCATCCTTGTAACCCGAGAGACACCCTGTAGTCAATGTCTGGGTTTGCTTTTTCTTTTTCTTTTACCTCTGGGTTCAGACTGAAAGCTTTGGCAGGTTTCCCAACACTCAGCAGGTCAAAGATGATCTCCTTCATCGCGAAATCCAGTTTCTCCTGAGCAGAGGACAAACAAACTGGTGTTAGAGGATTTCAGAGTTAATGCTGTGTGAGCCACCGGCAACATAATTAATCAAATGATTATTATTATTAGTATTAAATCAACCTTTACAACATTGGTTGAAGTATTAAAAACATCAACCTCTTATACGGCCATTAGATAAATAGTAATCAATTGTGATAATGGTTTCTGCTGAAATTAAAAATATGAAAATATCTGAAGGTCCATATTCTTGGTTATCCTGCATTTTCATTTGTTTTTTTTAGGGTTTGACCTGTTTCAACAACTTTGTCTAAATTTGTTTTTGATTTAAAATAAATGTGAAGCGACATTAGGCAGTTTTATACACAAGAGTGTGTTTTATACACACCTGGGCAATAAACTGGATAATCTTGACAAAGATATTTAGAGGCATGTCTCTGGGCACGACGCTGCGACTCCCTTTGGGGAACAGAGTGGAGGTGATGGACGTCAGCCGACTGGGGGGGGTGGGGTGGAGAGAAGAAACACATATGTTGCTTTAATGAAACACCTCGATATTAAGAATCAAGTCTAATTTTTAAAGCGATTAGATAAGATATTGAGTTGTAGTTTCAAAATGCGTCTTGCATTTTAATGTTGAGAAATGAAAGTACATATGGCTGTTACCTCTGTGTTCCAGTGTTGCTCTCGCACTTTATTCGGATCATGTAAACCCACAGTAGACGGTAGAGAGATTCCAGAGCCACACGGGCCATCTTGGGATCTTTATTCTGCGTTCAGACAAAGATAAAGGATTTTTCTTCAAGTACAGTATTTCACAAATCTCCATTCATACCCAGAGTTTTGGAAAGAAATGTGAATTCCTCACAAGCTGTACCTTCTAGATGTGTCTTCATTTACTATTCACTGCAGACACTGTTTTCTCCACATTTACAGTGCGATCATGAATGAAACTTTACAGAAATCTTTATAATCCCTCTTTGTTTTTGAGCTGCAGTGTTTCCCTTGAGGCACTACATACTGAGGGTGGATTTGATAGCTTGAGAGGTGCTCGGTAGCACTAGTGCATGGAGCTTGCTTAGCGTAGTTCATTCTTGTTTGTCGCTTAGTCAAAATCCTTCCCCTAGGGCAGAAATGTATTTCACAGACACCGTAGTTTTTGTGTGCGAGCCTCACACTACTTGTGATCTGTACAAATAACCCCCTACTCTAAGGGATCTTGAATTTGCAGTGGTATCGGCAGAAAGGCTGACCTTGAGGTTGGAGAGGCAGTTGTTGAGGAAAATGTGCCAGCGGCTGAGGAAGAACTGCTTCTGACTGACACACAGCAGGCAGGTCACCAGAGGATACAGAGCCTGGTGTGGACAGAGAAAGGACAGAGGGGAGACATTAGCATCAGGCACTTCAGACGACAAGTAGTAAAGTATCTTAATCAAATTCAGTTTTCCTCACCAGTTTACTACATGAAGTATGCAGCTTTTTACTCGGAAACTGTGTATTTTGGGATGGTTTCCACTCATTAAAGCTTAAATCTAATTTCTTTCTTTTTCCTTTGTCATTTACTAACAATAGGCAATCGCATTATTTGAAATTGAAGTGAATTTTTGTCCAGAATCATGTTCCACTTGTTTCACAGCTGATAAATCCCTCATTAACCCACTTTTCAATGTCTGCCTCTGTGTAATTAAGTCGGTTCAATAAAACAAAACGTATATTTGCCTGTGCTTTGGCTTGACAGTCTGTTTAATAAGAAGAACAAGTCAGTTTGACATTTATTTCATTCACCAATACATTTGAGTTTCTGCTGTCTCTTGAGCAGAATTAAAGCAACAGCCGTGTGAACAATACCTTAGAAGAGAGAAAATATTTCAACTTGAAGTTGACCTACAGGAATGTGAACTCCTGTCTGTTCAATTATCAGTGAGGTCATCAAGGTCTGCATGCAGATCATTCTTAAACACGAATACCTTGCAAATGATCGGTGCGAGACCAGGTACACCCTCGTCATGAATTGTTTTTTGAAATGCTCGATTTGAGAAGCGCATTGTTGCTCTACTATCTCAGGCACTCAGAATGTAAAAGAATAACAATTACGGGAATACATCAGATGACAGTCATTCCTGTCATGTCATGTCCATTCAGCTCTGACGTGGTGGCGAGTTGTTTGTTTGTGTGCATACCAGTGCCTGGAAAACGTGAAAATAAAGAGAAACACAAAGACTGTATGCAAAGAGGTGGGTCAAGTCTCAATGCTTGGTAAAGTATTTTCAGAATCTGTTGAAGGAAGCGTGCGTACTGGCTCAGTGAGATGTCTGCAGCCCTGCGGAGGAACCCACTCACGTCACGAATAGCACATCACCAGCAGGCCTCCTGCCACGTCTCGTTATCAAATCTGTCAGTGAAATGGCTGTGGAATAAAAACCATGGGTGGAGAAACCTGGACTGTGACAAAACCTCTGACTTATCAACTTCCATAAATTAGTGTCTGTTTCGGACTTGAAGAGAGGTTAGCACTAAAATACAGTTTGGATCATACTTGAAACTAGTTTCCATTTACACCGAAACAAGAACAAAAACCGAAAAGTTTTATATTATAGGACAAGAATGACGTTATTGGAAGGATCTTGTTTTGAGAAAAGGACTGATAATCCTGTGTCATAAAAAGTGTTTCGCCCGTTCTATTACGTCCTTAACTTTCATGGTTAAAACTTTGGAGCAGTGGCAGAGGGAATTTTCATACCAGTCAGTTAAACTGATTTTATTGCATGCGTATCCGTGTGAGACTGCTTGTCCTGATCAGGGAGATGTACTGCATCTAATTCGCCGATTGCCCCATCAGCTTCCATGCTGTGGGCAAATACTGCCCATCTGGCGTCGCTTCCAAAACGACGCTGTGTGCTGCACGTTGCACTCCTGCCTCCTTCCCATGCAGAGATAAAAGCCCACATGTTGGAGAGTTACAGTAAGTGCTTTCACCAATTGCTGGTAATGGAGAGGAAATGAAGAGAATTAGCGGTGACGACACAGAGCATGGGGAAGAAACTTACCAGAGAGTGTTTCTTCCTGGAGGACAGGTCCAGTGTGGTGTCGTGCAAACTTTCTACAAAATTTCGAAGACACGGCACGTTCACCTCATTCTTCACAGTCTGAGAGAGGGCACATATTGCACAGGTTACATTCATGCACATTTCTTTTTAGAAGTTTGCTTTCACCAAGACACTACATATTCAGAACGATGTATTTAGAACAGCAGACACACTGTTCTGCAAATATACAGATAGATTTTTTAATTGAAAGACAAACAATAATATATAAAATTTAACTCTGGCTTGAAATGTATCTAAAAATGAATTATGAGTATGTAGTATATGACTATTAGTCTGAGCATCAAGAGGAAATGCACTTACAGCAGCTACAGGTACAAGTATCTCCACAAAGAGTCCGGCTAATGAGTGTTTAATGTCTTTATCCTTCACTTCCAAGAAATACTGCGCACACTCCTGTAGAGAGAAAGAGAGACACGGCCAGAGACAGTGAGAGAAGCAACATGTCTACAGGAAAATTCAGCAAATGCAAGGTTAACGATTCAAATCCAAGTTTCGTTATGGGTGAAGGAAAATGAGGAAAACACTCAATGCTGCAATTACCATCCACTGGCCAATAAACACAGCACTTAACCGCCTATTACTTGGAACTTCGCAGTAGTCAGCAGGACAGCTTCATGATTGGCCCTAAACTGCTTCCAGACATGAATGTATGCAGTGAAACCGTGTACCTGCATGAACTGGAAGGAGGCTTCAAAGTCTTCCACCGGGTACATTTTGATGCGGAAGAACTTGAGGCCCATGATGAGGCTGATGGTGGACTGGATGACGTAGGGGCTCTGCTCCTTCTGCCTCAGCTCCTTTAGCTCGGAGATGAACTTCTTCCTCACTGCTGGGAACCTGATGAGGAAATGGTGACCAGATGTGTTGTCATATCCAAATCTCAGAAAGGATTTGTTTTTCCCAGTTTTTCTATTTGGTAATATTGTGAACTCTTAATCCGCTACGCAACTGTTTGTTTTGTGCATGTGCACATAAGTGTGTGTACTCATGTGTGGTGTGTGTGTGTGTGTGTGGTGTGTGTGTGTTTGTGTATGTACCCATCCAGATAGATTTTCCCAACAGTGCTAGGCAGGTCTATATTTAGAAAGGCATCTGGAGGGGTGATGCGGAGGGAATGTGTGTGTGTGTGCGCACTTGTTCTAAGGGCGTCTGTGTTTTTTTGCACATGCTTGTGCTTGCTTCACGGGGGTTGCCACAGCAGTTAAGTTGAACAGTCATCAGCCTTCTGTTTGGTGTTTGAATAAGACATACATAAACTTTATACTCTGTTAAAGTGTGACCAGAGTGTGCGCCCTTCACTGTTTTCATTGAACCGTGTGTGAATAATGCAGTACAAATAAATAACACTGAATCTTCTTAGAAGTTTAACCAAGTGGAAAATCCATTACCTACGCAGAAAACAGTCCACGTTTGCTAAAATAGGTCTCGGTATATTGAATTTGATCCTTTACTAGATCGATAACTGTGTCAAATGATGTGATGGTTCAGCTGGTGTGTGTGTGTGTGTGTGTGTGTGTGTAGTGATTGAGCTGCCCTGTAAACCCACACTTTCACCATCACAGTAATAACTTCTTGGAAAATGGGAACAACGCTCATCTCTCACAACATGGTGCACAGAGGACCATCATCCGGACTGTCATTATCCTCCGCTACCACGCACACAAATATTTTTTACCAGCGCGCACGCACATGCACACACACACACACACACACAGCTTTTGTAATTGGTGTTTCTAGCAGAAAAGGGGTCATAGCACTGAACTGTGACAAACTGCCTCTTCAATAGATTTGAGATATTTAATGCACTTAAATTGATAATAAGATTTTCCCTTCAGTTGGTATGTGATTAAAAGGAGATTAACTCAACACATTTACGTCAACAAATACAACTACTTTCCTGTATACATACAAACATTTAATGTGTATGAACACACAAACACACACATGCAGTATAAACATTCATTTGTGAACATGTACAGTACCTGGACTGAGCTACGACTCCCACTACTTCAGCGTAGAGGTCAGCCACGATGTGCATGTTGCCAGTGTTGGGTCCCAGATACCTTCGAGGCAAAGATAAACATCAATATCAATGGATAAGTCTGTGACACACTTCTTTCATTGATAAGAGCTGTGAATACGTGCATGTTGATGTCATGACTGCATGTCAACTCTAAAGCCCCTTCATTCAATGCAAATAAGTAATTTGTTTGTATTTTAAGATTTACTTAATTTAATTTCAATGAATTTGTTTTTTTCTTTCTGGGAAAGTGTACAGTGATAAATATGATTTCAGCCACAGTCCCAGTTGTGTTATCTCTCTTACCCTTCCTTATATTTGAAGTGCTTGAAGGCCAGGTTTATAACTTCTTGGATGAGTCCATCCAAAAGAGGATGGAGTGGGATCTGGATAGAGAGACAAAGTTGTCAGTCATAAACATTTAATTAAAACAGTGTTAAATTAAATGTGCTAATTTCTTCCCATTTTGCTCAAGTCTAGAGAATTTGATATAAAGTTGTTGTCTTTTTTCCAAGAGAAGGGCATGTTACATACAATTGTTGCAGTATACAGGCATAAATATTAACAGATTAAAACAAAGAAAAAGACAAATTTACCAGTTATTTTCCGTGATGTGAATACTGTCTACAGACAAATTCCTTTAAAAGTTAAACCTACTCATGTTAAGAAGTTTTAAGGAGACATTCAGCATTTCGAGAAGATCTTCGTGCAGAATGAGACTCACCTGCTTTAAAACCTCTATAAGCACTAAAGAAAAGATGAAGTCTATTGCCAGATCTCTTCTCTCCAACAAGTAGTCCTTCTGTTGTTCATCACTGAGGCAAAAACAGAGAAATACATTTTCAAAGATATTCCGAAAACAATTGACCTTGAGAGACAATCTAAAGATTTGTCGAAAATGATTCTGCATCACGTGATGTCATATGTTAACTGTCATCATGAAGAAGACACAAAATGAAATCATGCATGTAGTTCAAAAACATATATGTCATGCTATCCCTGCAGTAGAATAGAAATGACCTAAAGCTTATATGGATCAAAACATTATTATGATTGTGTAAGAATTATGTCATCACGACATCACTATGAAGTTGTGTAATGCAATCCATTAACCGAGCCACAATCAGCTTATTTAGATTACCCAAATGGTATAAATGATGTCATGACGACATCATTATGAAATGGTGTTATTACAATGGATAAAAGCGTCAGCTAAAGGAAATGTAATGTAATGTAGAATATAAAAAAGTTAAGCATTGCCTGATTGGGGTATATAGAGCTTGTGCTTTTCATATAACAATGTTCTTTTACTGCTGTATGTGTTGTTAGTCAAAGGTAATATGTGGTACCGACAATATATTTTATTGTTTCAAGTTTCCTACTCAATAGTTTACAGGTCATGACAATATTTATGATTAAAAGAGACATGAATCCCTAAGATTTGTTTAAAAAAAAACTTTGGAATCTATTCCAGTGAAGAAAAAAAGCTCTTTATCTGAGTCTGTGTTCTCTCACTTTTTTGACTTGGTGTTGGCCCTGGGTCGATACTCGTGGGACTCGTCCTCCAGGCCGTTCTGCCTCTTGTACCAGTCGAACAGAGTCCTCAGGATGGACGGCAGGCAGTACTCGGCCAGAGAACTCATGGAGCTGATCAGCTGCAGAGACGATATGAGGAAGAGCAGGTGAGGGTGAGCAGAGAGAGAAAAGAAAACAAGAGGTTCATATCCCAAATAACCTGTATGCCTTGGTTTGTATGACAATGGAAAAAAAAGGCAACACGTGTTGGTGACGTGTCCATGTCAGATTTACGCACCTGGTCGAACTGTGGGTCTTCTCCTCTCTGTAAAGATTTGTTCAGTGGCTTCTCCTGTGAGGTAAGAAGACATTCACGTCAGGAGAGACGGAAGCAGGCAGACAAACACACAAACCAATCTTCAAAACTTTCTTTCTTTCCTTTATTATGTTTTCATGGTTTGAACCTAAACTCTCAGGCAACAAGCCGCACAGCCGGAATGTAATCAAAATTAAGATTAGGTTTCAGTTTGTCTAAATTTGAAATAACTGTTTGTATGAAATCAGCCTTTTCTTCACTTAGATTAGATCAAACTCGTAGGACCACTCCACATTTTAACATTGTGCTCTAACATTTACATTAAATCACCAGCAGCAAATTAAACAACCAGCCGAGACACAGAGGTGGTATGATGGTTGAAAATGAAATAAAATTCTGTCAGTTATTTTGTCATTAGTGGGATTATTTTTTTAATTTGGCATTGTAATCAGTTCATCCTTAAAACCAAGTGGACCATTGTAACAAATTAAAACGTTGCTCATGGCGTTTCCTGAAATATTGTTCTTGCAAGAGTGGAATAGACAGACAACCCGAAAACATTATGCCTCAGACTATGACTGTCCTCAGCACAGACGCAGAGGTATTAAGAAGGTATTCATATTTTTGCATGTTTGCTGCTCTACACTGTCTGTTCCCTGGTTTTGTTTAGAACAAACTGGCATATGCTCCCTTCATCGTGTCCCTGAAGAAAAAAAAGTAAATATAGAAATAAATAGATTGAAAACTTATCAAACCTGTTCTCATTTAATAAACAAATAAGCCATGATGCTGCACACTATTTAAGATAACGGCACACTGCACCTTTCTTTTCACAAGTCGAGTTAACAATATCTATTGAAGCCACACTGAATAACACAAGTGTTAAATGAGTTGGATGCAAAGTGACTCACCAGCGGTTCGGCCATGATGATGCGGATCTTGCGTTCGGAGAGCAAGGTGAAGTTGGCAAACAGGCTTTTCAGGACGAACTCGCCCGGCTTACTCTCAGGGTCCACGTTGACGGGCGCCATGACGACAGGACCCCTTCTCTCTCCCAAGGTTCCACTGACTGGCGGGAGTGGTGGTTTCAGACCCACGGGAGAGGCTGCGGACAGATAGGACCAGTCAGTCAGTGTAAAGCAGAGATATTAAAAGGCCCCTCTCAGACATGGAGGGGGAGAGACATACTTTTATTACTGCTGTCGTAATTCTTTTATCTTACCTCTATTTGGGGCATATTTGATGTTCTAAGTTTGAAACTATTTCCCCATAATTTCGTATTTTGGGGGATGTAAACAAGCAATTTAGATTTAGTAAGTTAGCATTAAGTTATAACGTATTGAAAACCGCGATTGTAGCATATATCTGTTAAAGTTTTGGTGTGAGGAATTATCTATTTGACTTTATCTTTTTAATGTACACATGGATTTACTGTCAATGAAGTACTTTGGTATAAAAGAAAACTTACGAAACCTGGCGATTTCCTGGCAAGCTCTGGATTCATTCTTAGTTTCTGTGATTTCTAAGCTGATTTAAGGAGGTACAAATTTGAAATGTGTTATATTTAGACAGAAATCAGGTGCTAAGAGTTTTACAGAACCTTATTGGCCTCCATGATTTGTGTGTCTCAACCACTACAGCAGCTTTAACGGCTGACTGTGTTGATAAACAGCCAAATCAATGGGCCAGTAGACCTGTACCTTTGTCTTATGTATGTCCCTCAGTAAACTCCCAAGCCCCATCCACCTCCATAGCAGGGTCAGATACCACCACCTTAAATGCCTGTCTTACATACGACCTCATACTCTCTCCATGCTTCTCTCCTTCTTAATGAATCACTGACAGTAATGAACAAACAATACTTGTCACATCAGAATCATATTATTTTCTTTCGGTAATGTTCAAACTCTTTAGCAATGATTAATTCATGCTGAGTCAGAGTCCAGGTTTGAGTGCGTACACTTTCTAGACACACACACACACACAAAACTTGCTCAGCAGCCCGATGTTTTCATTCTTGCCTTCTGATTGCATCATTAGGGAAACTGGGCGCTATTAATTCTTGCAACGATAAACAAAACAGAGAAAGACACACAGGGAGTCGCTGGAGTCTAAAATGAGAGGGAGAGACCGAAAGCAGACGAACAGACAGGAACAAACAACGGCTATTTCCGGTCATGCATCTCTAAGAATATGAACGAATCACTTTAAGTAACAACACATTTCTTCAGCGTCTCTTTAATATGCACGATAAGAGCGTTAAGCAAGACATGTCAACATGTCATGAAAGAAAAAAAACCAAACCCCTTCACACACAACCGAGGACAGTATTAGCAACGACTGAAGCAACAGCCAACAGAGCAGGCTTGTTTGACCGAAGCACATCAGCAGGTTTGATTTGCTGCAATTCCTGAGAAGAACAAGGTGAAGGGACAAGTGTGTGCTGTTAATAAAGCATCAGGTCTAACCCGGTCCTTTCATGACCACGTGATTGTACCTCACTGAAGAGGTGAGATGTCCATGGGTACTATACTCCCTGGGCCGGACAGCAGGACCCCCAACCTCATTCACTGCAAACTGTTTGTTAGACACGTGAAGACTCGAGCGATGCAAACATGCGCGCACACGATCACCCCCCCCCCCCCGCACGCTTACCAAGGCCCTTGATGAAGCTGATGACACTTGCCCTGCTCCATCTAGTTGGCACTTCCATGGTGCAGACAGCCACACAGTGGGACACAGATACAGTAGGTAAAGTTGGGTAAAAATGCTAGGAACCACTGGGATGGAGAAGGTAAGTGAAACTGGGAACTGGGAGGTTAATTCACAGAGTAGTTTACAGGGTTGAAAATACAGCTCCCATGATTAACAATTAATAGTAATTCCTTGCAGGAGATTAGAGTCTGTCTCCATCGCCCAGTTCTCCACCATGGCAGTAACGTCTGGCTTAGGTGCTTTCAGATGTTTATCCGAAGCTAAAAGTGTAAGGCTCCATCCTTCAGAAAATGACAGGCAGGTAAAGTGAGAGACATGTGCCAGAGGCAAGAAGGAAGAGTCTTGACAGCAGCATTACAGCTGTATCCTGCGTTCGATCCAACTCAAACAGGAAGACAGGCTGCATCCACAGAGCGGAAGAGCCATAACCACAGTGAGCGACTTGAAGCCTGCGAATGATGCAATAACAGGACGGGACGTTGTCAAAGCATCTTTTAAAACTTCAAGAAGAGAAACTTATTCCACTGTGCTGCTGAGGCCTGGGTGGATCGCAGGCTGTGTAGGGCCCCATGCTTGACAGCTACATGAGCCTACAGACCACCTATCAGTTTCTACTTCAGCTTCTGCTCCACCTCCTGCCGGCCGTCACGTCTCTGTACGACACCTCCCTTGACCTTGGAATCCTTGAAGTCCATTGGAAAGTTGTGCTGAAGTAAAGTGCTTCTTCCAGAGTGGTTTTGTGGCTGTCCTTCAGTTGTCAGTAGCAGTTAAGTAAAGTCTGCTCCTTGTGGAGATCTGACCAGAAGAGTTGGGTTGGAATTTCAACACTGCCCCGAGAGGGAGGCGAGGGGAGGAGGGAGGAGCTATATATAGACTACTGGCGGTCGTTCTCTTACATACCCACCACTCCCACTGACCCCTACTCATACACAAGTGCACACACAAGCAAACAGATATACTCACAGACACACAAACACACACATACGCAGAAGTAATATATCTGGGAAAAAAAGTAATGCGGTTAAATGACAAAGCAAATGGTATGCATCTAACTCAAGGTATACGGTAAACAGAGCTAATCTGTTACAGCTTCACCACAACATGACTTTAAAGTGTGAGTAAATATGTGTGTGTGTGTGTGTGTGTGTGTGTGTGTGTGTGTGTGTGTCTTATGCACGTCAGTGGGGTGAGCAGAGCACAGAGTAGGACGACATAATGACGTCCAATAGAGCTGTCGATAAAGCGCACCAGAGCGCTTCCTGGGACCCTTGTAGAATTCTGCATGACTCAGCATTTTAAGAGATGAATCAGCAGATATCCATCACGTGTAGTCAATACAAGCATATCTTGGTTTACTGCACATTGTATATCCTAAAAGGTTTACGACCACAAACACACAGCGACGACCCTCAGCAAGACCTGGCAGAACCAAATCTGACACTGTATGACTGACTCATGACCAACTATGGTAACCAGACAAATCTGTACATATTAATCATGTATTCACATTTATAATTGAAGAGTTTGACATGTGGGTACAAATCTTAAATATTGATTCTCAACAATTACATTCAAAATGCCGGCCTCGTCCTCTACTCTCGTTATTACACAAATTGTCGACGTAACTATTAGAGGATGAGAAAAGTATTTTCACTTAGATTTAACTGGAAGGTCACAACACTGTTTTTACAGTGGGGCACCTCAGGAGGTAGAGAGGGTCGTCTATGAACCAGATAGTCTGTGGTTCGATCCCCGGCTCCCGCAATGTGCATCCTGACTTGGACAGGATACTGAAGATACTGGTGTATGAATATGACCAAATTAACAGCACTGAATGAATGTGTGTGTCGGCGATAAGACTGGAAACTAGACCATAAATCATGTACAGACAAATAAAAAGTTGCTGTAGCTTGCATCAAAAATGTGTGTGTGTGTGTGTGTGTGTGTGTGTGTGTGTGTGTGTGTGTGTGTGTGTGTGTGTGTGTGTGTGTGTGAGTGTGTGTATGTGTGTGTGCGTGTTTCAGTTCGGCTGGTATGTGATGGAACAAGTTCAACTTGATGAGGTCAGCTGTTTATCTAGTGATTTCACTCGATAAGTAACCCATGCTCAAAACACAAACCTATACTTGAACTTGCCAGGCCTGTTTCTCGGCTCTATAGCTTTCTGACTGCATCATTATCGTGACCTTGGAGCAGACAAGGCTAGGCGTAACCGAATTTGGTCCAATAGCTGAAACATATACGAGTAAAACGTACACACCATCTCATCACGGCCTCTGATTTCTTTTTCTTTTTTTAATCATATCATCATAAATGGCTGAGGGGGGGGCCATCAACACGTTCCCTGCAGTTCCTACGTAACCAACATAACCCCCGCTGACAGTTCTTCACCGCACACCTAATATATGAGGTGGACACAGCTGCTCTGGACACACACACACACACACACAACCACAGACACACACACACACACTTTCCAGAATGTTTTTATGGTATCTAAAAGGTACACACAACATCACTATTTAGCAACAGAGCACACACAGATGCTTCTGTAGAACTCGTAAACTATTCACAGACAAGTGCCCACAGTATATACACAAAAATGAAAGCAATAGTGTTCAGTCGATATTTGAAATCACTCAAGTATAATAACAGGAAAGCCCGTAGTCATCTCTGCACTCTCAACAACAACAACGATATACTGATGTTACAGTAAAGGTGAACTACCGGCTGCAACGTGATGACTATATTAGAGACCCAGTGGCGCAATAAGACACCAGTGCTTTCTGCTCACTGTAATGTCTCAGGTTAATGAGCCCACGGCTGAAAGTGGGCGAAAGTACAGAACGTCCAGTTGGCACCAGTCTGGAATGATACTCCTGGGTATTCACCCCGGATTGCCTCTGAGTGTCAGACAGTCGCTCTACCTTCTGTTTGGTAAACACCAACTCACTGAGGGAGGAATTGATTAGGTGATTTGAGTCTGTTGAGCTGTAAACAGATCATCCATTGGGGTTGTAAACACACAGGTCTGCTGTATATTTAATTATTATTTCAAATATGGCTGAGCTTGACAGAGTGTTTTAACCAAACCCCGTTAATGCTGAGCACAAAGACTCAAACAAAGTCAAAGACTGAGTTATTTCGCTGTATAATTAATATAGAAAATTGCTGAGGAGCCAGATTTACCCTCTGCTAACCCCTAGAGCAGTCCCCCCCCCCCCCTCTCTCTAACCCTTGTCTTCCATTATTCCATTATATAACACTGCCAAGTATTAAAAGTGTGGATGATGCTGTACGTATGCTGTCTGTTTTTCAGTCTCATCCAACACATACATACACAAAAATACACAAAACAAGTATAGTCTGTACACTGCAGGATACACTGACGACCAATCAGTCTTTCAGAATCTGACCGTGTCACAACATTTGTTTGGCATGCCAGCAACAACAACTGTAGTGTGTTAGCTGTACTCACTCCCTCCTAAGGACTTGAGCAGAGACTTGATGCTGATGTCAAAGAAGCCTGAATCCTGCTGGCTAGTCGCCATGGCTGCAGAGGATATGTCGCCACGGTGACAGACAGCAGAGGGGGGACAGGATGGCAGGATGAGGCGTTGCGGACAGAGCAAGCAAAAGAACGAGGTGTACGCTCCCCGAGAGAAAGACGGAGGAGAGAGAAGGAGAGAGGGATGCGGGTGGGCAGCCAGCGATGCGGATGCTGCGGCTGTCTGCTGCTGAGTGGATGTGTGTTTGTTTGTTTATGTGTGTGTGTGTGTCAGAGAGAAAGAAAAAAAAGAGCGGCACACAGCTTTTCCTGCGCTCTGTGTAGCTATCTCTGTGGCTAACACCCCCATCCCCTCTCTGTATTGCTCTCTCAGGACAGTGATACACAGATGTTGGTAGGCGCAAGCAGCCAATCCTCTTAGAGGAAAGGCAGAGAGAGAGAGAGAGAGAGAGAGAGAGAGAGAGAGAGAGAGAGAGAGAGAGAGAGAGAGAGAGAGAGAGAGAGAGAGAGAGAGAGAGAGAGAGAGACATACAGTAAGTAGTACTGCAGGGAATTGCAGGAGATAAATGGAGGGTAGATGGGAGGGAAAAAACGATTGAGTGAGGGGGAAATGGAATAATTAAGATGGAAGAGATAACGAACGTTTCCTGATTACTGTTGACCAGTTCTGTCGAACAATAAGTGCTGAGTGAGCATGCTGCATGCCTACCCCGGCCAATCAGAGCCAAGAGAAGCAGTGACGAGGAGGCTGCGCCATCCAATAGCCAGAAATAACAACTGGTGAATGGCATCACTGACTCAGATGTGTGAATTTCTATTATCTAATAATAATAAGAATTTTATTTATATGCACTCACCAAACCAATGATTGAAAGAAATATATATACAAAGGTTTTTAATAAACCAAACTGCAAGTCTTTATGACAAATTTTCAGAACCAAAATAAAAGTAATTATTATTAGATTTTTTAAGCAGTTTAAAATAATCCAAAAATCTAAGTTTGTCCAATAGGTAGTTCCTCATGGGAACCTCTATGGTTTTTTATACCTTCATTACCTACATCTACATATATAAACTGGATGGAGACAATAGTAGAAACACCTATGTGTAAAATTATTAAAAAGACAAAGGAGAAACAATTCCACTAAAATACGTCAGCACCTCTAAGAAAGTGGAAGGTGAAGACCCTTAAAAATAAATGTTGAGTAGGCAGGACTCCATCAAAAAATTGAAAAGAGGATTAGCTGCGGAGTGAATTAAAATCTTTTTAAAACCTTAAGGCTATCACAAGCTGACAGTGACACCGTTTCTAGATCTCAACCCTAATTTGGTATTTGTGTTCTTCATCTTCTTCTTACTTAACAGCCAACTTATACACATTGACAGCAATGACAAACCGGAGTCAAATTCCTTGTATGTCTACGCATACAAGGCCAATAAAGCAGATTCTGATTCAGATTTTTTGCAAAAAAGTTAAATATGGGCGTGGATATAGTTGTTATTGATCTAACCAATATGTTTTGCCTGTTACACCATCAGCAGAAAAGGATAGTGATTATCCAGATGATGACAGCGCTGACATCGGGTGGCGCTGCACGGTCAATTAACACTGTTATGTCATTTGTAGGTCAATGTTTTGGCAACCTGGTCGGTTAAACTGCTCGGCAAGTAAACACATGTTGTGGATTATTTCAGGTGCCGTGGTGCAGGACACTGGTTTTCAAACAAATCAATATTTAATTCTGCCGAGCACCAAATGATTTTCAGAGAATCACAGTGAGAGGTTTTAAGCTTTGCAATTTTACAGAGGAGACATGATGTCCCAGAACTCCAATTGAACAAAGGATTAGCTTATCCTAGCTAGAGTGTTTTTAGTGAATTAAAAAAGGGCCTGATGAACCTTCGCTTCCCTCACCTACAATTTCCACTGGTTTTTAACCAGTTTTAAGTTGTTAAATAGACCAACACAAACATTACTTTGCTTGTGGGTGATACTAACCTTACACCCCAAAGCAGCAGATACATTATTGACGGGCCATGTGAAGCTTGAATATAGTTTCGGACAATTCGACGAAGTGAATAAATTCTCTCCCTCCACCTTTCACAGTCACATGGATCATTGGCTGTCCTCACAGGTGCCTAAGCTGAAGGTATGATGGCCGTCACAGCAATGACGCTATGGTTGGGTGGGTACGAGTGGAAGTGCAAGTGGATAATTAGGGTCATCATGTAATTCCCCCAATGAACTGTGAAAGTGCAACAGGGCAAGTGAACGGGTGAGAGAAAGAACAGAGGCAGGGTGGAGGAAATGAAAGTGATGGGGGGGGGGTTCACAAGATACAGCATCATGTAAAGCTGCATCTCACAGGAGACGCGACAGAGCACAGGATGGCCTGGTTCACATTAACAGACAATTACAGTCGAATCTCAAAGGAGGAGAAATATAGCAGAGAGGCACCGCAGGTCTATTCCTGTCTGCAACTTCTGCTTACTCCATCACAGTCCTGGGCCAAATTGTATCAGCAAATGAAGTTAACCTGATTACTGAAATGTGACAATTCACCCAATCAAGTTACAGAGAAGCAAACCGAGCATGATTTTCAATGTCTTGCAACGGCCCCAAAAAAAAGTAGTTATTTCAACTTACTGGTGCAGCAGCGAAGGAAATTGAGACTTTGTTGAACCTATTTCTCACACTTCTCATTTGTTTAAAAAGTTGCTTGTGGCTGATGTGAGATGATGGGAGGGTTTATTTTCTAACACATGTAGTTGATGAGTGGGAGGGAAACCGGCGAGGAAGAGTACGACCTACAACTAGTACAGACAAGAGAAAAACTTTCCAAATAAAGATCCCATTTGTCTCTAGTAAATTGTCCAAACTTTCTCTAAATGCAAGAGATATGTTCTATCTGGAGAAATTAAATAAAAAAAAAAGGTTTTCCAATTAATCGTTTTTTATTATTTATTTGAATGATCCAATATACAACCCTGAGATCAATCTATGCATTTGTGCCTTCTCTCAGCAAATGTACTATGCTGGATGTTAAGTGTATTCAGTGTTTGGTGTATTGTGTAGATTTCTACTTAAATGGAGTTATTAAATCAAGCACAAAGAATTACCACCTAGGGTGTAGCTGTCTGTCAACCAGTTAAGTTGCAGTTTACATCTATGTCTGTCCATACTCATATAATAGTGAAGAATTTGAAGGTATTTATGAAAAGGTGGCACATTAATTATTCAATAGTTGCCAAAAATGTGTTTTGTGACGGCACAATGGCCTTCACCTTTGACCTTTGAGGGTTAATCTGTGAGTCCAAGTAAACATTTGTGCCAATGTGGTGAAATTCCTTCCGGGTGTGTCTGATATAACGTTCACAAGCCATAAAACTTGCCAATATCGAGCTCTAGTTCTCATCATGAAGAGGGAACAGCAGTTCAGTTGTTGGAGAGAAGCTTGCGTCCAATGTATGAAAATATATTCAAATTCATGACCTGCAATGGAAATTCTTTGCCACAGAGTTACGCACATCTATTTAGCTTACAATTATAAAATCATAGACGGAAAGACACATACATACACACACACAGACACACACACCCTTATGGAAGTCCTGGGATTCCACACATTCTAAGCCGGGGCCTGAGCATGCCAGCTGTTGAATGTGCCTCCACACTCAGCACATACATGCATTCACACAAATGCACATGACACATGACATACTCAATTACATTCCATTTAATCTAAAATTATTATTTTATTTAGCAGTTGCGACCACTTCACACACACACACACACACACACACACACACACACACACACACACACACACACACACACACACACACACACACACACCTGCAAATTCCATGTCTGAGTGGATACCTATATTTAACTTTTTTCATCATCTCTATCGGACACATTTAAATGATTCACCATTCCATCCAATTTAGCTTTAATGTGCAACTAAATCCAAATACCGAAAGCCCTAAAATAAAAAATGTTAAGATGATTACTTATTTAGCATAAGTGAAAATTTAATTGAGAGAATGTGCTATAGTAATCTTCTGGAGGTGTTGAAAGTACAGGAACAACAACTCCAACATATTGATACAGCACAAAGTACAGATTATAAATTAAGTACGCCACAACTGAAGTTTGGTCCGATGGTGAACTGCTGGGCAATAACTATCATATTTATTTTGATAAATAATCAAGCTTCAGATTGTTTTCTTGATGATTCAATTAAAAGAAACTGGTGTCCCAAACCAACAATAATCAGTTTTCTAACACATATGACCAATAAAAGCAGAAAGTCTTTCACTGGAGAGGCTGGAACTCGGCAACATTTAATGTTAAAAAAAATCAATGACCTTAAACTAGCTGATAATTAAGTTTCAGTCAATCATCTTATTGATGAACTTAAGCTTGTGAGGTCTAGATTACACTGATTTAATTACATCAGCACATCTGTTAAACTTAAATGAAACCTGTCACTCATCTGTCTCTCTCTTATGGATGTCTGACATGTGGTCGTGGGTATAAACTGCCTATCGTCACACACACACACACACACACACACACACACACACACACACACACACACACACACACACACACACACACACACACACACACACACACACACACACACACACACACACACACACACACACACACACACACACACACACACACACACACACACACGGGGAGTATTTGAGGTTCACACAGTGGTATCTCCTTGACACAGCTGTCTTGATCAAATAGATATTGTGTGTGTGTGTGGTGTGTGTGTGTGTGTGTACCTCTTCCCTAACATCAAAGCCTCCGTCACACACATTATCACAGCATAGAAGCCCTAGAACCTTTAATCTCGTGGCATTTCGTATGTCTACAAGTTTACCTTCGTTTATTGAAAAGTTGCTGTTAATTTTCTACTCAAAGTTTTCTTTGTGCAGGTGGTACTTTGTAACACAGACACTACCTCGCTCCAAATTTCCCTTTAAACACCGACTGTACGCCCACTTTTCTCTCTCCTTCTGAAGTTCTGTCTTTCCAACGTGATCCTGTTAGCGTCAGGACAGGTTTATTATAAAGTAAACTTAACATCACTCTGGATAATTGCATTAGTTAATAAATATGAAAATGCATAACCTCCTTTTGATTTGGACTTTTCTGTGGCTTTTCAGGAATAGATAGAAGCCCTGGATCTGTTTGCCGGTGTAGAGATGGACACAACAGAGCCAGAGGGCAAGTCTCACAGGGAAACAGATCATCTTGCAGGGGTATAAGTGCAGGCAAAGAAAAAACATAAAGCTGAAGCAGTACTGTCTGAAAATACTTTTTAAAAATGAGTATCACCATTAACTTTAATCAAAGGCCCTTTTTCTCCATTATATTCTAACTAACTACTTGGAAGTATTTCGACATGGACTTCCCAGAGGTTAAGTTAAGTTGAGAATGAATAAGTTGTTTGGGCAAATAAAAACTGTGCTTACATCTGAGGCCAGAGCTACACAGACATGTCTATTTTCTCAATCTGCAGAATGAGGATAAGTGGAGTAATCGCTGCTGCTGCTGTTGTCTGCCTCGAGACAGAGAAGGTATCACTTTTCACAGGGTCTACAAAAACCACAACAAAGACGCCTGACGAACCAGGTCTTCAAATAAGAGCAAAGAAAACAATATTAAGAGCTATGTGGAGAGACAGAGTATAAATAGTTAGTAAGAAACGTATTTTTTTTTCAAATACTAGGTAAAGACCCATCCCACATTCCAGTGGGGGAGTTGAGAATCAGTATTTCAGCTGCGTGTTCCGCCAAACTTTTCATTACTTCCAGCATGAAGAAACGCGTCCAGTCATGAAACACGAGCATTCACACGCTTGTATGCAGACTCTGCACCTACCTCTGATTATCCTTGTCCGCTTTCTGGACCTCGACTGGATCTTACGGAACCTCCCGGTAAAGTCACTGGGGTCAAACATGTCCATCGACAGAGAGGCGATATGCTCCAGAAATATGCCATCCTGGCCTTGGCTCTGGTTCTCCAGATCCGGGTCCTGACCTTGGCTCAGAGACTTGCCATCGAAGTGGTCTGAAGCACAGCTTTCAACCCCAAGACTGTTCGTGCTTCCTACATCCTCAAGAGACATATCTCCACTATGTCAGCCCACTCCTCGTAACTCTACTGTCAAAACCTGGACATCCACAGAACTAGCTACATGATGGTTGGACAGTCAGTTGGTAAAAAAAAAAAAAAAACATTAAAAAAAAAACTTTAAAAAGAGTTTTAAACAAAGTCTTCAGGTAGTCCCACAATCCCGGTTTTCCCTTTCTTCATCTCATTCTTCTTCTTTTGTCCACATTTTGGTTTCCAGTTTCTTCTCACAAGGATTTATGTTGAGTTCATTCAATCCCGAGACAGTGAGCTCATTGCTTTGTTGTTCCAGATACACAGGCTCTCCTGAGAGTTCACCTTTTCACGAGTCCCTTTTCCCACTCTTCTTCTTAAACTACAAAATGTACAACCTCCGAGTCTTCTTGTGTTTGAGAGGCAAGTTCATTGAATGTAAAAGTCCAGCTGTCTTCTGCTGCTCTCACCTGTTCTTTGTTTAGCTCTCGGTCTTCCTCACTCCTCTCTGAGGCACAACTGTGTTTCTCTGCTCTCAGGTGGTGAACGAGGGAGGGATCCAATTCCAACAGCGCAGCTTGATAGGGTGGTTTGGGAAGTTTGGGTGGTTCTCTCATCCCCTCTCCCTCACACCGTCCTCACTTTCCTTTTTTCTCTCTCTAGGGGTTTTCCTAACTAGCCCCCTTGTGTCACCGAGGACAGAGAGAATAACTTCTTCCTTGAGTCCTCGCTCACACACCTGTTTCCTTCTACTTGTTTCATCCTTTCTGTCTCACATAGTAGTAAAGCGCGGCTGAATGGCATGAATCAGCTTGATCCAGACAGCCAACACATGGCATGTGGGTGTGAGTAAGAGTCCCTGTACTCACTGGTTGAGGCTGTTTAGCCAGTTAACCTCAACGTGTTAATGGTGTAGGATTACTGAGAGCAGACACGCCCCTTCACAGAAGGGGGAAACAAAGCCAAACACAAACAGGAAGAACGCTGAACACAGGGACTGACAAATGTGTTTTTGTGAAAGTTAGCTGTTACTCTTGAGTTGCAGTTGTAAGATAACAAATCAAGCAGCCGGAACCCAGCCCACACAGATAGAAAAGTATACATTTAAATACTCAGACGTCTTACCGAGGAACTGATTTAAAGAAAATTGAATTTACAGAACTGCTCTCCTTTTAAAAGTCATCCTTTCTACATCAAACCCTGAGAAGAATAAGAGAAGAATTCACCTTGACCACAAATGACCACAAAGCTCTTTGGCCACATAAACAAATCTTACACTCAATACAGAAAGTAAACAGTTTTGTCACAGCCCTGATTACATGTGGCTCTGTCATGCTGCGAAAATCAGGTAATCTTCAATGCTTTTGCTAAACAAAAAATACTTAACGGTAAATGTAATAAAATGAATAACATTTTACCACAGGTAAATATAACCTCTTTTACAAATCAATGTGAATGTTTTAAATTCTCTGTATCCCTCACTCAATTCTTTCAAACTCGTGTTTGTTCATCCTGCAGTTTACTTTCTCTTACTCTGTAAGGTAGTTAGCACCTCTCAGGAGACACCTATACCCTGAGCTGACTTCTTGCTGTTTATGCCACTATTGTCATGACATCAACCCCATTGAGTGCTTCACCTGAGTCCTCGTGTCAAGGAGTAAAAACAACAAACCATTCATATCCTTTTTGAAAAGGCTGCAATGCAAGTTTAAGTAGACGTGATGAATATAATGGCAGTGCCGAACCTTGGTTAAACACCAGAGTTACAGTAAAAATTGATTAATCTCCACTAATTTTACACATGAAAGTTTGTTTACAGGTAGTGTGGGGGTACTATTTCCTATGTGCAAAGAGAGGGAGGCACCTTATATTACCACTATAACCACTATTGCATATTTGCACTATTGCACACACTTGCACTATTTGTTTTTCTTTTTTTTCTTTAGGTGTATATATATATATTTTAGATATGTATATTTTATTTTAAATTTTGATTGAGCATTGTTATAAGAGAGCCTGAGACCCAAGCATTTCATTGCAAGCGACTGCTTAATGTTATCGTTGTGCATATGACAATAAACTCTTGAATCTTGAAAGTCTAATAAACCGCCTCAAGTGATGTCATAGCTTGGGGCTACATCTGCGCTACGACTGTAACACAGTCCAATCAATCTCTGCCAGAACAACGGTTTCTATGTTTGCATTCAACTTAATTGTAACATAAAAAAATGATTTCAACCAATAAGTAAGGAGGATAAGTTGTGAATTTACATATTTGGCTTATACTTACATAAATATGCTTATACTGAACATTATTAGTGAAATGACACAGATGTCGTACATGTTTAGTGTTAAAATATCTAATCGTGCGGTACTATACTCACTTGTAGTTGAATCAGTATTATTTAACTTATTTTGTGGTTACATGATAAAGGTTATGGAAACTTTGTTGTCTGTTTTAAATCAAGAAAAGGTTGCTTTTGCAGTATAGTCTGCACCTGTTTGACAATGTGAGTTTGACAGTGTTTTACAAGTGCAATGATAAATTGGCGTAGTTTGCTTTAAACAAAGTATTTGATCAGCCTTAAAATATCTATTTAGTCTAAAAACAAGCAAATGGAGGCATCCTGTCTTTCTTACAGTCAAATAAAAGGTAACAAAATCAATACAAATAACCGAATACGTAAATAAATATACCAACATGTGACAAAAAGCTGGTAAGAAGTTCCTGTATTTCACTTTCTTCCAGCGTATTTAACACGAGCTTTAACATTAGAAATAACTTGAACGATACAATTGTAGGTGAGATATTGAAACACAAGGCAACACAAGATATTTTTAAACAGTTTGGTGCTTTTACTGAGATGTTTCTCTGCCATCGCAGCAGAAAAGAAGAAGTCTGTTTACACACAATGGTGAGGCTTCCTTGAATCTGGCGAGGAAATAGTTAAAGGTGGCAAACAAGCAGAGGGAGGCACGGTGCCAGAGTCAGTTAGAGAGGCGTGCCATCCCCTAGGGGGAATACAACAGCCAAGTATTAAGACACTCACACTCACGCTTACGCACACAAACACACTCAGACATGAACACACAAACAGGATATTGTTTTTGTCCTTTCATTAACCTGACATCTCTGGCCAACCAATAAAAAGAAAAACACAGGTTGGCCAATCAACCACAGGAATTTGTCAGCAAACAAAACCACAGGCTTTTACTTATTTATTTATTCTCATTTGTTGTTGATTTCTGTGCTTTCTTCACTGCAGTGTTCATCTACACTCTGGAGATGGTAAACATCACTTTTCAGGATGTGTCTATGGGCTCTGCTTCCTCAGTGGCTGATAATGAACTTCACTCTGATTCTCTGACAAGCTACTCAGGTTTGTCACTCTTGTGTTTGCTTGACCTGATTAGTCAGTTGTGATTTAACTCAAACGCTGTCAATCTCAAACTTTGCACAAACACAATAATCCCATCTATTCTTCCCAGTTTACGCTGCCACGTAAACTGGGCTTTTCAAAAGTTAAATGAAGAGATTCTAATGATGTGAGGTAGAGCAGCTGATAAAATTCAAATATATATATATATATATTCCCTAATCAGTATATAAAGAGGAAATTTAATTAACCTACTCTTATAAATTCATTTTATTAATCAAATAGGCGGAGGTCAACTCTGCAACCTTGAAAATCGCAATTAATCTATTGCTATTATGTGTTTTTCACGAGTTAGTGAGCCGTCAATTACACACAAAGGAACCCGAGTGTGATTTATGAGCCACAAGCGTCACCTGCACGCCGCTGTTCAGACACGCTGTGGTTGACTAGGACGACCAAACACACCCAAACAAAACACCAATGTCTTAACTAGGATTCATGCTTCTGCCTGATCATCTGCAATCTTTATTCTCTGTCCACCTTCTTTTCTTCGTCTTTTTCTTCTGTCTTCTGACAAATGTGTCCTGCTTATGTGGACATAGAGAAGACAGGGTGGTGCCATCTCACCTCACATACTGTCTGGAAGGAAAACAATCTATTTCCATTGCCATGCTGATTTGGTTGAGGCCATAAGGAAGCAGAAAAAAAATGTGCCACAGTCTTTTCTGGGAACTTTTTCCTATCGTTTACTTTCTCATATTACTTACATATTACATTACCTAATTGTTTTGCTGCTGTGTCATTCTTGCTATCTTTCTCAATGACTACAGAAGGAAAAGCAGCAGCTTATGTGTTTGTCAATTAATTGTTATCCAGAACAATTAAGGACCATTTTACTAGTGTTTGTATCATTCATTTGGTTTATGGTTTACATTTGTGTCCTAAATTGTGCTTTTAAGCGTGAATTGTCACAAACATACAACAGGAGATGCTAACAGTGGCTACCACACACCTTTTCCAACTATGTGTCTTCCTTTGCAACTGACTTGGATGTGACCTTTCCCCATCCAACCAATAATTTCGTCCCTGATTATAATCCTTCCGCTTATCATTTAAATTGCACACTCTGAGACTTCTGCCGCAAACCTTTTTTGTCTCCTGTCACTAAAATATGTTGCCACGTTAACAGTTGCCCAGACCGCGAACTCAGCAACTCAGCAACCCGGTCTAACAGGAGAACCGAGAGCATAAACAAGTTTACTTTTGGCTTATGCACTGAAGCAAGACTCCAGTTCAGGGGTTCCCTTGGAAGACGGGTCAAATTAAGGATAGCAGCGCGTCGCCACAAGAACCGGTTCCTTTGTTAGAGATAATGAAGCTTTGCATAACAAGCTGGGATTTATTTAGAGTACATATAATTATAAAATATTTGAGCAGCCTGTTATTAGAGGGACATCTTTAGATTTGTTTGGTAAAGCACGTTAAATTAACAACAGAAGGAAGAAGATTCTTCACCACAGTGGCATTCAAAATTGTACACACATGTTTCATCATTAAAATTAAAGTATCAAAAGTAAAAGTACTTAGTATGTAGAATGGTCCATTTTCAAAATAATGTACTCGATTATATTATTAGATTACTACTCTGTGCATTGTACATGCTTTGCATTATAATGTAGTTGGTTAGGCATGAATAAGGTCCTTATATTAAACTTATCTCAACCTATAAGTACTAAAGCATGATCATTTATTTGTTGATTATATTATCTACTATTTATCTGAATCAGAAAAGTAAATAAATAAATACATTTGCCTATGAAATGATGTACAGTAGAATTACAAAGTAGCAGAAAATGGAAAAACACAAGTAAATATATCTCAAAACTGCACTTCAGCACTTCAGCAGAGTACTTAGTTAATTTCCTGGTTTTAGTTTAATACATGTGTAGTGGTGCATTCCGACAACTGGTTGTAACAGGCACAGGAACAGATACAGTATATGTTTGTTTTCACTGCATGTTTATACAGGCACTGCACTGAGGGTGCCGCACACAGGTCTCCTCTGGATGAAAGCAAAACTTTCTCTTTTCTTTCACTTCTCTTTGCACTGATTTCTCATGTTGACTACAAGCTAGAGATGTCATCTAAACCATTGGCATGTACAGTAGATGGACAACAGAAGCCTGATGATTCTCACTGTTTCTTCTTTTGACCTTCTTTAATCTGGGATCAGAAAGGGGGGGTTTAACGGGCAGTAATTCAAAGGGCTGGGACTAAACTCAGGCAGCAGTGATAAGTAAAGTACAACTACAAGTTTTGTAATTGCAGTCAGATGTCCGATCACCTTTGGTTTTCTACCTCTGCCAAGGACATTGTGCGTTCGCCCCTGTCTGTTTGTTGCTTTGTTTTTGTCTTTCAGCAGGATTATTAAAAAACTACTGAACAGATTACCACAAAACATGGTGGAAGGATGAACTCAGGCCAAGAAAGAAACTATCTGGGGCAGATCCAGGATTATTTGTCACTGTCTTTAGCACCAATACCATGAATAGTTCAGGGAACTAGATGATAAAAATCTGGCATATTTAGGGAACTGATATGTACTAGTGTATGTTATGTGGTGCAGCGTGATTAAGTGTAAGGGGACGGAGTGGAGGAGGTTTGCGCTCTACTGAGTATCATTCTACTTTTCTCCTGTCGTCAACAAGCCACCACACCGGCTCTACAATGGTGCCCCCTTCAGCCCATTAGAGAAATAATAATTCATCTTGTGCCATTTCTGATTCAGCTCTGAAGACATTATTGAACATTATTATTCGTTGTTTGTTTATTTGTTTGTCTTTAGAAACTATTGCTCCTTTGGTGCAGAAATTAATCTTTATTTGCTTATTCCAGTTTTTGGCTCTTTTGTCTGATTTCTCAATGAAGTCTAACATTTATATTCACAGAGACTTTTAGTATCTGTATGTGATTGCCACTCACTTGCGAGGGAGAACGAAGCAGAGAGAATATATGATAAATTCTGCTTCCAGGTGAAAATGTGTTTCAGTGTTAAACTGAAGGACCAGGGTTTATAGACTCATTAAACATGAGACATTAAACCTGTCAGCTATTGTTAAACTGTAAGCACTACCATATCAATTAAGTCATACAAAGATATTAACCATCTATGTGTACATGCAAACGCACACAGTACAGTAAGCCCATCAGCCTTTCAATACATATATAGACTTGTGTTATGTAACACCACTTCTGGGGGTCTCTAATGTGCAGACTAATGCATCAGTAAACAGCCCCAGAGCTCCATCAAATCTAACAGCAGTTAAACAACATTCCCTGACCAATTATATTAAGTCCTAAATCAAACACACAAAACGCACAAGCCAAATAAATTAATTCTCCACCAAAACTCCTTTATAATTATGTCAACACAAGACACCAGGAGGCTTATCTCTAAGCAGCATGGAGGAGACGAGCGTGCACATGAAATACAAATTAATCTTTAACGCAACAGTACCTGCGGCAAAGCCAGACAGGGAGTGCAATGGTAAGGAATGTGTGTGTGTGTGCTGATGTCTCTGTATATGTGTGGACTTGTGTTTGCCTGGCAGAAACCACAGGTTATGTAAGCCGGTGGGAGTGAGGTGCCGGGTGGTATCTATGGAAACGATGACAGCGAGGAAAGATGGATAGTTCACCAGCGGATAAGGGTTCACTAGCTGGGAGCGTGGGAGGTCAACTACAGTTTCTGCTTCTTTCCCACATGCAGGCGAAGCTCGGCAACGTCTTCACAGCAAAGGATCAGCGGTTTGTACAAGTCTGTAAGAGAGCAGCTGAGCTACGACACAGGGAGGAGTCACTGGCTCATAATGTGCCCTTATTGCAGAGGACACTGCACTTGAACTGGGACACAAACTACAACACATATACCATTTCATCACACTGCCCCTTCTTTGAGCCAACAATGACCTTCACAACACTTGTGCCCTCTTTCCCTGTTTCTCACACCTCTCTACCTTCAGCTCACCACTGAAGATGGAGACAGATGCCATATATAAAATATGAGTAAATCACATTGTTACGATTCCTCATTAGATGTTGGACGAGTTGTTCCTTGTTTCTTGTACAAAGACTGAAAATGGATCAAGTGTTGCTTCACACATCAAGAATTGAAGAATGGATCCTTAATTAAAGCTTAGGAATCACATCTGATGATGTGGGAAGATGGAAAGCAATGTGTGAAACTGTCCACTGGACTGGTAACTGTGCAGCAGGAGACATTTCACTGTCCAGATGCTTGGGCTGTACAAAGACTTGGCACATCCTGTGTGAGATTCTCTCTGAATGCAGAAAAGGGAGATCAACCGTTAACACTCACTTGCCGGCAAAAAAACACAACTTTAAGAATCAGAAAAACATGCTTTTGTGATGATTGGTCTCGACACAACATCAACATGTAAAGTGTTGATTAATCCACTTGATGTCCCTTGAGGGGAACTGCATTATTTATTTCATTTATTCAGGACATATTGTCATGGTGCTAAAATATAGATGAAGAAGTTCAAGGGGTGCAGTGAACATATTGTACTATGGCCAGTGTAGTGGCCCACCCAGTGTATTATAATACACCTACAGTACACACACGTACAAATATGCATCTGATTAGAAAAGATAACAACAACTTAGTCATTAGAAAACCCTGATTCCTTACATTTGTAAAAGGCTTTAACATTATGAATCTCTGCTTCCATCGTGCTGTAGTTAATAGTATCCTTGTGTAAAAATGGGTTGAAATGATGACATAAAGTAATTGGGCTGAGTGGGGCTTTGTAAATCTGTGACAGAAATGTGGGAGTGGGGGAAACGCCACAGCAGCACAATGATGTGACATGCCGTCTGTCTGTGTGTGTTACTTGTAGCGTAAGTCCAGACACAGGACAATGGCGTTAACTGGGTCGCCGACTGGCTGTGCCAAACAGCTGGAGAGATGGAGAGGGAGGGTGACTGAGTCCTAAGTAAAGAGGGCAGGGTGTGTGAGGAATAAGGAGGAATGGGCCAAAAGCAGGAGCGTGAACAGACCCGGCGGGGGAAGGAAAAACTAGAACAAGTGAAGAGGTGTGATCATCCCTGTTATCGACCAATTCACTTCAGAGGAATACGTGGAAAAATGAAAAAGTATGAATGAGAACAAAACCAAAAAATACACGAGGAACGAAGGCGCTAAACCGTACAGTGGTGCTGCCGGCTGTCTGCCTGTATATAAATAATACATGGTCAAACTCCGGCTTTCTCTCACAAAATATTCAGGCTGACTCCTGAGCGTCTTCCGCTGCGGAATAATAGAAGTGCACAGCTACTCAGGCGAGATGATGGACGCCACTGGACCATGACTGATTCAAGTCCCTCAATTTAAAGGCTCTGTGTGTGTGTGTGTGTGTGTGTGTGTGTGTGTGTGTGTGTGTGTGTGTGTGTGTGTGTGTGTGTGTGTGTGTGTGTGTGTGTGTGTGTGTGTGTGTGTGTGTGTTCAATCTCCGACCCATAAGAATGGTTCAATCAGCAGCACGATAACATGTAATCATCTTCCCAATGAGGAAACACATGACATCACCGGCTGCTCCAGAAGGCTCACACATAGTTATTCAGATTCAGACAACTTTATTGATCCCGGGGAGGGCATCGAACAGACGGCATCCACTATGAAGCGTGTCAGAGAGCACAGGTCAACAAACAAACAGAGGTCGGTGAAGGACATCGAGACCAAGATAAAGGAGGGAGAATAAATAGCAATACAAAGACAATAATTACATAGATAAAGATACAGTCATAATAGATGTGATTTACTGCTGTCTGGGTTCAGCAGCCCGGTAGTAGCAGAAGGGATGACTGTTGTATATAATATGTTGTGTTCCACATTACGAATAAGGAGGAACCTCTCAGTAGATGGTTCTGCTGCTGGTGTCTCTCTTCCTTAAACACATCTGCTACCTAGCATGTTAGCTCATAGTGTAGCGTGCTATCTCTCCCCGCCATCACCGCCCCGTGTATTTACAACCAGTGCGGACGTAAACACCGGGGCGGCCTCACAAAGCGCCATTGTTCCCCGCGCGTCTTCCGCCGAGGAAACGAGGAAGCGAGGTCAGCTCGGCCGGTGTTTATTTTTTTTTAATGGATGGATGTATGCTAACTCGGAAGCTAACGAGCTAGTCGAACCCCCCCTAGTTGGTGGCAGCTAATCGATGTTGCGTGAGAGAGGGGGGGGGAGACGTCGCTTTGTCGTCGGTCAAACGACGCCGGACGCGACGCGAACCTGACAGGGGAATCGAACCCTACCTTTGTCTGCGTGGAGCTCCGCGGCTACAGGAGCACTTCCTCCCGGCGCTGGCTCTTTGTCGGTGTGATGCTGCGGCTGGTTTCCATCAGTCCGTCTCCTCTCCGTCTCTCTCCCGGCTGACAGCGACACACCGCTCCGGGAGGACAGCGCCCCGCCCCTAGCAACCAATCGCACGCCGGGGCGCCGCGGACCGGAGGCAGGAGACGCTCCCCATTGGTGCGGCGCGGTGTCCGTCGGACGTTGTCGCTAGGGGCGCAGCCGTGGACCAGGGGCTGGACACCTGTCAGGGAGGGATGCTGAGGGAGAGAGGGATGAGAGGGAGAGAGGGATGAGAGGGAGAGAGGGAGAGAGGGATGAGAGGGACAGAGGGATGAGAGGGAGAGAGGGACGGAGGAGAAGACAGGAAGAGACAGAGGGATGATAGTAAAACCACACGTGCCTTATTTCAAAGTCTGCTCCACTTGTTACTGCAGATTGGAATCGGTTGGTAAAAGATTTATGCTGGAAGACAGCATGGTGCGTCCTCACAAGTACGGTCAAGAAGGTGTCCTTCCAAATAATAACAACAACAACAACAACAACAATAATAATAATAATAAAGCCACGTGTGCCTTATTTCAAAGAGATATTGTATCTGCTCCACTTGTTACTGCAGATTGGAATTAGTTTATAAATGATTTATGAAGAACAGTGGAAGACAGTGTGGATGCTCCCCCACAAATATTTAGTTGTCAATAAGGTTGAGGAGGTGTCCTTCAAAATCATAATAATAATAATAATAATAATAATAATAATAATAATAATAATAATAATGATAATAATAACTTTATTTCTATAGAATTTATCTAAACAAAGTGCTTCACAAAATCCACGGCAAAAAAAATGAATGAACTCCAATAAAAGGATTAAATTCAGTTCAATTTTAAGCGTCAAATCATAACATATTAAGGTCGAGACCTGAATATTTATAGAGCGAGCGAGACCAGGAACAGTTGTGTAACCATCATATTTTAGCTTGTCAGACTTGATATGAAAATTATAATCTTCAGTTGTACCTTCAACTTGTTGTTTCGGCCTTTTAATCGCAACAGCGTTAGAAGCCGGACCTGAGGGCACGATGAGGCTGAAGGTAAATCTCATTCATAAATATTACTCCACCAATCACTCTATGCAGGAATTTAAAAGAGACGTGAACACAAACTGCTCCTTTTGGGACGAGACAGATGTGCTCTGCTCTCGAGCTAAAAAGCTCTGGAAAGACTTTTGCATTATATATCAGAGATTATATTCTTAAAGACGATAATTTATTTGGGGGAAATTAGGTATTTGGTTTCATCAAATATTCAAAAAAGAAGACAAGCCTTATAATATATCTGATATTGACAAACATTTTTTAAACACAAATGTAAATTTAGCAATAAGAAAAAGGATGTGGAGCAAATACTTTCTAACTATTGTGCAAAATTGAGGATGCTTCTAAAAATCTTTATGTCTGGGGATTGGATTGAGCGGTTTCTGATGAAAGCTGGAATATTCTGACACTTCACAAACTTGTTTTGATGAAATGTGAAGAACAGTGTGTCGGACCATAGACTGTATACTTGGGTAGGACTCTAAAAGGATTCACTTCTTCCTACTCCTGACATGATTTATGTATTTTTAAAGTTCACTTCTTTTCTGTTCCTCTTCTTGTTGCTGGAAATTGCTCAATGTGACTCTGTGTGTTTTGGGTCGTCGTCGTGCTCCAGAAGTAATGGTGGTGCATCTACAGATCCTAAAAACCGAAGCCGTAATGGAAGTGTTTTTCCTCGTCTTCTTTTTATTGTTTCAGACAAAGAGTCGTCTCTGCGGGGAAAACAATAAAACACATAATTCACAGATCTGACTCCAACAAACACGATGATATACAGAACATACACTGACAGAGACAGTCTCCTGTACCAAATATTATACAACAAAAAATCGACACAGCATAATAGGAAATTATTTGTCAGAGGGGTTCCACTGCTTGGTGTACCTGGCAATAAATCTGCACAATAATTCAACTATATAACTCATAGACTTTATATAAAAATGTAATTGTCCTTGTCTTGCTGCTCATTAAACATTATCCAGTTGTTGATTATTGTCATCGCATTAAAGTTACTGTTACTAAACCAAAGTAATAATGTTTATACACAGTATTTATAAGTATAAAAAAGTATAAATAGATACATGAACCAAGTAGAACAGTCCAGGTGACGTGTGACACAGTAGCAACAAAACTGAACCGAACATATTCCTCATGCAAGGATGAGAGAATTAAACGTGATTCAACCAGATGTTTTAATCCAGTTCAGGTCTGATCAAATAAAAACAGCTCGACTTATCAGTATCAAAATGCTGCAGATTCATAAATGGTCAGAGCACATAATGTAGATGGACAGTAAATAGTAAACAAAATGGCTATTGGAATGGAAATTCAGATTATGCACATTATATGAGAACATTAACAATATGGTAAAAAGGGAAGATAGCTGCTGCTGCTGCAAATAACTGATGCACTACTTTAACAAAAGTGTCTTCCTCTCAGTTCTTCTCCCACTGACTGGTTTCAATCAGACTGGAATTGTCTTGCAAATGCAAAAGCCAAATTTACATGGTCATTTTTTCGTGGTAAATCAAATTATCACATTTTACTTCAATGCAAATGTGTCAGAAATGTAATTTGTGGACAAACTATTGAAACATGACTTTATCGTTAAAAATATAGAAAATATTGTATGTGCAATAAACCTTTTCTAATCTGTTCTTCATAAATTAGATATGAGTTTTTTTTGCATTTATACAATACTGTGGCAGGAGAACACCACAACCCTGCTAAAATGCTAATTTATTCCTCCCATTGGAGTTTCATTTCTACATTTCTGTGTCAAGGAGGCTGAAGGAAAATGTATATTTAGAATGAAACTAAACCAAAAAGCTAATCAGACCAGTAAACAAATGACCAGAGTGAGAAGAAACATGAGCAACCACAGAGAATAGAAATAAAAGGAGGAAGCAGAAGGCTTGATTTGTGTGAATGAATGTTTGATGAATGTATAACTTTAATTGTGTTATGAATTTGAATATAAATAGTGAAAGATGTTAAAATGACATGCAAAGTTGACTTTGACTTAGCATTTTAACAGTAAAATATTATATTTTACAAAATGCAATCTTTTTGCATTTCAAACAATGTAATAATCTTAGTTTTTGCATACATTCACTGTAACTGCTGGTTTTGTTCTGCCAACATTAGAACTTCATCAACAAAAAGCAGTTTGTTTTTATTTTTGCAATCCAAGATTCGTTCTTTGATTTTGTTCGAGACTGAAACCGTTAATCCTTGAACTGGTTTTCAGCCGAGTATCCGTGACTCTGTGAGCTTCATCCCTCAGTCCCTCTCGTCTGTGAGATAACAGAGTCTTAGCTGCCTCGTTTCACAGCTCCCTCTCCGGCTCTAGAGTCACTACACGGACATATGTGGGATTGTTCCAGAAAAGTATCACAAGCATTTCTCTTGCTTGACATTTAGTCTGTGAACATCCGCTTGGTGGCACTGAGAGCTGCAATATACAGTTAGCTGGTATTTATTCTTCCATCCATATCCTCCTCTTTGTTATTCCTTTACAGTTCCGTTACCTGGAACCATTTCAGCTGTATGGCGACATGAGCGCGAAAGCATAGGACTGGCTGTAGCTCGAGTGGCACAAAGGGGCAACCACTCATTGTCGGGTTGTTGGTTTGATCTCTGGCTCTTTCCATCTGGTTCTCCTGTGCCTTAGAGCAAGACACTGGACCCTTAAGTCTCTGTGTGTGTATAGGACGGAAAAAAAGCGGAACTGCTTTGGACAAGAGTGTCAAACTGTTGTCATCTTTAGAAATGTGGAAACATGTCAGAGCATAAAGACGCAGCTCAGCGCTCGTTAATCTGGTTCCCCTTGCATGCAGGAGCCTCAAGATCTCACATTTATAGTCCCCTGACTCATAGATTACATAATACTGGGAGAGTCCCCTCCTCTCTCAGGCGTAGCGAGGGTCCGCACCACTCAGTGACACCCGCTGGAGGAAGGGCGGCTTCTGGTAGCACGTTGCCCGCTCAGTGAAGATTGTGGAGGATGTGAGGCTTTTGCGGTCTTTTTTCAAAAGGTGTCTCCTCTGCCAGCGACAGAGTAAGAGCTCCACCTGTTCTCTGAAGAAGCTGGTGGTCAGGGTGTAGAGGATGGGGTTCAAGGCGCTGTTGATGGGGAGGATGAAGATGACGACCCAGCTGGAGATGGTTCCTGAAGGAGAGAAAGAGAAAAGCAGAGTGCGTTTAGATCACTGAAGGTGAGGTGATTGATGATGTATATAAAAACAATTAATGCACAATGTTAAACAACTGTAAAACCCAATGCAATTTCCATTCTTACCGGGTATCTCCACCTTCAACAGTGAGAGGATTTTCACCAAAAATATGGGGATCCAGCAGAGGGCGTCGGAGAACACTATGAAGAAGAATCTGTTGGCCACAGCCACGTCCCTGTGCAGCCTGCTCCTCAGGTCTGTGGCGTTGATGCCAGTTTTATAGATGGAGTAGAACATGCTGGAGTAGGAGAAGACGATCACCAGGAACGCCACCACGTTCAGACCTAAGGAAGCATACACACACTTAAAGTAGCAGATTCATAAAAGTATGAATGTATTTGGTGTAACAGTCCTGCGTTGCTTGACTAAAAGTAGTAAAATTATCATCAGCAAATGTACTTCAAAGTGTCGCAAGTCAAATTACTTATTCTGCCGAAAAATGGCCCCATTTCACTGATATATTATTGTATATGACATTATTTCATTGTTAATACTAATGCATCAATGTGTGAACATCAATTTAACGTAGAAGCTGTTAATGGCTGAGCTGGTTTTGATTTATTAATATACAGTAAGATGGTTTATTCCAGTGGTGGAGAGGATTCACAGCTGACGGAGATGGTAGCAAAAGAGAAACAGTAAAAGTCACATCAAAGGTTTTTGTTTTCAAATGTTTTGGGCTTCAAGTAAATGTTTGAATCAAACAACCTGAGAGTCTTGGAGGAGAAACTGTTAACGACTTATAAACATCTGACACAGATAAAACCCCACCGAAGGATTTTCTTTAACATTGTCATTTACTGTCATTATGTGTTATTCATCATCAAGTACATGTAGACTGCAGCGGTCAAATAAATACTGTGCAGTAAAAATATTCTTATTTTGATTATTATATTCTTATTTTGACTGCATATAAATATTGATATTTTTACTGCATATTATTTTAAACAATATTTTTGTAGCGAGAAAGTGAAATACACAAGTTTAATACAAATATGGATCTTTAAGTTTCACTTTCTCTACATCTATAGGTGTAATACAACTTCTGACATATATGTATATTCTGTATAAGTCTACCTATTTATTTAATTGAGCAAAAGTAAAGGAACAGTCTTAAAGAAACTTGAATTAAATAACATTCAGTAATTGGTTGCGCAACCCTTTGCAAACGTGCCTCAGGCCTGTTCCTCACTGACACCACCAGATTTAATCTATAAGCTTTTCCAGCGTTTTACCGCAGCCTCCATTAGCGCTCGCTTGTCTCGGTGATTTCTCCCCTGAAACCATCTTTCCCCCCCTGATGAACTTCTTTGTTGTGTTGGCAGTTTGTTTGGGGTCCTGCAGCATGACGGAGTGCTCTCGATTAACTTGTCTGTCAATTGGCAGACAAAATGTCTCCGTAGGCGTCTGAATTCATTCTGCTGCAGCCATCGTTAATTCACATCGATAATGATTAGTGAGCCGGCTCGGGAGGCAGCCATGCGAGCCGAGGCCATGACACCACCTCTGCCCTGTTTCACAGAGACAATTGGATAAATGAATTTTGTCCATAAAACTGTCTTCTAGAGTTTTTTACGGCTCATCTCTGTCCTTCTTTGCAAATTACAATCTGGGCTGTTTCCATCTTTATATCTGCTGAGTCTTGGCTGTGGTACCTTCACACCCCACCTTGTGGAGGTTCATGCTGATGGCACCGATTGTTGTTTTGGTTTTTTTTACAGTGTTTCTGTCTGCATCTGTCCTGGGCTGTGCTTTTGTTGCTCACAAAAAATTAATTGGTTCAAACTAATTTTTGCTGATCTACAAAAAGTTGGACGTGCTTTAATCTCAGCTCGCCTTGATTATTGCGATGCACTTTACTCTGCTCTTCAACCAATACAAAATGCTGATCAACAAAAACAGCACCCCCCCTGTATTTGTCTCCCTTCACTGGCTCCCGGTCCACTTTCGTATTGATTTTAGAATCTTATTGCTCACTTCGATGGCCTTGAAAATGGCCTTGCAGCAAAATATCTGCAGGTTACTCACAGGTCACACCTCGTAAACAAAGTGAGGCTGTCAGCGCCCCCACATTATGGAACTCATTGTCCATTAACAGACGTCTTAAAACCTTTATGGTATTTTATGATCTTAATTGTTTTATTGTTCTATTTTGCTCAGCAAATTAGGTTTTTCTTATTCTAATCTTATCTGTCTGTCTGGTGTTATTTCTTGTGGTATAGAAAAGTGCTATGTAAATAAAGTTTAGTATAAAGTTTATTAAAGGTGCTATGACCAAAGTTGTCCAACACATTTCGAAGTAAATCCCAGGAATTAGAAACTGAAATTTGAACCCTGTGTCTCATATTCATGTGACACAATCAGACCGGGACAATATATTTCTTCATGTACATCCTCAATTACGGAAACATGTTTGAATTTTTCATGCAGACACACAGACATCAAATTTTAAACTGACTTTAGTGACGAGCAACAACCAGCGGCGCCACTTCAAATGAATTCACATTGTTTTTATTCAAACTGCCAAGTGATGTAAATCCTGGCACCTTTTAAGAGGGAATATCCCCCCCGAAATGCATTCATCCATGTTGCCAGATTTCCACATGGTTCCGCAGGGAGAACAATGGGTAATAGGAACCAAGACTAATCATGAATTGTTCATGGAGCCAAGGTGTTTGATGTGTAAAAGCCCCATCTAAGGTGCAATGCTATTTCATGTTCTGGTAGTTGGTTGGTACACTGAGTACAATACAAAGCTTTCAAGAAAGATAAAGTGGCCCACTGTGAAAACAAAAACTTAAAATTTCTCGGGCTACGATGACAATAAAGTGATAAAAGAAGTGTGGAGGCCAGACAAGTTAAGAACAGGGTCTACAGAGCACTTCTGCAGTGGTTCTCTTGACACAAAATTTCTTTAAATAAATATTCTTTTAGCACACGTAGCGTTTTAAAAATCTATGGGGGTCTCATTATCTGCTGCAGGGCTCCTTTCTTATTTTGTCAACATTTTTCTTGTTTATATTTGGGGTCATTAAATTTGTTTTCACAGTACTGATTTATTAATTGAGTGATTCAGTTTCCCTCCAGTGCAAATAAACAAAAAAAAGCTCTTTAATTAATTACTAAAAACTAGGTTCATTTTAAAATGAGCTTTTGGGGAGAAACACAACATTTCTTTCATAAATTTACCCAGAAAAATCCCTGTGGAATATCCTTTGGCAGTAGGTTTTTCTTGCCTGTCAGAGTGCAGGGGGAAGCAGACTCCATTACGTCCATAATAGTTTCCGAACACATCCTCGTTCATTAATGGCACTGCAGCGATAATGAAGCCCACTAACCAGATAGAAGCCAAGACCACCTTGCAGCGGGAAGATAAAACATGTTGTTAGAGTTTCTGACACGGTGCTCTTCAAAGCCCACATAAAAAAAACGATTAAAGTTAACTGACAACTCATTGAATTTCCACACTTTCACTGACGGTTAATTAAATAGAGCCTGTTGACTGACAAGTGCGTTCAGCCTCTGGACTCTGACAAAGTCAACAGTAGGGGGCAGAGTTTCCTCACAGAGCAGACCCTCTTTCAGGCAGATGGGTGCAGAGTATTTAAAGTTAACAGTCAGATTTGGTTGAAAAAGCTGCTCTTTGAGTGGATCACTCAGTGAGACCAGGCAGCAGTGAAGATCCGGCTGGATAAACAAACATGAGCATCAGATCTTATTTACATAGCCCGACAAAGATGGAGTTAGCCGATACTAGAGAGAAAAACATTTCTGATACCAATGCATCAGCTGATAGATACTTTTAAGATGTCATCATCAAACCCTAATGACAAAGAAAAAACCTAATCTTTATTATAGATAAATATAAAGAAAAAGAAAACACAAATTAACTTTTAAATGTAAACATAAATGCAAATCTTTTCTGCATTTTTTGTTCTGTGCAATAAGTGTTTCATATCGGTGCATATCAGCAAACAGAGACAAATTGGTTGGGCTCCTCTAAGTTGCATCTAAAATAAGATTAATAGAGCACATTGGGATTGTAGAGGAAGCTGTGGCAGAAAAAGTAAATAAAACAGTAGTTGTGCCTAAACTTATGCTGATAAATATTTACACATATTTAATATATAATTACTATATTTTTTCTTCATTGAGGCTGAAGGGTAAAAAATTAACAGTGATTTGGATGAAGAAGTTTCATCACTTTTGGTCTCGATCTTGATATAATTCCTAATTATGTGCTTTCTCTCGCCCCAGGCGAATCAACAGCAAGTTTCAGAATTTCAATATCTTATAAGTGCAATCCTGTATATGTTCTGTCTATATTATATATTCTATTTTACAAAAAATCCCCCTGTGTTTAATTGCATGTTTACTTATTTATAACTTTTTCTAATGTTTCTTATTTTTTACTGTCCCCTTTGCTGCTGTAACATGACACATTTCCCTGTAATGGGACTAATGACAGTGAATCTTATCTTATATATGGCTTAGCTGAACTCGTTGCTGTGTCCTTTACATCATGTTTTATTAAGAAATGTTGCACTTATCTATAAATGGAGCTGCTGTTTCACAGCCTCTCTGACCCAGAGCTGAGACACTGCACCCCCACACATTAAACGGCTTTGCTCTTGCAGAGCAGATCCTAATTACAAGCTGCTCAAAAGAATCTGAGGATTCTGTGACTGTGGATCAGGCTGCGTATAATTGGTCAATTTCTAAGCGCAGGTACAGCTGCAGTCCGCCCAGTTCATACTACGTAAAATGAACCATAATAATACCACAATAGAACATTTATTTCGAAGAAGAAATACTCCAGCAGAATAAATCCAATATCTTCACATTTTTAAGATGTACGATTATGTTTAGACAGCACACTTCCGAAGAGTTCAATAAACTCTGGAGCTGTTTCTTTAAAGATTTCTTATATAAAAAGAGCAAAACTTAAAGAGAATTAAATCTAGTTAATGTGAAATTTCCAGTGCATGTAGAGGAGCTCACCCCAGTCTGAAGCTTGCCAGGGCGCAGATTGCTGAAGGGGAAGACGATAACCAGGAACTTTTCCAGCGTCAGATAAGTCAGGAGCAGAACAGACACCTGAGAGATAACACTCATTACAAACTTTTAGATTGGTTTATTTCCCTCCACATAGACACTGGGTTGGGCTCAAATTATTATGAGGCTTGAGACATGTTTCCGATAAACCATCACAATAACATCTGCCTTATTACCGTCACAGACAGATCTCCAATGTATAAACGCTGCCTCGAGTAAAGGACGAACAGAAAACTCCTCCTCGTTGGTGCACTTTAGTTAAAGCCAATTAAGACTTTAATCTCTTCATTGTTTATTTCCTTTCTTCTCTGATGTTAACTTGTGAATGCTAAATTTAATTAAACATGATTTATAGTCAATATAGGGCAAAATATGAATGAAACATTTGTATGGTCCATTAATAATAGCTCAGTAAAACACTTGTTATATATTCACAAGAGGCTGTAAATCAAGAGGTCTGATTTGATAACGATGTGCTACCAGCTCAGGTTACAGATCCAGAAATGCTGACCCCAATAAGTTCCCCGCAGTGAGGTGTATAGACTTTGAATTTAACAAAAACAACACAATAGTATCAGATAAGGGCCGGATCCTGTGATACCCTTAGATTGAGGCACTGGTTTAGGACAGATAGTTGAATCCCTTGATTTACTGAGAATGATTTGTTATGTGTAAAAACATAAACATAAACAGTTGACAGTCAAATTCTCCCTTGAGAAAACTACAACCAGAGTCTGTAGCAAAACACTTTATCAGCAAAGGAATTATCCCCAAAACAATGCTGCTGCTGCTGCGACAGCATTGCTTTGCTGATAATTCCTCTTGCTGCAGCTTCACATTAATTATTGCTGACTGGTGATACACATGTTGAATTTGAACATGAAGAAGTCACATGATATGCAGTGTTTGTCAATGTGCTCAGCACTTACATATTTTTGCATCGTTCTGCAAAAATGCTTCTACGAAACAAGACAACGCATTTTTACAGTTTGAAATGTTGCAGGAAGTGAAAGACCCAGAAGGAGCAACCACAGTGAACGGTTAGATGAAGAGCTACAGGCGACAGGCTGCACACCTCCAACTGCTATTTGCAGATTCATGTCGTGTGCAGCAGAACTTCAGATCACGGTGGCTCACAGAATGATGGAAAAAGAAAAAGAAATTGCCAGATTTATTTATTAAAGGAGAAATGTTATGCGCATATTCAGGTTCATAAGTTTAATTTGGTATATTACCGGAAAAGGTTTGACTGCTCTAATGTTCAGAAAACAAATCACGTTCCTTATACTGTCCATTGCTGCAGCTCTTCTTTTCAGCCTCTGTCTGAAACACTATGCAATGGGCTATGGGCTTTTTAACTTTGCAAAACTTTTACATGAACAAAAAACCTTTAACACATCTGAGGAATGGGAAAAAATGAAAAATGCATCATATGTCTCCTTTAAAAGAACAATAGTTTGTTTTTCTCCCTCCAGAAACCTGTGACCTGCATTGCTAAACTGCATCGGATGTCACCACAAGTAAGTACAGGTGTCGACAAACAGGTGTCACAAAAACGAGAATTCTTCGAGAGGCCACTTTAAGGTTGCATGAATGTGAAAGAATATGAATTGCAGTGAATTCATACACTATGGTCTTCATGCCTGTTTGTGTACATCTGGTTGTGAGTGAGATATTAATCTACATTAAGTTACCTCTGAGGAGAGCATGGCCAGAAATCCAATGGTGCGACACTCTACGCTCTCCATCCACAGCAGAGCGTTACGATTGTACTGGCCGCGAAACTTCACATCGAACACTCCAACAAAGAACAAGTACACACCCATGAGGCAGTCTGCACCTGCACGAAGAGAGATGGTGACACACAGCACATTAGTCCATTTACAGAGAGAGGTGCTCGTTGTGGGTTTTACTGTTTTACTCCATCTGTCAGGTGCTGGCACTTCCTGCAGCCAGACCCCAAAACTCTCTCATTAAAATGCATGAAACATTAGTTTACCCGCCAGAGCAGGAGTGTAATCGCCAGCATGGTACACACATGGAGTGTAAGACTGAATGTCAGCGTGTGTTTGTGTGTGTATAGCGGTGGGTTGGTGAGAAAGTTGGTGAGACAATAAGTTATTTTAAGACTTGAGAAAGCCACCATGACTTATGACTTAAATTAATACAGCTTCATTACTTTTTTAATGTCGCAGCTACATATATCTAAAGTTAGAGTTAAGGATAATAGAACAAAACCTCCTCCTTTAGGCCCACAGTCTATGGATAAATCAAAGTTTTTGTCCTTTTTTCATTCTTGTTCCAAAAGATAAGTCCTGTATCAAAATGTGAGAGAGCAGCACTGGGGGGAGGGGGGGGGGAAGAGCCATTATCACCCCGGCCATGAGTGATAAGTATAAGTCTGACTGGAGAACTATAAAGAAGAACTGACTGACAATACAAAACTGTCACACAGTGGAGAGGAACCAAATTGTGAATGGTGAGGGAGAGAGAGATATGGATTTCATTTTTTGATTTATTTTTTTGTAGAAAAGCCTTTTTAAATCCACTTCTGTCAAAAAAGCTTCTTTGATTTTTTACAGTTCACCCTCTGGGGCTATTTGTAATGGTTTTTTGAAATCGAACTTTTTCCATCCTTCATTGTTTCCATATAGTCTGTTCTCTCTTGTAAAATAAATCTTGTTAACACCTTTAATCGCTTTCAAACACCTCCCCCCTAACCTGCAGTTGCTACATCTATTAAATCTAATATTTCTCCATATGTAAATAATATCACCATTTCTTTCTGAGTCTGACGTGTGTAGTAGTGTGTAGTTACTCACAGCACAGGACTTTGATGCACGCAGCATGCAGATTGTTCTCCGCTCGTATCAGTGACCTCATGCCGATGACTAAGAGGTTACCAAAGCACGTGATGAAGGCCATGACCCACACACACACCCGCAGCACTATGTTGGCCAGCAGGTCCTCAAAAGATGATATGCCATCTGTATTGGGCTTGCAGGACCTGACATGAGGGGCATACGAGCAATACTGGAACTTCTGGAAGTATCTGGCAGAGGTAGATAAGAAAAAGAAAGGAGAAATAATTAGACAAACAATGAGGCATAGAGGAGATAACAAGAGAAAGACACCTGATGTTTAATTATTCAGTGACATGTGTGGAGATTGGGAAACTTGTGTAGGGTCATACGAACATGTGGGACAGGTTCTTCATGGGCAGAAACATCTTAGTCTGAATATCTGGGATCTCTATCCCTTCCAGTGCCCTATAGAGAGCAGAGTACATTTCTATCTCCGCAAAGGTTGCAAGTGTGTGTAGGTGTGTGTGTGTGTGTGTGTGTGTGTGTGTGTGTGTGTGTGTGTGTGTGTGTGTGTGTCTGTGTGTGTGCACGTGTGTGTGTGTACTCACAAGGACTGAAGTTGTGCCAAATGGCTGAAATGACTTGGGTGAATGCGAAGAAGAGGATTGTGGGAGATATTTCTGCAAAGAGAAACACACAGTGACAAACTCAGTGGAGCTCGTCGGGATGAAATGTCACATGTGGCTAAGTGACAGTAAAATCCAGTCTTTGTTTTAGGTTCATTAGAAAATTGGACAATGACTCAGTCCTTAGTCACCTTGGATGCAAAATAAAATGATGTGCTTATTCTATGCTCCACAGCACACATGCTCAGTGCACTGTGCATAACATTTAATAGATGAATCTAACCACCAACATGGATACTTGGTTGGTATTGCTGTAAGCCTCTGATTATTTTTAGTTTGTTACTCCCTGATGCCCTGTTGTGTTTCCTGCCATATTTCCCCTTCACTCTCATGTGTTGTTTGTTGTGTGTGGCTGTTTGGGCTTTGCTTCCTGGTTTATTTGTACCCCTCAATTATACACCCTCTGTGGTAGAGATACTACACCTGCTTCTATTTCTGGTGTGCTGACATTTTGTTTGTGAGCTTGTTTGGACAACACATCTCAACTTCCTGCCACTGTACAGGAGAGAAGCCAAATTAAAAAGGCCCATTTGGCCCATCACTGACATTTTTTAAATGTTAATTATTTCAGTAATATAGTCAATTTCAGATGATGACACTGAAAACACTTTCAAAGTCACTGCACCAAGGAGCCACAAAGATACAAAAATTGTCGATCCACTTGATAAAATAAAGATAAAATAAAGTTTTTTTTCTAGCCTGTATATTGTGGCACTCGACTCTATCAATTTATCGTCTTGACTTGTCCCTTTACCTCTTGACTCATTCCTTTTCTTAATCACAGTATAATACTCCCCGCATTATTTAGTCTATTCTCTAAAAAAAAAGATTTTATATTTCTTTGTCAATTCCTAAATCAATTCACATCTGTCTTATTTTCAAGAGAGAACATTGTGTCTGTGAGAGAACATGTTTTTCTATACTTCATTATCATGTGGCTCACGTTCTGGATGATAGTAGATCAACCCAGGGTTGTTACACAGGATTTTGCTCAGAGCGATGTTTCACTCTACTCACACGATTTATTTGTAAAACCACGGACACAGTTTTAATAAACAGCCTTTTGAGGTTACATCACGCCAGAATCAAACAGACGTTGAGTTATTGTCCCAATTTAAAATAAACAACTGTCTCAACTCACTTTAAGAGCTTAGCACTTCTGGCAAAAGAGAGAAACTGATTCAGGGCAACACACTGACAGTTCACTGTTTAAAAGTGATGTGCTTGGCTCTTAGAAGCATATATAAACTACAAAAGCACTCAGTAGAGCACATACCAGCACCAAGACCAAACAGTCCCCTTAAATTCAATCAAGCCACACCAGATAGATATCAGTCAAATAAATATGTCTGTTCTTTCATCAAGTTACATGCATTAATACAAAAAAAATCAAATTTTGCTATGTAAAGGAAAGTGAAAAAGATCCTGGATCTTTGGTCCAGTTCCATGCCGTAATTTAACGGGTTCTTTTTTGACCCATGTCCCCTTCAACCAAATTTCTGGTAAATCTGTTCTGTTTTTTTTGCGTAATCCTGCTTAAAAACAAACCAACTGACCAACAAATTGACAGAAAAAATAACCTCCTTGGCGGAGATAACAATAAAATATGAAATTGGTGCTGCAGACTGATCCTGATGATTTTCCTGGTAGTTTTCCAGTTCAATCTGGGTCATGGAAAATATTGCTCCCGTAGACTCGAAGGACTCATGTCAGTGAATTCATGGAACATTCAAGCGACTGGTAATATATCTCTTTTCACGAGTGTTACCTTATCTGTGTGTGTGTGTGTGTGTGTGTGTGTGTGTGTGTGTGTGTGTGTGTGTGTGTGTGTGTGTGTGGTGTGTGGTGTGTTGTGTGGTGTGTGGGTGTGGTTGTGAGGGGTGAGTGATGCGGGCTGTGTATTTTACATGCCAGGCGATGTACATTTCAAATGATTGGAAGAATGTGGCAAAGCTGCTGAATTCATGAAATGAGAGAAGACGAGAAAAAAATATTCAATAACATATGGCTCCTGTCTCAAGTGTTGGAAACTGGGGTAAGGAATGAGTAAGCTTTCCACATTAGAGTAATCTGTTTACAGTATGTCATTCTAAAAATTCTGTACAAAGTATTCAGTTGAAGTCATTCATATTTCGATTGTCCTGTGAAGAGCTGCCCAGATTGATGGGATACCTCACAACCGTGAAACCGTAGAGTCGGTTGAAACAGACAGCGGCACAGTTGTTAACCATTCAACCAGGAACTGCAACTTTAATTAACCTATTAGTCTTCAGCCACGTGACAAATCTGAGCTACCACACATTAAAACCTATCTCTGTCACGTTGGTTCAAACTCGGATTGGAAGTGATTTCAGAAAGTTAAGTAATTTGCTTCCTAATTATTCCCGCCCACCACTAATGGAATGGTTGGAGCTCATTAACATTATAATAGAATCATTTATGAGGCGGTACTCTGCGTGGCAGCATTGTTGGTCCTGGTCCCCAGCTGTGAAGTAACAGCACATGAATGTTGATATTTGCAGACACATTTCAATAAGTGACTAATTGAAATAAAACATTTACAGGAGATTGAAATGTTTATCACAGACCACTTCTTCTACCTTGTATCCCAAATATGGTTTTTAAATCATTTTTGCACAGTTTTCATCATGTAGAGAACATCTGCTTCTTTTTTGAGAATTACCACGATGGCCACTTATCCCTTACATCGGTAAGGGAAGAAGAGATATATAGAGTGGTTACTCAATCAAAAGTGGCAATACCAAAATTTATCGGTCCATTAAAGAAAGTACAAGGCATGGGGTATATGCATTAAACAGAATAATGTGAATAACAATGTGTAATTGTCAGATAAATGAAAGTGATGTATTCCTCTGTGTGTACTAGAATATGGAGTATGAAGTATAATGTCATCCCCATCTGAAAGCCGAAGTGTCCTTGGGCAAGATACTGAACCCCCAACTGTAAAGTGCTTTGAGTGGTCATCAATACTAGAAAAGCTCTAAATAAATACAGACCATTTACCATAAAATGAAAATAAAGTGCGAGAACTATCAACCCCAGAGTAAATACACTTTCACTTGCTGAGTTTGTACTTTGGCAGAATTTATATAGAATGTAGAACACTCAGTGTAAAGGCCAAATGTTGCTTTAAAAACCACCGCAATCACATTTCTGTCAACAAGGCCATCGCTAAAGAGTTTTGTTCAGCATAATAATCCCTTTAATGTTCTGAATTCCTTTCCAATGGGAGGCGTCACCAGTAAGATAAAGTTATGGTCTCTGACGCCGTGGACATCCAAAAAGTGTTTTATAATCCATTTAGGCATAATTCCTTCCTGTTATAATCCTCAGATAATGAAGCACACCTCTCCCAGACTATCAGTTACTCACAGTTTTAGGAGGGACTTGGAAAGGCTTTTAAAGGTGTTCTTTGGCAGCTCCTTTATCCTGTTGCTGGACAGATTCCTAAACGCGATAAAACAGACAAAAGAAAAGAGACAAAAGCAAAATGAACAACACACAGATTCAGTCAAGGGTATAGTTTATTATTTTTCTACCAAACAGGAATACGAAAAATACTAAGAGGAACAGAAAACAACACACGGTTCTTTAAACCACACGACTTTCTTTCCCATTTTTCTGAGATCTTGTAAGATCAAAATACAGAAACACTGTTGGTCATCTTGAGCAGGTGAAATCATCAAAACTGTTTTATTTGCTTTGCGAAGATTTATCCACAACAAATACTGATTGATATGATAAAATCCCTTGAAATGCTCCTGCCTTGTCCATTTCCTCCACTTAAACCCAGGTTTTATATAGTTTCTTCTTGTATGGCTACTGATTATGTTCGCTACAGATTTTTTAAATGATATTTCATTAATTCAGTCTGAATTAGAGTGCAGCTCAGGTGGCAATTTTCTGTCTGAGCCTGAGAGAAAAATAACCGAGCTTGACCGTTTTTTGTGTGATTTCCCTGATTACAGGCACGTGCAGTGTGAAAAATCAAATCAATGGCCCAGCCAATGTAATTGAACCTGCCCAGAGTAATAATAATAAATCCTAATTATTATTCGAACCTGGCCCGGGCAGAGTATCCACACTATAGCAATATACATTTTAATTTGAGTTATAACAAAGCCTGCTTCTTGTTGCTATGTGGTTAATGTTGGATCCATCCAGAGATCAACATAACCAATTTGAACTTAATAAAATGCTAGAATATAATTTGCATTATTCACTAATCCAGATATAATGTGGTGTCATGGTTTCAAGTTCTGTCTGTGAACAGAACTGGTGTGTGGAAATCTGTTCATTTCAGACCCTGCCACTCCCACCCAGCAGACCTCCTCCTCCATTCACCCTCTCATCTGTTCCCATTCTTTCATTAACTCTCATCCGTTTCCACTCGCTCTCTGTGCCATGTGCCTTTGTTCTTCCTGTCTCTTCTGATCCTGATCATCTTACTTAACCTTGGCTGTGGTTTTTTGTTTAGAATTTGCTTCAGCTGGATTCTTGTTATTTGTTTTTCTGATCTAAGTAAAGACTGAGTCATGCTCTTGGGCCCTTTTCTTTCCCGAGAACCATGAAAATGTGGTTTCACATTAACCACGAAAGATAACAACAAACAGTAGTTCCCATAGTTTGATCAGTCTGTTTTATATATAAATAGCTGAAAATAACATATCATATTTCACGATTGGTTCTTTCAAATGAAATGTATTGAGCTGAAAAAGATTCGACAACTCTGTTCTCACTCAGCAATGTGAGACGCTGACACCACTGGAGCTTTTAGAGACCTTTCGATTTTCACAAAAACTCAGTGATCGATGAGACGGCTTCTTATTAATCAATTCCAAATTGATCGTGGGAACAGAACAGAAAGAGACATGTACAACGTGTGCGTCACTCACAGCTCAGCCAGTTTCCACAGGGACTGGAAGGTGTTTTCAGGAACTCTTCTTATCCGGTTTTCCATCAGTAATCTGCACAGGAAGGAGCTGCTGTCAGAAACCATGTTACAAAGTGTGGTGGATCCCTGCAGGGACTGAATACTCTTATTTGCGCCATCTGAACATATGGCTACCCATTTGCTGAATGCTCAGTCCATCAACACTCATCCAATGCCGACTCAAAAGCTCTGCCTGAAGAAATGAAGGAGTTCCTGCGTTGCATAGAAAATATATTTGGCGTTCTCATGCACACACATATTCATATATTCACACTTAATTGGTGCCTAGAACTACAGAGCATATGGCAGCAACAGTCTTTATACAGCATATTTGAACAGTTTCAATGAAGGAAAACCAAACTTTGTTCCTTCACTTCATCCCTCAGGGTCAAACTGTCGCCCTTTCTGTCATAATCCCATTTACACACACGCCGCACAAACTTTTCTCTTAACTTCTCTATCTCAGAGGTGAGGTCCCACTTTTCATTTCGCTCCCGATCTATTTCTTTATGATCACAATTATCTTGTCAAGTTTTAACATGGACTGGAGTATAAACACACACCAAGTGGTTCAAGGGTTTATACAGCACTTTTCTAGTCTCACTTCTCAATGTGCTTTACACCATCACATCCACGCACAAACTATTTTTGGTCAAACTATTTCAACTGCAACTGTCCTCTACCTTTGAATGTGATGGTGCTAATATCTACAAGTACATCGCAGCTTGACTTCCTTTGAGCTTCATCACTGCTTGAGCTCTGCATGAATGGACCCTGCTGCTGACAGGACCTGCTGTTTGGTTCGTTAAGCTTATCACAGAGGGATTTTAGGTGAGATTTATTAATGTATTGAGCCTCAAAAAGACACAATTCTCTTTCAAGTATGTTGTGTTTTAGTGTTTTATGCTTTGGTTATAAGCCTCACAGATTTATCAGCTGGCTGATAAAAATCACTCGTACTTAGCCTTTCACAAACATATCAGGATAAAAATGAGTTTGCTGGTATGAAAACTTTTATTTTTTATAGAATAAACAGCAGCCAAATATCAGCATCAGCCCCCCAAAAAACATCAACTTACATATTTTTGTGTGTATTCTTTTTACTTGTGGACTGTAAGTGTGTTTTCTTGTTGCTACACTTGTTCTATAGGTTTTATATTTATTTACATCCATTTGAGGGTTTTTCACTTGGGTGCTTAAACGAGGAGCAATATTTGTTCTAGTTAAGCTATAATTATACTGCTATAAATCATTTATGAAAGGTTTAAGTGCCATCCATAAATGCTGAATAGATGAGATAAAAACAACTTCCTGAAGACCCAGTTATGACTTTAATTAATTTTACCTCTGTCCTTGCAAGGCAAACTTTTTACCCTTGTTTTGAAAAGTGCTGGATGAATGTTATTACATTATGATTAATTGGTGGCAGAGTTCTGAGGTCATAATTTACTAATGATGATGAACCAGGACATACTGCAGCGCATTTGTTGTTATTCATGTTCCCTAATACAATAAATAAAAGTAGACAAATGAGTGTGTGGTTGCGTGTTTGTGTGTGTATATCAGGAATATCAAAACCAGATTGTGTTTATGCACCACTGAGGCTTTCAGGCTCCAGAGATACACCAAACAAGCACAAGTTTCCCAGCAGTCATACAACACTTAATTGAACAATTTCTATCTATACACACACTCTGAATATCTAAGATTTTAATTAGTGTGGCTCCAACTTTGTGTTTTACACAGAAGAGTCATTGTCTTAAACATGCAATGGTTTTAACATTGAAGTGGCAACAGTCACAGTCTGCTGGAGACCTGACAAAGCCAATGAATTCAATCTAACTTAAAATGCAATTCTTTGCTGAAAAGTTGATGAAATTACTAAACTTAATGTAAATGAGAAATTGACATGAAACACATGAGGAAGGTAAAGACAATATGGTATGTAGCGCCCCTGTTCTTTCCTCCCCAGACTTTCTACGACCTTCAAACTTGAGGTTGATGCCAGTGGTCACGGGGCTGGGGCGGTGCTGCTGCAAGAGGATGTTAACGATGTGGATCCCCCGGTCTGTTTCTTCTCTAAGAAGTTCAACAAACATCAACTGAACTACAGTACGATTGAGAAGGAAGCGTTAGCTGTACTCCTAGCACTTCAACACTTCGAGGTCTATGTCGGTTCCACTCCCCTGCCTGTGGTTGTGTATACAGACCACAACCCCTTAGTATTCCTGTCCCAAATGCGTAACAACAACCAGCGTTTAATGCGTTGGTCTCTGCTATTGCAGGACTTTAATATTGAAATTCGGCATAAGAAAGATAATGTTATGGCTGATGCCCTTTCGCGTTCCGGTGACCTGTGAAATCAAACATTTCTTTTGGGGAGAAATGTTCGATCTTTAAGGGGGAGGTGTTACGACCCTGAGGTCGTGGTCTTTGGTGAACGTGCTGTTATCTACTGTGCCTGTGGTGTGGATCCCTCTCTCTCCCTCTCTGCTGTGATGCTTGGGTGTGATGTGTTTCAGGTGTGTCTGGTTCCACGAGTGACTGAGCGTGTAGGTGTGTTTCCAGGGAGCTGATTGGTTCCAGCCTCCAAACTTGAAGGATAAGAGGACGGCTTCCCCCAGCTCCTGCGGTCTCCTTTCGCCACTGCCAGCCAGACCTCCAGCCGGAATCCCCGTGTGAAGCGTACTTTATACTGTTCTTTGTGTATCAGCCCGGTTTTGGTAGGGGTGGGTAGCATTTCTGTTTAAGCCACGTTTTCCCCTGTTTTTGGTTGAGGAGTTAGGTTAGTACCATGTCTTTTTGTTTCTTTAATTTGAGTAGGGAAGTTTAGTTTGTTCGCCTTAGGGTTGTTTTCGTTTATTGTTTTGCTGTTAGCCCACCCTGAAGCAAAAGAGTTAATAAACACAAACGGGCTGTAAATTGTTTGTTGCTGGTTCTTCTTGGGAGCTGGGAAAGGGGGGACTCGTGTATCATGTTGTGACTGGGTTTTCTCCTGGGCGGGGTCGTAACAGTGATTAACAGTGGAAACACAACCGCCCAATAACTGACCGATGTCGTGTGGAGGTCCAACGTCGCGACATGCTGGAAACCAACTCATTCACCCCAGCTGACAGACAAGAGACTCATTTCAAATGCTGTTTTCAAAAAACTGCTTGAAGCTGTTTGTTTTTTAAAATGTTTTAAAGTCAAGATACTCACAGAACCTCAAGCTTGCTGCAGCTCTTCAGGATGGAGAAGTTGAGAGTTTGAATGTGGTTTCCCTCAAGATCCCTAAAAGCAAGAAAAAAAAATTGAAAACTGAGATAAGTCCAAAAACACCGGCTGTTCATCTGTTGTGCTGTTTGAGTTTATTGGACTTTGGAATTTACTTTTTCTTCAAATATTTTCCTTCCAAATCAGCACAAAGGTAGGAACTACAACTGAGTAGACGATCTCCTCAAAGGCCCAACAGTCCCCTTGTGAAACCACATGTTACTAGAACTGGATTATTATTTGCATCTACACAAAATTACACACACTCATTGATAACATTCCCCTAAATACAAATATGAAAATGCTCTATTTTGCAATGTCAAAGAAAGTGATACAAAGTTCCAGGGTCTGTCCCTTTGTCAGGATCCATGCCTAAAATGCATGTGGGTTTTTTCTTGGCCCATGTCCAATCCTTCTGCCAAGTTTCTCGGAAATCTGTTCTGCAGCTAACCAAAAAAACAAAGGTACAGGGGTGAAAAAATAACCATCTTGGCGGAGGTGTTAAAATACTATACGTCATTTGTCTGGAGTTTGTGTTTAAGGGTAATAAAAAGAGAATAAAATTACATTGTGGGACGGGGAAAGAGTGACAGCCATTGTTTGCTTTGGAATTTAAATAAGTGGGTACGAGGGCTGATTGGCAGCACGTTGCTAACACAAAGACATAAAAGCTACAGATAGAATGAGGTCATTACACTTTCACACTTTCATCTGGCTGGTGTGCTTCAAGCTACACTCAGACCCCAAAATAGCCGATGGAGTTGACCGGCTGCGGTGACATGTGCTGAGGAGATCTTCAGCTCCCATGTAGTCTGGAGGACCACTCGTCTCAGCCTCATATCAGAAACTATGCAACCCCTCGTCACCTCTATCTACCAGACCTCATTCGTTTTTATGTACGCACAAAAAGCATGCACGCACGCACGCACGCACATACACACATACCTATCTGTCTGACTGGTAAATTATGTAGACAGTCACTGAATCACACACCTGCACACACACAAGTACACTGTCAGAGCAGACTCACAGCCAGTCCAGGGCAGGCATGTGTTCGCAGAAGCTGGGGTGAGGAAGCTGCTGCAGTGAGGCGTCCACCATGGATCTGACAAGAGAGGGGAACATTTCAACATCACAAAAACAGAGATTAAACATTTACAGCAGGAGGTTCAGTTACAGAGCAAAGCACTTCCAGCTTTTATACCAAGAGATATAACAAGATATGTGGCCTGTCTAAAAAACAAATTTAGAGAAACAACTGCTGGGAAATAAATGAACATAGTAAGAAAGTTTGTGGTACTGGTTAAGTATCTTAAACATAGTCTATAATGGATGACATAAGGCTCCATAAAATCTGGATTGGTGGCTGGCTGCAATGTAGGTCATAGACCTCTCCTCCTCCATGTTAGCAGAAAGGACATAGGTAAAGCTAAAAAGTCTTAGTACATACCACATAATTCTATACAGTCACTCCTGCCAAACAGGTAGAGAGAGTGGGGGCACATTAACATGTCTCTTATCTCTTAAGCACGCATAAATATTGAGAGGACGTGTATTGAAATGGAACCTGCTGCGGAAGTGAGCAAAGAAAACAGCCAAGAGAATGAGTCAAGTGGAAAGAAAAAGGACATAAACAAAGCCTGGCAGAACAATATCTTACTGTCGTACCAAGAATAATATTGAGCTGATCTGAGGCCACGTCAGAAGACGGCTAGAGATAAACAAGTACTTGACAAGTACAGAGCAAGGAAGAGAAACGTGACGTGGCTTGAAAGGATGGAGGCTGAACTTTGAAGTAAATATCTGAGAGGACAAAATGGAAATAAGAGTGCAATATAATGCAATATAATGCAATATAATGTAAAGTAAGACTCACTGTCTATTATTTATCTATTCAATTAAAATTATTTTAATTGTAATTCACATTTCTCTGTAAAGCATTCAGGTCAACACTTCACAGTTTTTAATGTGCTCTATAAATACATTTGACTTTTGATTAACTGGCTTGGGAAATAAATAAAACTCCCATAATGATCCCCATCAGAATACAGAGACATGACTGAGCATGAAACAAGGTGTGAAATTTTGCAATACAGATTATTAACAAGGAAGAAATTATAAAACTCACAGATACACAAGAGACCGGAGCCCGATGAACGTGTCCTGGGACAAACTTGTCAGTGGGTTATGATCCAAGATCCTGGCACACAGGAAAAAACAGGAAATATATTAAATTAAGTTACGAGGCAAAGTCAAACTTTTATTCATGTATTTTGATGTTATCAAAGTTTATTTTTGTTTGATAGAAGTCTAGAATATGCCTGACTAAGGGGCTAGCGGCTAACAGTTTCCTACTTCCAGTGCAAGCTAATGACCTGAAACTAGAAGCTAACAGTGTAAGCTAATTACCTGAAACTAAAAGCTAACAGTGTAAGCTAATTACCTGAGGCTAGAGGCTAACAGTGTAAGCTAATTACCTGAAACTAAAAGCTAACAGTGTAAGCTTATGACCTGAGGCTAGAGGCTAACAGTGTAAGCTTATGACCTGAGGCTAGAGGCTAACAGTGTAAGCTAATGACCTGAGGCTAGAGGCTAACAGTGTAAGCCAATTACCTGAAACTAAAAGCTAACAGTGTAAGCTAATTACCTGAAACTAAAAGCTAACAGTGTAAGCTAATTAGCTGAGGCTAGAGGCTAACAGTGTAAGCTAATTACCTGAAACTAGAAGCTAACAGTGTAAGATAATTACCTGAAACTAAAAGCTAACAGTGTAAGCTAATTACCTGAGGCTAGAGGCTAACAGTGTAAGCTAATTACCTGAAACTAAAAGCTAACAGTGTAAGCTTATGACCTGAGGCTAGAGGCTAACAGTGTAAGCTAATGACCTGAGGCTAGAGGCTAACAGTGTAAGCTAATGACCTGAGGCTAGAGGCTAAACGTGTAAGCTAATGACTTGAGGCTAGAGGCTAACAGTGTAAGCTAATTATCTGAGGCCAGAGGCTAACAGTGTAAGCTAATGACCTGAGGCTAGAGGCTAACAGTGTAAGCTAATGACCTGAGGCTAGAAGCTAACAGTGTAAGCTAATGACCAGAGGCTAAAGGCTAACAGTTTCCTACTTCCAGTCTTTCTTTTGTCCAAGCTAACTGTCGGCATATATCGGCTAACTCTAGCTTCAGACAGTTAGCTAATATTGGAAGCAGGAAACAGTTAGCCAGTATAGCCTCTGGCAGTTAGCATTGACCAGCAGAAAACTGCCTCTAGCTGAGGCTGCAATGGCTAACAGTTTCCATGCCACCATGAGCGAACTACCTACTGGCCCCAGTTTTGCATTTAGCACATACCTGAAAGTTAAATCGATCTCCATGCGATTCTGAATAAAGATATTTGCCAGACGCAGAAAAGCCACGAGTCCTGTGTTTTCCCCTGCAGACCCAGAAATGCACGGTGCAGCATGGTTTTTGATGGAATGTAGTTTAAGTATATATATATATATATATATATATATATATATATAAAGTATATTTCATTATTCGACCAAACAAAACCATTTAAATGCAAACACAAAATCTCAAATCTTGAATGAAAAGGAGCAGTAAATATATAATGTTATATAATCTGCCCCTCGTTCACAAGAGATTAATTAACAAAGCAAATCATTCAATAACATTTAAAATTAAAATAGCTGCAGGCCAACACACAGCCCCTCACATTCTGAATCCGTTTTTTTTAAAGATCTCTTTTAACATTTTAATGGCTTTCTCTTTTTTTTTAAATTTTTTCTGGGTGTTGGTGGACAAAGTTTTCTTATGAGCTTTATACATCATTTTTAGAATACTGAAATCTACTAGTTCCTGAACTTAGTGCTTTCTGATTGATTGTACGTCCACTATCGTCACTAGATCTTTGGAATACCATGCAGGCATTTCTCAGTTATATATTGTCCCATTTGCTTCACTGTTTGGCAGCTTGTTGGCATATTTGAGTTTTCCCAGAGGAGTCAAGGAGGCCGGTTGAAGGTTTATTCCTCCTGTTAAATTGTCAGAAAGACCCGATGCTGGCGGCAGAAGACCGAGCCCACAGGCCAAAAACGAAGGGCACAGTAATAAACTCTGAACTCATACCGAAACAATCCACTTCCCTTAAGCTCTTGATCTCAATAGATGAACAAGAATATTTTTTGTTGTTAAATGCAATTGCCTCAAATGTGATTTTGTGGAGAAAATAGGACTTAATCCAATCAGCTGTACATATTTAAGACTCCTTATAGTGACACAAATGAATGCATGAGATTGAACTGTAGAAACACCACCGACACATAACAGGGAGAGAGTGTGTGTGTGTGTGTGTGTGTGTGTGTGTGTGTGTGTGTGTGTGTGTGTGTGTGTGTGTGTTTCTTGCTCTACGTGTGGTGGGTCCTTGAACACACCAGGACTGAGAGAGGATATTACATCCGCTGAGAAACCTGATCGATACAATGGACAAAAACATACCAACATTTATTATGTTGTTAAGTAATATACTAAATACAGAAGAGCAGAAATAAATAGTTCATGAATCAATTAGCTCATGATTGCAGCTAGTTTTATTATTAATTAAAAATTTGAGTAATAAGTTGAGCAATCAAAGTGAAAACTTTTAGTAATTTAGTAGCACTTAAAATGGCACTTACTTATAGCACTTTGTAGTTTTGCTTTTTTGAAGAAATTGTATTTTCTCTATTCTTGTTGTTCTGGGTTTGTACCCTCATGGTTGAATGCACTTATTGTAAGTCGCTTTGGATAAAAGCGTCAGCTAAATGTAATGTAAAAAACAAAAGCTAAAAATGCATAGTTTCTGCTTCTCAAAAGGAAGGATTTCACTTGTAGTTTTCATTTGACACATTCTGAAACATCCTCTTAGACTGAGAAGTTCTGAGGTGGACTTTTTGACGATTAAACGTCTAAAACAATAACAAGGAAATCAGTCTATAATGAAAAAAAAGGGTTTGTTGCAGTCTTGGTACACAGTTACAGACAAGTACACCTCAGAGTTGCTCCCTCTGGTTGAAACCTGTAAAACGGACCCAACAGCGTTGTAGTTATTGTCAGGATAAACTGCAGTTCCTTTAAAGTCTGTAAAGGCTTATTGATCTCATTCCTTTCACTTTTGTCCGTCACGGCATGTGCTATTTAAAATACATATCGTCACAGTCAGAACATTAACAGTGGAAAGCATTTGCAAACATTGTCACTTTTCAGATCACATTATAATTACCAGAAACTGCCCTCTTGAATAAAACTAGTCAGAATCCATATGCTGTAGAAAACGTGCTAGATTAATTGATACAATAAACGTTTATAATTCATTAATCTTAATTCGACACCTAAGAGATAAATACATCGGAGATTCAAGTGAAGGAAAGCGAAAAAGTGTGTTGAGGGAACATAATATCCATGTAGTCGGGTGAGGAGAAATCAGTATCATTGATGAAGTGAGTAGGAAACTTACAGACGCTTTAAATTGTGCAGGCCGCTGAAGGCGTGTGGGGAAACGAACTGGAGGCTGTTGTTTTGCAGAAACCTGAGAAAAGAAGAAAAATGATGTAATTGTAATTGGGGGAAATTATTCGGTTGTTCTTTCCTGAAACTCATGAATATAAACATAATTTACACACACACACACACACACACACACACACAAACGCTCTTGACTCGAACATAATGTCAAAGTGATTAATACCATGCTGTTAGAGTAATATCATAATTATCATCCGGTGCACAATCGTTCCATTTTTAGACGACAATGACAGGATAATACACTAATCAGCATATTCCCTCCACAACAACAGGCACCGGACAGTCGTCAGCAGGGAACAATGAGATGCCCGGATGCAAATGATGACACTTAAAAACACAACAATAACAAGTGAGCACTTACTGACCTTTAATCTGTGTTTAAAGTTTAGAAATGGGAAACTTTCCATGAACTTTGAAGACAGCAAATGTGTTTTTGAATGTGTATCAATTAGCAACTGTTATTTTATAGATTCTGCAGATAGACCTGCCAGATAAAAACGATTTATCACTGTCGATATTCTTTTTTTTACTGAATAAGCACATGGACTGATTTAATTTTTTTACACCATTTACAGGCTCGTGGACCTAAAATGAAAACTGCTCTGTCTTGTTCTGTTCTAGAACTTGATAGATTATGATTTTGCAGAGATATTAATGATAATATGCTCCATCCTGTGTGACATCATCTCCATGACCGAGGCTTTTCCTCATCAAAGTCAAAATTAATGACGTTTAAACTTTCTTTTTGAATTATCATTATCCCCTAATTTGGTCCATTTTACTCATTAAGCAGCAAAGATCTTTATACCCACATGTTTGTCTTTGCATGCTGGGTGTCTGGTTACAGCAGTTAGAACATTAACATTCACATTTATGCAGAAAGTGGCTCCAACATCTAATCAGATCATCAGCGGGGTGCCCTGTGCTTTACAGGCAAAATGTATATCCCCACACATAAAAATGTGACATTATTGTGAATTTTTTTTTAGAATTTAATGAACAGCCAGCACTTTTGTTTCGCTCATTATTATTTTCGAAATAAAGCAGCGCAGTTTAGTTTAGTTCTATATCAGCACCACAAACAGCTAAGCACTTTTAATTCATGCAGTGTATTGCTATTTCTGTCATAATTGTATTTCTTGATTGTTTTATATGTGAACATTGGTTGGGAGTTTCACTGGCTTCAAGTAGTCCCCTCGAGGATTTTAATTTGAACAGCATTTCATTGTGAGAAACCTAATTCAATTATTTTTGAATTAGGTCATATCCTGTGAGTTTAGTCTGAAAAAAGTGTGTTGGTGGAACACATACATTTTCATCTATATTTTGTATTTACCTGTCTCTATTTTAGTAGTAGAAAATTGTTCTCGTCAATCATGTTTTTCTGATCTACTGAGTATTTGTTGTCTCTCTCACTTTCTGTATATGCCTCAAAAAGTATGAGGAATTATGAGGAACAGGCCACAGGCAAACACACACTGAAAGTAGACAAACAGTAATAATCAATAAACCACGAGTATAAACAACTGCTCTCTCACAGTACAGAGTATATTGAGACATTACATTTCAATAAAAAACGGAAATATCGTAGTTGTAAAACATTGTGAGGACGAGGAAAGAAGCACAAGCAGAATAATACTCACAGTCTCTGTAGAGCCGAGTATTCAGAGAAAACAAAATCCGACAACACTCGGATGTCATTGCTCCTCAGCGACCTGGAACACAACCCGGCAAAAACTTACTTTTTAACACAAATTTTGCATAAACAGACATCTGGAGTGCAGTTACATTCAGAAACAGACGGTTAGGAAGAGAAGACTAAAGGTCTGAGGCATTACGGGCAAAGACTAAAACAGCAGCACTCTTAGCTCCTGCTGCTGTATTTGGAAATAGCTTTTAAAAAGCTCTTGCTGCCAAATCTCTGCAGTAAAAGAACCATCATCTGTCAGAGTCGCCAAAGTAAAAGTCCAGGAAAGTACTGGAATCTGGAGAGTTCACTAAAAGGACATGAACATAATACCAGCTTTTTTAAACTGCGTTTAAAAGACAAATTATGCCTCACCACAGGAAGCAAATGTTTTATTTGATTGGAAGTATACGGGATACAAATGTTCGCCACTGCTACATTCGGATAGGTGTGACCGTGCCCTCATATGTGGTCGCCATGACCTTTGACCTTAGACAACTGATATCTATTGAGTTAGATCTTGAGTCCAAGTGACGACTGACGACGTCAAAATTTGACGAAATTCCCTAAAAGAAGACTTCAGATACCAAGCGGCAAAAGGCATGATTTATGAGGTCACTCTGACCTTTGACCTTCAACCACCAAAATCAAATCGTTTTTTCTTTTGGTCCAACATTTGTATGTAATTTTAAGAAATTCTCTCAAGGTGTTCCAGAGATGTTGCTTTCACAAGACCAACACGTTTTGCAAGGTCATAATGACTTTGACCTTTGACCAACAAAGTCTAATCAGTTCATCTGTGAGTCCAACTGAACATTTGTACCAAATTTGAAATCATTCCTTGGAGGTGTTCCTGAGATTTTGCATTCAAAAGGCAAAATACATGTTTTGTGAGGTCACAGCGACCTTGAGCTTTGACCACTAAAATCAAATCAGTCCATCGCTGTGTCAAACTGAACATTTGTACCAAATTTGAAGTCTTTCCTTACAGATAAGGAATACAGATACCCCCACACCAACACCTATAACGGATGGACAACATAACACATCGGTGGTACAATCTAAAACGTCTTCCCGTGTGCAGAGTGGAGATGAAGTAAGCAACAAATCTCCAGGAAAGAGGGACCAAGGACAACAAAGACAGCAGTGATTTTCTTTATGTCTAACAATGTTCCTCTCTACTCAGATATAAATCAGCACCCTCCCCACAGCCAGATAATTACGAGACTGTAACTGTACAAAGGATGTAACTACAGACCAGGGTCACATGAAACCCATTTTCAATGTGATCTACCCAGCACTTTCTCAAACGTCTCATTACAAAGGGATTCACAAAAGATAAAATCTAAAGCAGAATAGAAGACAGAAACAAAACCAGCAGAGACGACTTTTCTTCAAACAATTTAAGATGCAAGAGAGAAGAGTGAATGATTTCAATCTCTGAAGAGCTGCGGTGGGATCTGCTTTTTGTTTGTCTTCATCTCAAAGTTTTCATTTGAACTGATATTAATATTAATATTTATATTAATTCCTCTTTTCTGACAGCAGGTCTACAGGGCAACAAATTAATTATTCACAAATGGTAAACGTTATTTCCACACGGTGTCTGAGCAGGAGGTTTTCACCGAGTTCGATAAGAGACTGAAAAACCGAGCTGAATACTGAATACTTAGTTGACAAGAAGAGATAATCGGAGACATTAAGTCCCAGGCAAAAAATCATATTCAAACCGACTCTGTTGAGGAAGGTCAGACTGAGAGGAAGCAAATGATGCAATGGCCATTACCAAAATCCATTAAAAAGGTCACGTATCATTTACTATAGAATGATCCTTGAGTCTGAATGGACATCTGTTCCAGATGTAATTAAATATCCACCAGGCGTTCCTGATATGTCATGTTCATGTGTATGGGATCGACGTGGGGTCACAATGGCGGAAACCTTTGATAATCAAAGTCTAACAGTTCGTCCTAGAGTCAGAGTGAATGTTTGTTGAAGACATTCCCTGAGGAAATTCCTCTAATATCACATTCACAAGAAATCAACAATCTGTGTGTTTTCTATTTATTAACGTTAGAAGGTTTAGAAAAAAGGACTGAACTTGTTGGTTACTAATGCAGATTTTTATGTTGGCTATTATTTAGAAAGCTTCTGCAACATCAAGAGCTACGACCCAGACAAGTGTAAGCTAAGTGGAGCTGAAATGAAAACATGCAGCACCTTTGATTTACTATTGTTAATTTACAATGATAAAGTCACTTCATCGTTATCGTCCATTTGACCTACTTGAAGGAACACTTAAATTTCAAGGACTTGTTCGACATACATCTAAAAACAGGCGTGGGAAAATCGATGCAGCTCGGGCAGAGGTATCCTGACTTTTAGTCCCTGGTGAGAGCAGAAGAAACCCTCTCAGGCTTTCCTGTTAAAACCGGTCCTCTCCAAGCTCAAGCTGAGATGAGCCCTGTGTCTTGGTGGCTGTCACACCTGACAACGCTCCTCCAGGGAGAGCCTCAGGGTGACTTCACAGATTCTATTTCAAAATCTGTGAAGTTGTCTCTTGAAAAACTCCAGATATGTGTGAAAACAACACAATAAAGTCCCGCAGACACACATCTGACCGATCACAGTCGCAGGTCACATTCATTTATAGTAGAGAGGGTTTTTATTGGCTCCGCTCCGATTGGCAGAGATGGAAACATGACACCCCGGGTGAATGTACTAATTCAGCCAGACAGTGAGATGAGAGAGCCTCAGTTCTTCGGTGTTGGTGACGTCGAACATGAGTCACTGGGGTAAAAAAACAGGACGACAAACTCCTCTACTGGCCATTTTGTTTCCAATAACATCTCAAACTGTGCTTTGGCTAGTAGTGGATTAAGTCAATATTATAATCTTGAATAAATATCTAAACCAGGTTAAACCGTCATCAGTAAGGCCATGTGATTGATTTTATAATTAAATAAGCAGCCTCTGCAGAGAATGGAGAAGAGAACAGCCCTGCAGTTACTGGACCTTCAAGGATTGAAAACAGATATAGAAGTTGTTTTTTAAGAAGATGAATACACGAACGCATATACGACTTAACATCAGGCTGAGTGACTGCCTGGAGAATAACAGGAACAAATTTGAAAAATGACCTTTCTCAAGCATCACAGTTCAAGACAAATGCTCTCAGTTTTTAATACGAATATGCTAATGAAAACTCGATTTATATACCTCTTGGGAAAACTGAGATCTCATTCAAAGGTCGAGGGTGTGCTGAGAATTACAGTGAGATCCTAACGACTTGTTTTACATTCTGGGAAAGTATAGTTTCAGAGGTTGGTCAGTAAGTCAATCTCCCCCGGCACAAAGTAAAAAAAACAGAAAAGTCCCCAAAGATCGTCTTGTTTGCTTGTTATTGTTAAAGGCTCTTTCAGCTTGTAGTGGTCGGCTGTGGACTACGAGACAAAGTCGTGCGAGTTATTGGCTGCTTGGGAGCTTCGAGGGACCGATAACTCACCACAGAGGGAAAAGAACAAAACAAGGGCGATTGGGAGCTACAGTTAAAGGTTGTTTTTTATGAATGACCGCTTCAGCGCACCGCACTATATGATCAGACTGGATTCAGTAAATGAGACATCAACTGATTTTAAGCCAGTTTTTTGTAAGTAATGCATCTCTAATTAGGGAAATCCTTCAACATTTAGAAGCTCAATGGGTAATCTGGGACATCTTTATTGGTTTTCGTAACAGAGGGATCAATAGTGTGAGGAGATGATTCAATTAAGGCCTCCAACTAAAATGACTTAACTCATCAGAAACGGCAGCTGATAAATGACCTTCCAGCTAAACCCACTAAATAAAAGAAGTAAACGAGACAATAAATAAAACAAACAGAAAGCATCACGTAACAAAGGAGACAGTCAAATAGATTTAGGAGTGAAACCAGAATCATGAATATTGTGGAAACTGGTGACACAAAGAGTGTTTGAGTTGATGTTTGACATTTTACTTAATACTCCCGTTTGATTTCTTGCTAAGACGTGAGGGAACAAAAAGAAAAATAGATTTTAGAAATTCAACTTTAGGAAAAATGTTCTATACTTAGGTTTAAATGATATAAACTACAAAATTATATTAAGTATTTGGGAAAACGTATATGGATTACATTTCACATTCAATCACTAGAGTTTGCCATGAAGGGAAATTAAAGTGGTTTAATGTAATATAGTAAAGTTTGATTTTTACGGTTGATCAACTTGGTTGCATGTAATATTTTGTGGAAATGTACCTTAAGAGAAAATTAAATCTAATTGATGAGATATGTTTTTAGTGAATAGCATAAAAACTGGAGGAGGAGGGCTTGTCTGAATGTCCCGAAAGTGCAAAATCCACCATTTAACGCCTGTAACATAACACGTCTGCTTTGTTGAATTGTCAGGTTGCAGCCGACTTTGCAGTAAGGTTGAATTATTCCTATAAAGACATTGTTGGCAAAAAAACTAACAAAAAAACAACAGTATATTTTTTGCTGGGTACGGGTTCTGGATTCCCCTGCTGGTGAAGTGGGCTCAGAGACAGGCGGGTTTCCATGGAGACGTGTTCTCTGACGTTTGATCCAGCAGCCTGTCAGACTTGCTGAGTGCTGCAGCAGCCGAGACAGTGACCAGCAGCGTTTGTGACGTTCGCTGCATCTTCAGCAGATATCACAAACGAGACCAGGAAGGCAGATGCTGACTCGACTTTTCATCATTTGAAAGCAATTGCTCGTTTTTTTGTTGTATTTGTTTATATCGTCATGCCTCTTTAAATAAAGGCACAATTTCCTAAAAAGAATTACACTTAGACTTGAGTGCAGTGTAACAGACAAAGGTCAAAAGCGGGACGGTGAAAAGTGCTAAGAAGAAGAGTCATTGTAATTCGATTTTCTTTGCTCTTTTCAGATCATTCCTCTGCTCAGCGAAACCCAATTGTCCTGCTGTTAATAAATCATTCACTATAAAAAAGTACTTTTAAATATTGGTGAGTTCAGCTTGACTTGTGTTGAGATCATTTCAATGTGTAAAATAAAGGTTTTAAATGATCTGTTGCTCTGCCTCGTTCTATATCTTCCAGAATCTGATGAAGAATCTGCGATGTCCCTTAATGCTGATGACGGTCAGAGGCACAAACACACATGTTTGTACACAGAGTCTTGACAGTTGGAGGACACTTACAGCCAGGTAACATTTGGAGAGAGGGCAGGGACGTCCTTCAGGTTGACCTCCACACACTCCACATCTGTCTTTATGCAGTCACAACTCTCTGGGTACTCCTGCAGAACTACACACACACACACATGCACAGATTATTACACAGACATTAGGAACATGAAGTTGTTATTTTTTCTCAGAAAATAACAAACATTCAATTAATTAACATCGTGTTCACCAGATCAGCTTTGGGGCTAACGGACCAATTCAAGTACATCATGAGCAGTCCTCATTAAACACTAATTGTTTTTCGGTATCATTATAAAAGATACGTGTTACTATTCTGAATTATTTTAACTTAAAGTCACAGCAGAACTCTGACTCACAGCCTCTGAGTCACAGCAACTGTGTCATAAAACCTTATGTAACAAATCACAGCGAGGTCTGTGCAGTGTAGTATGCTGCTTTTTAATGAGGGGAAAGGAAAGCACTGGTGTCTGACTAGTATATCGGACTTGTGCTTTAATACTTTTTAAAGTTTCCTACTACTTTTAATACATTTTATGCCTCAGATCTGTAGGCTCATGCTTCTTTTATTTTCGGTAAAGCACATTGAATAACCTCTGTATATTAACATGCACTATATCAATACATTTGCCTTGCCTATAGTGTAACGTAGTGTAGCATAGCACTGTACAACACAGTGTAGCATAAAGTACTGCACAGTATATTATAGTACAGTAAAGTATAGCTTAGTATCATTTAGTACAGTAAAGAGCAGTACATTATAGTACAGTGCAGTATAGTAACACAGTATAGTATAGTAGCATGCAGTATAGTGCAGAATATAATAAAGTATAGTGTAGCATAGTATAATATTGTACAGCTCAGTATAGAATAGTGTAGTATAGTATAGAACAGTACATTGTAGTGTAGTATAGTACAGTACACTGTAGTATAGTAAAGCATAGTATAGGAAAGTACAGTATATTGTAGGAAAGTCGGTAAAGTAACAAGATATGGTAGTTTAGATAGTATAGTGGTAAAAATGGATAAATGGATAAATGAACATACACACAGGATAAATTGTAAATGATAAATTGAAATACACACATTGAGACACACTGATATAAACACTTACAACACTCATTGAGGAAGTACTGGTCCACAGGACTGGCATTCTGTAGTGTTGGACCAAACAAGTCAGCCCATCCGAAGTTGTCTCCTGCAAAGACAAACAGGGAGCAACAGTGAGGTGTGCACCACAGATAAAACCCAGAGAGGGACGGAGCTGGATGGTGTTGACTCCAGATGGTGTACAGTGTAAGTACAGTAGAGGAACAGATAAAGCTGATAAATGATCAGCAGCAGCACAGGGACTCTCCTTTGTTAAATCCCTGCAGCAGTGAGCGACGTATATCTGCCCCTTGAATCATGTTCTCTCTTCTCGTTTTAGACCGGGAAGAGATTGAATTCAGCTACAGTTAAGAAGTCTTGACAGGCACCAACCGTTTAAACCCTGCAGGGACTTGGTTCTATTGTGAACGTAATCTAATCTGGCTGTTGTTAGATCAGTGGGCTCCGGGCGACTGGAACGTCACCAACACACACATTTTACACTTTAAAAGGTTTCTCTAAACAACTGCCACACAATTACACCACAGTTAGGTCATAACTTACTTGACTGACAGCTGTTATTATAATTATTATTAATAGTGGCAATGTGTCAATCCAATCCAATCATCACTTTAAGTATTAACATATTCTACCTTTGTAGATAAATAATGATTATTATCCTCCTCCGTGTTAGTAGGCACATACCAAATTAATTTGACCCAAATATAGATTCAGTCCGTTGAGGTAGTTCTTATCACACCGATGGTTCATATTAGTATTCGTCTGCACCCTCTGATCAGCTCAAGATGTTTAATGAAAGACAGACTTTGCATAACTGCCATAAGACAGAGCCAGCTGTCAAACATGCCAACACATTCTGTGAGCTGTCCCACCTCCAGTCAGCTGCAACTCAGCGCCTCGCTGACGCTGCAGCGGGGTTAAGGAATGAGCGGTGATGTGGAGCAGAAGTGACGGAGGGATATATTTGATTTGTTTATGTGTAGACTTACGGCTCATATTTGATGTTATCTCCAGTAAATAACTTCTCTAAAGAAATCACACATGTCAACTGTGAGATTGGATTTACACACTGTGAAATGTACCTAAAGCAAATTGTTTTGTGACTGAACATTAGGCCCAGCTGTGGGTATGAGACGATGCAGTTGTGTGTATTTGAAGCCCTCTAACAAATCACATAACATACTCTTAAATTACATTACATTACCTCCTTTGAATCCTACCCTCACCCAAGCTAAGAGTGGACACTCAGCAGCTTTACTTTACAACCTTTACTTTACTTTTTAGCTCTACAGCCTTATATCTACATCACATTGTATCTGGCAGTTTCTTTTAGATGCCAGAATCTGCTCAGCTTCACACATCTGTCCTTCCCTTTTCAATTACTTTCACTTGCTCCAATTACACATATGCCGTGTTTTGGCATCGCTCACGGCCCAACACACAATCGGCAAAGACTGAAGACTCGCTGTAAGATTTTCTTACCATTGTCATGGTTTCTCAGGAGAACTGAGCAGTGGGGTGAGATCAGGGTTAAGCTGCTTTCTAAGTTCTACAAACTTTTCTTTCCCCTCAGCCTGAACAAATGGAAATAATGGACTTCAATACAAATGTGAAAAGCTGCCAAAATCATTCTTATTGTGAGTAATACGAGGCTCAACTGGAGCACACGTGCATCTTATCCATTCGATTTCTGTCAGCCTCTTTTGTCTCTGTTGTCACTCATGCACTCACGCACGCACACACACACACACACACACACACAGGGGGAGAATACCTGTTCCTTTTGTTTCTGCTGTGGGACCCAACTACCTACATTCATCTCACTGACAGGCTTCAAGGTTTCCTCTCATGCATAAAGATCATAACAGCACCTGGAAGACTGAACTTGACAAACTACACAGAAAAAGATCCAGACATCGGCTGCACCTGCATTTGCACATATAGATTAAACATCAGAGCTCATGCATCTCATAAAGGTTCGCTTGGCAGAAAAGTGGTATTCAGAAGACAGCAGACGACTCACGTTATCACAGGCAATAACGTAATGTTCCCTGAGGTGCATGCACATTAACGTCCGATCAATATGTTGCAACAGATTTTTCTTTATCTGTGTTTATAATGGATGATAAACAGCAAGAAATTTTAATCTATGGCTGTTAAAAGCTATTCTACTACCAGCATGTTGGGACTCGTACGTATCACAGCTCAGGTGACGGCTGCAGAACAGGAGGGAGCCGGCATCATGGTCAGATTCTCGTTTCTACGTGTGATACATTACTAGAATGATAAACTAAGCCGTCCTAGCTTCCCTCAGTGTGTGACCCAGATACGTTTGACTGCAGTCGTGTCGGACACAGGCTCCAATGACTATTTTAATTAAATTTGTGAAACTTGACATTTTGAAACTTGATCGCCGCCGAGGACTAACAGTTCCCTTAACTTCAATCAAGCTGCACCAAATTTCACACACGCAGGGAAACATGTTCCCTTAATAAGCCCTAATTGTTTTTTTTATCAAGATCCATAAATTATTCCCTCGGAAAACAGTGAGAATGTTGAAAAAAATGCTTGCAATGCAATGTTGAAGATCCGCACCAAAATTCAATGGGTTCTTCTCTGGCCCTTCTCTCCTTCTACCAAGTTTCGTGGAAATCCGTTCAGTTGTTTTTGTGTCATCTTGCTTACAAACAAACAAACAAACAATTTTTCAATCCCTTTCTGATTGTAAACATAAAACTACGTGCTTGCAGTTTGCAGTCGCGTTAAAAACATTCCAGCTGTAAATTGTAAGATGTTCAGCGACTCGACTTTCACCGTCAGAACAATGAAGAAACGGGATCTGAAAAACAGGAGCCTGGTGCTCGTTGTTTGAGCTTTTTTCCCGACCCCCCGGGGTTCCTTGCTGAACAGCGTGACAGTGAGGATGGGAGAGGAGAAGTAACACGGCACAGAATGAGTTTCTGGTTACTGGCACGAAAGCCCAAACACAATCACCCTGAGATCAATTTGTGCTTCTTCTTGATCACCCCCCCCCCCCCTCCTCCAAAAAAACTGGATAACCCTGCAGACATTTTTTTGCGGGGGAAAAGATATTATAGATGAATATTTATCCTGTTAAAGAGATGTTTCAAAAGTATATTGAATAATAGAAAAGATTAAATATCCAATCAGCTTAGTCTGCTGTCAGTGTTTATCTATGTTAATGCCCAATCATTCAGATAGCAGAGAAATTGGTTGATAGAGAATATAGAAAGTGGTGAGGAGGTTTTTTTCCAGTTGCTCACAATCCTGAGCTCCTTTCAGACGCAAACTGAACTCTAGACCTTCTGGAGGGGCTGTATGTCAGAGCCAACGTGTCCCAGTCAGACATTCAGCAGAGCTTTCCCTGCCAGCCCCCTAGTAAAAAGTGTGGAAATTTATCTCCTGAGCCAAGATAAAAATACTTGCATGAAATTTTACTGCAAGCGAATGTCCGTGCTGAAAAAAATCCCAAACATGTCAGGATGAAAGCAGTACCATAGATGAGGAAGACACAGCAGAAGATAACTTGAGAACATTTGGTGATAAGTGTCGATTTGCTGTAAACAAAAACATTAAAACGCCATGTCCTGCCTCCCCCGCATGCTGTACAGGCTCCACCCCTCGGAACACCCTGAAAGCTTCTGACCCAAACAACCTCAATCTCTTCTTCATACATGAAAGACAAACTCCAGAGAATGTCTGGAAACAATTCTCCGGATATTATCAGAAAACAGATTTTATGTCCAATGATTCTGAGAAGTCAGAAGAGAGCCAGGGGAGTCACAACAGAGTCGGTTTGATGACGGGCCCCCTCCACGTCCCTTTTGTCTTGGGGCCCTCAAATTTCCTCAGACGCTCCTGTGGTGAGAACCTCTCCAGGGGCTACTCTGGTGTTTTCACTAAAACAACTGTTTGTGCATGTGTCACATTAAATATTGCTTAACGGTGGGAACAAAGTCGTATAAAACTGACAATAAACAATACAAAAAATGTGTGTTATCAGGGGTTATAGTTGCTTTTGTTACTTTAAATTGAAATTAATTTCTTAGAAATACTGAGGCCAGTGAAAATGTATTTCCTCCTAAATCTCCACACACACACACACACACACACACACACACACACACACACACACACACACACACACACACACACACACACACACACACACACACACACACACACACACACACACACACACACACACACACACACACACACACACACAGCTGTGACCACCTCCATTTGCTGAATCAACAGTGCGTCATCCTCTGTTCTTTATCTTGTTTGACATTTCAGTCGTCAGCGCTCAGAAGTCAGCTCGTATGAAAAGGTGACACTTGAAGGTGCGTCATGACATTTCCTGGATTCCACACATGGGCTAATAGAAAAGTACACGTCCAAAGTCATTTTAGTTAGTTCTCATCACACTAAATGAAGCATCGCGTTAGTTCATGCAGGACACGGAGTCATGTGCTCAGCTTTCATAAGCTGTCAGCTACTGATAGGTTTATGGGTGCTCGTCAGTCACTCACCAATCACAGCCCATTCTCTCAACAAAGCGGCCCTTTAAATACAACCTCCTCCTCACTGATCCCTACTCAGCTACAATGCTGCCCACGACCTGCTGCCGGCAACTTGCCTCCGCCACCCCAGCCTCCACCTTTTAGAGTCCAAACATGGTTGTGGTAAATGGTATTCATCTTGAACAGATGTATCTTGCCTGCTACGCCCACTGGTTGCTTTTGCACGGGTTCCCTGTTTAATCGTAGCATGCTGCTCTGCTAATCCAGGGAACAAACAAAGAATGGAGCCATCCGCACCAAGCATAACTGTATTCGGATGTAGAGAGTCTTAGCATTAAAGATCAGTCCTTCATTAGTTTGTATGAATATTAAACATCAAGATCCTTTATACTGTATCATGTTTTATGTAGAATATTGTTGTTTTACTTCCCCTTTTTTCCCCCCATAATGTGTTCCTGATTTCTAATTCTAAATTCAAATTTTTCCAGTAAGTTTGGTTTTAATTACTAATTTGATGCTTTAAAAAACGGGCGAAAACGAGCGTATGTATCTTTAGGAACTCGAGGCTCCATCCCCGATCGCTACTGCATCAACTCCTCATCCCAACATGCCAGCGTCGGGATTTCCAGGATATTTTGGCCTCATTTCTGGATGGTGGGAGGAAGTGGAGACAGTTTGTGTTTGCCAGTGAAGGCCTCATTAATTAGCTGATGAAAGTTTGTTCAACAAGTTTCAGCATCTTTGAAAGACGTTTTTTTCCTTGAGGTTGCAAATAAGCCAGAGTTTACGGCTCAGTCTTTGACAAGGTTTCAAAATTATATCTCAAACTTTATGGCCGACAGTTGCTATTGCACCTACATGCCAAATCACTTGCAAAGTTATTGCTTTTATGTTTTTTGAGCGACTGCCCAAGTTTTTCATATAGGTCATTATTTTACACAGTCACCTCTTGTTCGTCCAGTTTATTAGAAACTCGTAAAAAACTTTACTGTTATGATGTTGGTTTAAGACTTGACCTCATGTTGGCTTGGAACTGTGAGTGACTGTTTGCAACTGGCTTGAGGTGGTTTCTCTCCTTTGGTGGATGTGTCAGAGGTGTTGCCCAATCAGACGTGGATATATAAAGCCTTAAAAGGCAAATAATCTCTACCTGCAGTGAGAGACTGTATAAACTTTCTGTTTGATTGATCTTTTCTGCATAAGCCGCCTCATCTGATGTGTGCAATTACTCCTCAACCTGACATTTATATACTCTAAATTGAAAATAATAAATTGAATAAATTGAATTTGATGAATTGAAATTTCCACACAATCCTCTGACCACCTCATTTTTCTTTTCTCTTTCTGCTGATCATATGGGAGGGTGTCATACTTTTGCACAGAGGACACAATGTGGTTGAGGCAGTGGTTGAGATAACAGTGATATTCTTTATATTTTATCCTCTGGGTGACAGTGTTAAATGAAGATAATGATCATTACATCCACTTACCACAGCGTCGCTCGTCCGCTCCGTTGGGACAGTCTTTGTGTCCGTTACACTGCAACACCTGAGGGAGACACTCACTCAGGTTCCCACATGGAAACTGGCCAAGGGGGCATCTGTCCTCCCCCTCCACCCTGCTGCTGGCCACCAGAGCTGAGGAAAGGAGGAAGGAGAAAGAGTGAGATAACCCTTGTAATATGTTCTTTGATTTCCCCTGTTAGAAATCAGAGAACAATGTGTGACTCCATAACAAGCTCATCCAGCACAATAACCCTGGCAGGATATTTGTTTATTGGCAATTACTGTATTTTCATCAGCATATGAATTTACATTGATACGTTTTTTTGTTTTGATTACACATTGTGATCATTGATTAATTATCCGCATGAAGGGACAACTATTTCATGTTTGATATTTCACGTTTGAAAAGCATGGAACTCAATCAAAAGATGCAAAATGGCCACAACGAGAGGCAAAGGGACCAAAAAGAGACAAAATTACCAAACAATGGCACAAAACAACAACTAAATTATCATAAAAAGAGGAAAAGAGACACAAAATGATCAGAAAGTGACATAAAAAGACCCCAAAAAAGATGCAAGAGAACAGAAAAGTCACACACAACCACAAAAAGAGGTTCAAAGGGACATAAAACTGGCAGCTCTTTCAGTCTGGGTACGGTAGAAATGATGGGGGGCCTTTTTAAAATGTTTTTGTCAAGGGGCCCATTTCCTCATCATCAAACGATGATTTGGTTCTATGCAAAACTTTAAAAGTGGTGTGGCTGAACAGAGACTATATAAAGGTTTCCCATGAGCCTTTTAAGATTCATCATTTATCAACGGTTCACAAAACACGAGTCAGCCACAAAACTCGGGCCTGACGACTTATTTCCTCAGTTAGTTTACAGCAGCCTTTCTGGCCTGTAAAACAAGCCCGGAGACAAATCCCTCTTAATCACCTGCCGGCTAACACAGAGGCGCCGCTCATATCTGCAAGGGACACATGCAGCGTTACTCCGATCCCTCGCTATTGCCACTTAGCAAACGCAGACCTAAGAGCTGTTTGTTGTGCCTTTTGTTTTTTGTGCAGATTACTGTTGGAAACAGGAAAAAAAAAACGTTTTAACTGAAAAAACAAAAGAGCAAAGACGATGGTGTGAACAAGTATGTTCATGTAAGAGAGTTCCACTGGATTAAATTACTATCAAACTGCTTATTAACACAAACCATTTTAAATGTTGTTGGATACAAGATGATTGGTTCATATCTTTGATTTTTTGTAGAAATATATTTTTATATTATGACCTGAATGTTTCTCAAGGTTTTGATTATATCATGTTATGATTCGTAGAGTATTTTAGAGAATGTGACTCTCCCAAAAGAACTTGGAGCTTGTGTCTGTATATCTGGACGAAACAAACCACAGGATATTAGGAAATTCCACGAACCAGAAAATGTCAGAAGAAAAATTACAAACAATCACATTGTGGGAAGAGAAAAACAGGAGCAGGAGGCGAAAGTTGGAAAAGCTGAGGCAACGATTCAAAATTCATAAGAACAAACCACACCAGCTCCTGCCTTCATTCTCATGTGAAGTCAAAATGTAAATATCCAGGAGAAGCAACAGAAATATTCATATATATACACAACGCAAAGTTCCATAAACACAGAAAATGTTTCTATATAACAGCGACTCCAGTTTCCAAAACAAAAAATAGCTTCAATTTTATAAGAGGAAAAGAGTTCAAACTATGACAGTGACAGATTGATGCCAGGAAACATGGAGGCACTGAGGGCACAGTGACGCATCAGTGGCTGGACAGTGGCACATGTTAGTTTTGGATCTGCACTCAAGCAAAATGGGTTTCTACGACACTGTAAAAATGACTTGAGTGAAGAGAGAATATTTAACGGCTTTGTAAACTGAGCAAACTCACCCTCAATACAATATTATTCATGCTTTATGTTTGTGTGAATAAATGAATAACTAATATCCACACGCTGAGTCACCTCTCATCTATCCTCAGGGGAAACCTAACGTCCTGAAGTTAAGCGTTTTGGTTAAATAAAGTTTTAAAATTCTGGCTCTGCAGTTGCGGCCCAAGGGGAACATCGGGTCGTGCACTAATTATGAAAGATAAATTATTCGAATAAAAGATCATTATTTGGCACAACTGTAGATTCGTTTTTTTTTTTTTAAATGTGCAGTATGTACATTTGGAGTTTTGCAAACGTTAACATTTTTGCAGTGTGTGAGGTGATGCGCACTTTGACTATCAAGTCCTGGAATGTGTGAACAAACACTCGAGACCGAACATCAGCACTGCGCCCTCATGGAAAATGTTTTATTTTGAACACAGTGTGCTGCAGAGAGCGATAGATGATGATAAATGTGTTGGAACATGTGGTGTGGAGCTTATGGACGGTGTGAGCCACCGAGCTGAGCAGACAAATGAATAGCTCAGCACTTACAGGGCCATAATCTGGATAAATAGACCAGTAGCTCACAGGAGGGCTCACACGCTGAAGGGAAATAAAATGATGCTTCGGGGACCATGTTATCACTTTGTGTTAAAACTTCAGCTGCTATTTTCTTCTAGCGTAGGTGGAACTTCTCCTGCATCTACCTCCTTTCAGGTGCAGGCTGGGACGTGAGGTCCAACAGTGACAGAAGCTCCCCTCTCTGCAGCCTGCTGAACTTCTAAACCTTATGGGTGTGTGAGCGACTTACGAGCCACTTCCACAGCTTCGGTTTCCCTTCGGTTTATTACAAACCAACTGTTAAAGCTGGGCAAAAAAAAAAAGAAGACGAATCCTGACAAGTATTGAAACCGGGGTGCAGAGCTTCTGCGTACACGGAGACAATAATAGAAAAGCCTGAATCAGTGGAGCGGTCAGTGAAGTGAAAGACGTAAAGAGCAGATTCAGTCTGACTCTCATCAGACTGTTCCCTGCCTCCGAGGGTGACACACACCTTCACACACCTTCACACACCTTGACACACGGTGACTGGAGCCAAGAGGAGATGTAGACTGACATCACGCCAGCTGTCCCCACCCCCCCCCCCCCCCCCCCCACCCCCCCAACCTCATGGGACAAAAGATGCTTAATTTTGACTTAATGAACCAGGTCGAAGCTTTTAGATTCTCTTATTCTTCTCTTTTATAGCTGTTAAGCCTGGATTTATCTATTGTGTCCCAGTCCATTTTCACCATCTGTCAGTCACTCTTTGGTCATTGGACTTGTATGAAGGGTTTGATTGATTGATTAACTGATTTAGGTGTTGCTTCATATCTAAATCTTGAAAAACAATTTCAAACAATTAATTCTAGTAGTTTTGTGAAATTATTTTGTGAAATCTGTCTTTACATATATCAATCGATCAATATATATATATATATATATATATATATATATATATATATAAAACCAGGCTTAACAGCTATAAAACAGAAGAACAGGAGGATCTTTCTGGTTCATAGGTTAAATAAAGCATTTGTGACGGAGGTGCCAGGTGCAACTAACCTGAACTGCCTCATAAACTCAATTTAACCAACACTTAACCAGTGTAAAGTCTTCTCCTTCTGTTCTTAGTCAGCTCTCCTGCAGCAGAACTTTGTAAATCATTGATATAAGATCCATCGTTTCACCCCAAAGGAGAGTGCATGCGCTGTGTTTTCTAAAAGGTGAGGATTAGTCTATCTGTGCTGCGTAGACACAGAAAAGACCTGAACTAAAAAAAATTCAAAAATGCGGTTTTGATCATGAGCCTCAAGATTAAAATCAGAGTCAACTGATTTTAATCAGCTGGTAGAGAGCTCCGCCACCGCACAACAGCTCCCTCAAATTCAATCAAGATGCACCAAATTGCTCACACTCGTAATACCAGTCCTCTTAGTACGTTTAAGATCTCTGGAAAAGGTGCCTTCAGGCTCGCGGTGAGCTGCAGTGTCCTTGTTTTGAGGCCAGTTTGTCTCTGATCCTATGTGTTTATCTGTTTTTTTATATGTGTCCATCATTTAAATCATTCATTAAATCAAATTACAAGCAAAATAACTATCTTTAAATTACTATATAAAAGGTAAATATGAAGATGATTTTGAAATGAGGAGGGGAATGAAGATTGTGCATCAACATTATTCATTATTACAATAATAGTCTACAATAAATCACTTTGGAGACAACCAATCACAATCTCTCTGGTAATGAGCCCTGGTCCTCTGTCACTCACCCCCTCTCCCCGAGGACAGAGAGGACTTGATCTGACGGCGACGACACGGAGTGAATACATCATCTCACATGCTTGGGAAAGAGATTAATTGGTTTAACACTGGGAGCCTCCCCCGTCATTCCCATTCATCCCCCGAGCTGCGGAAACTGTCACAGTATTTAAAATGGATCTGCTCCATGACTGACATTGATTAGTGGATAAAGTGCAAAACGTTTCTCCAAATTTTTTTCTCCATCGAGGTGATGGAAAAGATCTGATCGTGAATCGATTCTCAAACAGCAGAATATGACGCCTGGGCTTTAAATGTGTTAAAGATATAACTGAGGTGTTGAGATGTAGTCGAGAGGCATTGATCACAACACGAGAGTCATGTAGTCTTTGTTTTATTATTTTCTGATACATTGTTGTTGTATTGATTTGACTCAGTTTCTCTTATATTTAGCAGTTTTATATTTTTGTCTCAAACAAAACATAGATGTTCTTTTTTTGAGAAACTTTTACGTAAGATGCAAGTTTTCATTCTCTATTACAACATACTTCTTATCGATGTTTCAAAAATAAGTTATTTTTTCACTACATGTATTAGATTGCTGTCACCTAATAATAATTCTAATAATATAAATGAATTTATTATCATACCTGCTGAATGGGTCAATTTTGCACATTGAATACTTTTATTTTTCAATGCATTTTTTCATGTGTTTACTTAAGCCAGACTTTCAGTTGTATGATATCATTGTGTTGCTGTTAATTTTATTTAAACTTATAATTATATATAATATTAGATAAGAATGTGTTACATTTTACTAAACTGAACCAAATCTTGATCTTTCTGTAAAATCAAAATTTTTCATTTTGCTTTCATTTCTCATTTTGGCAAAGATCACACCTAATCACACCTAAATTCCTGAAAGACTCCTCCAGCCTGATTGAAACAGTGTGGGATTGGCTGTAAATTAAAGTGTGAAACAGAACAGCAGCTGTGCGGTGTGTGTGTGTGTGTGTGTGTGTGTGTGTGTGTGTGTGTGTGTGTGTGTGTGTGTGTGTGTGTGTGTGTCAAATGAATGCTCATACAGAATCTCATCCAGCCACGTATCTGCGGACACAATAGGAGATGAATCACAGGCTGGAGAGGAGGAAGGAGAGTACAGGCAGTGAAATTGTACCATTGAACGAAGTGCCTGAATAATCTCACAGGAATACTTTGTTAACCACGGTATCAGAAACGTTGTAATTTAAATGGAACACAATCTCTCATCATCTAATTGAAAAGCATCTAACACTTGATTCCATGACGGTGGTCGAAGAGGGATTTTTCTATTTCATTTCCGCAGTTGAGCAGACGATTCCCCAAAGAAACAAGACTGGTGTTCAACTCAAACCCTCCAGTCATTGTTTGTATGAGGTTTGACCTGCAGAGACCTCAGTTCCTTATATTCTGCATAACTGTCTCCTCCACTAATTCACAAATGCAAATATGAGGATGACCCAACATGATAAACCTGATTCCTTTTGCCTCAGCAGTGCATAAAGGGCCACATGTGTGTGCGCTATGGACACTGACCATCACCAATAACTGCCTCAAATAACGAAATAAACAATAATTAAAAAACATATGTGATCAATATCACAGAAAGTCCCTCCTCCACTTTTCATTACCTCTGATCTCAGTGTAGGTCAAGTGGATGAGCAGCATGATGACAGGTACGTCCATCCTGAGCCTCACAAGTTTCCCTGCGCTCATGTCGCTCTGCGTCCGTGCCGCCGCCGCCGCACCTCAACCCAGGATGATGTTCCCCCCCCTCCAGGTGACACCAACCGACACACAAGTAGGCAGCAGCAGTCCCCCTCAGTCCTGAGCCTTGGAAAACAACATACCCGATGATTAAAAGGCGCTAAACCATCCGATGGATCCGCTGAAGCAGCAGCAGCAGCGTTGAGCCCGTGCGTAAAAACAACCACATCCTCTCCAACACTGTTCTGTCAGTAGATCTGTGAAGGACTCCCCCTCCTCGCTCGCTCTCTCTCCCTCCCTCTCTCTCACACACACACACTCACGCGCACACACACACACGCACCTACACACACACACACACACACACACACACACACACACAGGCACAACAAGGTGCCCAAACATTTCCTCCTCCTCAGCTCTCTCTCTCTCCTTCTTTCTTTAAATAGATCTTTTCATCCTCAGTCTCGTCTCTTTTCGCCCCCCACTTTCTCTGTGACTCGCTTGCAGAGGCTCAGTCATCTTGCTCGGAGCATGACAAAGTGTGAATAAGAGGATAAAAGCAGGAGCTGCATCTACCATCCATCCACCCACCCACCCGTGCAGGATGTGCTGGAGTATTGTATCTGCTGGACCGCAGAATGGACGCCTCAGCTCAGCTCCTGGAGGAAGAGACCGGGACTCGGAGCTGTTGTGTCTCGAAATCAAGCTGCAGCAGCTACATGGGGTGTTTTAGAAATAAGAAGTCAAACTGAAGGAAGTGGAGTATACTGTGATGTTGTTGGAAATTTATTATTTGCGTTAAATGAGACGATTGATAACAATGTAATTCAAGTCTGTGTCTGTTCAATAGGAAGCTGCAGCAGAGAGATGGTTCACTAAAGAACTATAAACACATGGAAACAGTCAGTCTGGTTCTGTTCTGTGGTCGAGGCCTCTCACTAATATCTATTTGAGGTGTTACGGTACAGGTGCTCCAAGCACAACTTCCTGTTTCATAGCGAAACCTTGAAATTTTGCGTTGCCACACTGTTTTAGGAAAAGTTCAAAGTTCAAAGTTCATAATTCATATTCATTGTTTAAATCTTTAGATTGCAGTAACTTGATGTGATCAGGTCAATAGGGTTCATTCTCCAAGTGGAGTTAGTAAAAGAAAAGTTCCCTGTAAATGGAAAAAAGAAATTGGGTCAAAGTTGTAAATGCAATTCAAAATATCCGTTTTCCTGTTATTGAGGTTCGTATATGGGTGAAATGTGATTTAACAAGGGCCTGCTGAGACACTTTTGCCGACCGATAAGAATAATTAATGTGATTTTTAATCTGATTCACCACGTCTGATGAATGAGCAAATTTTCAAAAGCTTTCACGCTCCTTCAGCTCCTCAAAAATGAAATTAATTATGATTAAGAATATTGAAAACCAGCCGTTTTAATAGAGCATTCAAACAGGTCAATGTTAGGTCCCTAGGATCAATGAGAGAAACAGGAGCACATGGCTGTAGATCGGGGGCGGATGGGACATATGTGTTATTTACTGCTATTGAGTCAAAGATAGTTTTGGGAAATCCGCCATGTGGACTTGTTCCCTTCCTATTCTTAGACATCTGCAGTCAGATTAAATTGAAATCGTGGCTGTTGGGAGAACCTTCCCCCTCCAGAGAGGCCAGTCAAGGCATCTTGAATCGACCCGCTGCAGCTGCCAGGAACAAGGAGCGGCACTGACCTGACGAAGCACTTCAACCATGACGTAGCAAGAGACAGATTCAAAAACAACATGCGTCAGTGTCAAGACAAAAATATATCCAAATGTCCAACTATTCCCATAAATATCCACTGAGTTGCCATCCATGTCCGAGAGGTTATAAATCAAACAGATAAATTGTACCTGGAAACTTCGCGAATTTCCTATTTTCAAACAAACCGAGAGAAATCGCACAAAACCACGTCCAGTTAGTGCAGCTCGCATCTTGATTTACAGCCGAGCCAATGACAGCTTTTTGGGGGGAAATGTAGATAAAAGCCCAAGAACCCAGATAAAGTTTTCGTTGTCTGGATGATTTATTTTACATTTCTCTCTCTCCCCCAGCACAGTTCAGTTTGGAGATAAAGTTGAGGCCAATAACATTTTCAAAAGTAGATTTCAGACCGTAATGCTTTGAAAAATCTGCCAGCTGCTTAGAACTGGAGACATTTGCTTTTTTTAAACTCGCCCGTTTATGTCACTATGTTCCTTTTTAGATGAAAGGGGATTAGTACATTTAGTTTTTTCACGCACCCTCGAACCAATATCTTTTATTTAATCACAGTAGTTACGTCACATTGATTTCGCACATGTTCTACATTTATACAGTCGAGTGAAAAGGGAGAAACCAAGTCTCAAAACGCGCAGGGGGTCAAAATTGGGAGGGAAACACAGCTGAAATGGCGAAAGGGGTGGAACGCCACAGCTTGGATAGCGTGAGGTCATGTAATGATAACACGAGAGAGCTGGGAAATGAGGAGGCGACGCAGGAAGAGAAAAGAATGAAGGTGTTGGTCATTAAGGAAATACAACCTGAAGGTGGCGCTATGCAAAAGATACAATGCATCACGATAAATCCTCCTCTGGGGACCATGAACCAAAACTGATCTAGTTTACATGGAGGCGTTGCCTATACTACTGCTACCCTTCATTTTTACAACCTGTGTTTTACAAAATATCTCCGTCCAGACAAGACCAAGAAAATAACTACAAAGGCCTAAACAAGCATGTCGGGCCAGTAAAGTCTAATTCACTAGGCTGTCTAATAAAAAGAAGAACGCTGTGTTCCCAGTAATATGAATATACAGATAATACGGTGCAGTGATGCTCAATTTGGCTGCGAACTTGTATTTAGACCCATCAGTGCAAACCAAATGTAGAGAAACCACGTCGATACATCTCAGATTTCTCCTGCCACTTGAAATTTTTGTATAAAAGTCAGGTTGTAACAGCCCATTTCATTTCAAATCCAGAACCAGATTTTGGCTTTCCTGAAATCTCAAAGTCACACGTCTCACAACATGAGGCCACAAGGACGCCTCGTATTTCAAACGAGGCGTCCTTGTGGCCTGAGCTTGACAAAGTAAAAGCTTGACAAAGTAAAAGCTTGACATAAAACCGGATGAGTGAATTACATCACATTAGAAAATCCATTATAATGTACCAGAGGCAGCTCACATAGGCTCAGAGGCACTACGGAGAAAACAGAGGAACAACAAAAAGCGTTGGCTGCTTCACAGTCAACACACAGAGTGAAAAGAGGCAAATTAACTTTTGCCCGGGATCGGCCCCTCGCCATCTGCAGTGGATAACGTTTGGAAGAGCAAACACACAACTTGTGTTCATTGCACTCAAAGGTGTATAATCGAGCAGTTAAAGATAAAAAGGACAAACATTGTTGGACTGATGATTATTCATGAGCAGGTTGTCAGCAGCTGGAGGAGGAAGCCGTTTAATTTTCTGCGCAGAGAAACATTTGCATTTATCAACGAGCTGAGAACATCAATCTAAACCATTCCGATCCCTTATTGTTCATATCATTTATTATTCATTATCGTGAACAGACGCTTTCTTTCATCCTTTGTCTCATTCTTATTGGGGGGAAACGATTAGTGTACAGATGTAGCAAGGTCAGACTCTCTTATCTGAACAATGGATGTGCAAATACGTTTAGTTCATTATCGATTTACTTCATCATCAGAAGAGTAAATGGTAAAAAATGGTATATAGCGCGTTTCTAGTCTTGATGACCACTCAAAGCTCTTTACAGTACAGTTTTACATTCACCCATTCACACAGTGCATCTATAAGCAGCACTTTGTTGTTCTATGAGGGGCAATTCGGGGTTCAGCATCTTGCCCAAGGACACTTCGGCATGCAGATGGGGAAGACTGGGGATCGAACTGCCAACCTTCAGGTTGGAGGACGACCGCTCTACCCCTCAGCCACAGCCGCCCATTAATGATTAATGAGTAATGATTGAAACAACTGAGTCTAGATCCTTTACTATATGCTTCTGTTAGTGTGAACAGGTTTGTGTTGGAGTCCTGAAGCTGACAAACTGTAACAGATAATCAGTCCAAAATATACAGTAACACTACAATACAATACAATATTATAGTTTCATTTTTCATCTTCTCAACCAAACTGACTGAAATAAGAAATGTTGCTTAGGGAAAACAGGAAACAGATAAACTATTAAATATGAAAGTAATCATTAAAAATATGCCAAGAACTTGGAGAATATAATGAGTTAGTGAAAGATGAATAGCGATAACATAAACGATTTTGTGTAGAGCTTTTTGTTTCATTTAAATATTCATGTCAGTCTATGTTTCTGTTCATTTAGATTTTGTAGTGGTCCGATAGCTGTTTGCCACTTTCTGTCAGAACTCTCGACCAATGTCAGCTCTCGGTATTTATACCATCAAATAACTAATAAGAATCAAACTTAGTGCAAAATTTAACAATTGATAATACATCAGTTTGATAGGATCTACTTACAATGAGAGAATGTATATATCATGACTTTCTAATTTTGTCCCCTCCACTAACTAAGGATTCAGGGTTAACAGCCTATACTGCATCCAGCCAGCAGGGGGAAATCAAGATTAATTGACTGTTGTCATGTACAGTATATGTGACAGAATTGTCAAAAGAAAACAGAATCATGGAGGCATGAACTTACATTTCTTTATCTATACCTTCTTTAAATAACTTTCTTTCCTTTGTATTTAAAAATAAAGCGCTTTAATCCTTCAGAAATGTAATTTTGGTTTAAATGTATTCAAGTAGTCTGTGCTTGTGAGGACCATCGCTTCTCAAGTTAAAGCTCAAAGACACTTTGATACACACGTACAGTCTTGATACTTTTTTTTTTTTGCCTTGAGGGAACATTACATTTAAAAGTTGAGAGTGAGGTTTTCTCCTCAAAATATCTGCCTGGTTTGGAGCAGTTTTAATTAACAATTTCTGGGGGGCAAAACTGCCTGTGGGAGACAAACTCAAACTCAAGAATTTAATAAGACACTTTTAATGAATGTGAAACTGACAATATGGTCCTTCAGGAGAGTCAGAGGAAATATAGAATACCACTGCTGAGGTTGTGTGCTCGCCGATGCTTATTGATAGCGTGGGAATGTTTGTACGGCTGAAATGAAGATATGATTAAAAATATGAAAAGAAAAATACATGTAAGATTGGTCAAGTATGGTGACGTTCAAAAAGTGAAGATGGGATTTAGAGATCGTGGGAAAACATGTGTTGATGGAGGAAACATATGAGCAGATGTTCATCTATAGAGGAACATCTTCCCCAGTGAACTTTCATCAAAGCTTCGTGAGTGATGTGGATTTCACTCCAAGATGAAAATAAAATGTTTCAAAACCCTTCAGAGACTGACACCGGTTCTCTCTATGTCAACACTGAAAATGTAATTAACATTGTGTGAAATTGGATGGAGCTCATGGCTATAGGCCAACAGAGGGGACTACCAGCTGTGCACAACCACCAGACCACACACAGTCGAAACCAAGGGGAGGTGATTGTGTCACCGCCAATATGCAGGAGGAGGAAGGCCATACTTCCACAGAGAATTAAAACCTGGAGAGAGAACCAGCTCCAAACTGCCCATCAGCTAAATTGCAATACAAACCAAAGCAATCGGGAAGTAAAAAAAGATAGATTCTACAGGAACAGCGGTGGGGGTTCCCTACAATTTGAACAAAGCAGCTGTTATTTGATGCCACAGGAATTCAACTGAATTTGGTTTAATCAGTTTACTTGTTGCAGGGATTATCTCAGCTTGTCCTTTGTTACCGTGAATGTTCTACGTACAACTGGTTCTTCAGCTCTTTACCTGTAACACCCTTAAGGATGTAGGTTTTCACTTAATACCAGTGAACCTACAGTATTAAAGACAACATATGGGGCTGTAATAGCAGGACCTTGTTGTTTCCAGTACCAGGGAAAAGATGAGAACTATCCTGGAAGTCTGCTTTGACAGAGACTCCCACAAGTTTAAATACTCATCAGATGCCAATAGATACTTTAGAATATCTTGAGGTAGGATTTTACAGCTCAGGTGATTTTGACATGGTGACATTGAAATGAAAAAAAGATATTTTCTTCCTCTTCTACTTCGCTTTATTGGCCGGTGACAACCAACGTCAAGGTGCATTACCACCATCTGCTGTGTTGGTGCATTGTTCCTGGAGGTACTGCAATACCAGGTCGATGCATGGATTGGACGGAGTAAGATCCTATTCCATCTCCCTGTTCCAGAAAACATGGCCTTGAAATAACCTGCATCCTCTTGTTTCCCCGTTGACTTTGCACGACAGGAACAGGCTTTGCTTTCAGTCTGAGTGAAGGAGTAAAGGGAACTTCCTACTGATTAACTACACTATTACATTTGTTGGTGAAGTCAGGACAGAGCTGCATTGAAACTATGCAAAAGAAATAAGAAATGTTAATATCACATGAGGGTGTTAGACATGAACAAGAACTAAAAAAAAAAAAGTGGTAGTTTCAAGTCCCTTTTTCAATAAAGCATGACGTTCATTTTCGAAATCATGGTTTCATTTGGAGACAAATAGATGATAAAGAACCGTTTCCATTGGGGCATGGATACCGCCTGACTGACAGCTCGTGCCATCAAATGGGTGCAGGTTCCTGGGCTAGGTGGGTGGAAAACCAGGAACAAATGGGTGATGTGATGGTGGGTTGAACACTCCTCTCTGAACACATTGATCCAACAATTCTATGGGTGACTAATGGGAGGTCCGAGTCTGATTAGGTGTCATCGAACAAGAGTTGTGTCTCTCCCTCTCCCTCTCCCACACACACACACACACACACACACACACACACACACACACACACACACACACACACACACACACACACACACACACACACACACACACACACACACACACACACACACACACACACACACACACACACACAATTGATTTCATCCGTAGGTCAAGAAGTGAAAATTGCTTTGTCATTTTAACTTTTCGGGGCGAAATTATTTCCACAGCCACTTAAAGGTCTTTTCACTCATGGACACGTCTACAAAGAGCTTGTTAAAGTGTCACTTACAGAGTGTGGAGACAGCAATTTGCAGTTAAGTGGGGAGACTGAACCAATTTAAATTTTTTACTTTTTCCTCAATTTCAGCTTCTCTGCAGCTACGAAGATGTCCGAAAATGACCAGGGATTGATTTCAATACAAGTTTTAAATTTCAAGAAGACAGGGTTGGACACTCTTATCGGCCAGAACAGCAGTGGGCATGCTTCACTATCATAAAGAGGAGTGTTAACTATGCTTGATGCAGATTTTAAAAGTAAAATTAGCTATAGATTAAAGATATAATATGTAACAATTCTTCAACTGGACCCTCTTGTGTTTTTGGTCGTCTTGTGTAACCGCATCATCCAAAATGTTTCCAACAACATTTAAACGCTGAGAAATCCCCACTTTTATTTAAAGAGATGGGAAGTTGGCTTTTCACGTAGGCGAATGACAAATGGAGGACAAACACAGTTAGCCAGTCGACTGTTTTTTCCTTTTCACTCGTAATGTTTTACGATTATTCATTGCCGTTTGCTACATTAACTCATCAGTTAACATGATCTCTCTTTTAAAATTTGATTTGATTAAGAGACCCCTAGCGGCCAAAGCTACATATTTTATGTTTAACAAAAAACGGTTGAATTGCTTTGTTTAGAAATCATTTCTTTCCATTTGCTGCTTTTGCTTAAAAAATGTGTTGCTCTTGTTACTTTCGTTTGCACTTGCGACCGGCTTTCCTCTGAATCTCCGCCACAGCTTAAAGATGGCACAGCTCAACTTCCCATCACAATGTGGCCGACAGGATTGAACACAATTTACAGATTGTTTTGTGTGCTGTGTTGTAGAGTCGCGCTCCTTAAAAGACAAATACTTTCTCCAGACTGAGATACTGGCTTCTTTCCAGTCACTCATTAATTCATGCTTATTGTCTGGCTACCATCGCTGCTTTGCTGCTCGGCTTCTGTGACTTACAAAGTGATGAAAAGATACAACAATGATGTGTGATCATGGCGGGTGAGACACGCCGGCCAAATGGGATCCTTCAATTGCATTTATTTATGGTGAGTGAGTAAAAGACGAACTCCACCTTAGAGGATTTTAGTCAACAAACTCACATTGGAATAGATTATTATATGCCGTGAATGTAGAATATGTACAGCACTGATGTTTGGTGAAGGGTTTTGATGATAAACAGCGAACCATCAAAGTGCTCAAATTCATACAAATCATGAAGGTCACTCTCCTCTTCCACAAAAACACATCTGTGCAGGCAGAAACCAGAGTGAACCGCAGATGTCAGTTAATGTCTTTGGCTGTCAGTGCTGAGAACATTGTAACTGGGCCGATGACTGCAATTATCCCCAGCGTCGAAAATAAAGTGGAGAAAGAGTCAGTTGAGAATACATTTTAAGAATAAATCAAACAACTAATGTTGGAGCATCTACAAAATGCCTTATGTGGTGAAATGGTGCTTCACGTCTCTGTTTGCATTTGATTGTAAGTTTGTAAGACATTTGTATGACTCATGTCCTCTTGTCAATACCTAAATGGTTTATAGATGTGTGTGTGTGTGTGTGTGTGTGTGTGTGTGTGTGTGTGTGTGTGTGTGTGTGTGTGTGTGTGTGTGTGTGTGTGTGTGTGTGTGTGTGTGTGTGTGTGTGTGTGTGTGTGTGTGTGTGTGTGTGTCTGAGCATGTGTTCACTTCAGCCATTGTATTTGTTTTTTGAATAAGTGCATAGAAAAAAAATTGTCTTTCCATCTGCATGGAATAAATTAATGAACTGGTTTACTTTGTTAATTTCATTGTCATTACTACCAAAATGAACATCCTTGTCATACAAATACTATAACATTGAAGACGTAGACTACAATCAATCCTGTGAACTACTGCTTTTTCTTCTTCTAATGTTTAGATGCTTCCTGCAATTTGTCCAAAAGTCTGAATTGTCAAATAAAAGCATTTTCACAATGCAAACGAACCAAACGCTTGTTCAGTTTGATCCGGACTTAGAACACCTCTTTTGGTCTGAATGGATGTGATGACTTGACCAGAGGAGTTGACTTTATTCTTGACATTTCAATTTAATTTTTTCGAAGTGCAAAAGGAAAAAATAATCTTCCTCCTCTTATTTTCTTTTCTCAAAGCTGGCCCGAGTACTCCTCTGTACATTTTCCCTCACATAACAAAAACTCATGCCATCAGAATGATTGGAGTTATGCAACCATCACATAAAACATGGAGAGAGACAAACTTTAAAGAGTGCACAGCAGCAGCTTCTGTTCATTATTTACGGTTGAGGTTAATGAACCTGCTGTTTAAAAGAAGTTATGTTTTTATAGCCAGGGAATAACTTACACACGTCCCTGTAGCACTGCAGCAATTATCTGCTGTCACATAATTACTCAAACAGCTACAACAACAGAAAACCTGGCTGTGTCACTATTTATTTCAAAATGGTATTTAGTTGTTGTTTTTTGTCACACGGCTGCTGCTAGCACAGCCTGAATGTTGGAAATATCTCAACCATTATCAGATGGTCATACAGTGTTTTTTTCTATTCATAGATTAAGAGACCCCCCACACACCACCACCAAGGAATACACGATACCAAACCACGTTATTCCAATGTTTATATAATTAATTTGTCAGAAAGCTGGTGGCATGGGGATTTCTGACTGTGACGATGCTCCAGGCTCCTGTATAAAGTCAATCGTAGAATTTAAGAAGGTTCTCACAAAATATTTGTAGCTGTGGATAAATATAGACAGATCCTTCAGGGGAATATGCAGAGTCTGTTGGCGTGGGAAAAAAAAAACCTTCTGGTTTGACCAATCACGTTTCAGCAAACTTGGGTTGCCCGCAGGTACACAGTTCGTGTAGAGAGCAAAAGAGGCTGAAACACATTGACAGCAATCAGCAATCACCTTTTTATTATATCTGCATTCAAGTTCAGACAGCGGCTAATAGAGAAGCAGTATCACCGTTTGTGTTCGGGAAACGTTGGAGTGTAAACTGGCGAACAGAAGAAGAGGTCATGGAACGGATATCCACTGACCACACTGGAAGCCCCAAAATATTAGCTGTTGCCCCGAGAGGCTAATTCATCATCTGACGACAGCCCGGCTCCGAGATTGGCTGTGGACTAATGTAACCAGCAAGCATTTCTGTCCGAGCGCAAACAAAATGTCGCCTGTACTTGGATTATTTTACTACTTGGCTGACCTCGCCACGCACAGACAGCAGCTGTTCCTCCTTCTCAGAGGGGTTCGTTGTGTGGGATGTAGTTTGGCTCGACGCTCACAGTCAGATAATTCAGTGATGTGGCCGAGAAGAACCACCAGCACTAAAGCCAACAAAAAAAAGACTTCCGCAGAGCGCACCACAGCTACTGCCATATATGAGTAGACTGAGGGAAAATCGTCATGATTGTGGTTCGTAAATGCGCCGTATTATTTATCACTCCAATTAAACATGATTTAATCTTTCCCCAGATTTGTACAAAAGCAGCTGAGTCCATTATAACACCAAACTAGGAAGTTGGCTGATACAAACACAGAGGTAAGACAGGAAGAGGCAGAGAGGAGGGAGAGAAAGAAGAGAGAGTTAAAAGATCTGTGCAGCAGATTGACGTTTTATCACATCATGGACGATTAACACAAACCTGTTAAAATAGCTGGATCCATTTAATATATTCCAGGCAGGACTGGGACAGAGCTTTAGAGGTATATTTACGAAGAATCTCTTACTCTCAAAAGCTCGTCAAATTCATTAACAGTTAAATTAACACATGAAGCAGAAAATGATCTCAGGAGACTCAGATGATTCAAGGCTTTAAAAACAACCTGTAAAATATTAATTTGAATTCTTAGACTCACAGATAAACAGTGAATCACACCCAGGACATGTTTTCCAGACCAAACTTATGCCCTCGGCCAAGGAGGAGATTGTTTTGCCCCTGTTTGCTTTGTCAGCAGGATTTCACGAAAACTACTGAATGGACTTCCATTAAACTTGGTGACAGGACGGGACAATGGGCCAAGAAACAACCCATTCAAGTTTGGATCCAGACAATCGGGCAGATCAAGGACTTTTTTGTCACTTAATTTAACATTGTGAGATGGTTTTTTTTACATTTACACCAATTTCCCAGGGAATACTTCATGGATCTTGATCAAAATCAGGCACAATAAAGCGACTGATGTGAGTGTGTGTAATTTGGTGCAGTATGATTGAATTTAATGGAAGGAATGATCTACTGTCTGACATTTTAGTTGCAATTATTTCAGATTTGGAGTCATTGAACTGCAGGACACATTTGGACATAGAGGCAGGATACATAGAGCCAAATTATACTATATTGGCCCAAAGTGTTTTTCTCATCTTAAATCTGAGGACAGGACGATTACGTGCATGCAGCCTTCTACAGAGTGTTGCATCATGGGATTTCCATAATCTTAAAGTTGCTTGACCCGTGACTGTTTTAAAGTCCATTTACAGTTTGTTTTTCAAATATAAATCAGGTCTAAAAGTGCTGTGTCATCCCGTTTTAACCTGCAGGAGTTTCTGACGGCTGCGATATGAGGAAATAGATTCCTGACAGGTGAACTGAAGGTCCTAAATCATTACTGAAGAAATGAAGCACAGAGATTATGGCTGTTACATATAATGAGCTCAAAAAATCTGCAGGTAAAGAGTGTGAGTCTGTGACTGACGAAGTGTGAGTTCACTGAAGAGGACTCTCTCTCTCTCTCTCTCTCTCTCTCTCTCTCTCTCTCTCTCCTGACGGCATCTCATGGAAACTTTTCACACACGTCTCTCTCTAGAAAACGGATGTTGGAAAAGTCTGATTGTTTTGTCCGATTTTCAGGGGAATACAATATGTCCATGCATGATGTGGCCCAGGGGAGGCATTAGGGTCCAGAATAGACCCCATGGAATAATAAAAATAATAATATGTAAACTCTGAACAACACTGGCAAATCATCAGTTGTTTTTACAACCTCATGGACGGAATGGTAAATTATTGTGGTCAGTTTTTATTAATAGACAGAAGAATTAACCCAAGGAGGCCAAAGGCCAACATAAAACTCACCTTTTTAAATCTATTTTTTTTTTTACTCCTTCATTGCTGTTTGGTCTTGGTCAAAGGTTGTTATTAATATGAGGAGGTAATATTTTCACTGCTGTCTGTTTGTTTGTTTGTTTGTTTGTTTGTTTGTTTGTTTGTAAGCACAAAAACAACTCAGCGGATTTCCACAAAACTTGGTGGAAATAACCAATTCAGCTTTGGTGAGGATATGAATGATTTGTTTCCCCACTTTCTTTAAAATTGTTATGATTTCTCAGAGAATAATTATTTGAAAAAGGCATATTTAGGGGACTGATATCTATTGAATTTAAATGTGGCTTCAAAAGAGAACTGCTGGGCCTTGGTGGAGGTGAGCGCTCTCTGAGTGCCCCTCACTTGGGATTGAGCTTCTAGAAGGTGGGTTTTATATGAGTGACAAAAGTAGAGGAAAGTAAAGACATGAAGTATGAGGAAATGAAAAGTAGTATACAAGAGTTTTTGTGGCTTCTGGGGGTCGACAGCTTCTGGGGGTCGAGTCACAGTTTGTTCAATTCAATCTTGGTTTTACAGACAAACAAGAATAAATTCAGAAGATAATAATATGTCAATGTTGTGTTCACAGTTTGTTGCCCCGACCACAATTAATGCAGTCGATTAGCAACTGGCTAATGATGATCAGCACAATGATCAGACAAACTTTAGACCGTTTCAGAGCCGCAGAGGAGCAGTAAAACCCCACTTAAATATGCTACACACAAATTTGTGTAATTAGAAGTTGTGTCAACAATGACAACAGCAACAATGGCGTTAACTTTTGTAACTTTATGTATTGATTATTAATGAGCACTGTCTCCAAGTCAGATTTCCCGGCAGGAAGATTAAAGCTTAATGGATGCTGAAGCTATAGAGAGGTGTTAGAGGCTTAATGATAATTAAATCCCCCTAAACAAACAAAATATGTCATCAGTACTACCTGTGATGTGACAGAACTAACCCAGCGGGACAAGACCTGGACCTCTCCCAAATTCTGGAGGAGATTAAATTACTTTCCCAGCACAAAAAAGCTGCTCCTGGCATTAATGTGTCTCACCCTGAGACCTCTGGGCCTGTTAGGACCAATACCTTACTGTGTGATGGGATAACACAGATGCAGGTGGAGTGATCAGTTGTGACGGGGAACATAAGAATAAATCAGAGTCAGGTCCCTAAAATAGTTCTTGGGTTAATTGGATTCTGGTCCTCTGGGGAGGCTACAGGCAGAAAGCCAAATCATGTTGAACATTGATATGGCTCGCTCGCTATTTCATTCTTAAGTTAAGACAACGTTCTTCCTGAGGGGACAGAAAACAGAAACATGGGACATATTCTCCCAGTTCTATAAGGGTTGGTTCCATGGTGGTTAAATTACATTGTTAAAGACAGTTGACCCATCCATCCATTATAAAATCCATCCATCCTTTACAATACATCCATCTATCATCCATTTTTATTCCATCCATCCATTATTCATACCATCCATCCATTCAATCATTCATCCATTATGTATACCATCCATCCAACCAGCCATTATCTCCAGTTCACCTAACCTTGATCTGCATTTCTTTGGACTGTGGGAGGAAGCCAGAGTACACTGCACCACAGATCAAATTCTCTGAGAAGAATTGGCCGGTCCATTTTAAATTAAATCTTGATAACATTCACAAAGCATCTCAGCTCTTAAGACAGATTACAAAGTGATGGTGTCTTTTCAGTGGAGGCGGATGATTTCAGAGCACAGGAGGAGGCAGATTAGATGTTCTGTGGCGTCTATTGTTATTTTTTTCTTCAGAAAGGATGTGTTCTAACTTCACGCTCATTAAAGTTCTGCAGTAAGAGCTTTGAAGCCTTTATTTAACCTTAGTAGACGTGCAAACCTTGTAGGTGTAACAAAACAGCATTAGTAGATATAACAGAGCTCTGCAGTGTTAATAAAAATCCGGAGCTCTGACTGGTAAACTCCTGCTAGTTTCAAAGCAATAATACTCTCAAAATGAAAAGTATATTTTTGGAATCCTAGTTACAATGACATTTGTGGCATTGTTAATGAGCTGATGTAAAATATTCTCCCTATAATAGATCAATCTAATGAAGCTCTGCAACAATGCAAGACACGATGCCGCCATGTTGTGTTTGATATTGTGTGTGCCAACCAACACAATGCAGAGATCAGTGTCATGAAAATACATTAAGCTACTGTAATTTACGATAGATTAAATCAATATGTATAATCACCACCTGACTATAGTCTCCTCTCGCTCTACACAACGTTGCAGCATCTTTCTGCTCATCGCTTTGGTTTTTATGCCACAAAAACTTTTTCATTCCGAGTCAGTGCACAATTCATAGCTGTTTCCCGTGGCAGCTGTTCTAAAACACTGTGAGCACCACCTGCTCATGCACACAGACAAAGTCAGAGACGAGCTGGTCAACAAAACTGAGCCTTTGGCATAGAGCGGATAAAGCACATTAAGAATGAAGCAGATATTTCCCTCAAGAGTTCACAGGTCTGAGCTAATGGAAGAGTACAGTTTGGACTTGCATAAGTTAGGAGGGAAGGGACATGACTGAAGCAGAATAATAATGTTGCTCTGCAGGTCCTGTGTATAGAAGTAGGCAACTGCCGGTAAAAAGTTAAGATGAACAACTTCAGAAGATGATAATATGTCAGTGTTGTTTCACATGTCAGGCAGACATTTCATTTTCTGTCAGATTGTTTCAGACACATCACAGCGGCAGGTGTGGTAAGAAACTGATGTGTTGGTGACAAATGAATATGACAACAAAAACAATGCCGTTAACGTTTGTAACTGCATGACAAGCCTAAGTGGTAAATGAGACAGGTTATGCTATTTTAGTTATGGTTTTGTATGTGAAAGATCTGCAAAGTTAAAAGTTGTTCAAAGTCTCCAGAAGCTTGTTTGCCCACAGACAGCGCTGCCCCTGAAACACCTCATCAGTAATGTGGCCAATTCTGGGGCATCGTGATGTCACATGACGTCACAAACATTTCGATAATACACGCCTAGCAGCTCGTCTGACACGCCCCTTAACAAAGCCACGTAAAGCAAGAGCAGAGGCTGACAATTCCTACTTGTGCTGGAAGCGGTTGACCAATCACATCAGAGTGGGCCAGTTGGCCAATCAGAGCAGTTTGGGCTTTCTTAAAGAGACAGGAGCTAAAAACCAAGAGTTTCCGACAGAGGCTGAAAAGAGGAGCTGCAGCAATGGACAGTATGAGGAAAGTGTGTGAACCTTTTAAAGTAATAACACAAATTAAATTAATGACACTAAATACCAGAATGTCTCTTTAGTAGAGGTGCGTTCATCCTATCAACATGAACCACATCTCCGCAGATACGTATCACTGTACTGTTGCTCTAAAAACGTTGCTTCTTCCACTCTAGGCTCTCAGAAGATTTTAAAGAGGATTATTTCAGATTCTGCTTTCTAGCTGCAAATATCCCAACTTGTTGTCAAAACTGGGTAGTTGTATTGGTCCATCATGCACAAAAACAGTAAAAACATGCCACCAACCATAAAAGAAACAGAAATGTGAAATTCCTCATCACCATCCAACACTTTCAGGGTTCCTTTTCAATCATCTATTTTCTCCTCAAACTTAAAATAGAAACTTCTTCATCACTAGTCGTCGTCTTTATCACTTCTCTAGTGGTAGACTGTATATAAAAAGGTTGCAGTAGTGAGCATGGTCGGGCACAGCACCAAAAATTAAAAGCTCATGAAAGTCACAATGTGCATGAGCTGAAAATGTCAAAATTTCCCCCAAATGTCGAACAAACAAAAACAAAAACAAAAAAACACTCAGCAGCGCACCCACACCCACACCCACACACACACACACACACACACACAGATTGCAGCAATTTTCACAGAGAACATTTCACTTTTCTACAGCCAAAAACTTATGCCATCAGAATAATTCACGAAAGCAACGAACCATACTAATATAAAATCGTCCTGGCTTCGAGTTACTGCTCATTGGTATTCACTAAACTGCCGTAGCCATGCGCAGCCAAATTGTGTTGCGTTTCCAACGCTGTGTGTAGCATCGAGCCTGTAGGGGGTTTCGAATGGGATCTACTCAATGAATCAGCAGCAAATTAAATAAAATAAAAAGACACACAGGGAGCTGCTCTGAGACACATACAGTGTGAGATACTATTTTCAGATTCCCACACTTCTTCCCACCCACTTCCCACTAAAATACACACGCACACATAAAGAGCCCGACTGAAGAAAGTTCACTCTCTTGAATTAAATGTGTTCTTGTTGATAATGCTGTAATTTACACAACATTTCGGCAAAAACACTCAGACCTGGCAACCCATGTTCGCTTACAGACTCCATCCATAATGCAGTGTTTTCTGAGTGTCTACATCATCATTCCAAATGTTTCTGCCCGTCCAGACAAAAAATACAATCCTTCAGTTTTCAAACTAAAAAGGGATCAGCAGCATTTCCAAACTCTTTACCAGCTCTGAAACTTCAGAGTAGTGTGGACTCCTTTGATTGTTTTCAGACAAAAAATATAGTAGCATGGATGTAGCCTCACTGGTGACAAAAGTGGAGTCTAATAATGTCAAGATCATTTAAGAATATGTAGATATAACACAAATATACTGGTTACAATTCATAACCAGATCAACCTGACTCAGAATAACTTGTTTAGATTAGAGATCTTTGTCCTGCATCACGTCTTTTAAGTACTTTTTGCAAGATGCTGCAACATGGCGCACATTACGTCGGTGTCCCGCAGAAACACACAGTTCTTGACCCGAGTTCACATGAGGTGATCTTGTCCAACATGCAACTGTTTGCATGGATCCAATTTGTGACTTTCTGCTTCCATCACCTGTTGACTCAAACGTCTCCGTCTCGCTCTTTAACAGTATTTGTTTATCCTGTGTGCAGCATTAATGAGAAATCCATTTCTCTGTGATCCAGTCATCTATGAAATGTGTTCTGTCTGTAGTGCAGAGGCAGCACCAGCAGCAGCAGCAAACGACCATGAGTGGGAGGGAGGGAAGATTTCGAGTAAGACATGTGGGACACGCTGCACCGATACTGGGATAATGAGCCTCCGTTGTGGGGATACACGAGAGCGGAGCCGGGCCAGCACATGGACAAAGAACAATACACAGCCCCAGTGCGGCACATGGTGAAGCTCTGCTCCGAGGAACAGGAGGTACTATGTGAGCTAAGAGAAGAGTAATGGCCAGAGCAAAATCTGCCTTCTCCATCTGCTCACACACATATACCATGTATCTCAACATTTTAATACTAGTCCTGTTTGGATCTTTATCTTTTACTGGCCTTGTTTTCCATTTTAAGCTGCTAGATCATTAAACTCAGGGCCCTTTCCAGCCTGCCTTGTTTGGTTTGGACCTCCAGACTTTTCAGGCTCACAGGATTTCTTGCAGACTTTGCCCTCGACGGTGGTCGGTGATGACGACAGGACGTCAGATGTCATACAAAAGTCTTCAGTGTGTTTCCTAAATTTAAAATGTGTATCTGTAACGGTAATGTAACAAAGACGTGAACCTTGGTTCGGACTTTCAGGTGTGAAAGACAATTTGAAGTGTCTTCTTTCTGATGATGCTTTCGCTATTTTTTTCATAGGAGGATGGCAAAACCAATTTAGATTTTTTTTTAAATATATATATGGAAACTGAGTCAGAGCTTTATTCCTGGGCAGTGGTTGAAGCATGTGAATGCTGTGTTGTGTGGTGCACTGACTGGAACATGTCATGCTCCATATAGCATCTTGTAGCAAGACTTTTCTCTCCCCTTTTCAACAAGCCCATAAAGTTTCAGACAGCTGTTCCCACACAACTCTAACCCTACGCAGATCTCTCCTCATGTTAGTCCTACATGCATAACACAACAATGCATGTTATACAAAAAAAGACATCTCTAGTTTTACCGTACCTTTTTTTAAATAATTCAGTAGAGTAATCTCAGATAGAACTTGACTATGGTGGATTTCTGATGGCTGGTTCCATTTTAAATGTGGTTTTCTCGTCTCGTTTTTGCATGCAAGGTGCAATTTTCAACAAACAACATTCTCTGAAAAGTAGAAATTGAATAAATAATATTTTCCTCTTGTTGTTTTGACTACAGCCGCAGACGCACAGCCCCCCAGTGAGCAGCAGAATGAGACAGGAGAGGTGCAATAAAGGTCACAAAGCAGTGAAATATGAGGTGAAAACCCTAAAAATCTTCATCACAGTAAAAAGCCCATGTTTGATAGGTTTTTCTAGTTCTACTGCACTCATGTGCTCCTCAGGTGGTGCATTCCCCCCGAGTTAGAAAGTAATTCCTCCAACTTCAGTGTATACGTGTGCTTTTCAGGTCAGAATGTGGAAACAACATGGACCCGACAAAAATGTGTATTGTATTTTATGGCTAAGAGCATCATCGTCATGATTTAGTTCCTGCTACGTGGGGCCACGCAATAAAAGAATAACAAGAATTATGGCGATCATTTTTTTTCTTTAATTGCAATCTAGCAAAGGTTTATTACACATTGATATAATCCTTATGCATTGCCCAAGCACAATTGTGGAAGCATAACACACATTAGTGAAAAGTTTTGCTGTTTAGTAAGTTTCTGTTATTTTTAAAAAACAAAAATGAATTATTACGTTTGACTCGGGAGAAAAGTCAGTAGCTTTGAAATCAAATATAAATAAATTATAATAATCAATATCCACTTATATGAACATTTTATTGTGACATGTCTGACCACCATATCGTCCGGTCCTCCTGCTGTGAGTTAAATAATTTGCTTGTTTTTGACAAAGAGATTTGTTATTCATAATTTAATACATTTAAAGGGTTTGATTAGGTTCATCCATCAGTCTTTAACAGACAGGACAGAGCTTGTCATCGACCAGAGGACTTTCAGTGGATGGATATAATCAGTTGGTCCTCAAAACATGAAAAGTGAGGCTAAAATTCAGTGAACGTGGTTAAATTTAAGACTCCTTAAAATTCCATTTGAGTTCAGAGCTTAATCTCATGGTGGGTGATTGGATAACATGAGGCATTAGCAATATATTTTTAGCGAAGCTTCTCCTCCATCAATTCACTCCCTCTGATCCATTCCCTCCCCCATGTGGTTCTCAGCAGGGGTGGGGACCCTTCTCCAACATATGAAATACTTCATATTTTGCTGACATCCTTTGTGGTTCATGCTAAATTATTGAACAGATACGTCTCTAATGAGATGGCTGGAACGGCTGCTCTTTGGAGAGGCATCGGATGTCAGATGGTATTGATGATGATGATTATACTCGAAGCTGTTTCATCATGGGATAGAGGGAAGAACTACAAGAGTGTTTTTTTTATATCTTGTGGCATATCAGTCTCCTAATGAATGCAATCAAATAAAAAGCTTGAATTCTATCCTTTCAAAAGGCAATAGAACAAACTTCCCATTAACAGATGTAAACGCACATACAGTACACAAGTCCAAAAAAACCTTTAGAGCTACAACGGAAAGTTCCCAAAACAAAAGGCCTCTAAAAGATGTTAGTGGTTTGCTTCCCCTCATGCAGCTTGTTAGACATGATACAATTCTGCACAGTAACCTAGAAAAAAGAGACGCTAACAAGTGTGCATAATTGGTTGCATATGAATACTTCCTCTGAATGAATAATCGGAGCATAATGTGCCATTTTTAACTGAATTAGGGGTTTCATGATAGTCTGAGTAGCTCAGGGCAGGTTGTATTTGTTCCTCTTTTGTTGGCGAGATTGGTTACAACGAGTCTTTAAAATGTCCACATGTGTTTTGTAAAAGAAATCCCAGTGACTCACAGAGATGGAGAGATTAACAACATGAATAGTAAAAGGTTTTCAATTATGTAAGAAGCAGAAAGAGACAGAGGTTCGCCTGCAAAAGATGAAAAGTGAGGCATGATTTGTTACCCCCACCAAATTCTGTTTGTTTGTTTGTTTGTTTGTTTGTTTGTTTGTTTGTTTAGCAGCAGGATTGCACAAAAATACTGAGCGGATTTCTTCAAGGCTTGGTGGAAGGATGGCACGTGGGGAAAGACATTTTGGGCCGGATCCGGTTATTTTATCACTTTCTTTAACTTCGCAAGATCGAGTTTACAGGGAATAATTCAGGGATCTTCTTTATCAGATGTAGCTTTGCAGTAGAAGAATTGATCAATCCTAAATTTACAGGTTGAGGTATATGTGGCTGCGGAACATCTTCCAACCTATCCAGTCATCAAACTTGTCTTCTTTATGGCACAGAGTTGCAGCGCAGTCTTGAGTCAGGCTTCATAAATCAGTGGACATGGTCTGTTATATTAGTGGAATCAATACACAATAAATGTGTGTACTTTATGCATTGGCCCTATTGTTCAAATTAAGGTAAATCTTAATGATGACTACACATAGCGTCAACCTCAATGTCACACAACACTGTTGGGATGATGTGGAACCAGGCCAGACCTTATTGTCCAATTCCAGCGCCTGACCTTTCAAATGCTCTTGTGGCTGATCGCCAGGTTCCAATAACTCTTGGAAAGCCGTCACTGAAGAGCGGAGGCTGTCACCGCAGCAGATTAATGCCTATAGCTCCGGACCAAGATGTTCTCATATGAAAGTTGATGTTTGAGAGTCGGTTCACACATGGACCAAAATAAAAGGTTAAGGTGCCCATTAAATACATTTTCCTCAAAGATGGTTTCTGTCATTTTAGGGAGTTCCTGCCATACTGATTATTGTCCTTGTGTCCTAACTTTGGTTTTAACTGTTATTTCATGTTATGAAAATAAGGAAGAAACATCATGATTGACAGCTGAGACTTACTCATGATCGGTCGAGCACATGTATTGGCAGGACCTTAATATTGCAGTCAACACCACAATCCTCAACTGCACCAGTCTGGAATCCAAAGTACATCAAAAGAACAAGATGGACTAGGAACAAGGTGTCTTTTACTGCTTTTCTCTTTTATATTGTTTATCTTTCTTTTTATCCACACTTGTGTGACATAGACAGGGGAGAATGCCAGAAATTGTATCTGCTCAATTTGTAAGAAAGATTCCAACAGCTTCTCAAGCATCAACAAGCCTAAACATGCAAAAGTGAGCAGATTCCATTTCTGTCTTTTCTGCATCAAACCTCTCCCTTTTCATTACTACTGACCTGTTTAGGAACCGTAGTTTTCCACAGTTTCATATGAAGTGATGAGGTCTTAACCTCACTCTAGAAAGTTCTTTGAGATGAATGATGTTGTTAGGATTACATGACGTTAGTAATACTGAGAATTAATCATGTGAACAAGCTGTGAGTGCAGGAAAGTGACGTTTCAATGCTTCTCTTAATGTCTGATTTCTTACCCCATCAAACAATGTGATATATAATATGCCAAAAAACAACATTCAGCCTATTACACTGAAATATCTCAAATTATACTCGATCTTAATTCAAATTCACATTAAATTACAGTCATGAAAGCATCTTAATTCACAAGCTCAACAGCCCAAATGACAAATAAGCTCGGCTACAACGAGCACGATTAGCAATGCAAATACTCCTCAGCAGACTGAGAGCATAAATTAGCAGCGATCAGACAGCCTGATATTTCCCAAGCAGATTAAGACTCACTGAATGTGTTACAAACAACTACTGGAGCTACCAGAAATGACTCCCAGAAAAGCTCCAGTTCACTGCCCAGACTCTTGTAATAACATATGTAGTGAAGACTCAAGAACAATTTAACAAAATGCATTAATTTTGTCATGTTTGAAAACCATTGACCAGTGGAGGATTTAGGATTTCTCTAAGTCAGGGGCCATAATTTACACACAGAGGGCAATTATATGTCTAACATCAATACAAAACAATCCATGATTCATTAAGGTGCACAGTTCAATCAATCGAGCAGCTTTGAGCAAAGCTAAACATTTTGGAAAATATTTTGAAAGCTTTTCCCAGTTCAAGCACATTTTGTTTGGTTAGAAAATAAAAATTCTAAACAAATTGTCATGTTTATTGTTAGAATTGTTAGTTACTTTATTGAAATAAATGTAAAAGAATTACAGACTACTGACAGGGCAGGGGCAAATAATGGGCCAGTCAGATTTGAGCCAGGGCCAGAGCCCCCCTGGCCCTGCCCCTGGATCCGCCCCTGGATCCGCCCCTGCCTTTTGACGACCTATTTCTAACAGTTCATCCTTTGCCAGATGAAATTAAATTCCCTCCAGGTGATTTTTATATATTGCGATGTGACAGTGCCCTTAAACTTTGACTATCTACTCTTTTCTAGGAAATTCCCCTCAAGATACTGAGATATCACCTTCACAAGAATGGGGCAATACAATTACTTCTGCCACGACTGTATAAAAAATAAGCCTCAAGTGTCAGCAGCCATTCTGCTGAGGACACACAAAGAGGCAAGTTAAGCAAAGAACACTTGGTAAAGTAAAGCATGGATTAACCTTTCAGTTGTGTCCCAGGCTTTTTTCCTTTGAGGAATATTTTCTAAAGACTGTGAAGAATAGTTTTTATCAAAGCACTAAAGCACTAAAAAATATTTTTGATATAGGGAGAAAGAACAGTTGTAGAACAGAAATCAATACACACCGTAAAGCTGTCATAACAGATTAGTGCATTTCTCCATCCTCCGCTTATCTAATAATTGCTATAATCCGCCCAAACAGAAAGACATGGGAGTTTGTCCATGTTCAGGTCTGTACGTCTCTTCCTGTCGACACACCAGCGTGGATAACCTTCATGTCTGTCTCTGTTTATGGTTTGGATGGAGCCGTTCCGTCTGTATGAGATGAAAATGCTCGAGGCCGCTTTTATCTCAGTATCTGAAAGAGTCCTCTTTGGTCTCAGCTTTCAGTCCAGCTAAGAGAGCAGAGGGATCAGCAAAGACGGAAAATACTTGACACCATGCATTGACAGGAATGTGCTTCACTTCTTTCCTCTCATGTCACTACTCATATCAACACAACAAGAGAAGCAGCATCTTTGCAGCTGGAGCAGCTGATGTGAAAGAGTGTTGATATACAGTGTTTACACAACAGGACTGGTGGAATGGGCTGTCAACTGCTGAATGCAGGTCGTGCTGGTTCCAATCCGCAGACTGTTTATGAAGATGAACAAAGCATTTCCACCTCCTACTGTTTCACAAAAATGATGGTAAAATATTCCTGGTTCTCTTCCAACAGAGACGCCACTGCCTTGTGCTTTTGATGTTGTTTGGAGCCAGAGTCTGCGCAGTAGTGCAGTGATCACGGTTTGGAGCCGCGATATCAAGGTCCATGCTCTCGACAGATTGTGAGTCAGTCTCAGCTGTAAATCATGAAGTTTCATCTGCTTTTTACAGCATCAAATAACTAATTAAAGCCAAACTTTTTGGTTTGGCCCATAGCCCATCCACAGCCACCAGGGGGCTGGGACAATGATTTGGCTTTCACTTTCGAGGAGTTGCCACGTTGTCCATCTTTAATTCAGTTCTATGTTTCAGGACAATGCTGGACGACATTGATCCAAACAAACAAAGAAAACATGGATTTTTTTATGGCCCTGGACTTTATGCTTCATATAAATTTCTGACCTAAAATTGGGACAATATGTATATGAAAGGGAAACAATTTCTACACTGTTCGTCTAAAGTGAATCATCCGCATAGTAAAGAAACCAGTTAAACCAGTTTTGAGTCAGCTGACACACATTGGACCAAAACAGTGATTTTTATCAATATCAACAACTCACTACATTATAAAATATAATATATAAAGTGCTGGTTCACTACGAGTTTACTGGCAGGACTGGCACCAGGAAGTACTCTAACTGGGCAAATGCATTCATCCCTCCAGCTACCACATCCTGAAAGAGAGGAACAAATGCATCTCCATCGGAGAGCACAGAGAGATGAAAGTTTAAACATAACACACTGTCTCGAGATGACAATCAAACCACGAGCCAAAAATGGTTTTTAAATGCCACCTTCCTTGGATGGTGCCACGAATACAACCGGCTTGTTTATCTATAAATTACCAAATCAATGAATAAATCAGTACCGCATGGTGATAGGAGTGAGATGGGCAGTGAGCGGCTCACTGGATCTGCGTGTGCTTCGAGAGCGATGAATTATTCCTCCGGCACAGAACAAAATCCTTCATTGGTGTAAAAACACATTTTCAGAAGTCATACAAATGTATCTCACCTCTCTCTGGAGCCAGCGTCCGCATGAATCATTCGAATGGATTGATAAAACCCTCCTTCCTCCCATCACAAGACGAGGCCATATAAGTGACACAGTCCTTGAAGACTAATGAAGGATGAGAGCTTCCTCTTCATACTGTGACTCATCCTCTTTGGTTTATATCCCCACAGGGTACAAATGTGTGACACGACAGCTTTGGGGACCTTTGCTTCATTAATCTACTGAGATTTAATGAGTATGGAGATGAGACAAAACACGGCCGCTATATATTCAGCCGTTTACTAAGAGTCAGAAGTTAAGAGGCTGAGCTGCGGAAGTGCTCGAAGATAAACCGATAAATCCCTCTCTACTCCTGAGGCCGGTCGATTTACAAAGCTTGGAGCACAGCCCACTTACAGCGACTGGACGAGCGGCTTCGTTTCACCATAAGACAATATGCGGCGAGCTCCACGACAAAACCAAGGCATTCACATGAGAACATCTTTGGGGCTTGGAACAAAACAGTGGATAAGAGATAAGAGACCAGCAGTCTGAGGAACCCTTTTTTTCTGAATGGGCCAGTCAGACCAATAGGAAAATGGCCTCAGTGGTTTTTGGACCCTGCTGTATACGTGCAAGGAACTGATGAATTTTATTATTATTCATCAGCCACTGTGCTTTGAATGGGCCTAGTCAGGGTTTGTTTGCCCATTTTTACCTCGGAGCATCTCTGGCAAGGATATGGGACGTCTGGCAAGGACACAATCTACTATGAAGATAACAGGGTTTGCTGTTTGCCATTTATTTCTTTTTATCTTGCCTATTTCCCGGGTGTCCCTTGGGACGTTATATTTCGGATATTGATCTTTGGACGCCGTTAACGTGTTGTGTGTGTGTGTGTGTGTTGTTTTGTCCGAATGACTCCATGAGGGTCGGCTCCTGTAAAGTGGCCGGAAATGAAAATCGAATAACTTAATCATGAAATTTTCATTCATGTAACGTAGCTCAGAGATTCATATGACATTATTTTAGTAATAGCACATCCACTGTTTCCCCAATGGTCTTGTTGCTCTATCATAGTGAAGCATAATGTTCTCTTCTCTTTCCTGCTCTTAATTAGCTTTAAGGAACTATACACTCTAGGGACGACGCAAACTTAGTGTTAACACAGCACGAATGCAAAAGCCTCAACACGACCAAGCAACAAAACAAAATAAAAAACCACAACACGACCTCAAAAGACACAGAACACGTGAAAGAGCTAAAAACAATCTCAAAAGCCACAACACGACCTCAAAAGCTACAACACAACCACAAGAGCTACAACACAACCTCAAAAGACACAAAACAACAACAAAAAGACACAGCATGACCTCAAAAGCCACAACACAAATGTAAAAGCCACAACGCAACTACAAAAGCCCCAACACAACCTCAAGAGCTACAACACAACCACAAAAGACACAACACAACCTCAAAAGCTACAACCACAAAAGTCACAACACAACCACAGAAGCCACAACACAACTACAAAGCCACACAATGGACACACACCCACAAACGGAAGTGAAGTTACTTACTGTTGTCAACAGATCCATCGTTGTGAAAACAGTCAAGCTAGCTGAAATGTGATGCTCGTCTATTTAAGGTGTTATGGTACAGGTGCGTTTTTTCCTATTGATCATTGCGGTCACCTGTACCGTAATACATGAAATAGACACACCTCACATTTGAATAGCTCGACCTCAGTCAGTAGCTCTACTTGTTTCATTGTCTCACTTCCGTTGTGGTTGTGTTTCTGTTGTGTGGCTCTTGCTCTTGTTACTTTTGCATTCAATGAACAATGGCGGCATCCATCACTGTTGGACACCTCTGGTGCACAGAGCAGCCGAGCCTCTGAATCTGCAGGTCTGGGAAGTTCCTTTACTTTTAGAAGAAGTTGCTGTCAGATAAAGGGGTCACGTCCTCTGATGTCGAGACGCTGGACGTCAAACACACGATCGACCACAGGAAAGGAAGTCTACGTGGCCTACATCCAGCAGCGACCTGAGCCGAGGAGCGATGACCCGTTTCCACAGTTGGACATTGTCAACGAGGTGTTTGTAGGACATCTTCTGTGTGAAAGCTCGTGCATTCACACAACTGACGGTGCGAACTTAAAATACTCGAAGCCTACATAATAAGATGACAGGAATTTGCATTTTCTAAATCCTAAAAAGCAGCACCCATAATTACAGAAAACCACGGGTTGACACGGTGATGTTTTGCCTGTCATACTCCCCACAAATCAGAATTTTAATAAGGCTCATTTACATCTGTAGTCTGAGTAAACACACCGCTAATCTGGCCCCTGGAACTAAACTAACGATTAGTGGTGGATGCTGGATGTAGCGGTGCAAGGCAAAAAAGTCATTAAACAAATCAGTCAAAATAAACCTTTCATTTACAGTAACATAGTGAATTGTCTGTATTGCCCTTTCTGCATCACACATGTGAAAATGCAGGAGACTGGGATGGAACCACCAACCAACTGGTTAGTGGACAACCCGCTCGATCTTCTGAGCCACAGCTCCAAAGTACCTGGACCAACATTTCGTCTTTTTAAAAAAGAATGTATTTGTGGATTGAATAGTATTTTCTAGCGCACAAATATAAAACCTTTTTGTTTGACTAAAAGGATCACAGACATCGATGGTATTGGTTTAGATATGTCTCAAAAAGCATCTCGGATTTCTTTAAGTGCCTTTTAGCCACGTTCACTGCCTGTTGTTGTGGTGTCGGCCGTTCATATTAATACAAACATCCTGGATGTTGTGCTGCCGGGCTGGATTTAATATGACAGCTTTATTACAGACTTTACCAACTGATTTGCTTCTCTCCCTGATGGAAACTGTGACGGGTTTATCAAACGTTCATATTCATAAGTTGGTGCTGTGATCTGTGAGCGACAGGAACTAGTATATGTTTTGTAAAATATGCACTTTACATTCCTGTGTTTAAAAATGCATATTTTGGCCGAATGGCAGTTAAGTGTAAAAGCTCAGCAAAAACATTCAGCAAATTTATTAGAAATCTGAGAATTAACTCTCTAAATAACTTCTCACTAATTAAAATATTGGTCAGAGGGAAATTTCCTGTATCAATTTGTGATCGCAGATTCCAGTCCCGTGCTTCGATGGTGTTCTGACTAAATGTTATTTATGATTCACTGAAATTTCCTCATCACCGTCCAACAACAGTTCTGGCTCCGCTCCTGGGTTTGCTTTGAGTAGTTGCAGCCATTCTCTGGCTATAAAAAAAGTTATAGGATAATTGTGGATATGTTACACAGTTAAAAAATCTACGTGACACTAATGGTCGACCAACTCAGCGTCACAATGACTTAACTGTGTTGGATTTATGAGAGGCTTGAGGAACACTGACAAGAACGCGTGTGTGTTCAATGAACCGGTTTACTGCTCATTGATGGAGAGTTAGAGACTGGATGGATGCCGCTGCAGATTTGAAGCTGATTCAGCAGCCAAAGCAACAGCTTTCCTGTGTGAAGGGCAGAGCTGGAAGAGTCTCCTGCACTCGGAGGTTTATGAAACCTCACTGCACCGATGACTCCCGTGTGTGTGTGTGAATGAGTGTGGGAGGAACAGAGTGATCCGAGTGTGTGAGGTTGGCAACGTCGCATCTACACATGGAAGGAGCGATGTAATGAAAGGCCTGTCACCGCGCAGATTAAAAAATTTAATAACGGGACTTCTGAGACTCGTGAAGAGCAAAGTAGAGGAGACTTATTATTCTATCAATCCTGAGGTGATGTAAGTATTAATCGCGTTTATCTCTGTCGTGCTCACACGGAAGGAACAAATCGCATGAAAGCCAATTATACCGACTGACACCAGAAGCAATTCAAGCGATTAACACCATCTGCTATGAGGCTATGGGATGGCAGTGATGTGTTTATATTATCTGTAATGGAAGCTGAATATACAGTTTATGTATCACAATATGTCAACACACGGAGCTTTGATAGAAACATCGTCATCGTCACAGTTAATATCCCTGTTGCTATAGTAACTGAAGTCACAATGACACAGGATACTCAACGAGGACGACACGTGTGGAGAAATGAAAAACACGCAGGGGGAGGCAGAGAAAAGAAAAAGGTGCCCTGTTCCTGTTGGCGTGTTTCTGTGACATGAAACAAATAAAAACACACAAATAAAAGTTTGTTATCCAACTAGATTAATGTTTTATTTTCTGCCCATATAATTCTAGGAAATGTGGTTTTCAGTAAGCGCACACAGACATTTATATATTCTCAAAAAAAGGTGTCAAATGGCATTTTCATACAGGCTCGCCAGCTGTGGTCATAATTACACTCACACCCGTCCACACGCATCCACACACACAGATCCCCCCCCCCCCCCCCCCCACACACACACACAGATCCCCCCCCCCACACACCACACACACACACACAGCCTCACAAAAATATAAAATTCTAATAAATTCTATTGAAAAATCCTCCTTTAGAGAATCACTCACACGGTTATCAACTTGGTAAACCTTTTGTTTCACAGATACAAAAAAACAAACAGAAATAAAAAAGGAAAAATGCAAAGATCTGGCTAGCAAGCAAAAAGATGCTTGTCAAACATAAAAAATACATTGAAATAACCGCTTTAATAAATGAAATATCTAAAGCCTCATACACACTGTTGCTGCATTTCAAGTCTTTTTGCAAAACTCCTTCCACGGTAAAGATGTTCAGACGTCATTTTTGACCTAAAAGAAGCTGTCATTCCTTTTTTTCCGGGGTTTTTGATTAGCCATTAGACGGCAAAACGTGTTTTTAAAAGACACCACCATTCACTTATCCATGGCTTAAACACAGATAATGGCAAATATGTTAGCAAACGATTATCTCCTGACACATCCAGCAGAGGCAAAGAAACATTAGCATCCACTCTGTTAAGTTAAGTTAGTGTTTGCTGTCAATGTGCAGTTTATTTGATGATGAGCTAAACCTCTGGAGAGACGTACTTGGGCCATAATGTTCTACAACCCATTCCACCTGACGCACACAGACATTAGATTTAATACTGATATCAGAAATATTGATTGACTTTGCACATCGTTAACTTTACGCTACAGTGCAACAAGCTTTCTACAGTTTGTTACTGTGCAGTGTTTCTACAGTTCATCTCGTGGGTGTGTTTCCTGCAGCCAGTGTCTGTAGACGGCCACGGGATCTATGTTCCAGTGCTTGTGGAAGGAGATGGCCTGCTGCAAGGAGATCAGCGTGTGGTTGTAGTCGTCCGGTCGGGCCTAGGATATCAAAAACAAGCCGTTTTGTCAGTGTGTGTGCTCATGTCTGTGTCTGCTCAGTGTTTCACGTTTCATGTATTCAGAGGATTCCCACCGCTGCAAACTATCGGACTCTTCCCTCAGGGTAGTGCAGCTCAATGTTCTGTTGTCATAGCCTCCGTAACCCACAAGCTAGTCTTTCCGTCTCTTTCCCCCCCCCCCCCCAGACACTCAGGGAGGGATAACATGAAGCGAGCATCGTGCAGCGGGTCACCTGATATTGGAGCGTGAAGGTCAATATTTTGAATCTGGCTCAACAGTTTCTGTTTTCACGTCTCTGAACCAGAAAGGTGAGGGATGATTTCAGGGAAGGCAGCAGAACAAAGAGCTGGACGTGCTTCCTCCTGACCCCCTTACTGCAGAATAACACTGTGTCTTGGTTAAGTTGATGATTAGTTGCCTTCTTCTTCAGTACAAGCAGCTAACAGAATTATAGTTTTATCGGCACAATAAGAGCGTCTTACATCAAAAGACGTCTGTCTGCACCTTCTATCAAACGTCTCTGATTCCAAAACTCTAGTCTAGTTCACACCCCATGTTTTTTAGTCAGATTTTTCACTTGCCAACAAAAGCCCCAGATCAGAGCCAAATTGGCGTTCAATCAGCAGTCGCCAATTGCAAAGAGTGAACTCTTCAAAGACGCGCGTTGGCTGCTCCAAATCGACTTCTAGCAGGCTGCATATCCACATGAATCAGCCACAAATATAGCCAATCAGAGCACAGGACGCGGCGACCCGTCATACAAGTCGGGTGTTTCTGCAGGTGAAAGATCCTGGAGTCTGTGAGCCCCTGTCAGTCGGCCATGTGGTATGAACTCAGGACGACTGCAAGACTCCAAACCACAAGACAGCAAGTTGTGCAGTGTGTAGTGCACTTTGAAAGTCGAGTAGACAAAACATCGAGCTGTCTTATCTGCATACCTTTTATTCCTCAGTTATATTCATTAGTGGAAAATCATTTTCCAATCCAGAGCCCTGACCAGAAGCTCAACATTAAAAACAAGAGCTGATTCTCTGAGATAACACGGCGGGTTTCTGTCTGGAGCGAATGAACATTTTCATCTTATCACATTGTGCCGTTTTTATCTCACTGGTAGAAAATCAGAAAACAAAGATCTAACACATCAGAAGTCAATTTCCCTTTAAATTTCTACCTCAAGATATAATTCGTGAAGAACAAAAAGACGAGTGTTATCTCATAAGAGACCCTGTCTGAACTTTCCTCTCTTTACCAAAATCCATAATCACAAATATATTGGTTTTGGAGACGGACTACAGCAGTAGATCTACTGTTTTCAAACTACTGCACTGACATATTGGTCCCAGGAGCCCGAGTTCATCAGTGCCTCTCTGAAAATACAAGAATGAATGAATCACAAACTCGCTGTATTTTCTAGAGGTTCAACATTGGCCCGAGGATTTTTACACTAATTGGACAGGGGAGCATCTTTCTTTACTCGTCTATAACTTGACGAGCTGCATCAGGAGTTTTCTCCAGAGACCTTTGTTAGACTTTATTCTGAGAACATTAGAGACAAAGCTCAGAGAGAGTTAATGAAGATGAAGTTTATAAAAGCAGATCATTTCCACAAGAAGCTAGAATAGTCTTTGATTAATTATTATTGGAAACTTAACGTGTGTGTGTGTGTGTGTGTGTGTGTGTGTGTGTGTGTGTGTGTGTGTGTGTGTGTGTGTGTGTGTGTGTGTGTGTGTGTGTGTGTGTGTGTGTGTGTGTGTGTGTGTGTGTGTGTGTGTGTGTGTGTGTGTGTGTGTGTGTGTGTGTGTCTGTACCTGGTGGAACAGTGGACTGTGTGTGATGGGGACACCGAGGGAAGTGAAGCACCGGCCCAGCACCATGTCGTCAGGAGCATCATCGGTGTAGCATCTACAACCACTGGAGACGAGCCTGGAGACTGCAGGCCTACTAAGCACCATCCTACACACACACACACACACAGTGTGATTCTCTGACACACGTAGTAGCTCTTTAATCATGTAATTCTGGTAATTAAATATTGTCCAATCCCTTCAAAACTGTATTTGATTCCAACCACACTAAAACGGTAAATGTGCAAAATTCGATATGACTTTCAAGACAAATGAAGTCAAGGTGCAGTTGAGAAAAACGTTTCTTTAATTTAGAACATTTCATTTAATAGTATCAGTGGCTTCAGCCTCATTTTATTGTCACGCTACACCAGCCTCACCCTCCTCCTCCGGTGGTGTAGCTGTATCCGTGGTTAATCAGGCTGTAGCCGTATCTCTCCCCGAGGCTCACCGCTTCCTTTGGATCATAGCAGCGCAGCAGTCGCCGCAACCTGGGTAAACTGAAACGGACAAAGACCAACAAGTGAGGTGCATGTGTGCATGTTATAGATCATATAGTCTGTAAGGAGGTCAAAGGTCACACTGTAAAGCGAGTTACCAGGATTGTAGGCAGATTAAAACCGCTTCTTGAGTTGTTTCTTTATCGCACCAAAACACTTTTCTACACACACCGTCCACATTCACAGGTTGTCCCTTGTTTTGTCAGATTGGAGCTCATCTGGGGACAGTGTGCGTTTATCTGGACTGGAAACTCTTGCTGTTTTTGCAACAATCACATTTTCAAGGTCTGGAAAAACTGTTTGTGATTGCAATTCACTCCAAACAACCTGTCACAATGAGAGGAAATGAACCCCTCGCAGATGTGAACAATAAAAAGCTGGAGACATTTGAAGGGACTGAGAGCGGAAGAATCCTAAACAGAGCCAGTTCCCACAGCAGCAGCGTTTTGAGACACGAGTCAAAAGTACAAATACAAACTTTATTCTCCCCCTTTGACAGCTTTTAAACAAAATTAAGTGCAAAACTTAACTTCTCTTCTTGGAGTCATAAGTCAAAGAAAAACTCTTGTGCCAGTTACCTGATGAGTGTATCATCATCAACAATGAGAAGCCAATCAGCCTTTGGCCCAGTGTCCCTAAGGAACCGCCTCAAGATGGCAAATGTCTTCCCACAGTGTCCTGCAGGGACACAACATAAAGACGTCAAGTGTGAGAAAGATGGAGAAGGTCACCGGCTCTGATCCTGGAGGTTTGTGACTCATAAAACGACAGAATAGCAGTAACCTCACAAAGGACAGAGAGAGAGAGAGAGAGAGAGAGAGAGAGAGAGAGAGAGAGAGAGAGAGAGAGAGAGAGAGAGAGAGAGAGAGAGAGAGAGAGAGAGAGAGAGAGAGAGAGGATTGCTCACAAGCTGGAATAGATGATTTGGAAGAAAAATGAAAATATCAAGACAAAAAAGAAACAAGGAACAGTGTGCAAACATGGAAGTAAAGAGATGAAGGGATGTGGTCAAACATTTTTTGATAAACAAGACAACAATCCAAAAATCTACTTTAACAGTCCTGCAATAAATCCATAATCCGGTTTTATGTTCAGTTTTAATTTACAGAGAAGATGATCATTTTCAAAATGTTGAACTGAACTTCAGAGACATGTTACAGTCCATCCTTATTAATATAAAAAGAAATAATAGAAACAGTCCTTTTACTACAATACAAATCATCAGCTGCCTCTAAAATATTCATACAATTTAATTTTACTCTATAAAATACTATCGCTAAGAAATAAACATTACAACCATCATGAAGGCAGGATTTATTAAAGGACTGTGTTTGTCTCACTGAGGTGAACCTAATGAACCAAATCAGTGTAGGTGTTCATAAGAGACACAAAGAAAATACAACATGGCATCTTTTTTGTGTCGATTCTTTCATATCTGTAAAGCACAAGCTTGGGAAGCATTAATTAGTGATGGAAATACAAAAGAAGACTATGGGACGGAAGAGGCACTACGACACTTCCATCAGCCTGTGAACAAAAGCAGAGAGAGGAATTTAAAGAGGAACACGAGGAAGCGCTGGAGGTGTCGCTGACACTGTGCCTGTCGCCTGCTGTGTGAAGGCACATTAGAGGGAGTGACGCAGGAGGATGTGTGCTGCAATCAGGGGTTAGCTCAGACAAGAACACACCTAATACAGATACACACTGATGTCCGTACAATGTTCAAACCACACATTGGTTATTTCCTTACACCTGTGGAGGATTGAGGTATATTAGGCAGTGAGTGTTTGAAGTGGATGGAAGGAGGAAAAATGGGCAGATGTGAGGGTGTGAGCCACTTGAATCTGTCAGAGGGCCGAGGCTGACGTGAGCTCCAGCCCGGTGCGTGTACGTCATTTACCTGGAGAAGAGTTGCTGCAGGATGTACTGTGGGAGGAAGTCGAGCCAGCAGAGTTAGTGTGTTGCTCGGATTTCTGGGATTCATGTTCGTGTTTCATTGACACGGACCAATTACCAACATTTACACCCATATATGGCCACGAGGTATTTTTGGGGCATTTCACCTTTATTGATTTGATGGAAGCTTGAAATGGGGAGAGAGAGCGGGGAAGACCCTCAGCAAAGGGCCGGGTCAGAACCGAACCTGCGGCTGCTGCAGGAGGGCTCCAGCCTCAGTATCTGCTAGCTCACCTGGCTGCCCTGGAAGTGGCCTCTATCAACGGGACAAGGAATTGTATGTGGAACACGGCAAAGGATTCAAGGTTTTGACTTGGCTGCCAAATTCCCAATAATCCAGTCCGATCCATAGAAGACCCACTTTGCAAGGATCTGCTGCTTGACACCAGACGCCTGGTGGATTCCACGTCTCGACAGGTCAGAGCTGCTGGGGGTTTTATCAATGTGGCAGATCGCTGTATGTCCTCTTCTCACTGAAGCTGATCATTAGTGCAGATATTGTCTTTCAATTATAAAGCATATTGAGGAAGTTCCAGTGTCCATGGCTTATACCCTCAAAGCCAGAGAAAAGCTGTCTTAGAGAGTATAAGCCATATGCTGCTGTGATTCAGTTGGACTCTCTTGTCTTCAGAATCAGTTGTGAATCTGTCCGCACAGTGATTCATCCGCCTGTGGTGCACTTCAAGTGTGTGAGAGAGGAGGTCAGGGGCCTCTCACCTCAGCCCTCAAGAGGCTGAAGGACTTTCTCCCGCTAACAGTTACATCACATCAGGAGGACAAACCCACAGGCAAGTCAGTGGCTTTTTGGGGGGGGGGGGGGGGGGGGGGCGTCAGGCACAGCCTTGTTGTGAGCTGAATGCTAACATCTACCCAGGGAGCATCTTTCTCCATTAATGTGCAGGTCTGTTCATCTATTGAGGGAGTCCCTATCACAATCCACCCTCCTATGTCTGAGCTGTAGATCTGTGCTGCTCACCTCTCTCAGTGTTGGGCACTCCCAGGCTGATGGTGGGTATGGAGGCGTCAGTGACGTCGCTGTAATACTCCAGAAACCCAGCGTCACTCTCCCATGTTGCTTTCACCACTGGCACTGTGGGGAGTGGGGGGGGATCAAGAGGGACTTGGAAATACTCTTAATTATAAAGGAAGATATTGACTGGAGGGAGGAAACAATCATAAATGTCAATAACTATATCACGTCAATACTTTTCCTCCCTGATATGTGGCGACCAATCATTAATTTGTTTAATCGACAAATTAATTGATGTATAGTCAGCTCACTTTTATAACCTGAAATTAAACAGCTAATGAAAACATCCCTATCCCCATCCTGAACTTCTGTTTCAACCATAGACTGTTTCAACTCTAAAAACAGACATCAGTGTTTTAGGTAATTACACAAACCGAGAGTCTGGTTGAGGTTGTGAATTTAAAACAGGAAACCAAGTAAATGAACATGAATTCATTATATTTAATCCTAATTGATTCTCTAATTAAAATCTTCTAAACTAAATTCTCTAAACTAAATCTCACAGTGTTACACATCAAATAACCAATTACAGGAACCACCGTCTTTATGCTACGTGCATTTTGTTGATAATATTCCTCCATGTTTATTGAATTTAGACTATGAATGCTGGAGATTTGGCTTTAATTAATTACTTTTACATTCATGCACTGGTACTTTAATTTAAGTAAAGGATCACACACTGCAGGATATCATTAACTCCAGCAAGGAGGTGACGTTGGCTGGTTTGGTTGATTCAATCAGAAGAGCACAATCATCAACCAAGGCCCAACAGTTCCCCCAGATTCAATCAAACTGCGCCAAATTACATTCTCTAATAGTTATCAGTCCCCTGTATAAGAATGATTTTTTTTCATCAAGATCCGTGGATTATTCTGGCTTCCCTCCGGGCTCATAAGCTGCTTGGCGGAGGTCATTAATGAAACAGTATTAATCTAAAACCGATGGGTCAAAACTAACACACACCTCGCTCCCTGTGGAACTTCTGGCAAGTTTTCACAGCAACAAATACGTCATTCTTCGAGACTGAATCTCCCTAAAAAGACAGAGAGAAAAATGTCAATGTCCCTCTGCATAGAAAATACGCTGCATGTAAGAAAGAAGATGGTAAAAGGTGCACAGGAGCACACACACAGAATGAGGCGCAGCTTCTACAGAATGTCATGTTAAAATTGAGTCAGAATGGCAAAATGAGGCACACTCAGTTCTAACAGTATTATGTGGGGGAAACGACTCACAGCAATGTTTTCCATTTTGGTTTTCTGTACAGATCTGTGAATTTATTTTTTCACCCACTTCTCATTTCAGGTGTGAAAATGGCCGATAGTAATCAGTATGTTATTACTCATTCACGTCTTTCAGCTTCGATTTGCTACCTCTGCAGAATATTCAGTACAAATGAATATGTTCTTTGTGTGTGATGGGTTTCAAAGTGTGATAGAAAAGTATGAGTCATTCTTTTTTTAGGCAAATGTGACAGGAAGTAAATCGAAAAAATAGATTTAACAATGTATGGACGAACCTGGAGTAAATTTAACTTGGGAGGGTATCTGCAGATGAATGACTTTTAGAGCCGTCAAAGATATGGTCCCAAAAACTAATCTTCCAATATGTCTCTGAAAATAGTCGAGCAATACCTCTTTTACACCCAAATTAGAGGGTATGTGCAGGTTTTTGTAAACACGGGAAAATCGCTAAAATGGGTCGAATGATTGATCCAAGTCTTGTGATGTAAAGGTCATAAATAAGAGTTGTACGTACACAGTTAGGCAGGTAGGTCGTAAATGTGGTAGCGCAGTTGTCTCTCGGCTCGGTGCAAAACTCTGGAACTGCTGTCAGCTTTGGACCTTTTCCTTCCTCCCAAATATACAAAGCAATCTAAAAACACATGAAGAGGAATTTCGGCTGTATGAGGGAACAGTGATTAGAGACATCTTATCATTGTCCTGTAAACTTAAAGTTGTCGGTTCAGTGTCGGACGAGTACAACAGCTCCTCCGACAGTGAAAGGCTCTGACTTCCTTGCAGCTCTGGACGTCCTCTGAACTCGGTCTGGGTCGTATACACTTAGACAGCCAATGATTTATTTTTTATTACCCATAAGTCATTGGAGGATTTCAAAGGGGGCCACTCAGGCTATGAATTTCAATTTCAAAAAGGATAAATTAATAACTTTGCGGAGTCTGGAAACCACAAACGGAAAAGTGAGACACAACTTTGATTTGACCTTGATTCTACTGTCAAATTAGGAACCACAGGAATTTTAAGAGTCTTACGCAGGAAACCAAATGTTATAAGAATCCCATTGAAAAAACTACAAAAACACAGAGTGCCTTTCACATACAATCACACCCATTCAGGAAAAAACATTTTGCATTATTAATATAATTAACAGCTTCTGTCACAAGAAGGTGCAGGGGTTGAGTCTGAGAGTCATCAGTCACTGGGGCAGTGCAGTCTGTCTACTTCACGTCAGCAGGGGACCGGAAAAATTCGGTAACCATAACTTTTTATTATAGTGGAGGAGACACTCACGATTCAAGAAACTTAATGTTACCTCATGTTTCAAGTCGATGGTAAAGTCTGACTTCAGATTCCCGTGTTGGATCCGCTCAGTGAGTCTAAAAAACAAAAGTGAAAGAAGTTGAAAGACGAAGAAGAGCAGATTGGAAAAGGGATGCACAGCGAGGACGTCCTGATTCAATTAACTGGTTTCATTTGGGTTCTTCTGTCTCCTTTTTTATGTTTTAAATAAAAAATGTGAGTTTTTTTTTAGATATGAATACACAGGCAATGGAAAGCACCTGAAGCTCTAGATTTGAAAGACTGGATAAATGAATTTGTAAAGATTTGAGTCACTATTCAATTAATTAAAAAGTAATTCTGAAGATAAATTATTCTGGGACCTTTTATAGACCTTTATAAAACTGATGGAGTGCCTGTTTAATATTAATTTAGTGCCTGTTTTGAATTCAGGCATATTTAGCCAAAATAGGGCTTTCATTGTATGGTTTGTATGAGCTATTTATTTGTATCTATTAGACTTGAGTTTCTGTAATAGTTGTAATCAGTCTATTCCTAAAACCCTGATGAAAAAAGCTTTGCCGCAGCTGTGACCCAAATCTCTGTCAAAATAACAAAGAGAGAGAGAGAGAGAGAGAGAGAGAGAGAGAGAGAGAGAGAGAGAGAGAGAGAGAGAGAGAGAGAGAGAGAGAGAGAGAGAGAGAGAGAGAGAGAGAGAGAGAGAGAGAGAGAGAGAGACTGTTTTGTTGATTCATCCACTTGTAAAAAGTCAGAGAGGAAAACCTGTCAGTGACACTTGGATGCTCACACGCACACACACACCTGTGGAGCAGGGGGGTGCTGAGAGCCCAGCCTGCTGCAGGGTCAGGGTAACCAAAGGAACTGGGATCTTCAGAGAAAGCATAATGGTGGATGATGGAAGCCTCGTTGTCATGGAGACTTTTACCCAGAAACCATTCCTGTGACTTGTGAAAAGGGACAAATGTTGGTATGAATAGAAAGTTCCTCTTGGCTGAGGACTGTTGTACGTTTAAGTGTTGGCAGCCCTGTGCAAAGTTTGGTGATCTAAACAGACAAAGCTAACACACCTTCTACTCGTAAAAGGATTTTAAAAATCGAATATGACCGTAGCCCCCTTTATACAGAGATCATACAAAGCAAGAACTAAGCCACCAGGGTTTGTACATTTAGGTAACATGCTCGCATTCCAGAATAAGTTGCGTGATGTTTAAAAAGGCGTCAGTGTCTGTCCCACAATGCCAGATGTGTAAACAGGCTTAGAAAGTGCCTGCAGGAAGTTTTAGCGAACACAGGAGTGGGGGTGCACGGTTACATTATGCAGCATAGATATGGAAAAGACTCTTCTGAGGGAAACCAGTAACCTCATCAGAGTCAACATCTGAGATATGAAACATGCAGGTGCTGTGGTCAGATCAGGGTGAAACTGAGCCAAAATCCCCAAAACAGCTTTTGCATAAAACTGAATATCGTTAGTTTAGTTGGTTATATGTTTTTATTTCAGGGTGCGTGCTTGCGTCTCACCTCGTGGACTTGATACCTGTGGAGGACCTGCAGCAGAGCAGCCAGCGAGACTCTGGTCTCCTCCTCTAGGAAGAAAAACCAGGAAGCTGATTGGCCGTATGTGGCAGAGAGACTGGAAAGATCCATAAGAAACCATTAGCTCATCATTAATGCTTCATTCAATTAATCTTTATGGATTGTGATTTGATTGTTTTGTAATAATCTCTACATGCAGGTTTATGACTCACTGAGGAAGAGCAGGGAGGATACTCCAATCCCCTGCATACTCCGACAGCTCATGAAGAAGAAGAACAACCGGAACTCCCTGAAACAAAACAATTCAATAATAAGAAACTGTCAATATCCTGCAGTCAGATAAATACAATTCAGTGCAAAACGTCTTCGGAAACATTTTTATTTCACCGCATTTAAATCATGACGAGTGTAAACTCTCTTTCTGCAGCAGCGGCAACACGGCTAGAAAGGAAGTGAAATAACATGAACATACAATTTCATTTTTAGGATATATTATATTAGTACCATTACAACAAGGTCAAATACTTCTTTACAAGTAAAAGTCCTGCATTCATACCCCAACTGAAGTAAAAGTACAAACGCATATATCATCAAATAAAGCATCAAAAATGCAAGTACTCCATCTGGAGAAAATTGACATACATTTATAATAATCATTATTATTAAAAAAAGAAATCATCTTTTAGTCTCTTTACTAAAGTGGACACAAGAAAAAAATATCTTTGTTTTAATCTTTAACAATGCAAAGTATTTGAGGCTATTATGTTGTTTTTAACAGTAAAATCTCAATATAAAAAGTCGTTATAGCTGTAAAATAAATGTAGCAGAGCAAAAATAAATGAGCTGCAAATAGAAGCCTACACAAAAGCAGAAAATGGAAATACAAGTATCTCAGGTTTGTTCTTATGAAAGACTCGAGGGCTGGAAATGTCTCATCTCATCATGTGTGACTCTGCAGTGACAGTGACAGATGATCTGCTGAATGCACCTGAACATGCTGGTGGGGGGGCGAGACCTTAATCAGCAACATGTTGAGTGACGACATCTGCACAATTTATTATGTTTTTAATTTAATTGTTATTGGCTCAAAATGAAGAGGAATAAAACAAGGAGGAAAGCCTTGTTTCAGGAGCTTCTGTTTGAGGTCCCACCTCCTCACCAAGGGACTCGTGCAGAACAACTTACAACTCTATTCCATGGAGCTATTTATATAGACATATGAATACAGCAAAGAATAGCTGAAGGAAGTCAATGTCTGCTTCCCTTCTTGTCTGAGCAGAGCAAGTCCCTTTGTGAGTTCTATCCATTTTACCTGGAGTCACACAAAGGCAGTGTGTGTGTAATCACAATGAGGACGCAGCTCGAAATGAGGTGTTTGAAACAGCAGATTCATTGTGTCACCATAACAGGTCGTCTCGGGCCACTGGCAGCGGAGGTGGGCGCTCACCTTCTCACACATGTTTGTAATATACAGTAGCATTAGTCACGATGGTTTCTGACGTATAGATTGTGTAGAGCAGGAGTGGTTGCTTCCCTACTGGCTTCACTTCTGTTACACAACTTTCTTTCCTTGCATTCCTCACGCGCACAACCACAACAATACTGTGCACGCTTTCTATGCATCTTCATTTGTCTGCAAATTGTCTTTTTCCTCTGACGTTCTTCCTCTGGCAACAGCAGACATTCTTCCATGCTCCAGTTTTATTTTTACACTTTATATCAAACTTGCAGCTGGAAATAAACATGTCACACACACAGAATGAGCCTTTTAAATAAGACAGAATGCTATTGGCTTTTGCAAAATAACATATTACTGAGAGGGAACCTGGAGAAAAATATGTTGAATTATTGTGTCTGGGTGTTCTTGTTCATTCATCATGTTATAACTTCAGAGCTGCTTTACTTCTACATGATGCTTTAAGAATGAGTCAGCAGCTTTATGAAAATGTCCTATCAAAAACTTTTTTTAATTCCTTTTACTCTTAAGTTGCCTCTTAAGTGTTAGTCCCTACAGAAGCACAAACTACACAACCCTCCCTACAGTTATGCTACCATGGCTAAAAAAAAAGTATTGCTGCCCTTTGCTGCGTGCACTCTCTCTCTCTCTCTCTCTCTCTCTCTCCCCCTTTCACATTCAAACTCTTGTCCTATCAACGAAAATGCCCACATAACATCTACAAACAAGTGTTCAAAAAGTGTCATGTTGAATTATAGCTGAAGGTATGAGATAAAACACCATGAAGGTCACTATAAGCTGGTGGAAGCAGTGCTGGCAGAGGGAGGGAGGAATCGAACACAACGCTGATGGACTTTAATAAAGAAAAACAAGTTTACAGGCAGATGGCGGCTAAACATGCTGATGAGAAGACCGACAGGCCGAGGAGCGACAACAGACAACTACATCACATGAGGAACACAAGGGAGCAAAGATGAGAAACTGGGAACAGGTGTGTGTGTGTGTGTGTGTGTGTGTGTGTGTGTGTGTGTGTGTGTGTCCACACGGGCCACATTCTGAGGGGCCATTTTTGCCACCTGCTGTGGTGTTGTGGAAGGTCGTGTGGCGAAAAAGAGCCGAGGCTGCGAGGGGTGGCCAAATGAGACGGATCTGTAATGAGTTTGGATGATGAGACTGTAAAAAACATTTAGGGATAAAAGTCTTTACTTGTGGACAATAACAAATAGACGCCCTGTGGCACCAACCAAATGTTAAGCTTTACTTATAAATATGAAGACAGGCTGTGGGAAAGAGAAATGAATTAAGAAAACTAGCAGCATTTCAGAGTTTACGACCTTTAATCTTCTTGAAATGTATTTAACAGTCAAACGTGTGACGCATAACTTGCGCTTGTTCAAAACAGCTTTCCACAAACAAGCTCTATCAAATCCAAAGAAAGCTTTGATTCGTCAAGCTCTTTATTTGGACGACACACTCGCACACAGCCCGTCAGCACGCGCACAATTAACCAGTTTAAACACGGAAGCATTCAAATGTGCCATTTCCAAAAACTCGCCTTACACTCCTATAAACACCACCATCACAGCGATTCCTTATCAACTTTACTATCGGATACAACCTCTCAACATCTCCATTCCAAAGAGGAAAATGACTCCCTTTCTTCACGTGCATCTGTTTCTGTTTGAAGTGCTTTTGATGAATGAGTGCGAAAGCAGAAACATTTTTCCAGCATTAATATTGTTGCCGTTTGTCACGTCAGTCCGGTTTTTCTTGATATTGCGAAGGACTCATGACGATTAATACTAAGAATTGAAATCTCTCCTTCTCTTGTGAGTTTGTGTTCTAAGCGGCAGTCAAGGGTTCACTTGAGAAGGTTTCATGTGTTCCACAAAGACGAGAAAGGATTCTAATTATTTGTGTCATTAGCTTGAGCACATTGTGTTTCTTTGTCTTTGTGACTTCGATCAGATCTTATTTTCTGACCAATTAATGAAGAAAAGCATGCACGTAACAAACAAAATCCTAATTTCCCCCTAGGGATGAATTAAGTATTTCTGATTCCGAGTCTCAATCGGCCTCTTCTGGTGACACACAGCCATTATCTTTGTTTTGTTCTGCTCTCATGTGCCTGTCTGACATGTCACCCAGTGCATTAACTGCTGTTCACAGCTGCGACACGACCACTGAATGAGAGATTGTTGATGGACAGCTGCATGTTTCACAACTGATGCTTCCCACTAACTGAATCTTCTCTCTGTCTCTCAGTGTGTAGACACCTCCAACCACAAACAACGACAACAACAAAACGTGGCTTCAAAACAAAACAATCACAGACGTGTCAAATTCAATCACATCCGTGTCGCTTCAATCACAAACAAAGCTTGATGTGATTAACTTTTTTTTCGAGCCGCCGCCGCAACACATCTACTGTTTACAGGCTGCGGTGTGATCTGACTGTAACAAAGACTCAGCGAAGTTCAGAGATGATGGTAAATACAATTCCTATCTTAAACTTATCTCAATTTATTAACTTAACTTACCTTGACCTAAAACTTCATTCATCTCACCTGATCGGATCTCAAACGCACCTTGACTTGACTTAACCTATCTTAACTTATCCAGAACGGACTCAGACATGTTTGATTTCTAAACATGTTGCTGTAGAAATCACTGCACAGAGCTTCTCCTTTTTCACAGGAGATTTTTGTGGATTAAAAATGATGTTGGTGAAAGAATCTAAGACTAGAGCGGGACTCTCTTTATTTCACAACATCCTCTCCCGGCACCAGAAAAATCATCAAATCTATGCCTCTACTCCAGGCAGTCACGTCCATATCTACCTCATTTCACTTTGGTCTAATTATTTTAACAGCTACCCTGCAGACAGATCTCAGCTCAAGCAGTGTGTGCTATGACAAGGGGGACACCTATTGGTACCAGTGTAATACCACAGTATTACACAAGAGCAAAGGATGCAAGTCAAACCCCTGACCCCTGACTTTTTATGTGGGTCAGTGTACACATTGAAAATAAGAAGCATTGCAGCATCCTGTTAATGCCAGAACCCCATTGCACTTCTTTCCAAACCCCCCAATGGTGATTGCAATATTTAACTGAACTGCTCTTTATAAACCTGTCTGAAGCACCAATGTTAATAAATCATGTGACTCAATTTACGGGACCATTAAACATCCAGTGCCTGACAGATGTTACCTGTCCCAGTTCAGCCGCCTGCTGCAGAATCTCCGCCCTCCTCTGAACCCCTCGACGGGCGTGGTAGGAGTTTCTCTGGCTCTGGATCACAAAGACCACCTCCTCGAGTTCTGAGAAACACACTCACAGAAAAGAACAAGGGATGAACGAGAGGAAAGAGTCAGGACTCGTGGTGATGCAAAGAGACAGGGGGAAGTTAAAGGAACACACAGGGATCAAATAATGAATTATACATTAGTTCTAAATGGTTCCTAATGCATGTAATTACAGTAAAGTACAAGCATGTCAGCGGTTTCATTGACTTTAACTAATCCCTCTAAGATAACAAAACGTTTCTTCTTCTTTTACAACCACTTATGACTCACCATCGTTATGCTTTAGGTATTGTCTTGATTGAACAAACGAGATAAAACATGTTTTATGGGCTGTAAAGTTGCTGGCAGGTGGATTTTCTTTCCTGTTCTATTTCTCTATTTGACTGACTGAGAGGCGGCTGTAGCTTCCTATGAAGCGTGCACACACTCACGACATGTCAATCATCTCATGAAGCTCTCGGCAAGAAAGTGAATAACATCTTTTCCCAAATGTCCTTTTTCTTGCATTAGTTTTGTTTATTGTAATTTACTGTATTTTACTCACTGGCACAATGTCAAATACAAAATGTTGCTATTGGAAAATCAAGCCTCATTAACATGCACCATGAAACATTAGTTGATTAGCCTGATTAAGCTACACCACCGGAGGAGGAGGGTGAGGCTGGTGTAGCGTGACAATAAAATGAGGATGAAGCCACTGATAATATTAAATGAAATGTTCTAAATTAAAGAAACGTTTTTCTCAACTGCACCTTGACTTCATTTGTCTTGAAAGTCATATAGAATTTTGCACATTTAGCGTTTTAGTGTGGTTGGAATCAAATACAGTTTTGAAGGGATTGGACAATATTTAATTACCAGAATTACATGATTAAAGAGCTACTACGTGTGTCAGAGAATCACACAGTGGCAAATAAATCCACTATCAGTCCGATTTTGGGTCAATTACATCACTTTATAATTGAAAATCTGTGTGTGTGTGTGTGTGTGTGTGTGTGTGTGTGTGTGTGTGTGTGTGTGTGTGTGTGTGTGTGTGTGTGTGTGTGTGTGTGTGTGTGTGTGTGTGTGTGTGTGTGTGTGTCTGTGTCTGTGTGTGTGTGTGTGCGTGTGTGTGCGTGCTACTCGGACAAAAACATCAGAGCCTCTGTGGTGAAATTCCTCACTCACCAGCAGATCTGCGTGCAGCGAGCTCCTGCTGCTCCACCGCCTGCGGGGAGTCAGAGTTGATTTAGTCTGACACACACTGCCGAGCCACATGATGAAGAATGATCACAGCAAGAATCTAGGGGCGGCACACTTACATGAGCACAACCAGTGTGTCTGTCTTCAGCAGGGGGACCTGAAGACAGTGAGACAGATGCAGCAGTGGTGTCCACGCAATATCAACACAATACTTCAATTCATCTTTCAGACAATCTAAATTTAGAGCAGATTGATTCATCTGCAAAAATGTAGAGTTAGAATCACTGGAAATAGTTTTTGGTTTTGAACAGATTAAGTCAACTTGAGCTCTGGAAAATTGAAATAACTGCTGCTGAAACCCATTATTAAACATATTTAATATATTTGTCTTCGCTTTGAACATGGGGATAAGCATGAGACACGCAGCACAAGAACTTTGCCAACTTTTTTGGTTCCAATATCGATAAACTACTTGTTAAGGGAAGCTCCATCGGCAAGAAAAAAGTAAGTAATACAAGGTTAAGTTATTTTTTACAACATTTTAATCAAAAACAAAACACCACACTGACTGTTTAATATCTAAATAACTAATTAAAAAATATGAACTGATAAACTAACATTGACTGTGTTCTGTTATATTATATTGACAGCATTTTACTTTGAAGCGACTTCCGGTCTCTTTCAGCCCCCTCACTTCCTGGGAGCTAGCGGGTTAGCTAGCACCTCATGCTAACACCATTGACTGTAGCTGTAAATGAAGCTAAACAGATTAGCTTTGTCGGCTTTAACTGCACTTACCCAGAACCAGAAGCAGCGCAGTGAACAGTTTACATCCCGCCGCCACGTCCCGGAGCGACATGACTCCTCCGCGGCTCCGTTTAAAGTCTCCGTGTTTTCATGGCGGCCGGTGGAATGTGTTAGCGGCTACATGCTAACAGCGGCTGAGCACTGTGGAGCTGCAGTGACCTCTAGCGGACACCAGGTTACTGCAGATCAGTGGAGCCGAGACACTTTTTATACAGATTTATATTAATACACAAATGAACAAGTACATTTACTTCGTTACTTAATGTACTGCAGTACTTTAATAAAATACTGCACTGGTCATGTCACTCTACTTAAACTAGTTTCACTATTTCCAACAGAAAATAACTTTTGCAAATTTGTGTTTATGTACAAACTTCTTTGTACTTGCTCATCCAATCCTCCTGTGCTACTTCACTTTACTTTACAACATTTCTATACAAACCACTACAAGGTGTATATAATGTACGTACTTAGCATTCTTTTATTTAGTTTTTTTTATTTTAAATCTATTGCCTTTTCTTATATATATATATATGTATATATTGTTCTCTTGTCTACCTCATTCTGACTTGCCTGCTATATAATAAAGTTTTATCTTATCTTTTTTTTTAGTACACTTTTCACCTATCAGTACTCTACTTAAGTATATCTATTTTCGGGTTCTTTTCACTTTTCACTTTCACTCCACCACAAAAATTAGGTGTTAGGTGTATTTTATTCACTTTATTCAAAATTATTTTTCATTGCATTTTACGCAAAGAAAAGTTTGATCAAATTTCTACATTATTTTTAAGTTCTCTGTATTTGGTTGTGTTTTCTTTTTTACGTATAATCAAGTTTTTGCTAAATTATAAAATATTAAACCTCAACTAAATTTCTTTGTCATGAGGGTTTGAAATAAGCATCATAAGAATAATTGCCAATTTTTTTTATATGTTATATTTTTACGCATCAGCCGATATTTCCGTAGCAGAATGTTTTTACTCCCCAATACCAAACATCCATATAATTCAGGCCCTGGTATGAAGGTTAATAATAATTCAATACTTGAATCACATGTATTTTGTAAAACACCAAACATGACGACAAACCTCTTTCTCTGCCTCGTTGTCTGTGAAACCATCATGGTTTTTGATTCCCAGTGAAGCACAGGTATCATTTACAGTCTCAGCTGTGGCAGAGGCTTCAGAAAAAGCAATTTTCTGTCCTCTGCCATTCAGACCAGTGGAAACATCCAGAACAAATGAGTCACAGCGGCTAAACATGGACTCACCCAAATTAAACAGGCGGCTGCTGTGAACCCACAGCTGTGACTGTTTTTCTGCAAATAATGTGAACGTAGGTCGAGATGAAAAAGCCGCATTCAATGGAGGTTTGAATTAAAAGTAAAAGTTCTTATGTACACAGGCAGAGACTGTTCAAACTTACTCCAACACAGATGTACAAAGTGTCACTTTATCAAACAACAATGAAACCAGAGATGATTTATGAGTCTGAACTCAACGAGGTGTGTGATGTTCTGTAAATCTGTGTCGACAGATCCAGGAAATCGAGGCCTGAGCAAACACTGTTTGTACAAACTGTGATCAGAGAAGTTGTTGGTGTGAAAGTCAAAAAAAACTGTCCCTGCAGCACCGAGGCCTTCAGGTGACTCACTGTCCACCAGAGTTTACAAGTTTCCTCCTTGGTCTCAGAATCTGTCTCCTGTTATTTCCAAGCACAAGGCCAAATGTTGCCTTCAGGCGGTTTCCCATAGAGTCGTATATTCCACCATCAGAAGTCTTAAAAAAGCCATTTTGATGTGTTTTATTTACTTGTTTATTGATGTATTTGTATATTTGTAATTATTTTCTTAATTATTGGTGTTTGTATGTCGACCATGTCGTGAATATTCATTCAGCCTGAAACACTTGATCAGTTGTAAAATATGAGAGAGCCTTTGGAAGACTTGTGGAGTGAATGAAATAGGAAGTACGTACATGTATCTTCAAAGTAAAAGTCTGGTGATTGCTACTTAGAAGGGTTAGACCATTTACCATTATGTGTATATTTACTTTTCAAAACACATATAATTAGTTATATCTGGATCTTCTATTTTGTCTTATCCTCACTTTGTATTGCTGGAATATTGCAGAACAAAAATTCTATGTGAATATAACTATTCATATATTATTTCATTTTGTAGTTATTGTTTTTAAATGACCATTTCAATCAAGGTTTTATTTTTACCTAAGTAAAAATTCCATGACAGAGGCACTTAAACTTACTTGAATCAGTTTCCTCTTAATCCATTGATGACTCATTGAGTAAAAGATCAACCGACTTCAAATATTAACAGCAAATCTCTACATTTTTCCCTCAAACACCACCCTTCCCCACCATAATCCATGATGTGACAGATGACTTTCATGTAAATACATATTTTAAAACCCCTTTTTCTTTTTGATTTCTTGTAAATCCTTTAAAAGTTTTTAAATCGCTGATTGAGGGATGTGTTGGTTAAAAAGTACACTGAGCTTCTCTGTTATGTGGTTAACATGTCAGAACCAGACTGGGTTCTTCCTAACCAACCAAAACCATCTTTGTATTCTCTTGTTCAGAGCCATTTTCTGCTTTGACGTTGTTTTACTACTATCTATCTGTCTATCTATCTATCTATCTATCTATCTATCTATCTATCTATCTATCTATCTATCTATCTATCTATCTATCTATCTATCTATCTATCTATCTATCTACCTTTCTATCTATCTATCATCTATCTATCTATCTATCTATCTATCTATCTATCTATCTATCTATCTATCTATCTATCTATCTTTTAGTGGTTTATTTTGGTGGGAGGAGAGCAGAAGTCCTTCTCTTGTCAACACCTCTAACTTGACAGTGGTGTTGGAGGAGTATTAAAGCTGCAGCCTGTAGCCTCACTCAGACATAAACAGCTGCGGGCTCCAGGAGGAGGTCACATCAGTGACATCATGGCGCCAGACAAAACGTGCCGCAGCCGGATGACGGTGACGGAGGTGGAGGTGTTTCTGCGGGAACCCCCAGCAGGTTTCACAGTGGAGGAGGTTCCAGGTTCGGGTTACCGAGTCTGCTGCGACCCGGAGAGGGTCCTGGTGCTCATCGATGACTTCCAGTGCTGCAGAGGGAAAATAGTTTTCCAGAACTCGCCAGGAAGGTGAGACGGAGCAGAAACTAGCGATATATTTAAATATATGACACTGTGTGAGAAACTCTCGAGAAACTGTCTGATTTGTGGCAGGAAAGTTAAGATGCACGATCTGTGGGAGTACACCAGCATGAGAAAGAGCCTCCTGTCCAAGAGGATCTATCTGCTGACGTCTGCCTGCCAGGAACACTTCTCAGCCGGCCACAAAAAGGCAGCGAATGAAGTGAGAGGTGACTGAACCTTTTCATCACAACGTCTCAGCATGAATCTACAGTGTCAGAATCATGCAGTGGAAAAAGAAATGGTCTTTGAAGGCACCACTGGCCTTTCTGCTTGCAGTTTGGTGGCTGGGGTGACTCACGATGCTGGCCTGCTCATTCAGTTTGCAGTGGGCGGGGTGGACAAATAACAAAAGGCAAGCGCAGCACTTACGTAGCTCACATGTCAACATGTTTTCTCAGTCTCTGTGCCGGTTTCCTCATGGGCTGTTTGTGTTTCAGTGCTGCAGCAGTACGTGGTGTCCATCGACGGCAGCGACCCTCTGATCAAGTGGCAGCTGGAGCGAGGCCTGGACTGGACCATCTCTTCTGTCGCTGGAGAAAGCTACAGGGTGGATGTGAGCAGGACTTTACCAACCTCTCTGTTGTCCATGTCCATTGATAGCAGACGGATGTGGCCCTTCAGGCGATGATGCGGCCCTCTTGTGGCCCCTAACCCACTTGTAAAATTGGCAAATGTCCCCAAAACAAATGTTGGCCTGACATTGCAAGGTGTAATCTGGATCTGGGACCTTAGGTGGCCCATGTGGTAAATGGTGGATTCGGCCCAAATAGCAAAAACTAACTCAGGCCAACTTTGGTTGACTTGTGGCCCAGATCTGGCCAACAGGAGCAAACTGCTGGTGTGGGCCAAATCTGGGCCAAAGCAATCATGCTTATGTGCTGATGGTTTCCTGATTTTCCTCATGTCAGATCGACTTGGCCGAAACGCTTGAAAACTGGGCCGTAAAAAACATCCACATCGAAAGTGACAAACTACTAAAAGTGGAGCCCGTGTGGAGAGACGCCTCCTTCACCCTCAAGTACTACTCTGACGCCCTTTTTGATTTCCCTCACTGGTTTGGCTTCAGCAAGAGGAACTTTAAGGTAATAGACTCATATTCTTCTCATTTCATATTTAATCTATTTCTGGTATTTGTCAGCATGCTCAGGATTCTCTAACCCCCCAACTCTGCTCGTATCTCTGAAGTTGAGACTGACATGATCCAGCAGCGGAGGAAGATCTGGGATAAATCGAGAGTCTGCTCAGTGTTCGGTGGCGTTTCCTGATCGATTGGTTTTAATACCGAACTTCCCGGTGAAGGCCCAGTTCTACCTCCTTGGGACGCATTGGTCCAAATATTTCTTGTGCTCAGTGGATGGAAACTACAGATGGGGACTAATTTCTCATGTACATGAAGATTATTTGGTATTATATGTGTTTTAAACTAGATTTAAAACACATATCGCCGGGGATTTGAAATCATCTGTCTGTATTGTATTTTGTACGTTGAAGAAGTTTCAGAGTTTTTTTTCTATTTTTGACCAAACTCAAATACAATAAATGCTTTTACAAAACAAATACATTGACCTGTTTTAATGCAACAGTTGTCATCAGTGAAAAGATGCCGGTGTTGTGACGTGCACGACACTAAGGGATGAGGAGAAGAGCAGACGCAGCGTTGGTGATGGTTTGCACGTACTCATGATAGTCGTTGCCGAAGAAACGCAGCAGCAGGTAATTGAAGATGCCGACGACGCACATCAGGAACAGGAAGAGGATGATGCGTTTTCCGAACAGGTAGCCGGGGGTGCTGCAGGAAAAGGAAAAATAATCAAGTTACACTGCATCACTCTCAGAACACACACAGAGCCCCGATCACCTGTGTTTCATTTACCTTTGAGAGGTTTGTCCCAAGTATCCGACAAAGTACTTCTGCCTGACCATAAGGTAGATGATTCCAGCGAAGGCGGCAGGAGCTTCAAACAGAGGAAGGACAAAAAAAGACAGGTTTGAATTCATAAATGCAAAAATAAAAACACTTAATGCACGAATAAACTGTTTATAAAGATCGACAACATGAAAGCTCCTCAAAGTGAAGTGTCTCTCTGGTAGCTGGCTGCAGCATGGACCCAGCCTCCTCCATGTTAGTGGATGGGACATGATATACACATACATTTTTCTCAAAGAGAGTTTCTGCCATTTTAGATCCTTCTTATCACACGGATGTTTGTTTAAGTTCTGTTTTTTTTGACGATGGCAGTGTTCGTTATATTTTGGCTTCATTTTGGCTTCATTTCTGGATAGTGGGAGGAAGTGGAGACACGACTTTTATACCCAGTCTATGGTCTTCATGCAACGTATAACATCCAGTGATTTACAAAGCATTAAGACAATTTCAGGGCCCCTGTGGTAATCTGTCATTAGCTGTCAAATAAATACTGGAGCGGAAAAAGGCATAAAATATAAGTGAAATACGTAGCACTAACAACAGACTCATCATTTGTCCTGCAGAGTTTGGACATACACGTTGACCTGGGACGCAAATTATGAGCCATTCCTGATCGTCCTCCTACATTGACGCCTGGAGACAGGCTCTTGTGGCTCTTTGATGACTAGAGGTTGTCACATTTCACAACGATCACAATAACAACAAAACCTCTCATTTGTCTACCTGACCTTCTAAAGCAGCTCTGACTCTGGGGTGTGTGTCTGTTGATGATTGATTCAGGTATATACGATTACCTTGATTGAGACAAAGGCCGGCGCACCACATCACTGCCAGGAACGTGGGATACGCGTCCATGCAGTTACGACTGGAAGAAACGTAAACAGGCTCTGTAAACACTTTGTTTCAATAGAGTCCGGAGCAATGAGAGAGTGTGAAGCAACCGCCAGCTGATACCAGGCCCCTTTCGTCTGTGACTGTTGGGAAATGTTCTGAAACTGCAGAGCAGAAGTGCCTTGGACAAACTGTGCATGAGCTACCGGAGCCAGTTTGGTTCTCTGAGTGTCAAAGGAGCAACGTTGAAATGGAAAACCAGGAAGAAACTGAGGCCAGTGTTCGAGTCAGCAGCTGTTCAATAAAGTTCAGTGGTCAGTTTACAGAACCATGTCCCTTTAACCGTTACCAATTTTGAATGGAACATTTATCCAGAACACATTAAAGTTTGCAGCATATTTCCGGAATAAGAAAGAAAAATAGAGTTGGTCGTTGCTCAGACAAGATTTCTCTTAAGATCTGGTTAAGATCCAGGATTTTGTGATTTGAGTTTTTTACTGCTTCATAGACAACATGATTAGTCTTGAGTCAAGAAAGGTTCAAACTTCACTTCACTCCCTGAACCTGTTGACAGCTCGACTGCGTTCTGAAGGAAATCTGATGCTTTGGGTTGAATTCAAATTGTGAGAAAGTTCGAGACAAAACGTTTTAAACTGTCACTTAACGTTTGCATCACATTCAAGAAATCTGAACATCACCTCTGCAGGACAGGATGTGGCTCAGATATTTCCTTTTAAAAACAGGAAGTACGTTGCAGCTGATGGACCAATAGAGTTGTTTGCCATCAGGTACAAATATTAGATTTGAATCTCTGCCTGCCGCCTTTTTATTATCATATTCTTCTGATTAACAAATTAATTGCATAGTCTAACAACGCTCTAACAATCAATCACATATAATTTACAGAGAACATAGTATATTTATGTTTATTGCCACTTGCACCGGTACATTGTACGTAAATATCAAACAAATACACAAAATATAAAATAGGCGATGCAGTTCAGAATTAATGCAGAAAACGACACTGAATAAAAACTGAATATTGGACCCAAAAAACCTGAGTACATCATCTATCTATGATGATCAATTAATGGATATCACATCACACATTGTTCAGTATTCAGGTCAAAATACTCTTGAGTTGACAAACACTTATGTGCCAACCAGTTTTGCAATAAACGCTGAAAGTCACGATTTTGTCACTTTAATGTTGCATAAGAAAGACGAGTCGGTGTAAACATTTCCACAGAGTGTTTTCACTCCTCCACCTGTGAATGATTAAAACGACCCACCTGACCTGGAGCGAGAAGCCGGAGGACAAACGGCCTTTGTTGCTTTCCCAGCAAATATTCAAATCTGTATTGCTGTGTATTGAATGTTCCCCTGTGTGTGAGGCAAACGAGGCCTGACTCACTGAGCATCAAAACAATGAGGTATGCAATTAAGGATAAGGAAATAAATACAACATAAAAGTCATTTTGTCACTTGCGTCCGTGTTTATGAGAGAATGAGAGAGAAAAAGACCCTTACTTGGCACAGGACACTCTGTCAGAGGCCGGTGTGTGGGTACTGCATTCCCTCTCCACCTTCTGGGCAAAGAAGGCTGAACACATAGACAGATAAACATAAATAAAATAAAATGAACGAATTTCATCACTTCTAATATATTTGAAACATCTGCTTCTTTCCTCTACTCACTGTTCTGCAGGACGCTGATGAGGGTGACCATGACCAGGAGGTAGATGTTCTCCACCACTAGGTTGGAGTCCATGATCGATGCTGAGGCTGAGGGAGGCTGAGTGTGAATGTACGTTCACTGTCGACAGCGGAGCATAAACATGATGCGTCCCTCCACCACGTCACACACCACCACACACACACACACACACACACACACACACACACGCACACACACACACACACTTAGTTTGTGACTTCCCCTTTATGTAAATGATGCCCTGGCTTTAAAAATACAGTACTTTCCTCCTACTTTTTTGTGTGTGTCTGTGTGTGTGTGTGTGTGTGTGTGTGTGTGTGTGTGTGTGTGTGTGTGTGTGTGTGTGTGTGTGTGTGTGTGTGTGTGTGTGTGTGTGTGTGTGTGTGTGTGTGTGTGTGTGTGTGTGCATGGCTTACATTTCATAGATGGACATATAAATACTTAATTTATCCTGAGGGACATTTAGAAAAGCTTTGTTCAAGCAGCTGTTTCTGTGTGTTTTTGGTTTTCATCGTCTTCTCTGATGGAAAAAGCTTCTGGAGAATTTCTACCAAACGGGCAAACTAATGCATTTTGTGTTTAAATAGCACTTTTCACAGCCCAATGTTTATTCCTTTTCACACAGCGCCCTTGTGGAGCAGCAATAGTCATGGAAAACTGACAAAGCTTCAGCAAACGATGAATTCATAATTTTTCCAAGACGCACAAGTGTGAGCCACCTGTTTGTGGAAATAGAGCAACGTCTCCACCTTTCTCTGCTGAGGGATTTCATGCAAAACGGTATGCTGCGATTAACACAATCAAACAACGTGACGATAAAGGGATTTATTACTATATGTGTTTTTAATCCCATGAGTTATAATAATGTGATGATTGGTTTTTATATTTTTGTGCTGCATTTTGCCTTTTTCTTTATTTGTATGATGCTGGGCCTGGACTGAAATGAATCCTAATTTACCAACTGAAGTATGAACGTGCAGGTCCAGTGAAATATGTTGTGATCGGTCAAACAGCACCTGCATGTGCCTCTGAACGGAGCTGCAGCTTCCTCTTAATCTCATTTCTCTCACTTTCATCTAATCCAATACATTTCAAATGATTCAATTAATTAAAGCTCAAATTTATTAAAACCATTACAGCCCCGTCCCCAAACTTTAGCTGTGTTCAGTCAAATCAAGCAAATAAACAGCTTAAATAAAAATAAAAAATAAATTACTGCTTATTTTTATTTTTATTATTTATTTATACGCTTGTTTTATTCATCAACCAAACAAAACCATTTAAAAGCAAACACAAAATCTCAAATCTTGAATGAAAAGGAGCAGAAAGAAGAATAATCTTATATAATCTGAGCCTCTTTCACAAAACATGAATCAACAAAGAAAATCATTTAATACAATTTAAATTGAAAAATAGCTGCAGCCCCTCACATCCCACTATTAGTTATAATTCATTTTAAACCAGTCAGAGAAGCTCACAGAATGATTTTCCTGTCACAAAAAAAATATTATAAAAATACATTCTGGCCTCTAATTGTTTTTTTGAATATAATTAATATTGTAGATTCTGTGGTTTCTTTATCAAAATCTTAAATATCCACATTAATCTCACATACCTCACATATTAAATATTTATAGTGCATTGCTGTCGCCATGGTGTCCCATATGGTCTAGCGGTTAGGATTCCTGGTTTTCACCCAGGCGGCCCGGGTTCGACTCCCGGTATGGGAACTGCTCTTTTTCACCCCGGTGGAAGTTTTCCTCAGCAGTTAAAGTCCTGTTCATCAAACACGTGGTGTAACAAAGTGTCAGTGACTGTGAGGACAGGTAGAGTTGTTTTTAATTCACAAATCATGTTCTTGTTTCCGCTCATGTTTGTTTACGTGACTGTGACACGATGACCTCACTTTACTGTGTGACTCTGTCAAAATAATATGAATAATCATCAAACCACAGATTTTATGTTTGAACCTGGCAACACTGTGAAACAGGTAATAATAAATGGGGTTCTAGATTTAAGTATTTCTTGGTGTTATCTCTGCCTGCGGCTGCTCAGGTTTCCAGGTCAACTACAGAAGAGATAAACTTTATTACAGGCTCTAGACCCAATAGAAAGACATACACCATAAAGAAGAATAAGATGTTTTTATAAAGTGTTTGATCAGTGCTCTATTTTACAACACTGATTTCAACATGTTGAACACGAGAACATAAAGATTGAGATCCTGACTCAATTCCCCGTGACGTTTTATTACCTACATCTTAGTTTTCATCCTTCATTTACAATCTGTGTGTAATTCTGTTTTTATGTTTTCCTCAAATGAAGCTCAGTCTGAGGTTGATCTGCACAAGAACTTCAAGAGTAAGGTACTTAAAGTGCGATTCACAGATTCAACACATGTACACACAGTAATGTTAATTCATTAAAACTAAAAATATTCTATTTCTAGTATCCAGAAAGGTTGATTCAATGAAATGTATGCACGTTTTCTTTAAAAAAAATCTCACAATTTGTAAATATAGTATTTATTAAACGACACTAAAAAAAAGAAACTTCGTTCACAAGAATTTTCAAGTAGTTTTTCAGGAATAACAAACAAACAAACAAACACGACGGCTTCACACAACCTCTTTCATACAGTTCATGCAAACAAAGTGCCAAAGTTGGAGAAAACTCTTCAAGATGCAGTTAATAAATGTTGTTCAACAAACCATAGCAAACATTGACACATTCAAACTTCATGAAGTTTTTAGAAATGATCAAGAAACTAACATGTACATAGAGCAATTTTATAATACACTACTTTTACTGGCAGATAACATTTTCATGAGTTGAACTGACGTGTGATCGATCAGGTTCAACAGCATTGATCAAATTTGAATTCCTTACTGAATCGTTTAGAGTGAGATGTGAACCAATTTCCCTCAGTGCAATAAACAAAATATATAACATGATATTTAACAATCCAGATACTTCTTTTTGATTTAAAGATACATAATTACCGCCTTTATGTCATAAAGATATTAGTATGTGATTCATGACACTTCAAACTTAAACCTCGTCAATGTGCTGCGTTTAAGTGATGCAGGGTTTTCACCAGTTTCGTCACCGTTATGCAGCCAAACATGTAGAATAGGAATTGGCTCGAGTTCTTATTTTTAACATGATTTTGGTTTTTCCGAATATTCAAACAGATTTGTTCACTGTCACTACAACCACACAAATAATAAACTTTACAGTTGTTTCGATGAACAGTTTAAACCACTTTGCCGTGCGTGGTCTTGATAATAGCGTCACTAATTGTCAAGCATATGGATGTCTGTAGTGTGGGAGGGAGGATAAAGACTAAACCGATCGAATTAGAGAAAGAACGAAATAAAGACTTGAGAAGATGTTCATTAGCTAACGCATCTTGGGCTTTTACCAAATCGTTACTGGCTGCACGAGCCCATCCCTCCTAATAGATGAGGTGCAGATAGTTAAATAAGAACATTTTGCATAATTTTCTCACAACAGGAAGTCAGTGTGGAAGTTGTCTGTGCAGCAGAAAAAAACATTTCACCACAGTTTACATGAACAGATCAAGTCCACTTAGAGCATCACTCTCCAGCACCGTCGGCCCTTGAGTCACAGCCTGGGAAAGAAACTCGTCCATGAAGTTTTCCGTGCCGGCCCCGTTCATAAAAGCATTTGGTTGCGACACTGCCCCACCAGCATTATCCCCGTAGTCCAACTGGTTGACTCCATTCTGTCCTTTGGCGAGCATCTCAAGGAAGTCGGTGCTGTCTGGCGACAGGTTGCTGGCTGTGGTTGCGGGCGAGAGCAGATCCGAGAGGAAGTCGTCGCAGGTGGAGCCGTCGTACGTACTGGAGGTAACAGTGTTGGGAGAGGTCAGGTCAGTGCTGCCCAACATTTGATTCAGCTTGGCGAGCTTCTTCTTCTTCGCTTTCAGTTGCTTCAGCAGCTTGTAGCGGAGGGCGTCCGTGTCACTAAGATCTGGAGGAACCTTGGACGACTGGCCTCTGGAGGAGATCTCAGGGTGCCCGTTCTTTTTTGGCGTAGGGACGATTGTAGCAGACACCAATGTTGTGTTCATTAGTGATATTTGGGAGATAGAAGTGATGGGTGAAACCGGCGTGATTTTCCACAGAGAGGGGCGGGGGACGCCAGTGGACTTGGTGTCTTAGAGCTCTTGTTGCCAAATCCACCGTACATTTCTGCAGCTTTCAGAGGGAGACTGTCACTCTCCTCTAGCCTGAGCTGTGGTTTGGGAGGATTCGCCCAGGAGTCTGCTGCTGTCTCATCACAGGGTTGGGGATAGTGCGAGGGGTGGGGATAGAGCGAGGGGTGGGGATAGCGCGAGGGGTGGGGATAGCGCGAGGGGTGGGAGTGGGCTTCACTTGTGTGGCCGAGGCGGGTGTGAAGGTGGGGGTGAATTTGTCGTCGGACTTGTTCGCAGGGTGTTTGCTGAGCAGGAAGGACCAGCGGGTGTGCCGAGCCATTGCCAATTGCTTTGTGAGATTGTTCTGACTGGTAACAGTAGAAAGCGAGGGGGGCGTGGTCGTTTCAATTGGTGGCGTTTCCTCCTGAGCGGCAGCGGCCTCGGGTTTGTCACTGACTTCTTCAGCGGGCTCCGACATCACAGGTGGTGAAACAGGTGGAGCTGCTGTTGATGAGGCGGCTTTTGTATCTTTTTGTCTACCGACAGCTTTGCGTCTGCCCGTTCCTCTCCCTCGTCCTCTCCTGGCGGCCGGCACAAACGTGAGATCGCTCGTCGAGCCATCCCCAGACTTAGTGTCGGGGGTGGAGGGAGGACCATCATCGGGGGCGTGACACATCTCACCACCTATCACAGTGGAGGAGCTGTCCGGAGACACACTGAGCGTTTCATTCTTACAGGGGTCGCTCAAACCCGGACTTCTCTTGTCGTCATCTACAGGCGTCATCTCTGAATCCGGGTTTAACTCCACCAGTGTGAGTGTAATGATGTCATTATGGCTGAGGCCCTCGAAGGTGTCGAGCAGCGTCGTGGAGCCTATGGATGTGTCGGCTGGAATGGTCGTGTCCATGATGCTGCTGCCGTCTTCTGAGAGCACAGAGATAATGTCAGTGTCGTGATGTGCGAGGAGAGACTGGTCGGGGGAGCAAACCAACACTTCCTCTGCTGCTGGTACGTTTACAGTGGGGATCATCTCAGCACTTGATGGGGGAGAGTCAGTAAATGTGCTGGAGGGAGAACAGAGACGAGGCTCTTTCTCCTCCTCCACTTCCCAAAAGACGATGTGCATCTCCTGGGCAGGGACCGGGAGCTTCGGATGGGTCTTACATTCTGGATGTTTCAAGTCATCGTATTCCAGCCACGAGCCTGTGAGGAACAGGAACACGGTTAGAAAAGTAAATCAGCATGTGTAGCCTGCATGTTTACAGGATGTGTTATGATTACAATCTAAGCCAATAATTGTTCGGATCAATCGCGAGTTTTTGCTTCATACCTCGGTTTTTCAGGCTACATCCATACAACTACATTTTCATTTAAAAATTGTTTTTTCCAAACTAAAACAATCTCTGTCCACACGAGTGTTTTGGCTCCATATCAGTTTTGACTAAAACGCAGCCCCGGAGTTTACAAACCAACAGTGTTTCCAAATTTGTCCGTTTCAGCGGCTCTAAAACTTGGGAGTAACATGGACTTCAGGCGGATCGGTAGCAGAGTTGATGCAGCCTCAAACTCGAGGTTATTTGCCAACTTGAGCTTATTCAACTAGTCTAACTTTTTCTTGTAGATGTTTGTGGTTCGGTCAGTTTTGGTCTCATCTTCAGATTTGTCAGACAGCTCTAATAATAAATATAATAGTAGCTTTTTTTTGAAAAATATTTGGTTTAATTCTTTCACTAAAACCAATCATTTCTTTCACGGGAGTATCTCGGCTAAAACGGCAGAAACACATACCACGCAAGAAATTTTAAAAACTTAACACAGATTTATAATAAAAATCTAATGTAAAAAGCCAAATCAAATGTATTTTTAAAATCTTAGCTGACAAGTTTAGAATACTAATTCTGTATAAATGACAGTGGATCAAGATCTTCAGGGCTGCAAAGGCTAACATTACATTTACTGTCCAGCAGAATGTGCTGTTGAGAAACTACAATGTAGAAGAATTCAATGATTTACCTTCATGCTTAAGTGTGGTTTCATACCACAAGTAAAAATGTAGGTTAGAGTTTCACATATGGAAGCACAGGGGAAAAAAAATGGTTCCCTTACATATTATTTCATTGATTCAAAAAAAAAAAATTCCTGTATTAAATGACATCTTCATTCTTCTGACTATATAAAGCAAAGTAATTTATTTAGAATGAAAGTTGCTCTTGTCTGTGCTGTAAAGCGAGTTCAACATACCAAGGATTTCTTTTAAATACATTCTTTCACTGAGCAGACCATTTGCCGTCCTCAGTAACATGTATCACGACGCTGGCTTTCAACAGCCTCAGTTCACCCATTTTATTGTGTCTTAATTACAGCTGCTGAACAAAGCGCGGAATGTGATATGAGAAGAAACGCTGAGAGCTGCAGGTCGATCGGGTTCAAGTGACAACTAAAGGCAATATTCAACAGAATGATCACATATCTAGAGAGCGAAATGATTTCCAGTCACTAAAGGAAGGGTATTATTATCAGTAAGGCAAGTTCATCAAATTTCTTATCATGTGGGCATTATTGAGCTTTTGTCTGAATGCGTATCTGATGCAGATACAAAAAGTTAAAAGTAACAACAGATAGGAGATGAAAAGTCTGATGAGGTCAATCTGATGGAGATGAGGATGAGGTGAGCCAAGGAGAGATGAACCCTAAAAAGGCCACGTTATCTCTCAAACTACAGCAGAGACGGTAGGGATCCATAGTATCTGAAACAGACAGGCAGGGTACCGTAATAAATTCTGAACGTTAATTTTATCAAGACCATATTTAAGACTTTTGAAGACCTAAAATTCAGATTTTATACTTTTTAAGACCCTGCAGAAATTAATTTTTATATTTAACAGTGCGTGAAGCGCTTGTCTAAAAAGATATTAGACCCTATTATTATTATCATCATCATCACAAATTCTCATTATTCTGAGCTGCTGAGATAGAATAAGAGTCACAGCATTTACAGTGTCAGGAGTCCAGTTGGATGACAATTGAAGTGATAAAAGTTGTGTATTTCTAAAGTGCGATAAAATCATCCTGTTTGTTAGAAGCTCTTTTTCAAGAGTGGACACACAGAAAGTCTTTAAGAGCACAAAATTAACCTGATCCATAAAACTATCCATTGCTTTTACCCATTCGTCCCTGTTTGGTTCCTGTTTGGTCTGTTGCGCTGGTTTTCCAGAGATCTGATTTGGTCTTGTTTTGATCTGATCCTCAGAAGTCGAACCTGCTAACCCGCTCCGGAGCAGGGTAGGTGTGTAGCACAAGTAACCATGGAGACATACACGGTACAGGCCTCAGGCAGGTAAACCAGTTATTGTTTGCAACTTACACTGGTGAAATGAAGTTAATAAACCCATGAAGAGAATCAGTCATAAGATACCCACCGTCAGGACGACTGATCCAGGTGACGAAGTGCTTCAGTCGATGGTTGTACTGTATGACAGTGGTGACCGAGTAGCGTCTCCCTTTGAAGGCGAAGCTGTACATTCTGACGTCACTGTCAGGGAGCCCCTCGACAAAGTGCAGCATAAACACCGGAGGCACACTAAACAAAACACAAAGCAGAAGTCTGGTTAAGCGGATGTTAGGTTCGTGTTTCATTAAATACTTTACAAACACTGTTTTAACAAAGCTACAGCACCTGTACTGTTGTTCTCACTCCTCCCAATACACATTCAATGAGTTATTACTGGAGTGTGTGGGATTATAAGACGGCAACATTTAATATATAATTGTGACCATTGACATTTAATAATAAAACCACAATTTTTCAGACAATTCAACAGTGATTTTACTTGCCCTGGCAGTTAGGTACTGTAACTATAGACAGACAATTAAATTTAATTGGTTGATTTGTGGTGCAGATATGGAGGCACTGGTTCTTTATCGCGTCATTCTGTGTATTTAACCTGTAGATTTCAGTTGAAATAAAGGTTTCTACTTTTTCCAATCACACAACTGACTCTTCTGAGGATAATTGATTTAAATTCAGTAGTTTTACTGTACATTAAGAAGGACAGTTTGTTGACACAGTAACAACGTGTAATGTTGTCCCGAGTTTCAGCATCTACAGTGTAATCATCTCCTAAAGGTACAGCTGTAGGTTGAAGTCAAGCTAAATTACATGTTTTGTTGATAATTGTGGTGAAAATAACTGACTACGACCGACGGAGAAAACACATTCGCTGTGTGGCTTTTTATGTCACCACTTATAAAAGTAGAAGTGACAGCCCCTAATAGAAATAGAGATTTTCTCCCCTTCCTGACTCTGCTCGCTCTTTTTCTCTCGTGCTGACACATGCACAATCAGTGTGATCGGACACATGTGTAAACTCAGACTGGGTATAATGTACAAGGAGCTGGAGGAGCTGACCGGGCACACTTGGTCTGGGTCGATACGGCTGAATGATAGCGACACAGAGAGGAGCAGAAAATACTGATTGAGTCGGGGAAAAAGTAAAAACAAATACCTTTTTTTTTATACTTCAAAACGTGTATGAAAAGACCAAATTATGACTCAAATACGATTCTGGTTGATCAGTATATCCGTGATCACTATATCATTGTAATGTTTTCCATGAAAACAAGTACTACAATTTTGTCGGGAGGCGGAGACGGCAGGAATCTGAACCCGCCTTGCAATTCTCCAAGTAGGAAAAACACTGTTTCAGTTATCAGTGTGCGGTCTTAATTTTAAACTTGGTATATACACAGGTAAATACGATGCATCTTAATCAATGTAAAAATTGTGAATTCCAATAAGGTTATTCATTTATATTTTAACGTTAATAAAACAAAGAAGTCTCACCTCTTCAGTATCATCGTCCTCCTTTGCTTCTCTCTGCAGCAAAAATTGCACGGAGCCAGATGAACTGCATGAAGTGGGTTCCAATCAGGCACAATATTTGTGAAGGAGGGAAGAGTTTTCATGACCCTGAAAAGTACAGCATGAATTATATCCAGGTTTTAAACAAGATAGCAATTTAGAGATAGATGCAAGGACAAAGAATGTTTCTGTTTTTAACAGATTAATACTATTTTCTGTACAATGTGGTGTCAAGGCTGTGTAGTCGTAGCATCTACGATACAATGGTTCCATGTTGAACTTGTATTATCTGATGAATTCCTCTGCTGAGTTTTCACCCCTGTCTATTGGTTTGTTTGTCAGACTTCACAAAAACCCCTGAACGTATTTCCATGGAACGATGTGATTGGGCCAGGGAAGAATTCATACAATTTCGGCGAGCATCCGGACAGAGGTGTGGATTGCTTTTTCTTTCTCCACTCTTTTTAACATTGGGAGATAAAGTGCTTTTTTTTTGACATTTTCACAGATTACCCAGAGCATAATTCATGAATCATAATTAAAAGAATCAGACATATTCATGAGTGTGAGTAATATCATGCAGATCCGAATAAGAATCTGGATCTAGTGAATTTAAATGTGGTGTCTTATGGGAACTGTGGGCCTTGGTGGAGGTATACGCTTATTCTAGTTTAGTTGTTATTTGTCATGAACCATGTAATACTAAACTTAATAAGTGAGCTGTTAAAGCTGAACAATGTAGTTTGGTCGTATGTTCCTAAAAGACTGAAGAGTAAGTTGTCTGCGATCTGCAGCTGAAAGACAAACATTGTCCCTGTGAACCCATCCTCCAGCTTAATGCTCAAACATTATCAACTGGCTGAATAACAGAACATTATTGAACCACAATTTTCCAAATAAATTGTCATTCATCAAGTAAAAAGGCTAAATATTCACATGACAGTTTGCTTCCCCCTCTGTCTGATATAACTGTGAATATCCTTGAGTTTTGTACTATTAGTTAGACAAAACAAGAATCTGGAGACATGACCTTGGGCTCCGGGAAACTGTGATGGACATTTATCGCCATTTTATCCTCACAAGGTTGCTCAGTTTATACAGCTGTTACAGAATCATGATAGACTTGTGGTAGAACAATATTATCAAGACAGGACCAAGCACCGTTCCCCTGGAGAGAATATTCTACCACTAGAGGCTCTGGGCAGTTCAGTCCATGTTTCAAATGGCTTCATTGAATATGCTTTTCTTTCTCTCCTGACATGTCGCTAATAACCAGAGATTAATGAGCTGAGGGTTGTTCTTAGAGATTAATCAACAATCCACTGTTCACAGTCACTTGTGGATAAATGAGCTGAAACCAAACATGTTTTTTTAACAAAGAATTTAGACCAAGTTGTTTTCAATGATTCATTAATTTGGTCATTTTCTAATTCCAAACAAACAGTGACGGATGTATTTCTTCCCACCAAGTTTCTAAATCACGTAGAGACAAAGCTCTTCAGTGAATCGAGTGAAATATGGAATATGATCATCACCTACCTTTCTGAGGAAGCCGCTCCACATGCACTGCACTTGAACTCCCACTGAAAGGTCGACTGGAAGAGAGGCTCCGCCCAGGAGTCCAATGAGAGCAGAAGCGGCATGGCAAACACCGGACTTTCTTTCTGACCTGAAATCCAAAACATACAGCGGTTGGATAATAACAACACTTCAACTTCCAAATCATCAGTGGACGAGATGGAGTTCAGAGCTCAGAGATTACGTGGGTCTGCACACACGAAGATGACAAGTATGTCCCTTTGACTATATTTAAACATCATCTCCATCCTTCTGTATTTTTGATATTCAAAGAGTGACCGGCCTCGTGTGGTCTCCCGCTTCCATCTAGGGATTCAGCAGTTGAGGCAATTAGGGCCGTTGTTGATTGAAGATCTTATATTTTGTGATTACGTTGGGATTTTTCATGCGATTCAATTTTGCAGCTGCAATTTGGCAAGAAAACAAAAAATAACCTGACTAGTCCATTGTATATTTCTTTTTGTCACAGTAATCTTTTTGGCAAAAAAGTGGCATTAGGGTATATGAAATCTAACATTCATGAACAGAAGGCTTGAGGGGCCTTGGGAGCATTGTGTTGTGGAGTTTGAAAAGCATTCGCTCAGACAGCTCTCCCTTGCTCACAGTAGCTGGCACTGTTTGCACGTTGTTGCTGATCTAGCGCTGGTTTCAAATTAGTGCTGGTGACTTCACAAACAGAGTGAAGAAATGTTTTCTTTCTTTATCTTGATGAGCGTCTTTGCATCCATCAACTTTTCTCCATCTGTCTGGGAGGTCTGTCTCTTGATTCTCTTACCTCAAAAGGAAAATATGTATCCATGAAATTGATTTGAAAAGAATAAACTTCACCGGATCAAGTTTTTGTTTAGTCGATGCATTATAGCATAGAAAGACATAGAAAACTGTGAAATGATCACTCTGCTTCATTAAACAATCTCCACACCAGAGAGAGAGGACAAAATGAGGAAGTGGTGGCTCAACAAATCACTAGTATTTTGTCTCTTGCTTTTCTGGTCACGTATAATAAAAATGTACAGTATCCTGAGCAGAACAAGAGCCCACTGCAAGACATAAACCTCATGTGACACATACTCGCTCAGGATGCTTCTCTGAGCAGCAGTATTCCTGACACCAACACGATGGTTGTGTTACATTTTAACTAACACACGCATGAATTGGTAACACGGTTGAGGTTATGTTCTCGCCCCTGTCCGTTTGCTTATGTTTAGGCAGGATTACGCAAAAACTACTGAACTGATTTCCTTGAAACCTGGTGGAGGGATGGGACATGGGCCAGGAAAGAACTCATACGATTTTGGTGTAGAACCGAGCAAAAAGCAGGCAAAGGATTATCATCATCTATTTTTTTATTTTTTATAAAAACTCTTACTTAAAAATAATAATATTTTTTTTACATTACAGGCTATTTTCTGGGGAATAATTCAGGGATCTTGATAGTAAAGCAAAATCAGGCATATTTAGAGAACTGAAGTCAAATTGAATGCTTTTCAAGACCCCATTAAACTATAAATAAGCTTAATAAGATATCGGAATAACAACATGAGTGAGGGTATCATTGTAACACCTTAGAAGAAATGTTTTAACTTTACACACACACACACATATTTTTGTTCTTAATATCCTGTTCAATTACAATTATTATTACCATTGTTGCTTTTGTTACTATTACATTATTATAAGTCTGTTGTTTATTAGTTTGTTTTTCACGTTATGGTTGTGTTTGCCAATAAAGCTTCATTGACTGGAAGATAAAACCTATTTTCGATCACATGATTATCATGTTATGCAAAATTCAAGTGCTCACTTATCCTTTACATTCACGTCACCACAATACAAGAAAGTTCTGATTTGCCACAGCGGGCAAGAGGGATAAACACAGGCGACCACCAGAGGTGCCAAGGTAAAGTAAGTGTGCATGAAAGCTAGCCAGCAGCATTCGTCAGCCAACTTTTGAAACAGGCAGATCTCTTGTGTAACGATGGTGTTTTCTCTAAAACTACAGTACAGCCTAAAGGAATATAAATAATACATCACTGTGTCTGACTTATTCACAACGTTTCTTTCTTGAATTTGCAATCGCTACGCCGTTCACACACTACAACTGACATGGAGAGACATTACTGACTGGGGCATTACAGGGCTCATTGCAGTTCCATAGCTGACCACTGACTTGCAAGACTGGGAATTGTGTGGCACTGTAACTTGCTCTGCCCACATGAATACACAACATTCAGCGCAGACGGAAGCGACACCAATCAGTGTTTTGCGATCAGAAACCGTAAAAGTTTTAAAGACATTTTTAGAACACGGCGGGACAATTTCCCACATCAGCCTTAAAAGCACCGCCTGCTAATTAATAATTTGCAGCAAATTAAGACCTTAATTTTTTAATTTAAATTGAAGGGAGCCGCTAGAACCCTGATCTACGGGTTTGTTTAATTTGATGCAGCTTTATTGAATTTAAGGGGAATGTTGGTGCTCTACTGGATGCCACTGTTTTTTTTTTTTTAAAGTCTTCAAGAGAATGTGCAAACCCGTTTCTCGAATTGAATTGGTGTTTGTTTGGCTGCTGCCTCACATCCTTGTACAGCTTCAGTGAATGCGCTTACCCAGCTTGCAGTGCAGCTTAGGCTGCAGCAGTTTGAAGACCGACATCCTGAGACTGTGTAGATCTTCATTGGCCGTTTGCAGCACATGATTTGACACCCTCACCACACCATCTAGACACAGAGCAGATTCAGATAAGTTACCTTCACGTAAAAGCATCGCATTGTATTCAATAATTACACACAAAAACAACTAGCAAAACAAACTATTGTGGTAGTAAGTAATTCTTTCAGTTTCTTGATGTATCCGCCTCTCAAACATCTGCTGCCATCTCATTGTAATCACCAATACAATGGAGGCGAGTCATGTTGATGCATGATATAGTTCAATGTTTTTAACAGCACAAAAAGAAACATTACATTGAAATAGCAGAATAAACCTCAGAGGTAGATATGTTACAATCAGAGCAACTCAAACCAAAACCAACTGCGAGGAAAGATTTATGACTGTCCCTTTTAATTGAAATTAGCAGTTTCTATTAAGTATATTTTCAAAACAAGAACCATATAAGCAAATAGGAATTTAGTTACTAGTTAAATGATGGTTGTAGATGCAGCAAGACAAAAAAAACGCCAGTTACACCACACGCAGGTACAATGTAGATCATCGTTAAACTTACCACTGTGGGTCTGTTGATGGACTTGAACAGCAGCACAAATGTCCTCATATTCTCTCATCAGCTGCCAGACAGATGATCGCTGAGGCTCGTCTCGAGGTTTACACTTTCCCAAGCTCTTACAGTTTACCAGAGCAGCGAGCAGCGAGTCCAGCCAACACAGTTTGTCCCTGTTCCGCCAGAAAAGATGACTTGGAACAGATACAAGCTTCTCTGAGTCAGTTAGTGAGGTAGGAGAAATATCCTGAGTTTCTAATTTAATGTCTGCTATGTCCTTGATGACGGCTGCTGTCAGTGATATCTGCTCCGTTCCTGCAGTCTGCTCCTTGAGCTGAAGCGATGGACCATTGATTTCAGTTGAATAAATGCCCCCATTTGTGGAGTTGGACTGATTAGTGACCAGACTGCATCGTCTGCTCAGCACCTCAGGGTGAATCTTCACCTGCCGGGAGTCAACCCCTGCCTCTGACATACCGAGAGCCCCACAACGATCCCCAGCAGCAGCCAACAAGGCTTCTGATGAGCTCTGCAGGTGTCCAGCTGAGGCCGAGCATGCAGGGGGAGCAAAACCTTCTGTACAGGCAGCACTGTCTGTTTCCATCTCCAGAACAACATCTTCAACCTGCAGCGATGCCCCCACTGCCTCTGCAGCTGGACAATCAAAGACCCCGTTGTATCCATTAACCTTTTCGCCATCTGCCTCGGGTCCCGCATGTTGGCCATTACTGACAGCACAGCGCTCTGCTTGGCGGTAAAGCGTGTCGGTAACATTTGGTGTCCCAAAACTATCAAGTTCAGATCGTTGGCGTTTGGGGGAGGGTATAATCAGCTCTTCCTCATCCAGGGCAAGGGAGCTTTCTTTTGTTCCCAACCGTGGGCTCCACAGGAACCAATCTAGCCAAAACATCCTCCAAGGAGTGACTGACCAGAGGGAAGAGGCACTATGTGGGGCATGGAAACAGAAAGGTTAACACAAAAGACACAGTACATTGCTGATTAGTGGAATGTTTGTTACAGCTGCGATGGGATGTACCTGTGGGTTTGTGCAGAGGGTGATTGACTCCTGGAGGTTGATGCGGTATGAGCGCAGAGCATAGGTTAAGCCCTTTGAAGTACACCAGGGACAATGCTCCAGCGATGCAGCTCTTTCCTGAACCTTTTTTTTTTTTTTAATGTGAAGTGACAAAAACATTGTTTTAGTTGAGTCTGACGTCAACAAACCTAAAGTATCAGACACTTGAAAAGCACACCCAAGACTGAACAAAACACATCTTGTTCTTGATATTCGTGCACATAAAATTTCGGCCCACCTACTGTCAAACACATTCATCGTTTTATTCTTCCAATAACATTTAAATATATATTTGTACAATTGCATCAGTTAATTAGGAAGGTCTTACTTGGTTTACCTTGCAGAAGTGGAGAAAACAAGTTCATGTAAGAACTGCTTAAAGGTAAAGGTAAAATTTTGTTTTAATTTTGGTTGTTTTTTGTGGTTTCAGATTTCTGCTCTTCATTGTGTGATTTTAAAATTTTCAGAACCAGCAGATGTCAAATTTTTGTCTTTCAAATCAACACTTTTAGAATAATCACATTTCATATCATTGGAGGCTTCATGCCTGCCCAAGTACTTTCGCCTTTTACTTTCAAAGATTTCCGTTAGAGTTTCCTTTGGTTAAATTTGGATTGGTACTGCCAAGTCACAGTGTTTTTCAAACGTAATTCAGCTTTGCGCAAGTGACCACTGCTAGAGAAGCATGAGCTGTACTGACTTTTCCCAAATACCCTGCCAGTGGTGAGGCCAAAGCCCCCAAACCAGTGTCTTCACCAGTCATTGGCAAACCCCTGCTGCTCTTCTGGTCCACAGCCGTCCGGTTCCATTCAACAATCATTACCATGTCAGTGCAACCGGGTACGATTCTGAGGAGCTGAGGGGGAAAAAACAGCATCACATGGCGCATGTTAGTCAAAGTTTACAAGTTATGAAATTTACAAGATAAAGCTCTTCACATTCAGGTGGGAACATAAAACAATGGAAATTTGTGGACCAAGATTTTACTTTTACTTCATTTTATACAGTGGAGACTGTCTTTTTTTTTTTTTAATATCTGCTTATATTGCAGGACCTGTTGCAAATCAATGGGCTACAAGGTGCATGGCAGTATTATCACATTTGCAAAATGTTGGGATAGATTTCATGACGTACCTTGATTTGTCAGGTATTCAGCAAACGGGCCATTCCCAACTTGTTATTATCAATATTTATATGTTTAACAAAGGGTTTCTTGTTTGAATTTCCTGACAGTTTACTTTATCACGAGATAAATCAAACTAAAACTGAAAAGGTCTTATACAAAAGGCGTGTGATAAAATATTGACCTTTGCAAAGGTTTTTAAATTACAGAATTAGGCGCTGATTCAACTGTATGACAGATTTGGTGCTGTTGAACTGTACTGCACTAAACAGATGTGTTTTCAGCCTACCCTCAGAGATAGGAAGAGGTGGGAAATAATAAAAACACCTGTTGGTATAATGTAATACAATTCATAAGACTACATTCAAAATCATGATCGCACACACCTCTCTAAAATCATAACAGGTGGAATTTACTGCAGGACTGCTGAAGTTGTTTGCACTTGGTGGTTCCAAATAAACTTCCAACTGAGAGTATATGAAGATCACAAATTGTGTATATGGTGAAAACTGTGTAGATATTATTCATACTGTTTCTATATTACAAGAAATTAATGAGACGTTTCCTAGCAACACAAGTCCCCTGAAGGATGAACAGGTGCACGTTGTCACACACGTGGGATCATTCGGGCGGATATTTACTCTGGAAGCACAATAATGAATGCATGACTAGGAAAACAGCTCGAGTGGCTGTAACCAGGGTAAACAGCACTAACGACAGACTGACGCATAACGAAAACACGTGAGATTGTATGATGTATGATTTATGCAGAGACGCTGCCAGGTCACAATGGAGATGGAGGGAACCAGTGTCCTCACACATGCAGTCAGCGCAGCCTCCATCAAAGAGAAAATAATCCGATAAAGTGCAAAACACTGCTTTCTCAGGTTCGGTTTAATGCATTATCGTTATAATAAATCATTTTGACTCCGATCTAATCCATTAAAAAGCCTCCACGCGCCATAATATGAGTCCCTGCAGCTAGCGACTAGCATGCTAACACGTTAGCCGTAAACCGGGCGTCACTTTCAGTCGCCGCCGACCTACTTTGTACACTTTTAGTGAGTTCATATCATACGTACCGAACCCAGACGCTATATTCTAAGAGCTGTGTCGGTGCTGGTCGGTGAAATCCATCCACACATGTCAGTATGTGTCGGTGCCCGCCGGCGCAGCAAGTCCATGTGCATCGTTTTGTCAGTTTCGTGTTTCCAACGTTCTCCTTCCGATGCGCCGGGCGGTTGTGCAGCGGCCTTTGTCTTCCCCCCAATCCCATCGTGCCGGACGATGGTTCCGCTCAGCCCCACGCGGTCGCTCGGGTGAACTGCAGCAGCCTGGACTCTTATTGTTCAGGATGGAGCTGCCGTGAAACCAGAGCAAACCGGTGCGAGTGCGTGGACGTGGTTTGAGCCTCATTATCTTTATCTCCATTGCTTATTAACAGCAGCTTCGAATATTCACTACTGGTCTATGGTTGAGATCCATATTTTTTTTAGAAAAGGAGAATACAATTTCCACGAATAGTCACTATTATGTCTTTTATTCGACGTTATTATTATTTTTAGAGAAGGACTATAAACTTTGCATGATATGTTTCTGAAAGTGAACTAAACTATATAAACAGCTTTAAAAGTATCCTGAAAATAACAAGACGTTTCATAGTTTTTATTTTGGCTATCTATTAATCAAAATTTTAATAAATCTTTATTGTCATCGTTCTCAGGTGCAATGGAATTGTAAGAGGAATCTCTCTCCGTGATGTACGTGTAAAAAAATATTGAAATATATGAAAAACATAATTTTGTTTATAATAAGATAATAATTAATTAATCAATTCATAATTATTCAGTATTTTGTATATATGCCTTTTAACTGTAGTAGAATAACCCTAATAAAGATGAAAATGTGTCATAATTTAAAGTCAGTTGTCTAATTTTGTGTCTAAATATGTATTGGACCTATACTGTCTGTGGCTGTGGGATAAGTGGAGGGGTGGAGCTGGTTGGATGGGGATGGCTGAGTGGGGGGGATACATATGTCACTCGCTCTGGTTTTATAATATTGCCCCAGCTATGACACCTCCTGCTCCTCCACCCCCCCAACCCAACCCACACATACATGGACATTCATGCACACACACGTTATCTCCACCCAATCCCGCCTCTTGCATGTGCCCTCCTCTCCCCTATAAGCCCCTCCTGGATCTGCTGCTCTCCTGTCCTCTATTTTCCTCTTGATGACAAAATGAATTTGCATATCTTTCCCAGGGAGCACTCATTAGAATGCATAAACCGGCCGCCTCCGAGCCTCATGATCGGGCTCCAGCTTTCTGCCTGCCGTGGCATCTCCTGGTGCAAAAAAATGAGACACAGACAGGCAGCATCACAGGCAGACATGTGGCCTGAGTCTGGGTTGTGATTGGCATTTGGAATCAGTTCACCCTTCCCATTCTTAATTCAGGGATAAGAATAAACTCTGTGTCAGCCATTTTTCTTTGTTTCTTTACGTGCTGCTTAGCATGAGGCCTATTTATTAAATATAAATTTCCTTATTAAAATGTTCAGAGAGATAATTAACCAATGTCAAGCACATACAGGATTATCCCCTGTAGGTATATGACTGTATTCTGCAAGTCATAATGAACATGGACATTTTCTTTATCGTAGCACCCCACCCCCTACCACTGCATTTCAACAGACAAGACAAGACAAGCCTTTCAGATGATTACATTACCTCCACTTTGAGCAAAGTGTGCAAGTCGTCTTGAAAAATGTCTCTTTATTGGCTTCAAATCATTTAGCAGATTTTTTTTTGCAGGCCCGGCCTGGCCAAAGAATCATCAATTGTTTTTTAGCTTGGCCTAATGGTGGCGCTAGAGCTCAGGTCACTGGGTCACAGAAATCTGAATGTTACCTGAAATATGAATCTACACAGATTCATATTTTCTTTATAGTAATGATAATGATGATAATAATGATAAAGAGATGTAACCCCCTCCTTCAGTATAATACACAGCAAGCGTTTTAATGTCTGTATTAGTTACATATCAGTAAACACCATAACGACACAGTTAATATGAAAGACGCACTCATTCAAAAAAAATGTGCATCTTATCCTGGTGAAAGATCAAGGTCACAGGGTCATTAAGGTCATTAGGTGTGTTTGAATAGCATGAATGTGCAATATCTGTCATTGATCAGATAAGCAAACACAATCACACAATCTCCTAACACCTCTTGGTACAGGTGGTAAGCTGAATTATTCAACTTTACAACAACACAGTGAAATAAGGTTCAAGAGACATTGTTGAATTAATAGCAGATATGCATGAGAGATAAAAATGTGCAAAAACTAGGAACACCTTATGTGATGAGACATATTCTGTCCTGTAGTCTGTGTGAAATCATCAATTGGAAGGATGCTGTTAGTATTGGTAATACAGTGGTTACACATCTGGAACAACAGCCTTTAAAATAAAAAAATGCATATGAAAGTGTGTGAAAGCCATATTCCGTTTATATAGCCTAATATAGCTGGAGACAGTGGGTTACATTGAAATTAATGAATTTCTCATTTTTGTCATTTTCCTATTTGAGTATATTGTAATTTAGTGCTTTAACCATTTCCCTGCACTACACAGTGTCTGGGGTTAAACATTAAAATAAATCTGCAATGAGACTATGATACAGACATCTTTACCATTGGGACCCATATATTTATATCTATGGAAACCGACCTGCACACAGTACTGGACTCTTTGCCACTAAAAAATAAATTCCTGTGGGATTAAATTATTATGTTGCCTATAAACTGTATTATCTTTGTCTTAAACCGAACAGTGCAGCCCTTAGATCATATTAATCTGTCTTTTAACTGAGCTGGAGTCACTATCATCCTGCAATCAGCTACATGATTCCAATCAACTATATGAAGCCCCCATAGGAAAGAGGCACAAAAACATATTGTGCAGAAAAACATGAAAAATAATATATGTATATGTATTAAATACATTTATCATGGGTCTAATATCTGTTTATCATAATGGGGACTGCAGACTCATATGTAAACAACCACAGCACTAAGTAAACATGAGTTTTAATGACACAGATAATTAAGAGATAGTAAGAGAATTAAAAAAAAACACATCATCTTAACCAGTTTGATGTTTTATTTTTTTCCAGCCATGGATTGAAAATGAAAATGATGCACTTAGCACAGCAATCAAAGGGACATGTGATTAGCTGGGTTCATATCGTGCTGTCACTCCAACGCGCAGCTGAAACCCTCAACACGTCCCATCCAGAAGCGCGTGAAGTTCTCCTCACGCACTTTCTCCCCCCCCCCCCCCCCTCCCACCCCCCAGGTATAATTGTGCAAATAAGCTCACGTGTGCTGCAGAGGAACGCACAGTGGAGGTGGTCGTTGGGGGGGGGGGGGGGGGGGGGTAAGGATGAGGAGAGGGGGGCTGGCCCGTGCATTGCGATCGGAGGCGTCTCGCAGCCCGTCTCCGATCCCCCGTCTCATTCACTGAGCTCCTCCACTGTACACTGCGCTCGACGTAGTGAATCGAATACTATGGCGAACACCCTGCACTACTACCAGCAGCTCCCCGCACGCCGCACACTTGTGTTTTCGTATCCACGCGCCTCGGAAAACTTCGGTGACGTTTCACAAAAGACGGCCAATCGGAGCGCGTCTTCTATTAGGACAATGAAAAGCCGGTGGCCAATCGCAGCCGCGCCAGACCGGGCGCCGGCCAATTGCGTGCGGGCCCCGTCGAGAGTAATGTTAGCGAGCTGAAGACTGAAGACATTGCGTATCGCTGCTCCCTCATACACAGCCATTGCAGAGCGCTGAGATCCAGAGACTGTCCCTCGGTGAGTATCACTCAGCAACATTCAAACTGTCCGGAATCGTGTAAAAATCATGTAAAGACCCATTGTTAACATCTGTGCGTGTTAACCACGATCGAATTTAAGACATTTTGTCGCTTGTGTGTTTTTTGTATGAGCAAAACCGTGTAAAAAACACAACAACAACAAAAAAAAATTAAATAGCCGGCGCCTGGCAGCTGACGTTACTGTGGCTGGGAGTGAGGGGCAGACGCTTTGTAAGGGGAAAAAAATGGGCAAGAAAATAATATTAACCTTGAGCGAATTCGACGAAAACAGTCGATTTTGCTGAATAGGATTAATTCTGTATGTTGTCGTCGTGGTGTGTGTCGAAAATCGAGGCGAGTCGAACGGTGGTTATCGCGTGAAAATTCCGTAATGTCCAGCGGACGAACGCTGTTAGCGACAATGGTAGAAGATCACCGTTAGCTAACCATTGCAGTGCATTGCGAAGCTGAATGACTGTCATGCGAGGAGCAGCGAGCGTGCGGCTCCCAGGCAAAGAGGCGAAAATTCAGGGAAACACGAGAAAAAGAGAGGACGTGTCAAGACGTACACGTCCGTGGGTTTGTCGGCTTGAACTCACCCGAGAAGACGGTGGAAAAATTGCCTCACGGTCTGCGCTTTTACTGTAATGGCTGACTGTATTCGCATAGGAAACAAGGCAGCGAGGCAAATGGGAAGCCAGCGACAGAGGCGCAGTTCACTTCAACTTTTTCTAACCGGCTTTTCTAGCGAAGCGAACGCGCAACTGTGGCATCTAACGACGGTGAAAAAAAGCCCAGCCTTCCCTTGTTCCAACGGCACCATTGCCGGATTTTTCCGCCGCTGACAGGGGCTTTAAATCGGGCTGTGAAGTGAAGTGGTCGCCGCGGTCGCTCTGCCCTCTATTGCATGCAGTGCAATGGCTGTGCGCTGACACAAAGAGAAGGAGCCATATTCTCCATGTTAGTGGATGAAGACGAGCGGCCATTAGGAGCTCATAGAAACCAAGGCAGTGGCTCAGCCCGCTCATAGACACAGCGCAGACCCAATGTATTACTATACAAGGCGGCCAGTGCAATGGGATTCAGTCGGGGGAAATATTTTGCCAGGATCGCCGGCTTTTCGACCATATCTGTCGTGTTGCAAAGCGAACTGCGGGGCGGGAGGAGACATTTGAGGGGGACTTTCTTTCATGAGGAAGGCATTCTCACAAAATGGAAGAAGAAATATTGCTGTCGTTGTTGACCTCCTTTTCCTCAACGAGAGCCTATGCGCCATTACTACTTCGGTCGACGCAGCTTTACTTGGGGACTTGCTGTAGCGTTTCATGGGCGAATATAGAGGAAATATAACGCGTTTTAAAACGCATTTTCTAAACGTTCGGATTTTTTCCCAGAATGACAGAGATGGAAGACATGAAGGAAACCAGTGTTAGATCACATCCAGACGCAGTTTGTGGTGTTTTACTTTACAATAAATACGTCTTTTGTGTGTTTTGTCTCTTTTTTGTGTAAAAGTTGTTTTTCATGAAAACACGAACACGAATGGCACGAGTTGTTCCCGAAGCCCTATTCTTAATACACATGATATTTATATATGGTGATTAATTTTATTTTATTTTTTTTTTGCAAAAACACCAGTCATGGTTTCTGAAGCCAGTGAGTTCACGGTGAAGAGTCCCACACAGGACTGAGCTTTAGTTAATGTAATTTTTTATACTTAAAGACAACTTTTACAGTTACATGTGGAAGTGAGAAAAATATTAACGGACTAACACAACGAGAACAAATCTCGGATCAGTGGTTTTATGTGAAATGACACCTTACAGGTCGCATCATGAAAGTAATAAAGTGATTTTTAATTCCCACCAGTTTCCGGGTTTATTATAATGGGATTTGCCAACTGGTCCCAGTTTGACAGCAAGGAGGGCGGGTCACTTTTGACAGCTCTGTCAGTACTAGTGGTGAATGGAGAGAACTAAAGGCGTGATCGTTGTGTTGAAGCGAAGTATGGGTCAACTAAAAGTAACACACACATATCTTAATATGATCTAATCAATCTTTTTAATTTACGATTTAAAGAGATAATTAATTAAAAATAAAAATAAAGTAAAATGATAATAATTTTTCTTTATCTGTGCAGTTGTGCACAGCCTGTTTTTACTTGCTTGCAGATAAACTACCATAAGGATGGGGAAGGATCCAACCAAGCCGAGGGGGAAGATGTCCTCCTATGCATACTTTGTGCAGACCTGTCGGGAGGAGCACAAGAAGAAGCACCCTGAAGCTTCCGTTAACTTTTCCGAGTTCTCCAAGAAGTGCTCTGAGCGATGGAAGGTGAGAAAAGAAATTTCAGATTATGGCCGTGGGATCATTTTAAAGCTCTTAATAACAGTTAAATGTGCACATTGTGCAATAGGAAGATTATGAATGCCGTAAAAAAAATGTTGTGTTTAATCTGAGTGTCGCCACAAATTCAACAATCTGCTAATAATCGTTTTCAGACAATGTCTGCCAAGGAGAAGGGCAAGTTTGAGGACCTGGCCCGAACGGACAAGGCCCGTTATGAGAGAGAGATGATGAGCTATGTCCCAGTCAGAGGAGGAGGAGGAAAGAAGAAGAGGTTCAAGGACCCCAATGCCCCCAAGAGACCCCCGTAAGTACTGCATGTCTCTCTGCAGAATAAAACAAATAGAAATCATGAAGATCCTACTCGTGTTGTAAAGGGATAATATGAAAACTGTTTCCTTTTTTCCCCCAGATCTGCCTTCTTCATCTTTTGCGCAGACTTCCGCCCTAAGGTGAAAGGTGAGACCCCTGGTGCTACCATTGGTGATGTTGCCAAGAGGCTGGGTGAGATGTGGAACGGCACCGCTGCAGAGGACAAGCAGCCCTACGAGAAGAAGGCTGCTAAACTGAAGGAGAAGTATGAGAAGGTAAAGAAACAACTCACCTATTGTAGCACATTTTAACAATGAGTTCACGTTGGGCTGATCTGCCTCATCAAGACTCAATTACAATGACTTTAAAGAGTCAACATTTGTTCAATATCTTGTCTTTTCTAAATTGCAGGATATCGCTGCATACCGCGCTAAGGGCAAACCAGGCAGCGCAGCGCCAGGAAAAGCCCCGGCCAAGGCTGAGAAGAAGGTTGAAAATGATGATGATGATGATGATGAAGATGACGAGGAGGAGGAAGACGATGATGATGATGATGACGAGTAGATTGCGAGTGACATATATATAGTGGTCATGTTCTTGTTTATAAAGCATTTAACCCCCTTGTACACACTTCACTTACTGAAAGAAAATACGTTAGTATCCAAGGGGTAAAAAAACACAAAAAAGGCTGTGTATATCAGTTGTTTTTATGCTGTACAGTTTTTTTCTCCTTTTTGTATAGTTAACACTACACAAGTATTGTGTTTGTATCCTTCTGCCAGTCTTATGTTTCCAGTGGTAGTTCCTGGGCCACTATCCTGCCTGGTACAGTGTAAAGGGGTGGGCTTACAGTATTTACCCTAGCTAGCGGTGCACAGCACATAAAAAATCATTCTGAGTTAGAGCTGAGTGTTTATTCTTTTTTTCCTTTTTCCTGTGTGTTTTTATCTTGAAATGACGTTATCAAGATTGACGTATCACGGTTGTTTTACTGATCTTTATGTACCACTGTAATAGCAAAAATAAGAAAAAAACGCCTTGTTTATCGTTGAAAATTAAATTGCTTCTGATGTCAATAAACTTTTTTTTTTAAATAAATCGTTTTGTACAGTGTGTCGGAAAAATAACTAAAGTTCTGCACAGTTTATCCTGCAGGTTTGCTTGTTTTAAGATGAAATGGTTGTGTGTATTCTGATGCTCGTGTGAGGTATGACTCATCACCACAGCTGTTTATGTATCCTGTGTTTCCATTTCTGCTGTGGTCATATGCAAAGGGAGCTGTATGTAGACGCTCCGCTTGAGGTACACTACAAGTTGCGGCGCGGTTGTGTCAGTGCTGCATGCCAGCATGCATCACTGACTCTCCCTGTTCTATTTAGATGCAGCTGCTTCATCTCTCACGTACACTCTAGGTCCCATTCAGGGTAGGGGGAAATAAATAAATAAATAAGACCATTTATATAAGAAGGATTATGTGCTTTGAAAAACCCTGTGACATAAGAAAATGGATGGTGTGCAGCGCAGCTAAAAGGCACACACCAACATACTGTACATGCATATGGGAGAGAGTTCATTCAGTTTCTGGGGGTCACCAACTCTGGGCCTGTACAAGTATTCATAGAGTCAGCCTCCTGACTCGGGCCCGGTGTGGAGTGGGCCAGAGGACAGCTGACCTCTGCACTGCTCGGATACAGCCCAGCGAGGCCATGAAGGTGACGTAGCCCCCCTGCTACCCCGATCAGTGCTCACACTCACCAACGCTCCTGTTGATTTAAATCCAGAGCATAATTACAGCCATGGTGAAAACACAGAGAAACACCCTCAACCTTTGGTTCATATCATCGATGTGTTGTTTACATCTGTTACTGTTCCTGAAACCCAGAAAGGCTGTGAGGATTACCAACGTGAGGCGAACACACAGTTGCCAAAACATGTGACAGCTGCAAGCTGCTGTCACTTCTGATTATCACGTCCGCACTGTTCTCTGTTTGCAACACGGCCTCCATCCACTTACAGCACACTGAAGGAGAGCAGTTGAAACGGTGCATGTTTGCACACATCCACAGTGTGTTGGCCAACAGCTCGTCCTTTCCACACCGCAGTGGATCGGGCTGCTGGGAGGCAGGATGGGGGGAACTATGCAGAAACAGTTGCAGCGCCTGGTGGCTGCTCTCAGCTGTTGATCAGTGTCTGCGTGCAGGCCGCACAGGCCACAAGTGCGCATACAGTTTAGCAGCTTTAGCTACACAGCCACTGTTAATCCCGGCCACCTGGTGTCCACTGTACATACTGCATTCAATCTGCGGTCTCCGGCTGACACCTAGAGGCCGCATCCCTGCACCTGCAGCCACACTGTTGAGAAAACACTGCGCCTCAAGTTTAGTGTTGGGTTTAAGAGAAAGATAAAAGTAAAAATCCTTCATTTTTACACAGATACGTCAGAATGTAAACTTCTGATCAAACTTATTTTAACTTTAAATGCTCGGGAGGTCTCTGAAGCCTTTTGAGAGAAGGTCCAGAACCAAACTAAAGCACCTAGTAGAGCACGTCCCTCCACCAAGGCCCCAACAGGCCCTTCACATTCAATCAAGCGGCACCAAATTACAAACAATCATAGATATCAGTCTCCTAAATGTAATTTATCATCAAAATTGGTCAAAATGTAAAAAAAATAAAAGCCCTATTTCTCAATGTTAAAGAAAGAGATAAAAAACATTGTGGAGTCACTCCTTTTTTTTGCAAATCTGTCAGTAGTTTCTGCACAATCTTACTGACAAACAAACAAACAGGGGTGAAGACATAACCTCCCATGAACCAGAACGCTGCTGCTCTTTCGGTTTGTTAAATGATAACAATACAAATAATCATGTTACATTAGATGAGGTGGTAGCATATAGGAATTCAACTATTTGCATTTGATAAGATATTACACTACCTTACACTGTAACTGTCACTGTCATCATCTTTAGTGTTTAACTTTCTATGACATATGATTGATCTGATAAACTTTGCAGAATATCTCACACCAGAATTTTGTTTCCATTTTAGCTGTTTTCCTATTATTTCATCCCTATTTGTGTCATATTAAACCTTACAAGTATATCAGACTGTGAATATGCCATGTTAATTGTTCATTGGGATTTAAATATGCAACACAGATAATCAGTGTAAATGCTGGTGGTTTACTTTTGTTTGCTTTGTGCCAAGAAATGCAGCCTTGTGTGGGTTTTTTGTCTCTCGACATTCCATGTTATCAGTGCTGGAGCTCTGCCATGTTTCTGACACAAATTCAGTTTCACTAAGAATCCAGGGAAGTAGAAAACAACTTTGCTTTTCATAAAGTTTATTTATGAATAATTATGATTTTCAGCACTGAATTTATTGAAATCATGTATTTAGGGGGACATAGATTGAGGTTAAAATTCAAAATAAAATCTGTTGTTCAATCATGGTTAACACCAAACAAACTGTTTGATATATTCCCTCTTCCTGCGTCTTATATATATTTGTCAACATATTTGTGTGGAATCAATTTAGTATTTTATGGACAAAGGACCTGACATTAATGACGAATAATCCCATTGATAGGAAATGGTTTTTTTCCCACAAAAAATACCTTTATCCAAATATTATCCATTGTACTATCATTCATGCTGCAGTTAACCCATCCTCCCTCAACAACAAGCACATTACAATGGTCAACAGTTTAAGTCCCATCCATCCATGACCTACTGTATAGCGTTTATCCTCTGAGGGCCATGAGGGGGAGGGATGAGTTACACCCTGGACAGATCGTCAGTCCATCACAGGCCCAACACTCAGAGACAATCAACCATTCAAACCTACACTCACACCTACTCTCGATTCAGGGGTTTCCACTCATCCTAAGCTGAATGTGTTTGCTGTGGGAGGAAACCGGAGTAGAAAACCCACACAGACATAGAGACAACATGCAACTTCCACACAGGCAGACCTGAGCTGGCCGTCAGGTTCAAGCCCAGAATCCTCTTGATGTGAGGCGTGTGTTATTTAAGTGTACAGTATGGATTTGCTTCATTCACGTTCTGACAGGTTGTCAAAGCAAATTCATTTACCTTAAACCTAAAGATATCATGCTCTATAGGAAACAGTGTCCAACAACAATTCATTTGTCTTATTTCTATCCTTTCTTGTGATTTTGTTTCTGATTTGACATCATGCAGGAATTTCTTTGACGTGGTCTCAGTGTCCGACCTTTTGTTCAAGGGTGAACATCACTTGGTTTGATTCCCCAGCTGAAAACTTTTAAGAAACTGCACTTTTATGACAGAATACTCGTAATAGTTTCTTTCTATATACCGTCTCAAACATATTTGGTATGATAGTTATTAAGACAATGCATAAATTAAATCCGGACTTCATGTTCATCAATCATAAATCTTCTATATTTGAGTAGAAATAAGTAAATTAGACTTTAGAGCTTAAAACGTTGCACAGCTCAGTGTGTGACTCAGTCGATGCCACCGGCACTAGTCTACTCTGACTCTGCTGCATATTGCACACTCACGTATGTTCACACGGGCACTTCAGGTATGGTGTCTGTGTGCATTAGTGTGAGTGTGTGTGTGTGTGTGTGTGTGTGTGTGTGTGTGTGTGTGTGTGTGTGTGTGTGTCTGAGGGACCAATCGGCTGCTGTTTCTCTGTACCAGCCTACCTCTGCACCAATCGTGTGAGGGCTGGTCCCCTCGGGCCTGCAGCATCACTCTGTCTGGCTTTGCAGAGAAAACATAATGTTTTTATTAGACAGTGAGAGACGTGCAAAAGGAGCCTAGTTTTGTGGAATATAAAATCGTAGCTGCCCCGAACGACTCTGTGAATTATAGATGTTTCTGCATTTCTGCATCCTGTTAGAAAAACCTGCTCCACCACTGGGTGATGCTGTTGCAGAGGACAAAGTTAGCCAGTGCAATTAGCTCTCACAGTCACAACCAATTTAAAAGTCTGACTCATATTATGTGAAGCAACACTGTAATTTTTCTTCTCATTAGACGTTGCAGAAAAGTACACATGGAAAATGTCCAGGTCTCAGTTCTGTAGTAGTTTTATGTCTTACATACGGGAGAAACAAATCAGCTAATTTAAAATTTCTGAAAACCAGGGTTCAACAAATAAAGACAACAACAACAACAAAAACAACAATATGAAATTGTCTGAAACACACTGACAGTACAAAGATAGCACATTACAGCAGGGTCATGGAAATTAGAGAAGAGATCCAACGGTCAAGCCTTTGTAAGAGCTTGACTTTGACAATGCCTCCATTTTGTTCTGTAAAAAAGTCTCATTTACAATTGTTTGTGTCAGAAAAGATATTAGTTGAAATTGTGCATGTGTGTGTTTGGATGCGCAGTAAATGTACATTTGTCTGAGAGGGAGGCCGGTCTGTCATTATCGTGTGTGTGTGTGTGTCTACAGTAATCTGCTCTGTGTTTGTGAAAGACAGCGGTAGTGCAGGTTTTTGCATGGCTCAGTGTTCTGAGCAGGCAAAGTGTCGCAAATGCTTGAGTAAGCTGCACAACAAATGTTGAGTTCTTGTGAAATCAGGTGTGTCATTGTTCTCTCGTGGTTGTCTCTCATGAATCACGGTCTTCCTCCAGCCTGTGTGTTTGTGCTGATGTGTCATTTATCTGACACAGCGTTGGTGCTTGGGGAATGAATATCGTGTTTTTGTGTTTTCTATGTGTTAATATGACCTATATGTGCAAACTGTGTGATAATTTGCTGCCAGTACACAGGACAAAGAAATGAATAGTAGCCTGAGTGAATTATCGGTTGCTGCAAACGTATTGTATCAGTGTTTGCAGATATGAAAGCTTTTATTTCACAAAATAAACTGTAAAAAATGTACTTACTTAATTCAAGTTCTATATATTTATTTTTCTTTGTATTAATAGTTTTTCTTTTGATAAAGTTTATGGTTAGTCTGTTAAAAAACAACAAAGAAAGTGAGATCTTTTGTTGAAGTAAGACCACATACTAAATAGCAAAAAGTCACCCCAAAACCGATTTGATAATCAGACAAGTGAAAATAAAGCAAAAAATACACATAAGCATTCCTTCATTTGCTGTTTTGATCCGAAGGCAACAGGAAATGTTTCACACCAATTTCATTTGGGTCAAACCAGCTGGTGATTCCATGGCGTCGGTCTGGAAGAGTTCTGTCCCATCAGGATGCAGAAGTTTCTAATATATTGACTCTGCTGTGGCCCTTCTCTTCTAAGGACCAGTGTGGAGGATTTAGTGGTCTCTAGTGGTGAGGGTACAGATTGCAACCAATTTAAAAGATCTCCCTTTAGCACAGCAAGGCACATGATGTGAGTTTTTATTGGAGTATTTTGATGCACACCGGCTGTATTGTAAACATTGTAAAATCTTATAAAAAACATATAGGGTTCAAGGTCCAAACATCTTATATGAGCAGGATCCATAAGATAAATAAACAGAATCTCTCAGGAATTTAGGGGCTTCACAGTTTGACCATCTATGTCCTCACTCAGGCTAAAGCCATTGTCTCACTGTGCATTGTCTTCCACTGGGAGGAGGACTGAGGATTTGGAGCCGCTCATAAATTTAGAGATGGTTATTATGAGTAAAAATATGGCAGCTTATATTATATTATCTTCTCCGTAGAATTAGGACACAGATTTGGCACATTCATTACCGGAATGGTTCGCCAGCTAAATTCATCAACTGATTAAAACTTACAACTTGATTGGATATTATTTAAAAAGTTGTCAATATTAGAGAGCACCCAAAAGGAGAGGTGAAAAATAACACCTCAATAAGACATTCCATCAAATAATACTCTGTGAACCTTATAGTTTATTTATATCAAATCAAATAAATGTAATTCGTAAAATAAAATGATTTTTTTATTTTGTCAATTAAACTGATATTGACTAAACTCTGTGTTGTATTTAAGATTGTATGTGAGTGCATTAAAACCACCTTGTTGAGTAATTTCCCAGGTTGTCTTTTTAAGTGATTAAGCTCGACTGCTCCGATCATTTCCTGCTCTTTTTCTCTCTAATATCACGAGGAAGCAATCATTTCATTTGACTTCTCCTTTGCTCGGAGTAATTTCATTAAGTCAAAAAAATAAATAATCACTCATGTACTTTTTTGGCCATTGGCGCCTAATCAAGTTTGCGTGTTTGTGTGCGTGAGTGTGTTGGTATACAAACAGACACATCCTCTCTTGACCATAAGCCAGTGATTTTCAGCTGATGGAAACCACAGCAGGAAGTGAGGCGCCGACAGCAGAGGGAACACACGTGCGACCACACCCGAAAGACAACAAACTGTCTTACTCAAAGAGATTTAACACAATTTGTTACAAAACTATTGCTTGTATGTGTTGAACCGTATTTTTTTGTCACTGCTGTTTCATCGTGTAGCAAACAGAATATAGACAGAGGGATGTTGGAGGCAGAGAAAAAAAAATAAAAAGATTACAAGCCCTGTATGTCGACAGCTGCTCCCTAAAATAACACGTTCATGTTGTTGTGCACGACTGATTCTGCGTCAGTGTGTGTGGTGTCCAGGTATTACTCATGTTGTGGGGACCTAAATCTGTTTCACACTGTTGCATTATGAGGACTTGTCTTCTTTATGTGGACAAAAAGCAAGTCCCTATAAAGTTAATTATTAAATATTAAGATGAAAACATGTTTTAAGGGTAGGTTTAGGTCAAGGTCAAGGTTAAGTTAGGCTAGGTTACGTTAAGGTTAGGTTTAGGTTTAGGTTAGGGTTAGGGTTATGTTAGGTCAAGGTTAAGATTAAAGTTAAGGTTAAGGTTATGGCTAGGTTAAGCTTAAGTCAGGTTTAGTTTGATTAGGTTCAGGTTTAGGTTAAGTTAGGTTGAGGGTTAGGCTTAAGTTTTAAGGTAAGTCACTTTAATGTCCTCTATTTGTATGTGTGTGTGTGTGTGTGTGTGTGTGTGTGTGTGTGTGTGTGTGTGTGTGTGTGTGTGTGTGTGTGTGTGTGTGGTTTGTGACATACTAGATTTACCCTCTAGTCCATGGCAGATTATGTTCTGTTCTTTTCATGTCCTGCAAACAGTCGATGTTGACGAAACCTGCCGTGCCCTGTCCACAAAAAACACGAAACCTAAGAACAACAACAACAACGTGGCGCTCGCCCATTATGACTCAAAGCAACATCCTGGAACAAACACCAATCCAGTGACCAGCTGAAAAACAATGTCTGCTTGACGACAGAGTGTTTCAAAAATACCATGTAATCCTATTATGTGCTCGGTAGAGTGACACATGCTCATTGAACGAAGACATAGTGAAGTAAACGACACGGACAGAATCTACTTTTCTGTTGTCTCACAATATTCTGAGACTGAAAGATAATCGTGGGAGTGGAAACGGCAACAACTGTTGCTGCCTCACAGTGTTTTTGTTTTGAGCTCCACACAGAGAGGGCTCATCTAATCACAGCTATTTTGTGCCTTAATAACTACCTGACATCCACACGGCAGCCATAATGCCAGTTGTGCACTGCTGGTAACCTCGCCTCGGCTTCCACTTTATACCTGCCTAGTCACCATGAGAGAGGGTGGAATGGAAAGAGGAAGAGTTAATGAGGGGAAGGCGTACAGGGAAGCGGAGGCTGACTCAGGTACTTGGAGGTTGGCACTCCCTGTGGCTTGCTCCAAAAACACAGCTGTGCGTTCACACCCTGGTGGAGCATGGCCCTGACTGTGTACTTCTGTGTGTGTGTCTGTTTGTGCTCAGACGGGTATGTGCCAGCAATGTCTAACTGTTACTGCTGGAGCAAACAGGGTTCAGGGAAAATCACAAGAATAGACATGTGACATGATTATGACAGGCGTAGCTCAGGAAGGTAGGATGACGATGGTTATTCCAAACATGTGATGTGTCACAGTGACTGCTCGAGTTTTCTTTTACTGTGTTTTCTTGTCTTTTATCACATCATTTTACAGGTTTAAAGCCCTCCTGATGTCACGAACGTCTTCTTATAAAATCCTTCTGTAAGTATCTGCAGAAAGGTAGAAGTATATGGTTATCCTCCCTTGATATACATACAAAGCGTGACAGTCTAAATGTATATAAAAGTTTCTAGAGTAGTTGGAGTTCTCCAGTATTGGAAACTGAGGACACTGAAAGCCAAGTTGAGTTTGATTAGAGAAAATGACATCATATTAAATACAGTTTAGCAGAGAAACATTTGTAGTTTTTGTATTTATATGAAAAGCCAACAACATTTTACAGGTTTACTCTTCATTAGAAATCATGCCTAACGTTATATATACGCCACATTCTGCATTTGGGCATCAGAAAATACAGTGAACGTACGAAAATTAAATGAAATATTAAGAAATAATTATTGTTTTTTTCAGTGGACTTTTATGCCTTGCAGTTACAGACCCTCACCAGCAGGTGAGTGCTGAACCCCCCTAATTACAGCGTCCTTGTATCAAGCATAGACTGTAAATAAAGATGGACGACATGACGGCTTCCCAAAAGTGAAGCCAAAACATTTTGATTGCCACCTGGTGGCTCGTATATCCTGCCACCTCCATGTTAGCAGATGGAACATGGACCAAACATGGTTTTAATTTGTTATTTGATGTTAAAAATGTATTAAATCAATGTTGTAAGATGTAATAAGATGTGTATGGCAGCAGTTTAAAAACATTGTTTGGCAGCATGGGAGTGCAAGTAGTTCTGATAGTAACCAAGTTAATATAATTCATCTTGTGGGGGAATTGGGTCAAGTTTGTGTCGTATTAAATTAATACTGTTGAGACGTTTTAATTCACCCAAAGAAATGTTGGCTCCAGTGTCAGCTCTAAATGAGATGCAGGAGGTTCATTAATTTATCTTTATGGTTCATCATCTGGAAACCATGAAAAGCAACAACAGCAACCAACAAATCCAATAGGAGTCATCTTTGGAACACAGACGTCTACAAACGTCATTACAATACATCAAACAGTTGTAGAGATAAACAGAGAGAGAGAGAGAGAGAGAGAGGAGAGGAGAGAGAGAGAGAGAGAGAGAGAGAGAGAGAGAGATCACATAATTCAAACAGACAGGACCTGATATGCCTGTAAATGTACAGAGACGCAGCCTTACGGCTAGTGCTGTGTTATGTACAGGTATTATTAATGTCGGTGTGTGAGCTTGTCAGTGGAACAGGTTGAACAGGGAATAGGATGTAAGAATCCAGTTTGCTGTAGACTTGCTCAGCAGCTCTCGGGGACATATTGTGCTCATACAAACAGCGGCAGACATAAAATGCTGAATAACTCACAGGTAAACAGAGAGAACAGATAAGCATCTCAGCTCCCAGCGGCAGGTGCATGTAGATACAAAATACAAGCACCAAACATGCACTTTATTCCCCGTCTGTGGCAGACAGATGGCAAGAACGTGAGATGATGACAAATTGTTTTCACAGCCAAGGGGAGGAGGGTTTCAGCTGTGACAAGTGTGCGAGTGCTGCCTCAGCTCAACAACCACCGGTTCAAAATGCTAATGTGGTAACTGGTATCTAAGATTTAGTCTCCGGCAAAAGGTCCCTCAGAGGGCTCTCAGGACAAATCCCTGAGTATATTTACCACGGAATTAGTTAGACAGGTGGGAAGATTAGAGGAGCGCCCAGTTGGATGAAGATAAGCTCAGGCTCAGGGTGTCTCCTGGTAAGCCTGAGCCAAATCCAACTCGGGTTTAGGCTATCACCAATGAGATGGACTTGATCCGAAGAATAAAAGGCAGCTCTTTGAGGTTCGGTAACATTGGGCCCAGAGGTTAAGTCATAGAAAAGAATGGTTCATGTCAGTGACAAGACAGAACACTTTAAATCCAGAGTACAATTGAATCTGGGGTGATTTACCTGTTGCTGTCCAGTGCCCCCACCAGTTGGACTAATGACATTCGTGAGTGGGTTGTTAATAGATGATGATATATTAGAAATGTGAAAAATACTACATTCACTACAAACTCAGATTGGTTGTGCAAATACAGCGTGGAATTTCTAGCAATCTCAGACCTAATTTGTTAGCGTGTCAACGTAATGATGAAAGACAACAAGTGGTTCGGTCCTTAGTAGTGTGAACGCTGCGTTAGCATGATGGACGACATCATAGCGCCCCAAAAGTGAAGCTGAATGGTCTAGATCGCCCCCTGCTTGCTGGCTGTAGCATAGTTCATAAACACTGCCTCCTTCATGTTACTAAATAATCCCTTTTCCCCAAGGATTGTTTCTGTCATTTTCGTTAGTTCTTATTACATCAGATGTTTGACTTGCGATTGGCTCTTATCCACCATCACTACTGCACAGACTCTGGCTACAACATCAAAAGTGCAAAAATGGCGGCACCAGTATCTGAGATATTTTTGGCTTTACTTTTGTACAACGTAAGGAAGTGGAGGCACGTCGTCCATCTTTATATACAGTCTATGGTAGAGATGTTTGTCACT